>OY979711.1:24966871-26166871 GCA_963855925.1 Inga laurina
AAAATCGGAGAGGGAAAAGACGGCCGGACGCCAACAACCAAGCAACGAGACTACTCCATTTAAGAGGGAGACTGGGACGGCCGGACCCAAAGATCTCCACTCGCGATTGAAGCTTCGAGCAGAGGAGTCGACGAGAGGAAGAAGGAGACTGGGAGAGCACGGAGCGGCGGAGCGCCGGATCCCGAGAAGAAGACGGAGTCTGGGAGATCCCAGACCCGCGGAGCCGGAAACGAAGAGGGACGGTGCCGGAGAAGGTTAGGGTTCACACTGAAACTCAAACGAGAACGAGACGGAGGGAGAGACGAGAGTGAGATGTGAGAGTGCGAGAGAGTGAGGAGAGACACTGATGATTAGGGGTGGAAATAGGCTAGGCTAGGCTAGGCTTTGCCTAAATAGGCCTGGGCCTGTAACAAAGATTCAAAGCCTGAGCCTGGGCCTGAGCCTGTATGTAGGCTATTTTTTAGGCCTGAACCTGGGCCTTCAGAAGGCCTGACAAGGCCTGAAGCCTATTTAAAAGCCTACTTAAAATGTAGGACTTTAAATAGCCTTTTAAAGCCTATGCCGCCAAATTCATATCTAACCCTCCATGCTTATATACAATCCTATATTATGTCTTAAAAGCCTAACATCTATTCTTATCGTAACATTAAGGCTTAGTAAGGAAAAGAAAATAATGTCTAGTGACAACACTTATCCGAGCAAATAGGAATAAGAAAAACTAATCGTCTGTTGACTAATGAGATATATTTTTTAAAATCGACTAAGCATAACAAATAACATGTAAAACTAGACTTTTACCTATTTTACTCTTTGCACGTAAATTGGGACAAACTCCCCTTGTTAAGATTATAATATTTCATTTGACACTAAAATAAACTCATAACAATTTTTATGCTTTAGTGGAGGGCACAAATTAGGGGAGAGAAAGTGAGTTAGTATTGCCATCTCAAGCGATCGAAGAGAAGAGATGTAGAGGTGAATGATTTATACAAAAATAAGGGTTGGGTATAATGATGATGAAATATGAAACTTATAATTAAGATTAAGTTGTTAAATTTATAAAATTATTATGATGATATTATATATATTTATATAATAGTATAATTTTTTTAAAAAAAATTAAATAGGCCAGGCCTGTAGGCTTGTAGGCTAGGCCTTATAAAAATAGGCCTGACCTGTTTATCTAAATAGGCCTAGCAATATGCCTGAGCCTGAGCCTGGCCTATTTACTAAATAGGCTAGACTAGGCTTTATGTAGGCTAGGCCGTAGGCCCCTGTTAGGGGCTTGGCCTATTTCCATCCCTACTGATGATGAGACACACGCAGAGAAGGACAGAGGCAAATGAATGAGGACTTTTTTTTTTTAATTTTAAACGGGCTAACCCGTTTAACCCGCGGGTTAGCCCGTTTAACCCACGGGTTAAACGGGTTCAGCCCATTTAACCCGAAAACCCCGAATTATCAGCTCTACTTGGTGGTCATCCACATGGATCCACTCGATCTTTATAGTTATCTTAGTAATAGGCATCTGGAACTTTAAGTGAAAATTAAGAGTGAGAAATAACAAATATATTAGATTTGTACTAATAATGCCTATCTTCTTTCAACAAAAGACAAAAATATATGTTTAACCTTGCAATATAATTTCATTAGAAAACTTGCACAGATAAATTAAATTTTTGTTTTTTGCTAAAAGCAACTGGGCATTATTAGTATAAATTTTATCTGTTTGTTGTTACTCACTCTTAATTTTCAGGTAATGTCTCAAATGCCTGTTACAAAAATAACTATAAAGATCGGGCGGTTTCGTGTGGATAGCCACCAAGTTATACAAAACATACATGTGTACACTATCAATCCTGTTGATCCTTGGCCATTTAGTCAAAGTCCACCCCCACCTTTCATAAATTTATGTTCTAAATGATGACGTATATGTTATTTCTTTTGAAGACTTTGTGGTCCCTGTGAACAATCCTATGGATTTTCTAGCAAATCCTCCTATGGCCAAGGATCCTACCCCCAAAGAACAGATGATATGCTAAGAAGCACCATCTAAGATTTATGAACTATGCTTTAGAATAAAGTAGTGATGTTGATGTAATACCTATGAATGTTACCATGGATTTTTGGAGTTTAACTCCACCTCTTTGTATTACTTGAAGAATATGAAAGTATAATAAAATATTTGGTTCCATTTCTGTGCCATGATTTGTCACTAGCATATTCTGGAAGATAGAGCATTTAAATAAAAACACTCAAAAGCCATAGAGAAATGAACAGAAAATTCACGTGATTCAACAAAAAAGTGGTGGATAACCTTGACAAGACTTGGGAATTAATAGTAATATGTAATAATAACAATAAATAAAGTTAAGACCATGATATCATTAAACATAATAAACTTATGGTATCTCCTGTAACAATGAAGATAAATCTTTACTTTTTGGTATTAGAGCTAGGTTCGGGGTCGAAAACCTTATCAGGGTCTAGATACTTCCCCTCTTGACGTGTTTTAAAATCGTGAGGGATGATAAGTCCTCAAAATGAAAAATATTGAGAGCGAGGCGTTGAGATGTTACATTAGTTCTAAAGTTCATCTTTTTCCCCCTACTCTTTCTCTTTTCTTTCTTCCTTTTTTCCTATTCCTATTTCTTTTTTTCAGAACCTAACATATTTTTAATAAAATTATGTTTGGATTTGTCTACTACTAGTTTCCTTCTTCAGAGAAAAAGTTCTATGTTTCTAATATATTTTTTTATTTAACTCTCGTGTTGCTAGGAATGGGGATATTTATGCTGGTGCATACTTTGCGGACAAGATGCATGGTTTTGGTGTATATCGTTTTGCAAATGGACATCGCTATGAAGGAGCTTGGCACGAGGGTAGAAGGCAAGGGCTTGGGATGTATACATTTAGAAATGGAGAAACTCAATCTGGTTACTGGCAAAATGGGGTTCTAGATGTTCCAAGCACACAGAACACTACCTATCCATTGTCTCCTGTTGGGGTCAATCATTCCAAAGTGCTCAATGCAGTCCAGGTACTTTCTATATCTTATGTTTTTTCAATCTTATACTATTATTATTATTGTAAAAAGAGGGATGATTTTGAGAATGTTCAATATGTCCTTATTGTTGTTTGAATGATTCTTCCATTTCTGTAAATATTTGGCAAAATAAGAGGATGACTCATATTTTGTGTAGGTTATCATAAAAAGAATAAAATGCCATAGTGCAAAAAGTGGTGTGTTAACACATCAGCACATAACTCTTTGCATTGTAGTATATTTACCATTAATTTTTCAACTGTTGCAAGTGGATACTAGCCCCAAGATGATCTCCAGATTTCCTATTTGTCTTGGGCTTAATATTTGAGTTTCTTGAATTTCCCGTTTAGTTACCTCGTGTGTTCATCTTGCCTTTGTAATTATTAACATTATTGCGGTTTATTTTTTAATACCTTCTTCCTGAAAAAAAAAAAGAGGGAAAACAAGGGATGGGGGGAGGGTGAGGTGTTCTTTAATAGTACAAGCTAAGGATTGTTTTCACATCCCTCATTGTTTGCATGCGAATATTTGTTTGTGACTTGAGGAATTCTAAGTACTCTTGGGGGCTGTTTGGTATGATGGATTTGGAGGGGCGGAGGGAAAATTTTTATGAATTGGATTTAAGAAAATTGGAGAAGTGGGGTTCTAAAATTTTAATAAAGAGTAGTTGTAAGATAAAAAAGTAAGAAAAATTAATTAACAACTTTTAACCCCCACTTCTCTAATTTTTTTTTTTTAAATCCAAGTCAAAAGTTTTCCTTCCTCTTACTTTCCCTCCCCTCCCCTCCCCTCATGTCAAACAGCCCCTTAGGGTGTGTTTGGTTTGAGGGGAGGGTAGGGTAGGGGGGGAGGGGAGGGTGGAGAAATTACCATTTTGGATAAAAGAAACCTAAAATTTACCCTCTCATTTTTTTAAATTTTGGCTTCCCGCCTAAAATTTACTTTCTCATTCTTTTTAAATTTTGAGTTCCCGCCCAAAACTTAAATTCTTTCAACCAAAAAATGTAATTTACCCACCCTCTCATTCCCTCCCCCCCCTCCCCTCCCCTCCCCTCCCCTCAAACCAAACACACCCTTAGAGTACCCCATTTGTACTGTTTCCAATGGAAAAAAGTTCAAATAAAATAAATTTGGGGGTCATCTGCTAATGAAATAATGGTAAGTAATTGAGTTCCACCTTCCACTACTGCACTATTACTATTATTACTGTTACTATTAATAAATGTTGTATTTATATATTATAGCGTATATAGTATATAGACCATTTTATATTATTTAGCCTTTTCATGGGAAAGAATGAGCGATATGACATTCGTAAGAGTACCTAAGAATTACTTCTCTCACTTACAATTTAATTGCTCAATTACACAAGTATGCGCATCATATGTGAACAACCCCCCCCCCCCAATATTATCAAATCAGTAGCATCTTGTAAAACGAAGGAGGCTAAGGAGTCTAGTGAATAGCAGACGACATTTGCATCTTTATTAGCTTTCATGATTGATTTTCTGGCTGTAATGAACAACAGGAAGCACGGCGAGCAGCAGAGAAAGCCTACGATGTGGCCAAGGTAGATGAGAGGGTGAACAGAGCAGTGGCTGCTGCTAACAAAGCAGCTAATGCAGCAAGAGTAGCTTCTGTTAAGGCCGTGCAAAAACGAATGCATCATCATAATGCCAACGACGAGAACAACGTTTCAATTCCTTTCACTTGAGATGTTTTCAACTGCAAGCTTCTCTCTTAGTATAGAATCCTGGAATTGTAGAGTATGGTGGATTTACTACTATTTAGTCCAGCTTGAGGTATATTGCCATCATATTTTTCCAGTTATTTTTTGTTTCTTGGGATTTTGATCGCTCACTCATCTAGAACCTTAGGACAACCAGGTCTGGCTGAATGCCGGATTTGTTCTTGTATAAAGAGGGAAAGTATTGTGTCCATAGGATAAAAATGGATTTGGATTCTCTGCATTTAACAAGCCAATGCAAGATGTGCTTAAGAGAGAGTAAAAAGTTGATGGGAAGAGATTAATTGGGTATATCAATACACTTCCACTTTGTGTTATTCTCTCTCTATCTGATGGCTTGGTACATTATTGCAGAGAATTTTAATCCAGTAGAAGTATTTTTGTTTTCCTTTTGGCTTTTTTTTTTGTGAAATATTTTTGTTTTTCTTTTTCACTGCATTTTTTTGTATAGTTATGTAGAAATGCTAGTGTGCTGGTGAAACCTCAAGCCAGCCAGCTACTGTTGTATGATTGCTTGGTATAATAAGAGAAGCACCTTTAGGAAAATAGTCCCTTTCTTGTCTCCTTACAGTTATTTTGCTTTATCCTATCTTTGAAGTGCTATCTGTTTTTTTTTTTTTTTTTAATTATATCCTATAAGGAATGAAGAATTTTTGTGGAGAGCATTTAAGCAGAGATTGGTTTGTTTGTAACTATTGCAGTTTTAGATTTCTTTTTGCTGTATAGAAAATTAAAGTGGACTATCAGATGTATATTCAAAGATGAAAACGCTTTTCTTTTGTAAATTAGAGCTCCCTGGAATTATCAAAAGGACTAGTGCAGGCCAGTTTCGGTTTTCCTTCCATGATTGTTTTCTGGCTTTTCTATATTACTCCCTCTGTTGCTTTTTATAAGCAATAAATAACTGAATTAAGTTGTTTGAAATATTAATTAAGATTAGTTGGAGACAATAAATATATAAAAAAATATAATTTTTTTTGCTAGGAATACTCTAATTCATGTGGAAGAGAGAGAACCTGGGATAGAGAGTGTGTGTGTGAGGACTAGATATGATTAATGATTTTTTTAATGGAAGTAAAATGGACCCAAAAAAAAATTTCAAACAGACTTTTAAGTGTCTTTTACAAAGAGAACATGACCTTAAAGCCCACAAAACCTCCAAATCATAGTTTCAAATGATGGTTTGCGTAATTCGTGACAAAATTTCTTTTACAAACTTACCTCGTAAGTCGTAAAAGCTATTAAAAAAAGCTAATCCAAATATACAGTAATTTTGTAACATATGGCACTGTTTTTGGAGGTCAATTTGTTGTAACATATCAGGGCATGTAATCAATTCCCAATTGAAACTGGTTGGGTAGGTCTAGTTCTCTCAACTCGGAAAAAATCATGCTAGAAGAATTACTCTATCTATTTAGATCTAATAATATTTAAATTTAAAATTGTACTAAAAATAATTTCTTGTGCATGAAAAAAATAAGGGAAATTTTCTTCTGAGCAAATACCATGTAATTTTTCTTGTTATCATCTCAGAATTTAAATTTACTACTAAAGTTTAAAGAATTTTGGATATTTAAGACAAAAGTATCCTATAATACGTTATAACCTGTAAGAAAAATATATGTAGTATAAAGAAGCACAAGTAATAATTTAAGGTTTGTTTGGTTCAGCGTTTTTTAAAAAAATAAGTCTTTATTACACAAGTCGAGATAAAACTCCTCTTACATACTTACCTCGTATACCATGAATCACAATTTATAAACATTTATTATTTAAAAATATCATATTCCAAACCCACACAACCAACAACCAACAACCAACACTACTAAAACTAATGGTATCGGAGATATTGAAGGATTGCTTGTTAACTTCATGACCGACTTAAAAAAAAAGGGTCCAACCCAGTTCCAACTTCAAAAAAAGAGGCATCTGAATCCATCGACCCCGTGGCTCAAAAGCACCGTGACTCAGAGAAGACGACACCAATGGCAGACCCTTCCGCGCCACCTACGGACCAGTTGGCCATGACCACCCTCAATGACGCCTCATCATCTCATGTTTTAAAAGCTGAATTCTCCGATCGTGCCACGATTAGATCCATTATTTCCCGACCGGACGGCGGGTCCGGTCTCGCGGGCCAGAAGGTGAGGGTTGGCGGTTGGGTTAAGACGGGCAGGAAAGCCGATAAAGACGCTTTCGCGTTCCTGGAGCTTAATGACGGATCGTGCCCCGGGAACCTTCAGGTGATAGTGGAGGCCTCTTTGGGTGACCTCGGGCAGCTTGTGCCCACGGGCACCTGCATTGTGGTCGATGGTGAACTCAAGCTGCCTCCTGCTGGTGCAAAGCAGAAGGTGGAACTTCGGGCTGAGAAGGTTCTTCATGTTGGTCCTGTGGATCCTGCGAAGTACCCGTTGCCCAAAATGAGGCTTACCCTGGAGTTTTTGCGAGATTATGTTCACCTTCGTCCTAGAACTAACACGGTAATTGTTATTCTCTTGTTCGCCATCCTGTGAATATTCTGCTATTGCCAACATTTTATATCAGATGCCTCGATATGCACATGCCTAAATATTGAGTGGTCTCATCCTATTATAGTATTATGTGTGTGCGTGTGTTTATTATATTTCCCATCAAATTGGTGCATGCATTCTAAAGTAATATCTAAATCTAAATAATTTAGCATATAAAGTATTTTTCATATGTTTACAAATTCATATGAAAAGGGTGGGATATAGTCAACCAAACATCATATATCTCTATTGCAGATAGCCAATACTAGAAAAGAAAAATCAAATTTTGATTTTTGACTATTTGTTGTCAAATCAGTCAGTTTTTGGCCAGATGCATTTCTGGGTCAACCAGATTGAAATCATGGCTGTTATGCCCAATTGGGATGATATTATAAAAATTGGCTATATTTGCATATTGGGGACTTCTTACCTTGTGTGTATATTGCAGTGAAGGTGGGTTATTGAATGCCATCTGTGTTAACAATTTAACATACACTGCCCATTTCATTAGTCTCTAATGCTTCATCTCTTCAGTATTTCACTTATTATTAGCATCTATTAATTGGTTGTGATTCCAGATATCTGCCATTGCTCGAATCCGTAATGCTCTGGCCTATGCAACACACACTTTCTTCCAAAAACACGGATTTCTTTATGTGCACACACCCATTATAACTACTAGTGATTGTGAAGGGGCAGGTGAAATGTTTCAAGTTACAACTTTGTTTAGTGAAGCAGAGAAACTGGAGAAGGAATTGCTAGAAAATCCTCCTCCATCAGAAGCTGATATTGAAGGTGCTAGAGCTCTTGTTAAGGAGAAAGGGGGTGTTGTTTCCCAATTGAAATCTTCTAAAGCAAGTAAGCAGGAAATTAGTGCTTCTGTGGTTGAACTCAACAAAGCAAAGGAGAGTCTCTCAAAACTGGAAGAGAGATCCAAACTTCGACCTGGTATTCCTCAAAAAGATGGGAAGACTGACTATACCCGAGATTTCTTTGCCCGTCAAGCATTTTTGACTGTTTCAGGCCAACTTCAAGTTGAGTCCTTTGCATGTTCTCTCAGTAATGTGTATACCTTTGGGCCAACTTTCCGTGCAGAACATTCCCATACTACAAGGGACTTGGCAGAATTTTGGATGGTGGAACCTGAATTTGCAGTTGCTGATTTGAAGGTACATGAATTTCAATCCAGCATATGTATTTTCTTAGTTATCAAGAGTAATAAATGACGTTAAGTTATGGAATTGAATGCTATTGTTGTTCATTTTCTCTTTCTCAATATTTAGTCATCCTATACATTTCTTGTTGCTGTAGTTGTTACTTGGCTGGCATATTTTGCTGAGTGACAATTTATATTTCAATTTTGGTTCTTCTGAACTTGTGAATTTCCCAATGCAATGTCAAAAAGCCCTCTGCTTACTGTCTGATTTCAGTTCTGCATTTTTCGTTGCATGATAATATTAATGTTCACGTGTTTCTGTTGCACTTTAGGATAACATGAACTGTGCAGAGGCATATGTGAAATTTATGTGTCAGTGGTTACTTGATAACTGCATTGAAGATATGGAGTTTATGGCAGATAAATTTGATAAGGGGTGCATTGACCGCCTGAAAATGGTTGCTTCCACGCCATTTGTACGTCTTTCGTATACTGAAGCAGTGGAAATACTGGAGGAGGCTGTCAAGAATGGTAAGAAGTTTGATAACGAAGTGAAATGGGGGATTGACTTAGCATCTGAGCATGAAAGGTATTTTAAGTTTATTTTTACCTTTTGGTTTTCTACTTCTTGATTTGAGGTAAATGATATATTAGAGGCATGATGTCCTGTAGGTATTTAACAGAGGTAAAGGTTCAGAAGCCTGTCATTGTATATAACTATCCAAAAGAAATCAAAGCATTCTACATGCGG
Organism: Inga laurina; assembly: GCA_963855925.1. Lineage (NCBI taxonomy): Eukaryota > Viridiplantae > Streptophyta > Magnoliopsida > Fabales > Fabaceae > Inga > Inga laurina. The sequence goes on from OY979711.1 coordinate 24,976,082, forward strand.
CTCAATGATGACTCAAAGACCGTGGCTGCTATGGATGTTCTTGTACCAAAGGTAATCCAAAGTATTCTGCTTATGTGACTTTCGATGCAACTGGCTATTGGTCTTTGTGATATCAAGATAAATAATACACAAATAATTTCAGGTTGGGGAGTTGGTTGGTGGAAGCCAAAGGGAAGAGCGTTATGATGTCATCCAGAAGAGGTACGAGAAACACTGCCTGTCAATTTTCTTTATCACCTTGTGTTGCGTTTTCTTTTGTTTTGTTTTTGGTTGAGGGTTTTGACAGTCCTTAGATAAATGAAGATATTCTACTAGTATGTGCCTGATTAGATGACTTCATTATTTCATATTTTTGGTATTGCAGAATAAAGGAGATGGGTCTGCCTCTGGAGCCATATGAGTGGTACCTTGACTTGAGGCGGTATGGGACTGTGAAGCATTGTGGCTTTGGTCTTGGCTTTGAACGGATGATTCTTTTTGCTACAGGCTTAGACAATATCCGAGATGTGATTCCCTTCCCTCGTTATCCGGGCAGAGCAGATCTCTGATCGGTTAGATTATGTTGCAGAAGTGGCTGTATTGAAAGCAGAAATTTGTTGGAAAAAAAAAAAAAAAAAGCAGAAATTTAATTTGAAAATTGATATGGAAATTAGTGTGGAGGTAATTCAGCTCATAATGTCACGCGAGTTGGCATGCTAGGTTTGCTCTTTTTATTCTAACAACACCCTTATGAAGGAAAACTCTGTTTAATCGATTCTTATTTCCACATTTCTTGTGCATTTTATAGATCATTACATGTGTAATTGTTGGATTCGTAATCATCTTGGTATGACCAATATAGTGTTAAACTTTTACCCCAAGCATTGGTGTAATTGTTGAAGAAACGCCCCGCTTGTCACCCACCTTATTTGTCTTTAATTGAGCAATTGGATGATGGCTGGGTTAACTTGAAAACCAGCTCCAATTAATTACTTTTAATCTAAAACAAGACATGCGCTTTTATACGTTGGAATGAGTTTTATTGCTTGATGTGTAGATAGCGTGGTTTTTTGTGATTTTTATATTAATGAAGTACACTTCTTCACACGGCCTATTGTGTAGTGTTTTAAAGAATAAAATATACTCCCTCTGGGTGTGGTTGGAGAGTGGTTTTGTTTCTAAATTATGTATATATTAGTGCTTCTTCAACAATAATTAGCAGTTTATATTATCAAATTCTCATCTATTCTCATAATATATTCATAAATGGCAGCATATACGCAAAAGTTGGTCAAGAAAATTCTTTGTATATGTTCTTGGGTCTTAAACTTGAGCTGTCATGATGAGAGCTCTCCTATGAGTGTAGGAAGTCGCAAGATTGTAGCCTCAAGTTGTTATTGTCTAGCTACCTCTCTAATATAAAATAAATAAATAAACCATGTCATCTCAATATTGTCAATATTTAATTTCTTCATATTTGCATGTTTTATTATTATTATTATTATTATTATTATTATTATTATTATTATTATTATTATTATTATTAGTGAATTTAATTAGTTTTGAAGAGCACAGAATGACGGTAAGAGAGACGCTAGTTTGATAAAGAAAGGAAGAAGACTGGGCAAACAGAAGGATGAGAGGAAAAATAAAGAGCAGCCGCAAAAGGGGAAAAAAGGAACAAAAGTTAACCTACACCACATTTTTGTTTTGATTCTTTTTAGGATTAAAGAGAGAGAAATAAATTGGTGTCATAAGAATTGGTTGCCATGTTATTACAGGAGAGGAGATAGCGGGGATATAAAAAAGGGAGGATGCATGTTATGTGTGAAGTAAAAGAGGGAAGCAATGGTTTGATTTTAAAAATGTGAGGACTGAAAATTGAATTACATGGCTAAGAGAGGATGGTCCAAAATTAGGAGTGCGTTTGTCCCCTTTAAATGCAAATAAACCCTCTTCTCTCCATTTCTCTCTCATTCAAAGCCACTACTTTTTCTCTTGCTTACTCTCACTCCTCTCATTTTCCCTCCCACAATAGTGTGAGGATTTATTCGTTTGGATTAGCGATTGGATTGTTTAAAAGTAGCTTTTCAATCATGATTTACGATATACGAGATAAGTACCACTCTGGTCCCTATTATAAGTCCCTTTTACCTAAATCCCACAAACCAAGAAAAAGTAGTTAACCCAATGATTATAAGGTAAATTTTCAACTATACCCTCATTATGAATGTGTACTTTTCAACTTTTTCTTCTTTATCTCTCTTCAAATTATTTCTTTATGGGTACAATAAATAGGGGCAAAGTTGTCATAAGCTCATTTATGTACTGAAAGTGGACTTATAAATAGGACCAAATTTTTTGATCAAGAAGGACTTATAATAAGGACCAGAGTGGTATATGAGAAGAGTTGTGTCTCGATTTACGTAAAAAACAACTTATAAGTAATCTGATCACTAAAACAAATATGCACATGTAATCATTTATTACTCAAAAGTACAAAGAGTGGTCGAGGTTGAACTTTTTAGGCAAAAAAAAAAAAAAAATCGAGTATGAAGTATGAACTTCAAAACTTTTTAATTACTTTATAGGTCTTGTTTAAAAATTAAGGTAAATTTTAGTGGTCTGGATTCTCTCAGAATCTTTTTTCTCATTTTCTTCTCAAAATCTCATCTTTATGATCAGATTTTAAAAAATAAATGGCCCAGATTTAATATTTTATAAAAGGAAAATACCAATTAAATACCATTTGAAATTGCAAAACCTTAAAAAGTCTATTAACATTTTAAAAAGATAAAAAGGTATCAAGTATCAAATTGAGATTTTCAAGTTTTGACACTTTTACCATTTTACCCCTCAATTTTTTTTAAAAAAATAAGAGTGGTGCCCCTGCCAGAGCATGGTGGGCCACCAAAGCTTCTTATATATATATATATGCATTACTAAATATGTATAATATAAATAAAGACGTAGCAGCTTTGACAAAGTCAGTAATGGCTTTGACAAATTTAGTAATGGAAATAATAAAATTCGTAATGGTATTGACTAAACAGTTTACTTATGAACTTTGACTTGTATGTTTTCATCAGCAATTTTGCACAAAATGCTTTTATCAAAATCATTACAATTCTTATTAAAATAATTATTAAACTTGTCAATCTCATTAGTTAAAATCCTTTTATTTATATTATGAATGTTTTCATAATGGAATCTTATAATAGGATTGCCAAAATCATTACAATTTTGGTCAATCCCATAACTGAATTTGTTAAAATCCTTTTATTTATATTATGAATGTTTTCATAATGGGATTGTCAAAACTATTACAATTTTTATCAGTTATGGGATTAACAAGTTTAGTAATGATTTTGACAAGAATTGTAATGGTTTTGACAAAATCATTTGCTGATGAATCTTAACTTACATGTTTTCATCAGCATTTTTGCATAAAATGCTTTTGTCAAAACCATTATAATTATTGTCAAAATAATTACTAAACTTATAATTTCCATTACTGATTTTGTTTAAGCATTCATTCCATTTTTTATATTACATACGTACGTACATACATACATGCTGATGAAAACATGCAAGTCAAGGTTCATCAATAAAAGGTTTAGTCAATATCATTACAAATTTTGTTATTTTCATTACTGAATTTGTCAAAATCATTACTAACTTTGTTAAAGCTATTACGCCTTTATTTATATTTTACATATTTAGTAATATATATATATATATCAAAGGAGCTTTGGTGGCCAGGGGTAAGATGGGTTCGATCCCACCCCTTACCATTCTCAACCAATTTTTTTCCAAAAAAAAAAAAAAACCCCTTACTCACCCAAAAAGCTCTACCCGTCGGAGGTCTAGACCTACCACCGGAATGCCGGCGGCAGGCGGTGGTGCTCCGACAGGGGCACCAATCTTATTTAAACAAAAATTTGAAGGGTAAAATGGTATAAATATCAAAACTTGAAAATCTCAATTTGATACTTGATATCTTTATGTCTTTTTAAAGTATTAACAGATTTTTTGGGGTTTTGTAATTTCAAATGATATTTAATTGGTATTTTCTCTTTAATAAAACTATTATTTTAAACATAAATAAATAAATTTAAACTATGAAAATATGATTTATATCATTTATAATTATAATATAAATAAAATTAATAATAAAATTAATTTATAAAACACTATAATAATGATTTTATAAAATATTAAACTTAAACCATCTCATTTTTAATCAAAGGATAAAGATGAGATTTTAAAAAAATTGGGATGAAGGATTACGAGGAAATCTGCTCCAAAATGTTAGGGACTGCGATTTTTCGGCCAAGAAGCATGACATCACGGAAATGACCGTGGCGAAGGCTTCCACATTTCGCCGGAGATCAGCTCCGTCCAGTATAAAATTCTCCAAGAAACAGCTTTCAAGACATGGGTGGCTGGATTGGCATTCGCAAGTCGCAAGTCTCAAGTCAGGTTGGATTCAGAGATGAAGAAGCTCGCAAGAAATTGGCGCAATTCTCAACAAAACAAGCTCTTTCTCCCTACGCACGACGATCCTATTTTAGACGACTCTCGTCCCATGGATACACAAGGTCTCTCTCAAATCTATGTTTTCTCAATGCAATTTAACTTCCATGGTTTTTTTTTTAATTGAACCTTCATTCTGATAGTGGTGAAATGATTAAAAAGATCATATTATAATTAGTTATCTTTTCAGTGGTTATATATGATAATTGGGGGCTCGATGATTTCGGGAGCTTTATGAACGAATTCACTCGCTGCTCTTCAAAGATTGAAGGATATCTTTTCCCCCAGAGTTCACGGGACGATTTTCTTATGAGAATTTGTGTTGCGTGATTAAACTGGGCCATTAAATTCTGCTGTTTTATCTATCATTATGTTACAGAACAAGAAGAGTTGGTTCGGTCGTTTGAAAGGAGTCAAGCTCCGCAGAGTCGCTTATGGAGGGTATGGTTTTGGTTTACTTCCTTATATGTTCATTCCTGTCTTTGAAGAGCTGATACAACTTGATTGAAGTTTGATTTTAAGCTCACCTGAGAGATTTCATTTTCATGTAGACGGTGTTTGCGGCTCTTCTCTGCTGTTACATTCTCTTTCTTTTGTACTCCATCTTTCAGCAGGCTTCATCACCATGGGAACTGGTATGTCTCTTCCAGTCCCTTTTGGACATCTGAAACTCAGAATTCATGCTTTTGTGCAATTTCTTATGGTAATATCAAAGTGTGAATCTATAGTTCTAGTATTCTGTCCTTTTCATCTGTCAAACTATTATCTCTTTTAAATGCCTTCTGTGTTTTGATAAAAACAACTGGCAGCATGCTGCCTTCCTATGCGTATAGAAGACAAGTGTTTATGTAAACACTCTGGCCAATATGAGTAACTTTTGTTGCTTTTTCTTATTCTTCTAACTTAGGATCGAAGTATCTTTCTAGCTAATGAAAGGATCCTATGAAAGTGATACATGAGGCTGTTTGTTGGATTATTTCAACAGTTTCCTTTGATGAATATTGAATATTTCATTATCATTCGTTGTCCTTTGGTGAACAGAAATACCATGCTTACTTCATGGAGGAGCTTTACCCTTGGATGAGTATATCAGCAGGTTCATTTGTCCTTGTATCTAGAGCATTATTCATTTAAGTGACTCATTTATTACAAGCAGTATCATGATCAATTATTTTGGTATTCTCTATGTAATGATGCATGCATAGTCCGTGTATTCAATTTCTGTTGCATTCCTTAGCCATTTGTACTGATTTATAATTGAGAGTGGGATGTGATGTACCATGCTCTTAAACGAGGCTTAGGCTCACATGTGTCAATTTTACTGATACTCAAACTTTTACAGAGTGGGTTACTGTTCTAGCTTGCTCATTTGCAATCAAGAGGATTCTCCATGAGTCAATGGGTCACAGGCGATGGATCTGGTACTCATGGTTTACTGGCCTTGTTCTGGCAATTTTCTGGTTATATTATATGTTCAGGTAGATTCTCCGATAAACTTTACGCCCTGCATATTTATTTCCTTTTTTTTGTTGGTGAACATATTTATTTCCTTTTTAAGGCATGCATGATATCTATATTAATATTGACCATTTCTGGTAGATTGCCAAGGTTCCGGTGGGATGTAATCTGGCTGCCGTTTGGTCCTCTTGGGTACATGTCATGACACTATATGCTTATATGTGTTTTACATCATTATATGCATTGACTAAGCACATAGATAAATTGCTTGGGTTCTATGCTGCAGTGGAGCAGCAATCTGTCTCTATGTGGATCATTTACTTGCTGAGTCATCAGAAGAGGTGAAAAAGCTCCGAGGATACATGTATGCCTTCAAAGCAAACTAGAATTCCTCTCCTGTCTACTTGATCAAAAGTATGGGATTTGAGAAACAGTTTGGAATTTAAATAACATTATGAAGGACTGAAGGTCATCCAATGGATCATGTGGACTGAGCCTACTGGCGTTGTCAGCCATCGGATGGAACCAAGACAAGTTCTTGTATTGATTTTCTGACGACTCCATTTTTTTTTCTCTTCTTCCCGGGTAGGACAAAAGAATCATTGAATGAAGATAGGAACAGTTACCCGATCAAGGACCAATTTATTTATTGGACTTACTATTTGCTTCTCCTTCCCAGGGAAATTTGCGACTTGGGAGAGAGGCCAAGAGAGCATTGATTCAGTGAGGTAGTAACAATTCGGATAACAACAACAACAGCAACAACAAAGTCTTTATTCCACTAGGTGGGGTTGGCTACATGGATCGCACGACGTCATTGTGCTCTGTCGAAAATCATATTTTTTGGTATATTATTAATGAAAATGTTTCTCTCTATGACTTTATTAAGTCTACGCTTCGGTCTTCCGCCACTTCGTTTTACAGGACTCCATATAGCTTGATCCACCCTCCTCACCGGTGCATTCAATGGCCTTCGTTGAACATGTCCAAACCATCTCAAACAACTTTTTACCATTTTTCCATCAATAGTGGCCACTCCAACTCGTTTATGTATATGAGGTAGTAACAATTCAGACACTATCTGAAAATGTTTTATTTTGTGCAAGAGAACTACCATCTTTGTCTTGTCTTTTGGTTGCAAGGCTGGTGTCCTAATGCATTCATCACTATCATTATAGCTGTTCCTAGTCTCCATAAAATTATTTTCGTGACACAATTAACTATGCTTGAATGCATTTGCCCATTGATAGAATCTATCAAAACTGCATTGTTCATAACAAGTGAATGGCATAACTCGCTGTATGAAATTGGTAGAACCTTGCTGAGCGGATGAGTTAGAGGACTGCTCTTGTTGGTCAGATTTAGCAGGCTTGTATTTTCATTCTCTTGGAATATTAATTACAGAGATGAAGCAGACGAGTAAATTCATTGTTCAATCTAGCTAACTACTGATATAATAGATTTTGAAAAATCAAATTGTCGGGAAAAATGGAAAAGAAAAGCTTGTGAGAGAAGTCATAGTGTGGCAAATAAAAATTCCTTTTTAAATTCAGAAATGCAGCCTCCACATTTACGTCTCATTTTAGTTGACTAACATTATAGACTTGATGTCCAAGAGTTTTTTTATCCTTATAACTGGGCTTAGCTAGCCCTGTTAAGTCTGTGTTGCATACTTTCTTCTTGTTTGTTTTGAAAATCTTATGAACATGAGAATAACCTATGTTGAACTTGGGAATCGCCTGAACAAGATTATCTCATATGCCTCCTTTCTATTACTCAGAATCTTGTTAAACAAGCAAACGTGGGTCATTTAACATCAGGGAATATTTAATGAAAACGCATTGGTTCGGTTTGTCATAGATTAGTGTTGAACAGTTTCCAATCTTACAATTTGCATTCGAAGCAAGCATTATTTCGGATTTACATGAGCGGGAGAACAAAAAATAAAAGCCACTTCTAAATTCTAGGTCAAATAATTTAGCAATCGAGAATAGCCCTTAAATTTTGTTTATCTATTTTCTCTGAATAACAGGTATTTTGAAAGCTTGCAATTTTTTTTAATAGTGTGACAGGAAAGAAAACAAACTAATCAAACAGCAAGCAGCACACATCATTGTGAAAGGACTAGAATCCACTTCCAAAATCATACAGGAGTTTTAATTAAACTTCCTGACGATAACACCTGACAAGTGGCAATCTAAAATATGGAAAACCACACAAGTCATCTCACGAAAAGGAAATTGGAAAAACTGCATTAACTACCACAACAAATAAATATCCAAAATGAAGATCAAGTAAATGTCTAACGTCCAAATACTATCACTTGTTTAACGTTCGAACAAAAAGTTTTATGAATTGATAAGTAAAATATTTGCATATTTATTTTCCCTTATATAATGATTTTATGGACGATATTTGAGTTTAATGTAATAAATTTAGGTGTAATTGATAAATACATGATGATTTTGGCATAAATATTTTTATTACTATTATAATATTTACTTGTTTTCTCTTTTGATAGCCACACAATAAGAGGAGGAAGGAGACTAAAGATTGGACCGATGGAATGGAAAAAGTCAATTACTGTAGCATTGGGACTATTCACTGGGTCACTATTCATGACAGCACTATTCACAATGGAAACCACTATTCAAGACGGAAGTTACTATAGCGGATGGAAGCACTGTTGCCAGCGCGATTTTCACTGTAGCAATGCTCTTTTTTGTTACTGTAACAACACATTTTTTTCCTTATAAATAGAGATGAAGGCCAAGCACCAAAGGGGAAGAAGGGAGAAAAGTAGAGGTTTCCTTTTATGACAATTAGAGGTCCTTCTCTGATTGGGAGAGATATTTTCTCTGACAGTTTTGAATAAATTGTATTATTTTCTAGATTTAATTTCATGCATTGTATTACTTTTTGCATGCCACCTACATGGAAGGTTTTACCTCCTAAATGGATGTCTTAGGATTATATTACTTTTTACATGCCTCCATTTTGAAAGGCTTAGGATTGTATTACTTTTTGCATGCCACATACATGGAAGGTTTTACTTCCTAAAAGGACGGCTAGATTTCTCCATTTTTCATGCATCTTTTGGTTGTATATTTATATTTCAGAATTTAATATTCAAGTTTTATGCAGTATTTTTGAGGTTTTCATTCAAGCTTTATGCAAGATTTATGAAGTTTTCAATTTATTTTGGTTTTATTTTTAATTTCATAATGAGTTAAATTTCTATTTTCCTAGGGTGATGACATAGCTTACTAATGACGAATTGAATCTTAACGTATTAATCTAGTTTTAATTTTTCCTTCATGATTGAGTTTTAATTATTGTTCTTAATGCTTTCGATTGATTGGCCATCTTTTGAATGATTTAAATATGTATGTAGAGACCGGAAGGAGATGCATGCGTGTAGATCCTATAATTAAAACCATGACTTGTATATGAAATAAGAATACATTCATATGAGTTGTGTATTCTTACTGAGTTCCATAAATCTTAATGCATAATTAATTGCTTAAATTCATATAGGAATATATTTGATTAGAAATTAATTATAGAATTGCTTGACCTTAGAAGAGGCAAGTAATTAAATTAGGGAAACTCGACTATTAATCATGTGGAATAAATTGGGTTAGAATAGATAAGTGATTCAATCTATAATTTATTAAGTGAAATCTGACCTCTAGGGCTTTTCTTATATTTGCTTTCATATTATTTGCACTTATATTTAATAATTTTGTTCTCTCAATCACCAACTAATCGGTCGACTAAATGGAATTAAACTTACCCATTTTGGTATTTAGTGATAAATCCTCATGGAAATGATACTCTACTCACTTCTATATTACTTGATTGCGACAATGTACACTTGCACCATTTAATAGATCATCTACACACGTAACAAGTTTTTGGCGCCGTTGTCGATGTTTGTTGTCATTAATATCAATACTAAGTAATTTTAATACTAATTTGGTCTTCATATTACATTTGTTTTTCTTCTCGGTGTCTTGTGTTTCATTTCAGGCTTTTGCTTAGTGTATGACCAAATGAAAGAGACTGATCTATTGCCTTTTGATTCAGAGATCGAGAGAACTTGTTGAAGAAATCGAAGAGTTTGAAAGCAGTCTACTTTAATCCTAATCAATCTGATGGCAATTCCAGAGGGAGAAGCAACAGACACCAAAACACTCCGTGACTATGCAACACCAACATTCATGGGGACAAATTCTGGAATAAGAAGATTGCCAGTAGCAGCTAACAACTTTGAAATCAAGCCTGCAATTATCCAGATGATGCAAGTAAATCAGTTCGGTGGTTTACCAACAGAAGATCCTAATACACATATAGCCAACTTCCTGAAATCTGTGACACATTCAAGCATAATGGTGTTACTGATGATGCCATTAGACTTAGATTTTTCCCTTTCTCACTCAGGGATAAGGCTAAAAGTTGGTTACAATCGCTACCAATGAGAAGCATAACTACATGGGAGATCATGGTGCAGAAATTTTTGGAGAAATACTTTCCTTCAGCAAAAACCACTAAATTAAGGAATGAAATTGCCTAATTCACCCAGCATGAACAAGAAATGCTCTATGAAGCATGGGAAAGATACAAGGAGTTGCTAATGAGATGTCCTCGTTATGGGTTACTAAATTGGTGGCAACTATAAACTTTCTATAATGGGATGAAGCACATCTCCATAATTCTTGTAGATGCCACAACTGGAGGATCTTTAATGGGAAAAAATATAGATGATGCTTATAATCTACTTGAGGAGATGGCAGCCAATGCATACCAATGGCCTTTTGAACGTAATATTTCAAAGAAAGCACTTAGAGTGTATATGCTGGATGTCCTTACAACTTTGACTTCTCAAGTTGCATCTATATCCAAGCAAGTGAGCTCTTTGACAAACCAAGCAATTAGTACTCCTACTGAAGCTTGTGATCGATGTGGAGGACCTCATGTGAGCACGCAATGTCAAGAAGGACACTTATTCATGCTGGAGCAAGCTCATTATGTCAGAAATCAAAGAAATGATCCATTCTCAAACACTTACAATCTAGGTTGGCAAAATCATCCAAACATTAGTTGGAGGAATAATCAAAATATGTTCAGGCTGTAAGGGAATTACAAGCAATAAGCTCTTCAACCAGCAAATACATCACATCAAAAAGTGAATGTGGATGATGCACTAGCTCAACTAACCATGAATACATCTCAATTCATGGCTAGGATTGAGGCAACACACAAAAGCCAATATGCCTCAATAAAGAACTTGGAGATCTAAAGGGGCCAAATTACAAATATGGTAAACTCCAGACAACCAGGAACTCTACCCAGTGACACAGAAAGAAACCCAAGAGAGCATGTGAAGGATATTGCACTAAGAAGTGGGAAATAATTGAAAGATCCTTTAATTAAAAAGAAGGATGACTAAAAAAAGAAAGAAAGTGGAGAAGAACAGAAGGATGAAGTACAAGAACAGAAGGAGGATGATGTAATACCATGAAGAATTAGCTTTCCAGACAATCCTCCTCCATATATACCACTAGTTCCATACCCTTACAGATTTGCGAAGGCAAAGCTAGACAAGCATGTTGCAAAGTTTCTGGAGATTTTCAAAAAGTTGCACATCAACATTCCTTTTACAGACGCTCTTGCCCAAATGCCCAGTTATGCAAAATTCATGAAGGACATTCTCTCAAATAAGCGTAAGCTTGAGGAATTTGAAAGAGTTGCACTTACTGAGGAGTGCAACACTATTCTCTAAACGAAATTACCTCCAAACCTGAAAGATCCAGGAAGCTTCTGCATACCTTGCACCATAGGTCAATGTCACTTTGAAAGAGCACTTTGTGACTTTGGAGCAAGTGTAAACCTCATGCCTCTATCTGTCTACAACAAACTTAGTCTTGGAGAGGTGAAGCCGACCATAGTTTCATTACTTCTGGCTGACCGATCAATAAGACATCCCAGGGGTGTCTTAGAAGATGTTTTGGTGAAGGTGGACAAACTCATATTCCTAACTGATTTCATAATACTCGACATGGAAGAAGACCAGGAAATTCCTATCTTTCTTGGGAGGCCATTCCTAGCAACTGGGAGAACGTTAATAGATGTGCAACATGGGAAGTTAACCTCACGAGTTCAAGATAATCAAGTATCTTTCAACATTTTCAAGGCTTTATCCTTTCCAGATGAAGGTGACACTTGCTACAGAGGCGATACATTGACCAGCTGCAAAAAAGACATGGTGAACGGAATCTGCATGGATCAACCATTAGCAATGGGAATGGTAGATGTATCAAAATCTACTAATCTAGAAGTCTTGGAGAATATAAGGTACCTTGAAGAAAATTCCCTAATTTTTATCAAGAAACCATTTGAAGATCTTGGGGAAAGGCTGAGTAAGCCAGGACCATCAACAGAGAAACCACCAATACTGGAGTTGAAAATACTGCCATCCCACTTGAAATATGTTTATCTGGGAGGAGATTCAACATTACCTGTAATCATCTCTACAGCTCTTAGTCCTGAAGAAGAAGAAAAGTTATTAAGAGTTCTAAGGGAGTATAAAATAGCATTTGGATGGTCAATAGCTGATATAAGAGGGATTAGTCCTTCAATTTATATGCATAAGATCTTGATGGAGGACAACTACAAGCCATCAGTTGAGCACTAGAGAAGACTCAATCCATATATGAAGGAGGTTGTGAGAAAAGAGGTAATAAAGTGGATGGATGCTGGCATAATCTATCTAATCTCTGACAATCAATGGGTAAGTCTAGTTCAAGTTGTGCCAAAGAAAGGTGGAATGACAATAGTGCCCAACGAGAAAAATGAACTGATTCCACAACGAATGGTGACTGGATGGAGAGTGTGCATGGACTACAGGAAGCTCAATAAACCACCATAAAAGATCACTTCCCTCTGCCATTTATAGACCAGATGCTTGACAGACTAGTAAGCAGGGAAAGCATATTATTGTTTCCTAGAGGGGTACACAGGATATAATCAAATTACAATTGCACCAAAGGATCAAGAGAAGACAACTTTTATATGTCCATATGGTACCTTTGCCTTCATAAATATGCCATTTGGTCTATGTAATGCACCAGCAACATTTCAAAGGAGTATGGTGGTGATCTTCTCAGACATGGTGGAAAGGTTCATTGTGGTATTCATGGATGATTTTTCAATTTTTGGAGAATCATTTGATCATTGTCTTTTAAATTTGGCAAAAGTCTTGCAACGTATGTGGAGACAAACTTAGTTCTAAATTGGGAGAAATGCCATTTTATGGTAAAAGAAGGAATCGTCCTGGGTCACAAGGTATTCTATCGAGGCATTGAAGTAGATCAAGCTAAGATTGAATATTCAAAAGCTACCACCTCCTTCCTCAATCAAGGGCATTCAGAGTTTTTTGGGACATGCTGGCTTCTATAGAAGATTGATAAAGGACTTCTTAAAAATCTCAAAGCCACTTGACATGCTGTTAGAGAAAAACACTCCCTTTATTTTTAATAAGGAGTGCTTATCAGCTTTCCAAACTCTAAAAAGTGCCTTGACTTCTTCACCAGTTATCATAGTTCCAGATTGGAATCTTCCATTCGAAATGATGTACGATGCAAGTAATTATGTAGTTGGAGCTATTTTAGGCCAAAGAAGAGATAAGATCTTTCATTCTATCTATTATGCTAGCAGAACACTCTCAGAAGCACAGATGAATTATATAACAATAGAAAAAGAGCTCTTAGCAGTAGTGTTTGCATTCGAAAAATTCAGAGCATACTTGATCAGGTCAAAGGTCATTGTCTGAACGGACCACTCAACAATCAAATATTTGATTGAGAAGAAAGATGCTAAGCTCAGACTGATCAGATGGGTACTTCTACTACAAGAATTTGACTTGGGGATTAAAGACAAAAAAGGGATTGAGAATCTCATTGTTGATCATCTTTCTCGGTTAGAACCACCTGAACGAAAGAGAGAATTACCAATCCAGGAGAATTTCCCAAATGAGCAACTTTTTATCATGCAGTCACAACCTACTCCTTGGTATGCTGATTTTGTGAATTATTTGGCAAGTGGAGTAATGCCTTATGAACTTTCTAAAATGCAAAAGGAGAAGTTTCTGACTGATGTAAGGCATTACTTTTGGGAGGATCCGTTCTTATACAAATAATGCCTAGATCGAATTATCAGGCGATGTGTTCCTGAAGAAGAAATGGACAAAATCTTAAATCACTGTCATTCATCCCCATATGGTGGTCATTTTGGAGCAAATAGAATAGCTACTAAAGTTCTTCAATCAGGATTTTGTTGGCCTACACTCTTCAAGGATGCTCATAGAATTGTGACAACCTGTGACAGATGTCTAAGAACGGGAAATATCTCAAGGAGACATGAAGCCCCTTTAACCAACATCGTAGAAGTTGAACTTTTTGATGTATGGGGGATCAATTTTATGGGGCCTTTTCCATCTTTATCTAGCAACCAGTTCATTTTAGTAGCTGTTGACTATGTCTCCAAGTGGGTTGAAGCAGCTGCCTTTCCTACAAATGATTCTCGAGTGGTTGCGAAGTTCTTGAGAAAGAATATTTTTACAAGATTTGGAGTGCCTAGAGCTATTATCAGCGATGGCTGAAGGAATTTTTGTAATGAACAACTTCAGTCTGTGTTAGCTAAATATGGAGTAACTTATAAGGTTACAACTTCATATCATCCACAAACTAGCGAGCAGATAGAAATCTCAAACAAAGAACTAAAGTGGATCTTAGAGAAGACAGTGAATTCCAACCAGAAGGACTGGGCTCAAAAGTTAGATGATGCACTTTGGGCTTATAGAACTTCCTTCAATACACCAATTGGTACATCCCTGTATCAATTGGTCTACGGAAAAGCATGCCATCTTTCAGTAGAAATGGAGCATAAAGCATATTGGGGAGTAAAAGCATTACATTTTGAATTAAAGGAAACTGGTGAGAAAAGGCTTTTCCAACTCAATGAGCTTGAAAAATTCAGACAATAAGCTTATGGAAATGCAAAGTTATATAAGGAGAAGATAAAACTATGGCATGAAAGAAGAATTTTGAGGAGAGAGTTTACACCGGGACAAAAAGTGCTTTTATATAACTCAAGGGTAAAGCTCTTTCCAGGAAAGCTGAGACTAAGGTGGTCAAGTCCTTTCACTGTGATTCAAGTATGGCCATATGGAACTATGGAGATTCAAGATGGTGATAAAAAATTCAAAGTGAATGGGCAAAGGCTCAAAGAATACAATGAAGGTGCACCCAACACTTTGAAATTTGTCATCACGTTTGAGGAACCAACAGGTAAGTCCTCAATCTATTAATTTTTTTTTTTAAAAAAAAAAAAAAAATTGGTTTGGTATTTGTCTATCTAAAGACGTTAAAGAATGGTGGCTATTTGGGAGGCAACCCAAAACTTCTTCCCTACTCACTCATTTCTTTCCAACTCTCTCAAACTTCTTTCCTACTCAACGAAACACACTACACTTGGTTGAGAATTTAAATTTTCAACAATTTCATTTTAAGTTACCATGGAGGAATCTCTTGTAAAGCTTAAGAACAGGTTCCCCACTCTTCCCAAAGATGGGCTCAGGAAGATCTATAACAGTCAACTTAAAAGGATGAAGATATTCAAGCTTTTAGGCCTTCCTGTGGACATACGCTGGATCATTGAAGCTAAGGTACGTTTAGCAGGTGAGATTCATAAATCATTTGTTAAACCTTTGCCAGGAATGGGAAGAAGTTCTTACTCCAAAAATAGAAGAGCTAAAAGGATGAACGTTTGCCATAAATGTGCAAGGTGGAATTGTGATTAGCGCTGTAGGAGTAAAGGTATGGTTCTATAAATCAAGAAGATAAAATTAAATTTATAATTGATGGACTGAGTAAGGAGTCACTGGATGATATCATTCAAACTCTTAAGACGTATCCAAGTGTCGATGTTCATTGTATTCTTCTTGATTTAGCAGACATATTCAACATAGAAAAAGAGTGCTATTGTCTTGGGAATCTGACGTTAAAAGACCCTATTTTCCAGTTTATAAGAAAACTGGATGGGAAGCAAGTCCTCAATTCATAGAAAGCGTTTAAGCCATTACTAGACATAAAACCAGAGGAAGATGTGAGCCAAAATCACAACTACTGTACATAATCATGATTTTGTTTTAATCTTTCTTATCTTTTCTGTCACTTTTGTCTAATCTATTTTATCTTTTTAGCAGCTTTTGTTTAATATGTCTTTTCTTTTCAGTAACTTTTGACTTTCTTTCCCCTTTTGCTTTGCGCAAATTATGCCAGTCATTCGTGTCAAAAGTTTTTCAAATTTTTTTGAAAAATGCGTGATTTGTATGATTTTGTTGTCGCTGCTTTAGTATTATATATATGTACTCTTTCATTTGTAAATTTGCAGTCTTCCTCTTGGAAGCACAAATGGTTTGAGAGAAAAGAAACAAAAAAAGGTATCATACAAAGATGTAGATTTACATCTATATGCATTTTTGGTGAAACTGAAATGGGTAAGGATGTAGAGTTTATAATAGCAACAAATGAACTTAGAAGTGCATTAGCCGCTAGAAAGATCAATTTTGTATATGGGGGAGGCATTCAGGGCCTAAAGGGAAGTGTGGCCATTTCTATATCCATGAATGGAAGCAAGGATTTGAGTGTAAGGGTGAAAGAGTTAGAAGACTACATCTTCTCCTTGGGACAAGAGTTGCAGGTTTCAAGCTTGCCTGAACGTATGGGACAAATGTTCTACCATGCTCAAGCTTTTATTGCTCTACCCGGTGGTTTGGAGATGTTAGATGGGATCTCTAACGTTGCATATTGAGCTAAGTTGTACTATCACAAAAAGCCATTAGGATTGTAAATGTTAATGGTTTTTATGATAATTTGTTATGTTTTTTGATCATGTGTTGGAAACAGGATTCATACCCCAAGCGACTCATCACTCCATAATTGCTGCACCAACTGCTGATCAGCTACTCGATCAACTACAAACCTATGAACCTAAACCAGATCTACTCGTAAAGGAAATAGGTGGGCAATCTTCAGATAGTAGTCATAAGCAGAACCATATACCACTCTTCGATTGTAACTTTCCTTAATCTCTTGGTTTTACTTTATTGTGTGTTTATGTTAAAAACAAACTTTCTCTAAACTCTAGAAGACATTGGGGACAATGTCTGATTTAGGTGGGGGAGGGGAAATTTTTTTTAGTTAGTAAAACCATTTGATGCATGGGGTGTGAAAAAAATGGCAGAGTAAGGAGTTATTCTTAACTCCTGAGACACATTTTATTAGTTGAATGTTTTTGTTCCTTCTTAAAAAAAGAGTAAAAGTAGAAAAAAAATCATCCTATTTAAAGTGCTTTGTAATGATCTTAAGAAGTATATAAGTTTTGAGTATGGATCAATTGAATTGAGAGATTTCATACCATGAATGAACAACCGATTGTTACAATTGGTGATGAATTTTGAAATCGAATAAGCTGAGTCTAAAAGCCCATAACCATAAGCTTTAGAGCCTATAATGATTATTTCTCTTGTGTGTGATATTCACCTATTAAGTTGTCACTCTATAACTTGCTTTAAATCTGGTTGAGATTACACTTCACATGCATATTCAAAGATGATAAAGGCACTCATTTTGTTTAGCCAGAGCCAAATAGCCAACCTTGTAATTATACCGTTGATAAGCCCCTTTGAGCCTCATTGGCTGTTTCGTTGTTTTCAAACCATTGACATATGCTTTAATGATATATCAAGTGCTTTTACCTAATTCGGAAGATTAGCATAGCATTTGAAATTTTTGTGAAATGGGCTTTTGACAAGTGTGGGGATGTACATATAATCAACTTTAAAGTTGCAAGCAAAAATAAAATAAAATAAAATAATGAAAAAAATTTGAGTATCGAATTGTGGGTTATTGTGATGAAATAGATTTATTCAAAAACTGTCCCATTTTTTTTAATTGTTCTATTAATTTTCATATTTAGCTTTTCATATCACATTTTACATTCCTTTTATCGTAACCCCATTACAACCCTTAATAAGTCATTTTGATTTGAATTATGCATGTGAGTTAGGTAGTGGAGATTGAGATTTTTAGCAAGCCTATGGTAGTGCAATTTTTTTTGTTGAATTCAAGCAAAACACTTACCCTTAAACACTTGAGAAATTGGGAGAATGAGTCATAATTACTAACTCAATTTATTCATTTTCAAATAAAGTTATCATTTTATATTTTCGTTGATTCATTAATACTATGATTTATTTTTCAATTGTGTTTTTGCTTATGACTTGACACTTCTGATTTTATTGGAAGCACTTAATGGTCAGTCCTTTTCCGAGGACGTCCAAGAGCTAAGTGTGGGGGAATTTGATAAGTAAAATATTTGTATATTTATTTTCCCTTATATGATGATTTTATAGATGATATTTGAGTTCAATTTAATAAATTTGGGTGTAATTAATAAATAAATAATGATTTTGGCATAAAATAGAATTTCTTGGAAAATACTAAATTAGACCCTCTTTCAGTTTTCAGGCAATATCTGGAGCGCTAGATGTCGGATTGTGACATTTTTTATATGGATAAAAAGCTAAGAAAGAGCTACACAACTTTGATGTTGAGACCAAAATCCAATTCTATCTACAACGATTTTGAATTTCGCTTGGAAGTTGAAAGTGGGAATCATCTACTATTCCACCAACCATTTCATCTACCTCTCCATCTTTCTTTTCACCTACTACTTCTTCTACCACATTTCATCTACCAGTTCATCTTCCTTTTCACCAACTACTTTATCTACCACATTCTATCTACTACTTCACCTATCATATTTCATCTGCCACTTCATCTACCCTACTCCATTCTTCCCTATATATAGCCACCCTCTCCTTCACATTTCACACACACCAAGTCATATCCATTACTCTCTTTTCTTGCTCACTTACAACCATTTCATATCCATTACTTTCCTCTCCTCTCCACATACACCATTTTAGAGTTAATTTTATGCATTGTATTACTTTTTATATGCCTCCATCTTGGAAAGCTTAGCATTGTATTACTTTTTGTATGACACCTACATGGAATGTTTTACCTCCTAAAGGGACGACTATATTTTTCTATTTTTCATGCATCTTTTAGTTGTATATTTATGTTTGAGAATTTAATATTCAAGTTTTATGCAGTATTTATGAGGATTTCATTCTAGTTTTATATAATTTCAATTTATTTATTTTTTATTTTAATTTTATCATGAGCTAAATTTTCATTTTCCTAGGGTGAAGACGTAACTTACTAATAACGGATTGAATCTTAACTTATTAAATCTAGGTTTAATTTTTCCTTCATGATTGAGTTTTAATTATTATTCTTAATACTTTCATTTGATTGGCCATCTTTTGAATGATTTCAATATATATGTAGAGACCAAAAGGAGATGCATGTGTGTGGATCTTATAATTAAAACCATGACTTGCATATAAAATAGGAATATATTCATATGAGTTGTGTAGTCTTACTAAGTTCCATAAATCTTAATGCATAATTAATTGCTTAAATTCATATAGGAATATATTGGATTAGCAATTAATTATAGAATTGCTTGACCTTGGAAGATGCTAGTAATTAAATTAGGAAAACTTGACTATCAATCATGTGGAATAAATTGGGCTAGAATAGATAAGCGATTCAATATGGAATTTGTTAAGTGAAATATGACCCTTCAGGTTTTTTCTCATATTTACTTTCATATTGTTTGCACTCATATTTAGTCATTTTATTTTATTCTCTCAACCACCAACTACTCGGTCGACTAAATAGAATTAAAATTACCCATTTTGTTATTTAGTGATCAATCCTCGTGGGAAAGATACTCTACTCACTTATGTATTACTTGATTACGACAATGTACACTTGCACTTTTTAATGGACCATTTACACTCGTAACAAAAGACTTCTCCAACTCAATGAGCTTGAAGAATTAAGACAACAAGCTTATGAAAATGACAATTTATACAAGGAGAAGACAAAAATATGGCATGACAGAAGAATTTTAAGGAGAGAATTCACACTGGGACAAAAAGTACTTTTATATAACTCAAGGTTAAAGCTCTTTCTAGGAAACTTGAGATCAAGGTAGTCAGGACCATTTACTATGACTTAAGTATGGCCATATGAAACAGTGGAGAGTCAAGATGGTGATCAAAAATTCAAAGTGAATAGGCAAAGGCTCAAAGAATACAATGACGATGCACTCAACACTTTGAAAACTGTCATCACTTTTGAGGAACCAACAGGTATGCTCTGATATGAAAAAACTTAAAAAAAAAAATTAAAAACAAAATTTTGGTTTAGTCTTCGTCTAGCTAAAGACGTTAAAGAAGGGCGGCTATTTGGGAGGCAGCCTAAAACTTCTTTACTACTCTCTCAAACTTCTTTCCCACTCTCTCATTTTTCTTTCATACTCACCGAAACACACTGCACTACATTGAGATTTTAGTTTTTACCAGTTTCATTTCAAGTTACCATAGAGGAAGCTTTTGTAAGCTTAAGAAAGGGTTTCTCATTCTTCCTAAAGATGTGATCAAGAAGATCTATAGTAGTCGACTTGAAAGGATGATGATATGCAATCGTTTGGGCCTTCCTATGGACATTTGCTGGATCATTAAAGCTAAGGTACGTTTAGTAGGTGAGATTCATAAATCATTTGTTAAACCTTTGCCAGGAATAGGAAGAAGTTTTTACTCCAAAAAGAGAAGAGCTAAAAGAATGAATGTCTGCTATAAATGTGCAAGGTGGATATGTGATAAAAGCTGTAGGAGTAAAGGTATGGTTTCTATAAATCGACAAGATAAAATTAAATTTATAAAGGATAGAATGAGTAAGGAGTCACTGGATGATATCATTCAAACTCTTGAGACGCATCCGAGTGGTGATGTTCATCGTATTCTTCTTGATTTAGTGGACGTATTCAACAATGAAAAATGGGGCTACTGTTGGCTTGGGAATCTGATGAAAAAAGACCCTGTTTGCTAGTTTATAAGAAAACTGGATGGGAAGCAAATCCTCGATTCATAGAAATCGTCTAAGCCGTTAGTGGACATAAAGCCAGAGGAAGATGTAAGCCAAAATCACAACTACTATACATAATCATGCTTTTGTCTAATCTGTCTTATCTTTTTAGCAACTTTTATCTAATTTGTTTTATCTTTTCAGTAACTTTTGACTTTCTTTCCTCTTTTTGTTAATCTTCACGCAATGGCCTACCGGTCATCTGTGTCAGAAATTTTTTCAAACTTCTTTGAAAAATGCATGATTTGTATGATTTTGTAGTCGCTATTTTAGTGTTATATATATGTACTCTTTCACTTATAAATATAACTTTTCACTTGTAAATTTTCTTTCTTCTACTTGTAAACACAAATGGTCCGAGAGAAAAGAAAAAGGATATCAGACAAAAATGTAGATTTACATCTATCTGCATTTTTGGTGAAACTGATATAGGTAAGGATGGAGAGTTTATAATGGCAACAAATAAACTTGGAAGTGCATTAGCCACTAGAAAGATCAACTTTGTATACAGGGGAGGCATCCAAGGACTAAGGGGAAGTATGGCCATTTCTGCATCCATGAATAGAAGCAAAGGTTTGAGTGTAAGGGTGAAGGAGTTAAAAGATCACATATTTTCCTTAGGACAAGAGTTGCAGGTTTCAAGCTTGCCTGAACGAATGGGACAAATGTTCTACCATGCTCAAGCTTTTATCGTTTTACCCAGTGGTTTGGAGACGTTGGATGGAATTTCTAGTGTTGCATATTGGGCTAAGTTAAACTATCACAAAAAGCCATTAGGATTGTTAAATGTTAATGCTTTTTATGATAATCCATTGTTTTTTTTATCATGCTTTGGAAATAGGATTTATACCCTAAGCGACTCACCATTCCATAATTTATGCACCAACTGCTGATCAGCTGCTCGATCAACTGCAAACCTATAAACCTAAACCAGGTCTACTAGTTAAGCATATAGGTAGGCAAACTTCAAATAGCAGTCAAAAGTAGAACCTAGATACCACTCTTCGCTGTAACTTTCCTTAATCTCTTGGTTTTACCCTTCGCATTTTGGCTTTACTTTATTGTGTGTTTATATTTAAAAAAAAATTTCTCTGAGCTCTAGAAGACATTAGGGATAATGTCTGATTTAGGTTGGGGGAGGAGAAAAAAATATGTTTAGTTTGTTGGTAAAACCATTAGATACATGAGGTGTGGAAAAAATGGGAGAGTAAGGAGTTATTCTTAACTCCTGAGATGCATTTTATTAGTTGCATGTTTTTTTTTGTTCCTTCTTAAAAAAAGAGAGTAAAAGTAAAAAACAAAATCATCCTGTTCAAGTGCTTTGTAATAATTTTAAGAAGTATATAAGTGTTAAGTATGTATAAATTAAATTTAGAGATTTTATAGCATGAATGAACAACTGATTGATGCAATTGGAGATGAATTTTGAGATTGAATGAGCTAAGTTTGAAAGCCCCTAACCATGAGCTTTAGAGCCTATAATGATTATTTCTCTTGTGTATGGTATTCACCTATTAAGTTGTCACTCTAAAACTTACTTTAAATCTGGTTGAAATTACATCTCACGTGTACATTCAAAAATGATAAAGGCATTCATTTTCTTTAGCCAGAGCCAAATAGCCAACCTTGCAATTATAACTTTGCTAAGCCCCTTTGAGCCTAATTGACTGTTTCTTTGTTTTCAACCCATTAACATATGTTGTAATGATATATCAAGTGCTCTTACCTGATTTGGAAGATTAGCAGAGCATTTGAAGTTTTTGTGAAATGGGCTTTTGACAAGTATGAGGGTGTATATATCATCAACTTTAGAGATGCAAATAAAAAAAACTAATAATAATAAAAAGAAACGAAAAGAGAGAGAGAGAGAGAAAATGAAAAAAAATATATCAAATATTTGAATTGTGAGTTGTTGTGATGAGATAAATTTATAAGTAGCCCATTTTTCAATTGTTCTATTAAATTTCTTAAATGTAGCCTTTCATACCATGTTTTACATTCCATTTACCTTAACTCTATTACAACCCTTAATAAGTCCTTTTGATTTGAATTATGCATGTGCATTAGTAGTGGAGATTGAGATTTTTAGCAAGCATATGGTAGTGCAATTTTTTCGGTTGAATTTGAGCGAAACAGTTACCCTTAAACACTTGAGAGATTGAGAGAATGAGCTACACTTATGAACTAGGTTTATTCATTTTTAAATAAAGTTACCAGTTTATATTTTTGTTGATTCATGAATACTATGATCTCTTTTTTTTTAATTGTGTTCTTACTTATGACTTGACACTTTTGATTTTGTTGGAAGTACTTATTAGTCATTCCTTGTCTGAGGATGTCCAAGAGCTAAGCATGGGGGAATATGATAAGTAAAATATTTGCATATTTATTTTCCCTTATATGATGATCTTGTGGACGATATTTGAGTTTAATGTAATAAATTTAGGTATAATTGATAAATACAGGATGATTTTGGCATAAATGTTTTTATTATTATTATTATAATATTTACTTGTTTTCTCTTTTGATAGCTACACAATAAGAGGAGAAAGGAGACCAAAGACTGTACCGATGGGATTGAAAAAGTCAATTATTGTAGCATCGGTTACTATTCACTAGGGTCATTATTCATGACGACACTATTCATGATGGAAATTACTATTCAAGATGGAAGTTACTGTAGCGGATGGAAGCAATGCTTCCTGTAACCCCCTTCACACCATTGGCCGGGATTAGTTCGTAAAAACATAATTAAGTTTGAATTAGAGACCATGTATGGTGATTTGGGACTTGTTCAAAATAAAACTTCCCAAAATCAGGGTTTTCAAAAACTTTTACAACATCTGTTCCACAATGGTATCTTACTCACATTTCAATATAAATGGCTTGTATAGGTTGATTTCATTCATACATATCAGAGTATAATGCAAATTCTCGACACCCTCGGGTTTCATTAATCAGTAAAGGGATTATACAAAGGGCACAAAGCCAATAATTCTTTTCCCTTATCTTGGAGATTACACAAAACTACACTATACTTCCAAAATATACAACTATTTACCACAAAATATTCAATGAATTTTACCTTGATAAAAATTAACCAAAATAAATTCCTAAACTGGAGCTCTAACTGCTCTTCGTCGCCCGCCTTCCTTTTGTTCCTTCGGCCCTATCTAAAATTTGTTTTTGGGAGAGTGAGATTCTAAAGAATCCCTGTAGTAACAAATCACTCATAATATGCACAGCATCAAAGCATGAAAGTAAATAATCTATACAACACACATCAATCACAAAAACAGTTGCAATGGTCGGGGTAGGTATCATGGGCATCGCCCCCTATGATGGTTCACGCTGAACTGCTTGCTGTATTGTACATCCATATGAACATATCACATATATCACCACAACTGGGATATGTGATAGCAGATACAATGGCTGGGGTAGGTATCATGAGCATTACCACCCGCCACGACGGCTCACGCTGAACTGCTTGCGCTGTAATGCCCTATGGCCAATAACACTCTTGCAATGATAAACATGCATACCAAGTATCATACACAACATGAGAGAAGATTCACTACCTTGATCCTTCCGGACTTGTCTTGGCTTCGATTTCTCCCGAATAGGGCAAATGTCAAATCCTATATTTATAATTAGGGACGAAGAGTCAATTCTTTATTCCAATTCTCAATGACTTCTTAACACTTAATCTAGTTATCAATATTGCTCTTTTAGAGTCATTAAATACCCCTAACAAAACTCCTAAAGGGTTGGAAGAACTATCCCAAAGACCCCCTTTTGGAAGCACAAAAACTGATTTTTCACTGCCTCACTCGAGTGAAGATGGCCTCATTCGAGTGTTAGTACGGACTACACTTCAAGTGCTAGAAAGTGAGGAAGAAAGTGTTTGCCCGAGAGCACAAGAACTTTTAAAGAAGAGGAGCACTCGAGTGAAGAAGGCCTCACTCGAGTGACAGCTTAACACTCGTAAGTGTTAAAGCGCACTCTTAAATTTTGGTCGCGAGTTACAACCCGAGACGAGAGTTCATGGCGTCAAATACACCCGCACTCGAGTGAAAGGATGCTTACTCGAGTGAGAACCCACAACACTTGCAAGTGAGGCAACACTCTTGCCTCTACACACGGAAGTGCACCAAGAACATAGAGAGCAGAAAGGGAAAATGCTCTACCGCACTCGAGTGGGCTCACCCTCACCCAAGTGATGTTCATCCCTCACTCGAGTGGACTCACTCTCACTCGAGTGATTTTATCAGAAACCAGAAAACGTAGCAAAACTAACCACACTTCCTAACACTTGCCCAATTGATCCCAATGAACCCAAAACTTCTACCAAAGCTACTCCCACACAAAAACATCCAAGGAATTCAATGGAAACATTAGAATTACCAAATTCCTACTCTATTATCATGCTTTGGTTTTGGGCAACAAAATCATCCAAATTCCAAAATCATCCAAACGTACCATTCCCATCCCCAATCAATCTATCTATCCAAAACTCATACCAAAACACCCATTTTTATACCAATAACATGCCAAACTTCCAATGACCCTATTCCAATGAAAATGGCCCAAAAGTCCCAGAAATTCAAATCTTAATCATTTGGAATAAAACATAGATAGAAGGATTGGTTTCATTTACCTTATCAACTTTCTCAAAAACACTTCTTGATTCACCAACCTCAAAAATTTCGTGTGGGCACAAATCAACACCAATAGGCATACTATAAACATCAAAACGAAGCTCTCACTCTAATGATCAATATTAATGAAGTGAGTTTAAGCAATACCATTTGCTTACCTTAATCACAAGCTTTTCTTCCCTTTTTTCAGCAATAAAGGCCCAGAAATGGAGAGAAGAGAAAGAGATAAGGAGTTGAAGAAGATGAAATGATGATCATCCTTCCTCATGCTTCCCATGTTAGCCAAAAAAATGATAGGGAGGGAGAGAAATTGAATATAATACTTCATGTTGACTTTCTCACACAAACATACTCTCTCATACCCACTTTTGCTACATGTCCTCTTCCTATTGGTTCTCATACAATAAGTCACAAATTAACTTATCTAATCCTTCCATTAGCCATTTAATCACATATTTCATTTTCTCTTAGCTAATAATTAATTTCTCCCTTGATTACCAACTCATGGCCAATAATTCCATTCTTCCAATTTTTCTACCAATTATGACATATTAATTAATATTGCCATAAAACACATAATAAATCCAATTAAATTCATAATTATCCACAATAATCATGATTAGCCCTTAATCAAATATTGGGATATTACATCGCCAACATGGTTTTCACTGTAGCAAAACACTTTTTTGTTACTGTAGCAACACATTTTTCCCTATAAATAGAGATGAAGACCAAGCACCAAAGGGGAAGAAGGGAGAAAAGTAGAGGTTTCCTTCTCTGACAATTAAAGGTCCTTCTCTGATAGGGAGAGATCTTTTCTCTGACAGTTTTAAATAAATTGTGTTATTTTCTAGATTTAATTTCATGCATTGTATTACTTTTTGCATGCCTCCTTACATGAAAGGCTTAGGATTGTATTACTTTTTGCATGTGTCCTACATGGAAGGCTTATGATTGTATTACTTTTTGCATGCCACATACATGGAAGGTTTTACCTCCTAAATGGATGGCTTAGGATTGTATTACTTTTTGCATACCACCTACATGGAAGGTTTTACCTCCTAAATGAATGGCTAGATTTATCCATTTTCATGCATCTTTTGGTTGTATATTTATATTTCAGAATTTAATATTCAAGTTTTATGCAGTATTTTTGAGGTTTTCATTCAAGCTTTATGCAATATTTATGAAGTTTTCAATTTATTTTGGTTTTATTTTTAATTTCATCATGATCTAAATTTCTATTTTCCTAGGGTGATGTCGTAGCTTACTAATGATGGATTAAATCTTAACTTATTAAATCTAGTTTTAATTTTTCCTTTATGATTGAGTTTTAATTATTTCTCTTAATGCTTTCGATTGACTGACCATCTTTTGAATGATTTCAATATATATGTTGAGACCAGAAGGAGATGCATGTGTGTATGTCCTATAATTAAAACCATAACTTGTATATAAAATAGGAATATATTCATATGAGTTGTATAGTCTTACTGAGTTGCATAAATCTTAATGCATAATTAATTGCTTAAATTCATATAAGAATATATCGGATTAGCAATTAATTATAGAATTGCTTGACCTTGGAAGAGGCAAGTAATTAAATTAAGGAAACTCGAATATCAATCATGTGGAATAAATTGGCTTAGAATAGATAAGTGATTCAATTCATAATTTGTTAAGTGAAATATGACCCCTAGGGCTTTTCTCATATTTGCTTTCATATTATTTGCACTCATATTTAATAATTTATTTCTCTCAATCACCAACTAATCAATTGAGTAAATATAATTAAAGTTACTTATTTTGGTACTTAGTGATCAATCCTCGTGGGAACGATACTCTACTCACTTCTATATTACTTGATTACGATAGTGTACACTTGCATTTTTTAATAGATCATCTACACATGTAACATGAATCAATCCTCATTTTTAATAACCTTGGTGCCCAACCCTTTGAACTCTTATCGGGTGGTATCAACTACAGTGACTAGGGAATAAAGCTCTTCTTTTGCATCCTTATCATCGTTCCAGCTTATCTCCTTTTTTTTTGAAAAAGAATAAAATTTGGTATTTGGAGTCTTCTGAGCCTATTGAGAGGCTAGCCCCAGTGGGAAGAAACCAAATTGGAAAATTAGGGATAGAAATTCCTTTGAAGAAATCTCTTGAGTCTAGCTTAATGAAACAGATGAAGATCGAGGCTGGGACAAGTAAATTGGATAATACCCAGTCTTCTATGCCTGCTACCACATCTCTTCGATCATTCTTTAGAGCCACTTTACAGACATTTATGGAAAATGTCCTTAAGGGTTTTCATGTGGATATCGCCATAACTACTTTGATGAATTCAGAATGTAAAGCATTATATTCGGAAAGTAATTCATCATAGGTAGGTTTAGAATCATTTACCTCTTCTTCTGTTTCTTCTTGAGCAACAAGACATATATTAGCTACTTCTTCCTCATCACTTTCTTCGTCAAAAGAACTATCACCCCATATAGCAGATACGAAGGCCTTCTTCTTGTTGAAGAATTTGCCTTTTCTCTTTTCTTTTCTCTTTTGGTTTAGCTCTGGACATTCTGACTTGATATATCCTGGTTTCCCACATTCATAGCAAATGATATGATCTTTGCTACTATTTCCTCCTTTCTGAAAATGTTTGACCTTGACCTTTCTTGTAGAACTTTCTGAATCGTTTTATGATTATTCCCATTTCATCATCGTCAAACTCCTCATCCTCATCTTGATTCTCTTCTTTTGCTTTTAGTGCTAGACCTTTCTTTTTCTTGTCACCAATGTCATCTAGTTCCCGTTTGAACTTTAGTTTGCTTTCATATTCAGAAAGACTTCCAAATAGAGAAGCAACTGATCTCATTGATTTTCCTTTTGCCTCTTCTATTGCAGTGACTTTGGCTTCCCACTCTTTAGAAAGAATATTTAAAATCTTTCGTACTTGGGTATGTTGATCATAAGATTTCCCAAGTGCTGCAAGTTGATTAACAAGATGAGTATATCTAAGTTCAAATTTAGAAATTGATTCACCTGATTTCATTCAAAGTAGATCGAATTTAGTGATCAAGGTGTTGATCCGGTTCTCCTTTATTCCTGAAGTTCCTTCATGAGCTATTTCCAGAGCTTCCCACATTTCCTTTGCTGTTGGAAGTGTGCAGATTCTGAAATATTCACTTTGACTCAAGGCACTTTGTAACATCAGAATTGCCTTACTGTTAAGAGTGATAAGTTTCTTGTCATTCTCATCATATTCCGCTGGCGTCTTTGGAATTTTTTGAGAATCTACAGTCTTTCTAGGTTGATAGTTTCTACTTTCAATCACATCCCATAGCCCATATTCGGTAGCCATCACGAACACTCTGAATTTTGCTTTCCAAAAGGAAAAGTGTTCTCCACTGAAACCTGGAGGTCTAGTGATGTATGCACCGTAGGGAAGAATTCCTTCACCCATGCTTGCCATTGGATCCTTCTTAGGTTGTTATACCCTTACAAGAAGACCTACGCTCTGATACCAAATGTTAGAGCAAGCGTTTCACCCAAGAGGGGGGGTGAATTGGGTGATCTTAAAAATTTCGTTACAAATATAAAATTTGACGTTGAAATTAAAACAGGAAAGAGTAAGGAGAAATATCACCGAAGTGTACACCGGGAGTTATACTGGTTCGGCCACAACCACTTTGACCTACGTCCAGTCCTCAGAGCTTCTCTGAGAGTTTCACTATAGCTTCCAAGATTCAGTGGGTTCTTGGCACCTCAGTACAAGCAAGTTCCTTCACTTGGACACTCGCTCCCCCTTACAAGTTGTAATCCAATCCCAACTCAAGGTTCCACAACCTTAAGTTATCTCAATAAAAAATATTGAGTTTGAATGAAATATCTCTCTTACAGAGTGAATATGAATCACTGAAGCATAGAAATACAATTATCACGTAAAACAGAGTAATGAACTTGATGATACGTTTGTGTGTGTTCTTGTTCTCTTCTTCTCTGTTTGGATGTTCCCATATATATAGATATGTTGGTGATGACCGTTGGAACATTTTCTTCTTGTCCGTTGGAGAGTGCGCAGCCACTATTGACTTTTCAAAATTTTGAAAAATATCCGTTGGCGGTGGTTGACATTTGAACGTTTTATTTGACTTCCCTTACTTGACATGATTTCTTCATTGTTTATCTGTAAATATGCTAGAAATACTAATACAATGAAAGATTAATCATATAGGAAACAAATTAATGAACTGTTGAATGATTTCTAAATTTCTGGGTTTGCTTACTCGAGTAGCTACTCGAGTATCCCTTGAAGTTTACTCGAGTATATTCGGGAAAGCTTTGAATAACTTCAAGTCAATGAACAAATACAAGATTACTCGGGTAGTGCATGGAATAAACTAAATCTCAAACCTTTAGAAATAGTTATTTACTCGGGTACCTACTTGAGTAATGCATTCACAACTTCATAGGTTACTCGGGTACCAACTCGAGTAAACCTTCAAATAACTTTTGATTACTCGATGCTCTACTCCAATAATGTTGGCAGGATTTCAAGGCCGAGAGCACTTCAAGTCTGATTACCTTGTTACTCGAGTAAACTTACTTTTTGTGCATAACTTACTCGGGTAATGACTTGAGGTTTTCCTTCAAATATAACACAGCTTACTCGGGTACATACTCAAGTAATCGACTTAAAATAGAACATTAAATACTTGCATACTAGAGTAAAGACTCGAGGGAAGTGAGATAAACTTAAATCAAGTTATTCGGGTACTACCTTCAAGTTTTCACTTACCTCAGTGTGTTACTCGAGTACTACTCGAGTAAATGTTGCAGTGGTACAAAATGCCGAGAGCAACATATTTTCAGAAACAGAGTTACTCGAGTACTTACTGTAGTATCATTGGCAGGCTGAGAGCAACTGGAAGAATTTCACATGGTTACTCGAGTAGCTCCTCGAGTAACGTTGGCAGGACGAGAGCAACTCCAAGTTATTTACTTGGTTACTCGAGTACCTACTCGAGTAACATTGGCAGGCTGAGAGAAACTTAAAAATACTTACACTATTACTCGAGTACCTACTCGAGTAACGTTGGCAGGTTACTGGAAGGTGCTTCTGGTTACTTCAAGTTTTGTCTCATTACTCGAGTAATGCCTGAGAAAACTTGCTTCTGATCAAGTTTCTCAGCTTTTTCTCTTGGCCTTTCTTCATTACTCCAATGCTTTCCTCAAGTGATGCTTATCCCTGTTATTCCTTCGCTCAAACTTATTTATTAATCACTTCTTTTTCATACCATTCTTTTGTTATCATCAAAACATGAGATCTAACATATAGGAACTTACACATAGCCGGTGTATTTATTTTGTCTTGAACATTTTGACTAAAATTGTTTTAAAGAATTTAATATTTTTTTTATATGTTCCTTAATTTCTATTTTTATCTTTACAAATAGTTATTTGTTTGATGATTTTAGTATTGGTTAATGTAAATATCACAAACGTTGAATATTCAAGCAAGCTTTTAAATAAAAATGTGCTTGATCAAATGTGTTTATAAATATTTGTGAAAAAATTATTAAATTATAAATTTAAATGACAGATACAATCTCAAACTTATATAGTTTATTATATTTGATAAAAATATGTGTTTAATATATATTTTAAGTTAAAATTAATTTATAATATCAAAATTAATAAATTTTTTAACAAATTACAAAGTTAAAAAATCAATTAGAATAAATTTTTGGTTGTATAAATTTTTATTAGCCCCTATATATATATGTTTAAATAATTCTAATAGTGAGGAGGGGCATTTTTGGTAAAAAAAGAAAGTTCAACAGCCAAACTTAACGATCAACTAACGGTTTGTTTGAATGGAAATAGAATCTTAAAATATAAGAGAGGTTTGTGTAGTATACATTCTAGTTTTAAGGGAGATTTATATGAGTTTCTAAAATAGAGAGGATGTATATGTAATTAAAGTAAAACGAGGGATGGTTAGAGTATTTTACTCTAAAAAATTAGATAAGTGAGATGGCAAGTTTTTAATTAGTTTGGTATGAGGAATTTTGTGTGCGCGCACCTATTGGGAGGGATTTTGAGTTAAAATTTAAAGGCTAAAATATATTTTTTGTCCTTTAAATTTACGTAAGGTTTGAGTTTAGTCCCTTAAGTTTAAAAATGATACTTTTAGTCCCTCAATCGTAACATCATTAGTGTTATTTAATGAAAAACGATGACTTATCAATTAATTGTTGACGGGCATATTTAAATTTTAAAATATAAAAATAATTATAGAGTAAACTAATCAAAATGTAGCCCCTAATTTAATTTTAATCCACCTATCGAAAAATTAGTATATTAGTATATGATATTTGTACAACTCCCATTGATTTATTTTTTCTGTATTTCACCATTTTTTAGGCGAAGCCACTGTAACTCTGATAACTTTTCTTAGCAACTCTTTGGCTGTTTTAATATTCCCACGAAATCTTCCATCTTCTCTCTCATCTGTTTCAATTTCTCCCGACAATGGCGATTATTAACCACAAGACATGATGACGAAACACACTAGACAGTCCAGGCTCAACAAGAGATGGGAGAGATAAAGATTAGGACAAACACAGTAGGATTTTTCAGTTGTTTCCCAAAAACAGTGGAAATTAATCACCTCCATAAAAAATGAAGAAAAAGGATGCAGAATGAGAGAGAGAAAAAGTTCGAAGCTTTATCTTAATATTTCTGCACCGCTATGAATAGAAAAGGGAAAAAAAATATAGAATGAAGAGCCTTGTAAACACACCTTGAGAGACTTCATGATCGTTGATCTTCAAAAAGATTGGAGTTTCAGTGGTTTGAGTACATATTAATGAAGCATAATCACTTATTGAAAAATAACTCGAAGTGCTCCGAAATAAAGCCAAAGGTTCTAGGGGGTAGTTGGGAGTTGCAGGGAAAAGGGCGTCGATGCTGTGGTGAGAGGGAACAAGAGGTGTCCGTGTCGGAAGCATATCCTCTCAGCGGCTCCTTTCTCTTCATCCCTTCGAATCTCCATATCCTAGCCGTCCAATTCATCTAATGGCTCCAAAGTAACACATCATTAAGGCTTTAGAATTGCATATTCTTCCCAGGTCCTGAAACCTCCCGCACCACTTTTCCGGCGTAGTACTAATCCTTTCAGCATAGCAAACAGGGAGCTCCTACTGATGATGAAGACTTGCTAATCCTATTGTATAGACCAAAAGAAAAATGCTCCAACCCACCGTAAAAAACTAAAGCCATGAAGGAAACTTGATGAAAATCCCACTTTCAAATGCCGAGAAGATCAGCAAGTAGAGAGCCATATTGCAAAAGATCTCAATTTCATGTAGCCTACTGTAATCAACCTTGTTCTTAATTGACTTCACCAGACCTAGTAACCAGAAGCACCCTAGGCTTATTGGGTCTGATAAAATTCCGGTAGTTTGGGTTGTTTCTCAACCACTTAGCATGTTTATTCCAATCTGAAATCATGGGGGTCGAAACTGTAAGGTATATTTAGATCGCGCTTCTCGTCATCTTCTCCCTCATCAGCCATAATCTTCAATGTATCAAAGGTTGTGTATTTGTTGGATTGTGAAGAACCTTCTTCCTCTCGTTGAAGTCTTGCTTGAGGGTCTCGAACTTGCCGGCGCCACTGGTGCCAACTTGCATTGTAGGATGATGGCTGTGAGAAAGAGGCAGAGGAAGGTAACAGTGCTAAGACAATCCGGTTCAGATGTGATTTAAAAGAATTGATGACCTGTCACTTTGTGAGCGCTTGAATGAATTGAACGGGAAGGATTGGGAGATTCTGAGGGATGAGGAGAAAGGAGCCGCTAAGAGAAACTGAACCCGTCTGGTGTCATAGAAGGTACAGGAACGAGATCTCACAAAAAAAAAGAAGGTGAATTAAAATTAGGGTAAACAGTACTTTTGGTCCCTCAAGTTTGGGCAATTTTGGTTTTGGTCCCCGGAGTTTAAAAGCTGTGGTTTTGGTCCCTCAACTTTGGACCGTTTCAAAATGTTGGTCCCTCAACTTTCAGAAGGACTTGATGGGCCCTCTGACGGCGTTAAATCATCCCAGGTGGCACTAACGGTGTTAAAATTGACTATGTGGCATGCTGAGTAGACCGCTGATGTGGCAAGTTTTATATATGTGGGCTGAATTTAAAAACGAAACAGAAAACCTGACAGCAAAAAACGAAGCAACAGAACAAAAACCCAACCCAAGAGGACTCACGCTTTAGGAAGAAGTGGAAAAGGGTGAATGAATCCACTGTTTCGACGAGCAAAAGCGGCGCTGTTAGGTCATATCCGAGCGACGGTGATTTTGCCGGTGAAGTCTGAGAGGAGCGACTAGCTTCGAATAGTCAAGGCATTATCTGAATAGTCAGTGTGATTTTAAACTCGGTTTCTAAATATGTTATCCGGATAGTAGGATAACTATTTGAATAGTAAGGGCACTATTCGATTAGTATGATGATTATCCGAATAAGCTTTTGATGAATTTCAACATTGAATAATCACAAGACTATCAGGATAGTAAGGAGACTATCAGAATAATATTTGACATATTTCAAAGAGGACTATTCGAATAGTAATGGAACTATCAGAATAGTCTCAGTGCAAAAAATCAAATATTATTCGAATAATGAAGTTACTATTCGAATAGTCCATAACTGAAAAAGGGTGATTTTATTCGAATAGAAGAAGTGCTATTCGAATAACGCAGCAGACTCTGTTTCTTTTAGCATGGGCGATGTTCAGTATTTTAGTCATATCTCCCAAACCACAACTCAGATTGAAGTGAAACCAGTGGCATTTGAAACTATACTTCCAATGCGTCATTTTAACACCAAGATAACATTAAAAGGAGTTCATATGTGAGAGATATGATCTGTTGAAGTTGATATATGAATCAGCGTCATATTCCTGGACAGCTTTGGTATTTTGGACATAACTCCCAAACTATACATCAGATTGAGACGAAACCAGTGCCATATGAAAATAGACTCAAAGAGCTTTCCATGGATAGTTAATTTGGAATATTTGAAGTTATATCCTAAGAGCTATACTTTCTGGAAGTTGCTACTCGTGATTTCAGAGATTGTCTAAGAACAGTAGATACTCTTTGGATCATAACTTTCTATATACAATGAGTTTGGAGCTGATTCTTGTTGCATTGAAATGTAGACGATGAGAGCTTTCCGATGATATATAATTTATCATGGATTTATATGCAAAGAGTGACGCCCTCAGAAGTTTATTCAAATATAGAGGTTGCAGTATACGTTTGTGAAGATTCATTATCAAAGGTGCACTATTCGAATAGAGCAAGTACTATTCGAATAATATCATATATTTTGTGTGAAAGACTATTCGAATAACGGTTGGAATATTCGAATATGAAAGTTCATTATGAAGAATATTATTCGAATACAAATGACATTATTCGAATAATATCATTTGTTTTACAAGGTAGCTATTCGAATAAGGAATTCACTATTCGAATACACTTCAAGTTCTAAAAGTTTATTCGGATAGAGGATAAAGTATTCGAATAAATATTACTCATTATCAAAGAAGGTTATTCGAATACAACAGATGTTATCCGAATAACTGATTTTCCAGAAAAACAGAGTATCACCTTGAAACTTCTGAGAATCATTGAAATTTTGTGTAACTTGTTCTTATTGATTCTAATCACTCTAACACTTTATTATATTAGTGATTTAAATGCAGTTAAGGCCGATGACAATACAACTCCAATCTGCACTCGACGCTCGCCGTCGACGATTACTCCTCCGGCAACGGCTACGTTTGATTCGCCAGCGTGGGTCCTCCTTCACCGAACCCTCCGCTCTTTTCTTTGCTGATAAAGTGCTTCACTGTCGTTTTCCCTTTTGGCTAAACCGTGTGTTATGTGCTTTTCTTTTGTCTTGTGTGTGTTCTGTTGCTTCGTTTTTTGCTGTCAGGTTTTCTGTTTTGTTTTTAAATTCAGCCCACATATATAAAACTTGCCATATCAGCGGTCTACTCAGCATGCCGCATAGTCAATGTTAACATCGTTAGTACCACCTGGGATGATTTAACGCCGTCAAAGGGCCCAACAAGTCCTTCTGAAAGTTGAGGGACCAACGTTTTGAAATGGTCCAAAGTTGAGGGACCAAAACCACAGCTTTTAAACTCCGGGGACCAAAACCAAAATTGCCCCAAACTTGAGGGACCAAAAGTACTGTTTACCCTTAAAATTATTAGGGGTTGCATTTTGATTAGTTTACTCATATAATTATTTTTATATTCTAAAATTTAAGTATATTTTGTTAGTATTTAATTGATGAGTCAATGCTTTCCATTAAATAATGCTAAGATGTTAAAATTGAGCGATAAAAAAGACCCTTTTAAAATTAAATGGACTAAATTTAAAACCTTATATAAATTTAAAGGACTGAAAATATACTTTAACTAATTTTAAAAAATTAAAGAATATGGTTATAAAATTTTAATAAAAAGATATAAGATAAAAGAACAAAAGCAATTATTTAACCCAAATTTTTTTTTATTCTTTAAAAATCTAACTTGACAATTTTTTCTCCATTTCAAATCTCTCATACCAAACACCTCTAAATAAGAGGTTGTGGGTTTGACTTCAAGAAGAGTGCAATGTGGGGGTTGTGTGTCTTGTATGTTTTTTAAAGAAAATATATGATACTCGGTATAATAAAACAGCTAACACCTACTACATAGTCATGATATTCTTTCTAAAATAATCCAACGGTGGCTAACATTTGATTAAGAAAAATGTTGCGTATATTTATATCACAAAGGGTTAACACCACTTTTAATTCTTGAAGTTTCATCTAATTTTAATTTTGATCTCTTACATTTAAAACCGATGGTTTTGACTTTTCAAGTTTACTGTTTTATAACTGTTAGTCTCTAAAATTTAAAAATAACTTAGAACTATACTTAATGATGTTAATTTATCTTACGTGATAGTAACTCCGTTCAATTGACCTATGTGACATGCTGATTAGGAAAAACGATGTGGTAAATATATTATAAAAATTATAAACTGTTATTTAAATTAAAAAAATACAAAGAAAGGCTGTGCAAGTGGGCTATAAAAGTACTGCATAGAATAAGAGCAGTCCCCGCCGCCATCACTTTCTTCAAAACGCAGACGGAGAAGCACTTGAAACTCTGTTCCGACAACTCCGAACACCTTCACTCCCTCCCTTGAAGGCTGCTGTGATGAATTGTCTCAAGAACAAGATCCTGCTTCATCTCCAAAGCAAACACATAAATAGCAGCTTCTATTGGGATGCATTTTAAGCAACAAAACTCTAAATATTCAGGCTCAAAGAACTGCTTGTTCATTTGAAAATGCAAAAATCCTGGGAACTTTCGTAGTAGAGGTTGGGACTTGGAAGATCAATATATTATAATTAATTAATTTCTTCTTCTTCATTCTTCATTAGTAGGTTTCAAGAGTTTTATTTTTCCTTTTTTACCTTAAATTATTCCCTTAGGCTTTGTTTGGTTCAATGAAGGTTAAGTTAAGTGAGGTTTACTTAAGTTAGGTTAGAAGATGTTATAATGTTGTTTGGTTTAACGAAGGTTAGGTTAAGTAAGGTTTATTTAAGTTAAGTTAAGTTAGAGGAGGTTAAAATCCCCTTCTACATATTTTCCTTCTGCTTTTATAATGTATTTATTAATAATTATTATTTATATAAAATTATTATTTATAAAATAATTATTCGTGTAAGCATAGAAATAATTATTTATAAAATTATTATTATTTGGAAAGTTCGTTGGATCAGGAGGTCAAGTTAGGGCAGTGTTGGAATTTTAAAAAATTGTCATGGGCAATTTAGTCACAATTGAAGACAAATATTCTCTCACCTAGGAAAAACCCCAATTTTGGAGGTTTCAGAACTTAGGTTAGGTTACCACTAGAAGACAAAAAAATATCCAACACCTAACCTAACCTCCTTCCAACCAAACACCACTTTTTTACCCCAACCTAACCTAACCTCCAACCAAACAAAACCAACCCCACCCCACCCCAACCTAACCTCCAACCAAACAAAGCCTAAGGATCTGAGAAGGTTCGAGAGGTATGGCAGTAGACAGGGTCGAAAGCCACGATTTTATTTTTCCTAACGTTAGTTTTCACCTTCTTCAATTTTTTAATATAGCTTTTCCAGTTTCCTTCTTCAACTGACAGCCAGTGACCCCCCAGTCGGAATCAGGGTCATCGAAGATGATGATGAATCAGGCTCTTGTTTTTGAGACAGTTCATCTCATCAGCCTCAAGAGAGGGAGTGAAGCTGCTCGGAGTCGTCGCCGGAACAGAGGTTCAAGTTCTTCTCCGTCTCCGATTTGAAGAAGAAAGTGATAATGGGAGGTGTAACTTCCTATTTTTAATCACCAATATTC
Organism: Inga laurina; assembly: GCA_963855925.1. Taxonomy (NCBI): domain Eukaryota; kingdom Viridiplantae; phylum Streptophyta; class Magnoliopsida; order Fabales; family Fabaceae; genus Inga; species Inga laurina. The sequence goes on from OY979711.1 coordinate 25,014,311, forward strand.
TTTGTATGTAACGGATACATTTAATCACTGTTACAAAAAACATAAAATGTAACGCTTAATTCAAAAAACACTATGACGCTTAGGAAGGGTCATAGCTTCCAACGACATTAAAATAAACTACGATGTTTTTTGAATATACGGAAACACCATAACTTGATTATTTAATCTTTTTTTAAGTATAAAACTATGACGCTTTTACAGGGAAGTGTCATAGGAAGTTAGCACTTCCTATGGCGCTTCTCTAGTGACTTCCAATGGCACTTCTTTGGAGAAGCGTCATAAAAAGTCTGTTTTTTTTTAAATTGTAATTATTTTATTTTATGATGTAAACTTCAATTTAGAATTCAAAATCCATAGTAATTTATAATACAATCTACAGTAAAATAAAATAACATAGCATACATCTTTTCTAATATTGCGTCTTCATGTATCAAGAATAAAACAACTCTAGCATTTAAGTTGCTTAACCTTAAGCAATGCACATTACTTCTATAGAGGATTGAACTAAGTATTATTATATTTGTAAGCTCAAAAATTAAAAAAGTTATTACAATGTATAGGAAATTCAAGAAGATAGAGTTGAAACTTCAAAAAAGTACCTGAAAACAAAATTATGAGCATACATGTGAGATTCATGATAGATTTTAACTCAAAAAAATGCGGACAAATGTTGGAAAAAAAAAACACTTACATGCTAGGGAACTTCTGAAGGAAGTCGAGATAAGAAAAAAAATAGGTGGGAGAGAAATTTTTGTGCTGCTTCGGAGTTCTAGGAAATGAGAGAGCTAGAGAGAACGCGAGAAGATGAAAATGAAAATGAAAATGGTAGGTTGTGGAAATTATATAGCATCTTGTTATACAAGTGGTAAAAGCTATGACACTTTGACATAAAGCGCCGTAGCTTTCCAATTTAAAGGAAAAAAAAAAATTGAAAGCCTTGAAAAGGCATTAGCTTCCCAATTTTTTTAAAAAATTAAAAACCTTAGAAATTGGGGTTGTTGGTGGGTTTGTTGCCTCCAGCTGTTGGAGGCATATTGATATATGCCTCCAATGGCACTTGTTGAAGCAATCACCATTGGAGGCCCTTCTAATAGAAAATTATTTTTTTTAAAAAAAATAAATTTAAATAATAAATTAAATATAAAATACATTGAGCAAATTTAAAAAGTAATAACTAATAAAATTATATTTGTAAGCTTAAAAATTAATAGGATATATGTGTCATATTTTAGAAATATTATAATTTCACTATAAATCTAGTTGAAATAAATAGGACAAATAGTCTTAGAGGATTTGACATGATGAATCAAGGAACTTGACTTAAATTTTTTTTCTTCCTTTAAATCTTTAGAAAATCTTTATTTTTTAATTAATTTTGACTCCTACTAATTACTTTTTTTCTTTTATGAACGCAGACAATATAAGTTATGATTGATTTATTTGAATTGAATGCAAGATAGTCTCATCTCAACCCAAATAATCTTCACAAGTTTTTCTATTTTTTATACACTTCAAATTTTTTTTTCTTTTTTTTAGACATGATGAATAGGAGGAGGTTCTTTGTTAAATGCACTTCCTATGGCGCTTTCTAAAGAAGGCCATAGGAAGTGTGACTTTGGAACTTTGCAAGTACGTATTTAATAATATCTCTTAAGCAAGCGTCATTCAAGGTGTGTAATTTTTTTTTTAAAAAAATAACCCCTTGTATGACGCTTCCCACGGAAAGCACCATAGAAAGTATTAAGCAGCTATGACACTTTTTTGGTTAAGCGTCATTGATGCCACATGTATTTTTTTTAAATAGTAGTCTCCTTTGGCGCTTATTTGAAGAAGTTCCATAAGATTGACGCCGCTAAATCTATATTTTATAGTAGTGAATTGAATAAAATGGTGAATTGTGATATACATGAATTTTTATAAAAATATAATTGTAAAATGGTAATTTTCCAATAAAACAAGAAGCCATATATTTTCCTTTTTCCTTGGCATTTTCGGTTAAAAAGAGGAGAACAGTGGAGAAATAATTTGCTTGGTCTAAATTGAACCAAGAGGGAGTGATTTATGGCTAAGTAAAATGTAAGGTTGAAAAATCAAAAGTGAAAATGGAAATTAATTAATTTCTTAAAGAAAAAGGATCATGATGATTCAAGAAACAATTTCATTTCCTTTTTCTCATGATAATTTCGGTCAACAAGGGAAATATTTGAGAAAAAGAAATACTTGGAAGAAGATGATGCCATGTGGAATTAATTTGGGCCAAGTAATTAAATAAGAGTTCATAAAGATAAAAGCACATGGAAAATTACTAATAAAGTATAGTAAATTAAGAGAAATGAAGTAGATATTTTAGGAGCTCTTATTTTTCCAATCAAGACTTCAAGTTGGCGTGAAGTTGGAGGAAGGAAAGAGGAAAAATATGCGGCAAGTAAAAAGGAAAATGTGATGGAAAATTAATGGCCATATGATAATTGGATTAAAATAAGATATTGCAATGAGATATTATAAAACTTCATGACTCCTTCTTGAGCTCTCATTTTCGGCTAGACATAAGAAGATAGAGAGAGAAAGAGTTTTAAGAAAAGCAAGAGCTAACAAGGAGAGAGCTAGGGTTCAAGAGCAAAATCCAAGGTAAGTTGATGAGTTTCATGTGTTTTTGGCTTGCAAATTCATGGCAAACCCTCCATAACCTCTATGCCATCTTAAAATTCATGTTAGCAAGTGCAAAATCAAGATGGGGAGAGAGAAAGTGGTGAAATCAAGAGGTAATCTCATAAACTTGATCCTCCTCATAAACTTGATCCTCTTGTGCTATATGATGGTGTTGTTGTTGGTTTTGGCTTTTTTTTTATTGTTTTGTAAGTTTGGGTTGATGAAAACCCAAGGGGAAATGCTTCCAAAATTTCCTCTAATCTTGTTTATTTAGTTTTTAAGTAGTTAATCATGTGATTAGAAGTGGAAATGAAGTAGTTAATAAAGAAAAATCAAGAAAACATATGTTCCCTCCTAAGAACCCTAGTTTCGGCCAAGTACTGAACAGTGGGGAGGAGATGAAATTTTAAAATTTTAATGATTCCATTGGATTTAGAAGGGAAAATTATGTAGGTATACACAGGTTCATGATTTTTGAATGTTGGTAAGCAAATTTGAAAATTTATGAAGTTGTAAGGTCATGCTGTTTGATTGTCACTGGAGGCAGTGGTATTATGCAATGAAATTAGTTTGTCAAACCTAGTTCAAAAATTATGAAACTTGGTAGGATTAAAGTAGACATTTGGAGCTTTAATTTGATAGGTATTTTGTAATATTTGGATAAATACATTAAGAGATATGAGTTTTCAAAGTTGTGCCCTGTTTCTAGAAGGAAATCTGAAACAGTGCAGGTTTGGTGAATTTCTGGGAACAATGTAGTTAAACTAACCAGACTTAGGTATTTTTCTATAACAATAAACTGAAAGAGCTTCACTTAGGCTTTGAAATAAGTTGATTTGGAATTTCCTAGAATTAATTATGATTTTCTAATCTACCAATTTTCTGAAAAATTGTGAAACTGCACTATACAGAGTTGTACAGTGCAGAAATTATTGAAACTATTGTAATTGCATTAGATAATGAGTAGAATTTGGTTTAAAGGCAGAATAGTATAAATAATAACTAGTTACTTGTTAACTTAATTTATAGGAATTGGTAATAGCCCGAGCCAAATTAGGAGTATAGGACGGACAGTGGAATTGAGAAAGGATTCAAGTAGTATCTCTTTCTTTCATGTACTATATGATTATTGTATGTTTGTGTATGCCATCTTCTGTAACATGAGCATAGTGTCTGGCATACGCATGTTAGCTTGGTTGTGGTCTGGGACCCAACAGAGGCGCAGAGTATTAAGCATAGTGTCTAGGACATGCATATTAGCCTGGTTGTGGTTTGGGACACAATGGAGGCATAGAGTATTGACCATAATGTCTGGGACACGCATAATAGCCTAGTTGTGGTATGGGACTCAACAGAGGCACAGAGTAAGCTAGGGTTGCAAATAATCATTTGGCTTTTTACAGTGTACATATAGTAGTCTATCATTTCACATTTTACATAACATGGTACATAACATATTTATTTATCGCATATCATATGACTGGTTAAACAGTCATTTGGCCTTTGACAGTGTACATACAGCAGTTTATCATTTCACATTTTACGTAACATGGTGCATAACATATTTATTTATCACATATCAGATGAGTGGTTGTATGTTATTACTGAGATTCTTTCGAATGTCACCCTATTTTTCTTAAACTAAAAAACCTTACAGTTGAGGCTAGTGGCTCGAAGGGCAAGGCAGTGGCTACCAGTGAATAAAGTCTTGGTGCATATCAAAGTTGTTGTTGGTTTTTTAGAACTGTACTTTTGTTTCCTTTGAATACTTGAACATTTGTATATATTTTTCAAACCCTACAAGGAATTTCTTGTATTGTAAACAAGTACTTAATGTTATTATGTTTTTTGCTATTTCTGTATTCCTTAAAGAACTATACGCTTATTACTTTACAAATAACAAAATGTTAAGGGGTTTGAAATTTTCGGTATCAGAGCTAAAAGCTGTTTTGACATTTTTAGATTAGTATAATGATATGGTCTTGTTTACAGGTTGATAGGAATGATGCACGAAAGGCGCCAACAGTGAGACAGGTCACCACCATCAATGAACCAGGGTGCGCCAGGTCCAAATATTTCTGAGGACCAGCATTCTGTGGAGATGATGACTCTCAGGGAATGGGTCTGAGTCAGACCAGTATACAGGCTACAATCGAGACCCTAGCCACTACCCAAAGAGGTGGTGGGAGATTCTGAGTAGCCACTCTCTATTAGGTCAGAGTCTGAGTTTTGTGTTACTACTCTCTCTATAGCCAGACCAATGCATGTGAGATACGACCTATGGCCAAACCAGAGGTTGTGGGATTATGGTCGGCACAAAACTTGTGGGCTTTCGAGAAGTATGGTACTCCTGTAGCCTAGTACCTTGCATATTTGGATTATATGGATTTACTTTATTGGAAACAAGTTTCACTGAGGCTTGAATATCCGGACGAGTCTGGATTTATACGACAATGTACTTTTTCCCAGACATAACATTTTGGGCTAGGAAGAAGAATGATATAGTTGAGCGGGGCCCGAATGACCATTTTATTGAGTTTAGGGATCACATGATACCGTATATGGCGAAGTACATGTATGATAGCTATTAGAGGCTATACTCAGTATTTTGGTGCCCGGATATAGCTGGCAAAACTTTTGAGAAGAGAGCAGTCACAGGGTACTGGTGGACAGAAGAAGATTGAACCAGTATCTATGTTTTGGCATGGGCATACAAAAGTTAAGCGTGCTGAACTCAGGGCAATCACGGGATTGGTGACACCGGGAAGCTCTATGTATAGTTAGGATTTGATGTATAGAAGTGACAAAGACTTATTATACAATAGTTTTAGGACATATGATGTGGAGCACTTTCCTAACTGTTGTATATACATGTTATATGCTATGTATGACATATATGTGTAACCAAAATTTTGAGAAATGACAAAAATGCCTTTGTGATCATATGAAATTGATTTCTTCTCTATTTTTATAGCGAAGTATAAAGATGGTATGAACATGTGGTAGACCACAAGGGTAACATAATAACCCAGATCAGGAGCCTAGACCTAACCCAATACAGCAGATATTGGGCATCATAACACAGCAAGAGGCTACAATGAACAACATTAGGGAAGAGCTGTGTGAAGTGCAGTAAAGGAAAGATTGGTTAGAAGGCTTGGTGAGGGGAGATGGTGAACCTAATCCACTAGAACAACCCCACTAGGAGCCACCACCCATATTTTTTTATGAGGTAAATGTTTTACAAACATGGCAGAAACGGTTTAATAAACAACAACTATAACCCCCTTCTGTAATTATATCCGAAATACTTGATTAAAATGAAATGGAGACCAATAATAATCAAAACTCATCTACATTCCCATCCTTAAGATAGGGTTTTCACAAATTTCTTTCACAAACACTTTAACCTGGTCTCACAATCATATTTCGAATATAATTATCTTGTGAAGATAAATCACATTCATATAAATATCAGAGTGCACAATAATAATACCGACAATTCCGGGTTCATACCTTCACTAAAGATACATAGGTCACAATTGCCCATTACAATTCCTCAACGGGGATTACACAAATCCATCTCCAATACATAACCAAATAACCCAATATATATCCAAGCACATATACATCCAATATCCAATTATACATAATCCTAACCACCATGATAACCAACTACCAAAATGACAACCCGAAGGAGTCCTCATTGTAACCCCCTTCACATCTTAAGGCTGAGATTTAGTTCATAAACAAGTAATTAATGTAGAATTAGAGACCATGGATGATTTAGGACTTAAACAACATAAAATTTCCCAAAATCAGAGTTTACAAAAACCTTTCAAAAACCTGTTCACAAGGTCTCACATTCATATTACAATTACAATATAGCATGTACAAGTTGATTTCATTCACAAATATCAGAGTGCAAAGTAAATTCCTGACTTACTCAGGTTCTATTCATTAAATAAGGGTTTATACAAAGGCACAAAGCCCACATGCTTTTCCCTGATCTTAGGGATTACACAAAACTATACAATCTATCCCAATACATATACAATTGATCTAAAAATATCCAAATGATTTATATGTTAACCAATAACTAAAAAGGAACTCCTAAACCAGAGCTCTAACTACTCTTCATCACCCACTTTCCCTTCGATCCTTCTGCCCTGTCTAAAACATGGTTTTTGGGAGAGTGAGATTCTAAGGAATCCCCGTAGTATCTAATCAATCATAGTATGTACAACAATAAGGCATGAAATCAAATCATTATCCATTCAAAGCAACTACAACGACAGTTACAACGACAATGGTTAGTATGACACATGTCATCCTTTACGATTGCTCGCGCTGAATTGCTCATGCTGCATTACATCACAACAATCCACACAATATATTTTACCACAAATGGGATTCATATAAAGCATTTCATACACAATCCACACTGGCAAGATCAACACACAATCCACAGCTGGATTCACAAAGGTCCATGTCGATTATGACGGCAGTTCAACGGCTGACCTAGAAGTGACCAGCGTCAATCCCTATACAGCTCACGCTGAAGTGCTCATGCCGTAATGGACTATGGCACACAGTTTAGAAAGTTCAATGATAAGTTATGCATACCAAAACATCATACACAATATGAGAGAAGAGTCACTACCTGAGTCCTTCCGGGCATTCCTTGGCACAGGTCTCTCCTACGTCAGGTAAATATCGTATCTTAGAATCATAATTAGGGAGGAAAAGTTATTTCTCTATTCCAATTCTCAATATCTTCATAACACTTAATTAGTTATCATTATTTCTCTTTTAGTACTCAAGAATACCTCTAACAATAGCCCTAAGGGGTTAGAAGAACTATCTTAAAGATCCCTTTTTGGAAGCACAAAAACTGATTTTTCACTGCTGCACCTCGAGTGAAAATGGTCTCACTCGAGTGTTGGTACGGACACTCGAGCACACAAAACCTCACTCGAGTGATGGTACGGACAGCACCTCAAGTGCTAGAAAGTGAGGACAGGAAGTTTTTTCCTGAGAGCACAAGAACTTTCAAAGAAGAGGATCACTCGAGTAAAGAAGACCTACTCGAGTGAGAAATCAACACTCGCAAGTGTTAAAGCGCACTCTTGAATTTTGAATGCGAGTGACAACCTGAGATGATAGATCAACTGACAAATACATCAGCACTCGAGTGAGAGGAGACTCACTCAAGTGAGAACCCACAACACTTGCAAGTGAGACAACACTCTTGCCTCTCGCCCTGAAGTGCAACATGAAAATCGAAGGCCAGAGGGGAAAAATACACTAACGCACTCGAGTGAACTCACCCTCACTCGAGTGATGTTTATCCCTCACTCGAGTGATTTTATCAGAAACCAGAAAATGCAGAAGGTAAGACAGCACTTCCAGAATTTTTACCAAGTGATCCAAATGAACCCAAATACCAAACCAAAGCTACTCCCACACAAAAACACCCAAGCAATTCAATGGAATCATTAAAATGACCCAAATCCTATTCCATTATCATGATTTGGTTTGAATAAACACAAATCATCAATTTTCCAAAATCACTAAACTCAATCATTACAATTCCAAATCAATCTATCCATCCCAAACTTATACCAGAACACCATTTCCACAACTATATCATGCCAAACTACCCAATGACCCATATTTTCGAAAATAGGGAAATAATCCCAGAAATTCTAAAATTATTCATTTGGTATGAAACTTAGATAGATAGATTAGTCTCACTTACCTCTTTCACTTTACCAAAGAGACTTCTTGATCCACCAACCTTCAAAATTTCGTGTGGCACAAATCAACACCAAATAGGCACACTATACACATCAAAATGAAGCTCTTAACCCAAGGAACAACATTAAAGAAAAGAATTTAAGCAATGGAGGTCATTTACCTACCCAAATCACAAGCTTTAACTTTCTCTTTCTTGGCCAACAATGGCACCGTAATTGGAAGAAGAAAGAGAGAGAAGAGTGTGAGAGATGAATGAGAAATGATGATGATGATGGTACTCCCTCCATGTCTAGCCAAAAAGAGGGAGAGATAGAGAAGAGGAAATCATTAAAATATTACCCATTTGACTTTCTCAACTCCTCAACCTTCACACCAACATTTTGCCACATGTCACCTCTTTATTGGTTCTCACCAAATAAGTTACCAATTAATCACCTTAATCCCTCCATTAGCCATTTTGCTCACACTTCTCATTCTTACTTAGTTAGTAATTAATTTCTCCCTTAATTACCAACTCATGGCTAATGATTCCATTCTTCCGATTTTTCACTAATTATGACATATTAATTAATATTACCATAAAATACATAATAATTCCAATTAAATTAATAATTATCCACAATAATCATGATTAGCCCATAAGCAAAAATTGGGATATTACACTCATCGCCCTTGGGTGCTTGCTCTATCCTCGTTCTACCTTCCCTGTCTAAAATGTTGGTAGGGGAGGGTGAGATTCTAGAGAATCCCAGTAGGAAACAGATACCAATATGCATACAAGATAAGTGTTTAATGCATGACATACTTGCATCACAATAACTCGTGCTCACATAATGATATATCCACATGCTCAATGTTTCAACAACATACTCATGGTCATAGCATAAATAGAAACAGAGCTTCAATCATTCATATATGCTTCACATAATCAAGAAAAGCAATAACATGCATCAATACACACAAACATAACTATCAATACATGTAGGAGAGGTAAGTTTCTTATACTTATTCTTCCACGTGTGCTCCAGCACAGCTTACTCACGATCAGATGAACATCGAACCATGATTAGGGTGAATATTGAACCCTATAAGCCAAAACAAGGACATAGGGTTATTCTCTTTTCCAAATTCTCACTTTCATAACACTTATAGTTGGTTACCATTCATGACCTTTAGGTGGCTAATCGAAGCCTAAACATATGCCTAAAGGCTTGGGAAAACACTTGACCAAAGATCATCTTCAGAAATCCAAAATGTCATTTTTGGGGGTTGGTCGCAGCCCAAGAATCCACTGGCTGCGGCCAAAAATAGGTCCGAAGCATTTGGGCCGCTGCCCATAATCCGCTGGTCGTGGCCAAGAAAAATCCTGTTTCTTTGCTGAACTTCCAAAAATCATAACTAATTCTAGAAAACTTGAAATGAGGTGATTCCAAAGCCAAATGAAAGGTATTTAAGTCCTCTTCACTAGAAAAATATGGACCATTACTAGAAATCACCACACAATTCTAGAATTACACAAAATCCACCACTGCCCCAAAACAGAGTCTAGTTTCCATCCCAAACTTTAGCAAAGCATAACTCTTAGTTCACAAAAAGAAATGAAATGAATTATATGTCCATTTTGAAGCTTGGGATGTGAAATTTAAGAATGGAAATATTTATAATTTTCCAACCCCATTTGGTCATTTAAAACTTTTGTGCAAACTGACTGCCCAGAACAGATTTTACACTTGACAGATTTCCAACTTTTCTACCAAAGTGTCCAATGGTTCCAAAATCATTAACCAAACCTTTTCCCATACAATTTTTCACAACGAACACAATGGTAACCTCAAAATGACCAAAATCACAACCCATTTACATGCCATGTTTTGCCCAATGCACAAAAACCAACACAAAGTGGCCAAACTTCACATTTAAACTTCAATTCAATTATATTCATTCAAAACACTAAACAAGGCACCATTTCTATGACAATAACATACCATACTCCCCCATGACCCTAAGTCATGAAAATTAGGGCAAAATTTCCAGAAATTCAAGGCCCAATCAATGACCACAAAACTTATATGAAAATAAAGTTTTCACTCACCTCAACAACTTTCCTAAAGAAGTTCCTTGGTTCTCCAACTTCTAGATTTCCTTGTGGCCATGAAACACCACCAATGAAAAATTTAAAACCATGAAAGTGAAGCTCTCAACTCACGGAACAACTTTATAGAAGGGAGTTTTGGCATTAAAGATCATTTTATGAGAGTGAAGAAGATGAAAGAAATGAGTGCACTTCCTCACCCATACGAGCTGCCACCGAAAAAGAGGGAGGAAAGAGAGAGAAAAGCAATAAACAATTTCCATTTGCTCTTCCAACCACTCTCCCACCATCACATCTTGACACTTGTCCCACTCCCATTAGTTCTCTTAAAGTAAGTAACTAATTAGTTACTCTAACCACTTCATTAGCCATTTAGTTACATATCTCATTTTTCCTTAGTTAGTAATTAATTTCTCCATTAATCACTAACTAATTGACCAATAATTTCCATTCTTTCAATTTTCCACTAAGTATGGCATAATAATTAATATTACCACAAAACCCATAATAATTCCAATTTAAATTCATAAATATCCATAAGGTTATATCCCAATTTTTGATTAAGGGAAAATCATGATTATTATGGATGATTATGAATTTAAATTGAATTATTATGTGTTTTATGGCAATATTGACTAATACGTCATAATTATTGAAAAAATTGGAAGAATGAAATTATTGGCCATGAGTTGGTAATTAAGGGAGAAATTAATTACTAACTAAGAAAAAATGGGAAGTGTGATTAAAATGGCTAGTGGAAGGATTAAAGTGACTAATTAGGTGGTTGCTTTATGACAACCAATGAGACTATGACACATGGCAATTTGAGAGGAAGCAAGAGAGTGTGTGAGAAGTCAAAATTTCATTATTTTATTTTATTTCTCTCTCTTCTTCCCTTGTTGTTCGGCTGACATGAAAGATTAGAGGGAATGTGATCATTTTTCTTCTTCATCAAGCTCATCTCTCTCCTTCTCTCTTCCATTTTCGGTGGTCCTTCTGCAGAAAAAAAGAGGAAGTGCCAAAGGTAAGTTCTTGTCATTTTGACCCTCTTAATAACTTCTAATGGAAAAACTCCTTTCATTAAAGTCGATCCTTGAGTTAAGAGCAATATTTCTATAGTTGTTGTTTGTCCATTGGTTGTGGTTTGTGGCCACATGAAATTTTGGGAGGTGGTGAATCAAGAACTCCCTTTGAGAAAGTTGATAAGGTGAGTGAGACCTATCTATCTATCTATGTTATATGCCAAATGGATTAACTTGGATTTTCTGGAATTCTTGGGCCATTTTCGAAAATGAGAGCCATTGAGAGTTTGGTATATGTTTGGTATGGAAATTGTATGTTGTAATGCATTTTGGATAGATAGATTTTATTGGGTTTGAAATTGTTAAATTTGGAGATTTTGGAAGTTTAGTGTTTAATGTTACCCAAAACCAAAGCATGATAATGGAATAGGATTTTGGTGATTTTGACATTCCCATTGGATTCCTTGAGTGATTTTGTGTGGGAACAAGCTTGGTTGTTGATTTTGGATTCATTTGAATCACTTGGGAAAAGTTGGAAAGTTGTCTGGTTTGAGCTCTGTTTTGCACAGTAAGTTTGGACGAGCGTCTTGAATGACCAAATGGTATTGGAAAATTATGAAACTTTCCAGTTTTAAATTTCACATCCCAAGCTTCAAAATGGACATATATTTTGTGTCATTTCGTTTAGTATTATGTGAGATATGGTTGTCCAAAGTTTGGGATTGAAACAGAACTCTGTTTTGGAGTAGTGTTTAGTTTTTGGTGATTCTGTATTTGTGTAGTGATTTCCAGTGATGGGCTATATTTTTCCTTGAAAGAGGACTTATATACCTTTCATTTGGCTTTGGAATCACTCCGTTTCAATTTTTCTATAATTAGTTATGGTTTTTCGAAGATCAGTCAAGAGTCAAGAAATTGCTTGGCCGCGGCCCAAACCTTTCTGGCCTGATTCTGGCCGCGGCCCATGAGTGGCTGGCCGTGGCCCACGACCTTCTGACCATATTTGGGCCGTGACCCAAGGAAGGGCTGGCCGCTGCCAACCCCTGTGTTCCAGCACTTTGTGTTTTCGAAAAGTGACCTTCAACCTATTGTTTCCCAACCTTTTAGGGTTATTAGAGGCATTTGGGGCCTCTAAGAGTCCTAAATGATAACCAACTTAGTGTATTATGAAAATAAGTAATTGGAAGAGAGATTGATCAATTGTCCCTGATTTGGTATAGGATTTGATATCTGCCGAACGCGTGAGCCCACTGTGCCAAAGATTGTCAGGAAAGATACAGGTAGCGACTCCTCTCTTATACTTTGTGTAAATGTATTGTATGTTTGCCTGTCATTCATTGTGTGGAAGCTGCTGCTGCTGCTTTGTGATACCCTGTGCATTGAGATACCTTGTGGAGTTTTGTGATATATTGTGCTTTGAGATGCTTTGTGGTGCTTTGTGCTTCGTGTTGCTGCTACATAGTGTTCACCGCGGAAGCGGGCGTTGTGCATATTGATTACAGTGAAAGCTGGCATAGTGCATTGTGATTACAGCCGTGAGTGCTTTCGTATATGGCGCGAGCCAGAGATCATTGTGAAGCTTCTGAACATGATGAACATACAAGCTTTATGTTTATATATTGTATGAGTGACTTGTTGCTACTGGGATTCTTTAGAATCTCACTCTTTCCATATGACTAACCTTTTCAGACAAGGCAAGTGGCTCGAAGGAGAAGTGACCAACCCAGAGTGGTTAGGACCTCTTAGGGACATCCAGGATTTTGGGATTGTTGGTTATCTATTGTAGATTTGGGATTACTGTATATAAATTGTTCATAGTGAATTTTTGACTTGTAATCCCCATTTGGGAAAATAGTGAACCCATTCGATATATAGAGTAACCCGGGGGTTTGTTGGGAGTTTAGTTTCCGCACTCTGATATTTCTTATGTGAATTGATTCCTCAAGTAGTTATATCCGCACGTGAATGTGAGACCCGAAATTATTATGTTTTGAACTGATTCTTAAATACCTCATCCCGAGTTGAGGGATTATAAATTGTTGATTTCATTTTATTGGTCTCTATTTCACTTAAATTTTGAAATCCGGATGTGATTACTGAGAGGGGGTTACACATAATAATCCTCATTAGCCCATAATTGAAAATTTGGGGCATTACAACAACCTCCTGCTTTCACAGGGAGATTTGATCCTTTGCGAGCAGAGGACTGGTTGATACAGCTGGAGAAAATTTTCAAAATTTTGACATGTCCTAATGACATCAAGATTTAGCTAGCCATCTATAAATTAAAAGGAGATGCAGATAGCTGGTGGAGGAACATAGAGTTGATTATGTGGGTGGGGAATATTTCAGCAACATGGGAAGTATTCCAAGGAAAATGAAAGATATTTTCCTCACTCGGTCTGGCTAGAGAAAGAAAAAGAATTCCTTAACATACGTCAGGATGACAAAAAGAGTTTAGATGAATACCTGGCACGGTATATCCGATTGTCTCGATATTCCTCGTACCTAAGACATCGGGATAATGAGGAGTGAAGTTTTGACATGTTGGTATAGGGGTTGAAGCTAGAGCTAAAAGAGAAACTAGTTTCAAAGCACTTAATAGAGTTTAACAAGGAAGTTGAAGAGTGCCGAATCACTGAGAATAGCTTGTTGAGCCTACATTCTGATAGAGCCAACAATAACAAGGGTGCATCTGGTAGTGGGAGTTCATTACATAAATGCAAAGAGCTAAGTGGACCACCTAGAGGTGGAGTAAGAAGCCGAATCAGATTAGAGGTTGTGATAATAAGTGACCCTCACAGGGTAAAACATAATGGCATTGTAACAAGTCGTTCTATCTTGGTAAAGCATGTAAAGATGTACCAATCAGATAGGCTCTAGGTAGATGGAAAATCTGTTATCAATGTAGAGAACCAGGGCATTTTGCTAAAGATTGCCCATAGCAAAAACAGCTAGCAAAGCCTATACCAGGAGCTCAGGGTAAGACCTACTTGATAACTTAAGAGGAGGCTAGATCCCCTGAACTAATTCAAGGTACGGATTCTTTTAATGGCAATTCAATACAAGTAATGTATGATTCGGGTGTTAGTTATTCATGCATTGCATAATAACTGTGTAAGATGGCTAGGCCTGAGTATACACAATTTTCATATGACTTGGTTATGTCTCTACACCCACAGGTGTTAGAGTGTCACGGTCGATGTCCGTTTGAGTTGCATAATAAATGCCGAGGGACGTTAATCAACAGTGCATTTGATCGGCTGACTACTACAAAGATTAGAAATTATTTTGGGTATTGACTGGTTGACAACAAATAATGTGTTGCTAAATTATGGAAACAAAAGGGTCATTTACCCTAATCCACAACCATAAGTCAATACAGAAATCAATCTTAACTTTCTTCAAATAGATGAGGTTGAGAAATGGTTGCATAAAGGTTGTCAGGGGTACATGGTATTCTTTTCTATGCAATCAAAAGCTGGAATAGCATTTGAAAGTATCCTTATGATAAATGAGTTTCCCGAGGTGTTTCTGAAAGATATTAGTGGATTACCTCCGGATAGGGAAGTGGAACTTACGATAGATGATTTACTTGATCAATTATCTGGTTCTTACACATTCTCGAAGACTGATTTGAGATTGGGATATCACCAACTTAGGGTAAAAGTAGAAGACGTACCGAAAATTGCTTTCAGGACCATATATGACCATTACAAATTCTTTGTAATGCCATTTGGGTTGATTAATGCACTTGCCATGTGCAAGGACTACATGAATCAAATTTTTAGTTCATATTTGGACTAGTTTATCTTTATTGATGATATTTTAGTATTCTCACAAAGTAGAACCGAATAGCTTTACCCCCAAGTTAGGGCCAGTAACGTACCAAATAGCTTTACCCCCAAGTTAGAGCAGACTGCATGATGTCTTCCATGTCTCACAGTTGAAGAAATATCAACTTGACCTAGAACATGTGATCGAATATGAAGAGCTAGAAGTGCGGGATGATCTTACGTAGAAGGTCACACTTGACTGAGGCATTGATTGGCAGGAGAAACAATTCAGGTACAAGAGTATCCCATTCATCAAAGTGGTATAGAAGGGGTTATCTCCTAGAGAAGCTACCTGGGAAGCTGTGGGAGACATGTAGAAGCGTTACCCAAAATTCATGAGCCAGTATCTTTGGCAAATTTCGGGGATGGAATTTATTTAAGGGGGGAGAGTTGTAACATCCCATTTTTAGTTACCAATATTCCTTGTATCTAATGGATACATTTAATGGAATAAAATGGTGAATTGTGATATACATGAATTTTTACAAAAATGTAATGGCAAAATAGTAATTTGCCAACAAAACAAGAAGCCATAAATTTTTTCCTTTTTCCTTGGCATTTTTGGTTAAAAAGGGGAGAGCAATGGAGAAATAATTTGCTCTGTCTAAATTGAACTAAGAGGGAGTGCTTTATGGCCAAGGAAAACATAAGGTTGAAAAGTCAAAAGTGAAAATGACAATTAATTAATTTTTTGAAGAAAAAGGATCATGATAATTCAAGAAACAATTTCATTTCCCATTTCTCATGATAATTTTGGTCAAAAAGGGAAATATTTGAGAAAAAAGATATACTTGGAAGAAGATGATGCCATGTGGAACTAATTTGGGCCAAGTAATTAAATAAGAGTTCATAAAGATAAAAGCACATGGAAAATTACTTCTAAAATATAGTAAATTAAGAGAAATGAAGTAGATATTTCAAGAGCTCTTGTTTTTCCATTAAAAATTCAAGTGTGCTTGAAATTGGAGGAAGAAAAGAGGAATAATATGGGCCAAGTAAAAAGGAAAAGGTGATGGAAAATTAATGGCCATATGATAATTGTATTAAAATAAGATATTGCAAGAAGATATTATAAGACTTCATAACTCCTTCTTGAGTTCTCATTTTCGGTAACAAGGAGAGAGCTAGAGTTTAAGAGCAAAAGCCAAGGTAAGTTGATGAGTTTCATGTGTTTTAGGCTTGCAAATTCATGGCAAACCCTCCATAACCTCTATGCCATCTTAAAATTCATGTTAGCAAGTTCAAAATCAAGAGGAGGAGAGAGAAAGTGGTGAAATCAAGAGTTAATCTCATAAACTTGATCTTTTTGTGCTATATGATGGTGTTGTTGTTAGTTTTGGCTTGGTTTTTTTTATTGCTTTTGTAAGTTTGGGCTGATAAAAACCTAAGTAGAAATGCTGCCAAAATTTTCTCTAATCATGTTCATTTAGTGTTTAAGTAGTTAATCATGTGATTAGAGGCGGAAAGGAAGAGGTTCAACAAGAGAAATCAAGAAAACACATGTTCCCTCATAAGAATCCTAGTTTTGGCCAACTGTAGAACAGTAGGGAGGAGCTGGAATTTTGTAATTTTGATGATTCCATTGGATTTAGAAGGGAAAATTGTGTAGGTATACATGAGTTCATGATTTTTTGATGTTAGTAAGCAAATCTGGAAAATTTATAAAGTTGTAAGTGCATGCTGTTTGATTGTCTCACTAGAGGAAGTGGTATTGTACAATAAAATTCATTTGTCAAACCTAGTCCAAAAATTATGAAACTTGGCAGGATTAAAGCAGACATTTGGAGCTTTAATTTGATAGATAGTTTGTAATTTTTGGATAAGTACATTAAAAGATATGAATTTTCAAAGTTGTGCCCTGTTTCTAGAAGGAAATCTAGAATAGTGCTGGTTTAGCGAATTTATAGGAACAATATGGTTAAACTGACAAGACATAGGTATTTTTCTATAAAAATACATTGAAAACTTTAATTAGGCTTTGTAATTAGTCAATTTGGAAGTTTTTAGAATTAATTATGATTTTCCAAAGTTGACTGAAAATCTACTAATTTTCTGAAAAACTGTGAAACTGTACTGTGTAAAGTTGTACTATGCAGAAATTGTTGGAACTGTTGTAACAGCATTAGATAAACAGCAGAATTTGATTAAAAAGAAGAATAGTACAAATAATAACCAGTTACTTGTTAACTTAATTTATAGGAATTGGTAATAGCTTGAGCCAGATTAGGAGAATAGGATGGACAGTGGAATTGAGAAAGGATTCAGGTAGTAACTCTTTCTTTCATGCACTATGTAATTATTGTATGTTTGTGTATGTCATCTTTTGTAACATGAGCATAGTGTATGGGACACGCATGTTAGCCTGGTTATGGTCTAGGACCCAATGGAGGCGCAGAGTATTTAGCATAGTATCTGAGACACACATATTAGCCTGGTTGTGGTATGGGACTCAACGAAGCCGAAGAGTAAGCTAAGGTTGCAAACAGTCGTTTGGCATTAGACAGTGTGTATACAGGAGTCTATCATTTCACATTTTACATAACATGGTGCATAACATCTTTATTTGTCGCATATCATATGACTGGTTATTTGTTACTACTGAGATTCTCTCGAATCTCACCCTATTTTTCTTAAACTGAAAAAACCTTATAGGTGAAGCTAGTAGCTCAAAGGGTAAGATAGTAGCTATCGGTGAATAGAGTCCCGGTGCATATCAAAGCTGTTGTCAGTTATTTAAAATTGTACTTTTGTTTTCTTTGAATAATTGAACATTTGTATATATTTTTCAAAATCTACAAGGAATTTCGTGTATTATAAACAAATGCTTAATGTCATTATGTTTCAGCTATTTCTGTTTGCCTTACGGAGCTATGCGCTTATTACTCTACGAATAACAAAATGTTAAGAGGTTTGATAGTAGATACTGTAACACCCCAAATTTTAATTAAGGACTAATGTAGATTATTGAGAATGTAATTGTGAATTAGAGTGAATTATTTTGTGTTTGTGACAATATTAATTAATACGTCATAATTGGTGAAAAATTGAAGAATGGAATTATTGGTCATAAGTTAGTGATTAGTGGAGAAATTAATTACTTACTAAGAGGAAATGAAATGTTTGATTAAATGGCTAATTGATGGATTAGATAAGTTAATTGGTGACTTATTGTGTGAGAGGCAATAAGAAGAGGACATGTAGCAAGTTGGTGTATTGTGAGGAGTTGAGGAAAAGTTAATGGGTATTATTTTATTTTGTTCTCTCTCCTCTCTTCCCTCTTTTCCCATTGTAGGAGCATGGAGGGAGTATTGTCATCATTCTTCATCCCTTCCTCACTCTCATCTTTCGTTCTCTCTCATTCTCTCTTTCTCTCTCTTATAAGCCATTGAAGACCTAAGAGAAGGAAGAAAAGCTTGAAAAGGAGAGGAAAATGATCTCAAATGCTCAAACTCCATTCATTAAAGTTATTCCTTGAGTTGAGAGCTTTATTTTGATGGTTGTAGTGTGTCCATTGGTATTGGTTTGTGATTCCAAGAGATTATGAAAGTTGAAGGATTAAGAAGTCCTTTTGGAAAAGTTGAAGAGGTAAATGAAACCTATCTATCCATCTAAGTTTTGTGCCATTTGAATTAGTTTTGAATTTCTGGGAATTTATTGCCTATTTTCAAAAATAAGAGTCATTGGTCATTTGGCATGTTATTGGTATGAAAATGGTATGTTTGGAAGGTATATGGATAGATAGGATAGATTGGAGATTGAATGATTGAGTTTAGTGACTTTGGAAATTTAGTGTTTATTGTTACCCAAGACCAAAGCATGATAATGGAGTAGGATTTTGATAGTTTTGACACTTCCATTAGATTCCTTGAGTGTTTTTATGTGGGAGTAGCTTTGGTTGAGGTTTTGGGTTCATTTGTAGCTTTTGGTAAAAATTCTGGAAAACTGTCATTATGTCTGTATTTTCTAGGTTATGATAAGGTCATTTGAGTGAGCTGGGGTTCACTCGAGTGAGGGATGAATATCACTCGAGTGAGGTTGGGTTTCACTCGAGTGAGGTAGTGTAAATTTACATCTTTTTTTCAGTTTCTATGTGTACTTTTATGAAATGAGCAAGAGTGCGGTCTGGCACTCACGGGTATTTAGTTTCCACCAGAGTAAGAAGTCTCATGCTCGAGTGCTTCTCTTCCTCTGAATATTTCCATTGCTCTCGGGTTCTCACTTCCTGGACTTCACTCTCTAGTGCTCGAGTCAGGTCTTGTGTGCTCGAGTGTCCCTATCTCTGAAAACGTTCTGGTGCTCTCGGGTGCTCACTCGCTATCCTTCACTCTCCGATGCCTGAGTGCAGACCGTACCACTACTCGAGTGAGGCCGTCTTCACTCGAGTGAAACAGTGAAAAATATCAGTGTTTGTGCTTCCAGAAGGGGATCCCTTGGGTAGTTCTCCCAACCCTTTAGAGCTTTTATTAGGGGAATATATGAGTACTTAAGAGACAGTAATGATAATTAATTTAAGCATTGTGAAGATATTGAGTAGTGGACTAAGTGATAATGTATCGTCCTTAATTATGACTTTAGGATTCGATATTTTCCCGGAGCTTAGAAGGCTCATGCCTGCTCAAGAGCGAAAAGACCCAGGTAGTAACACTTTATCCTATATCATGTATATTGCATTGCTTGTTTGCATTAGTCATTGAATACAGTGAGGGGACGTGGTGAAAGCCCGTCATTGAATACAGATATAGTGAAGGGATATGGCGAAAGCCCGGCCTTGAATACAGATACAGTGAGGAGACGTGGTGAAAGCCCAACCTTGTATACAGTGAAGGGGACGTGGCATTATGCCCGGCCTCGAATATTGATTGCTGCATTGTGATATATGTTTACTTGCTTTGTTTATATGTATCATATATGTAAAATGTTGCTACTGGGATTCTCTAGAATCTCATTCTTTCCAACTAACATTTTTAGACAGGGCAAGTAGATCGAGGAACAAGCAAGTGGATAAGGGCGATTAGGACTGTTGGCGGTAGTCTTAGTTAAATATTTTGGTTTTATACTGAACCGGTTATCATTTTAGATAAATGTATATATTGATTAGATCATAGCATTATAGTTTTGTGTAGTCCCCGGTATGGATACTGAGATGGGCAATGATGCCTTATATAAACTTTTGGATTAATGTTATTATCTCGGGTGAACGTCGGGAATTGTGCTTATACTCTAATATTATACATGTGACAAACCGAATAGGCCTATTTGATTTTATGAATGAATGAATAGAGATCCATTTGTACAAGTATTTTAAAAAGTTTGAAATTATCTCGGATCTCTTATTCAATTATTAAATGTGTTTAAATGCTAATCTCGGCCTTGATAGTGGCGGGGGTTACAGAGACTGCTCTCATCTTATACAGTACTTCATTATAATTCACGTGTATAGCCTTTCCTTGTGTTTTTTAATTTAAATAAAAACTCATAATTTTTAGGGAAAATCCCATTTAAATACCATTTGAAATAGAAAAACCCACAAAAGTCTTTTTTTTTTGTCAAAAAAACCCACAAAAATCTTTTATAACATCTAAAAGATAGAAAAGTGATCTAGGATGTTTCAGGGATACTGAAGTTTAAGGCTAAAGACCAAAATACCCTCTACACTCATTTACTCACACGCAGATTCCTCACAGGCAAAAACTGAACCCCTCACCATCATCGTCGTCCGTAAATCAGCAAGCATGGGTGGAAGCCATCCCCAAATCGATGAATGTTTGATCTTCTTCCTTAATCAGAGTGGTTGCCGTTCTCTTTTCTTGCTGCCGACGTCGATGTGATGAGTGATTGGATGTTTAGGATCCCGATCTGTCTCTCTCTGGTCCACAAATCTCTATCTCTCTTTGCTCGTCTCCTTCTCTAAGCTGTCTTCCCTCTATCGACGGCATAAGTGTTTCTCCGTCTTGGATCTGTCTCCCCATCTTACGCAGACACTGAGAAGAAGATGAACTAAAACTTAACGCTGGGAGAGAGAGATCAGTACAATGTGCTCCCTCTGGAACAACGTGCTTGAATTTCAGCATGTGAAATCGTAATGTTAACTTGACATTTTCTAATATATATTGTAGTTGATGTCATGAAGGTTCTGGTGTTTTGTGAATTCCATTGCTGCACTTGTCATTCCCATTACAACTATTGTTAATGGTGACAATTTATTGTAATTAAAGCATACATGAAGAAATACCTTATTTTAGGTTCATGACTTGTATGGATTGGATGTACGTGGAATGAGTAATGTCAATTTTCCATTTGATACTTTATCTATAAGTTGCTGTCATGGGAATGGGAATACAAGGTTTTTAATGGTTTTAGCGATAATGGTAATGGGAATGACAACTTAATATTTTCAAACATTGTGTGGAAGTGTTTGCCCAGAAGGGGGGACGCTGACAAATTAAATAATGTGATTAATAAAGTTTTTAATGGGTTTGACGATAAGGGTAATGGGAATGACACTTTAATATTTCCAAACATTAAGTGTGGAAGTGTTTGCCCAGAAGGGGGGACGCTGACAAATTCAGTAATATGATTAACAAAGTTTTTAATGGATTTGACAATAAGGGTAATGGGAATGACAACTTATTATCTCCAAACATTAAGTATGGAAGTGTTCCCCAAAAGGAGAGGATGCTAACAAGTTCAATAATGGGAATAACAATGTTAGTAATGGTTTTGACGAGAATAGTAATGAGATTGACAAATAACCCTAACCAACTTTGTGAGTGAAAGTGTTGGCCTAAAAGAGGAGAACACTGATAAGTTCAATAATGGAAATGATAAAGTTAGTAATGGTTTTGACGAGAATGGTAATGGGATTGACAAGTAAGCCTATTACCATTCTCTTCAAAACCATTATTAATTTTGTCATTTCCATTATTGAACTTGTCAGCGTCCTCCCTTTTGGGGCTAACACTTCCACCCAATGACAAAGTTGGTTAGGCTAACTTGTCAATTTCATTACCATCTCGTCAAACTATTACTAACTTTGTCATTTCTATTATTGAACTTGTCAGCATCCTCCCTTTTTGGGCCAACGCTTCTACCCAATGACAAAGTTGGTTAAGCTAACTTGTCAATCCCATTACCATTCTCGTCAAAACCATTAAAAGACTTGTCATTTCCATTATTGAACTTATCAGCGTCCTCCCTTTTTGGGGAAACACTTTCATTGACAAAGTTGGTTAGACTAATTTGTCAATCTCATTACCATTCTCGTCAAAACTATTAAAAGATTTGTCATTCCCATTATTGAACTTGTTAGTGTCCTCCCCTTTTGGGGAAACACTTTCAGTGATAAAGTTGGTTAGACTAATTTGTCATTCCCATTATCATTCTCGTCAAAACCATTAAAAGACTTGTCATTTCCATTATTGAACTTCCCCATTATCATTCTCGTCAAAACCATTAAAAGACTTGTCATTTCCATTATTGAACTTGTCAGCGTTCTCCCTTTTTGGGGAAACACTTTCATTGATAAAGTTGGTTAGACTAATTTGTCAATCTCATTACCATTCTCGTCAAAACCATTAAAAGATTTGTCATTCCCATTATTGAACTTGTTAGTGTCCTCCCCTTTTAGGGAAACACTTTCAGTGATAAAGTTGGTTAGACTAATTTGTCATTCCCATTACCATTCTCGTCAAAACTATTAAAAGACTTGTCATTTCCATTTTGGAACTTGTAAGCGTCCTCCCTTTTGGGGAAACACTTCCACTCATAAAGTTGGTTAGCCTAAGTTGCCAATCCCATTACAGTTCTCGTCAAAACCATTAAAAACCTTGTTAATCCCATTATTGAATTTGTCAGAGGCCACCCTATTTTGGCCAATACTTTAACACACAATATTTCTTGATTTACTTGCTTCCTGTAGAAGAAAATTTCATATTACCATAGTGTGGGAATAAAGGGACTATTGCTTTAGTAAATTTACATACATAGTAACATTACATGGAAAAAGGCCACTGCTATAAAGCTGTATACAAGATCGGTTACCAAAATAACAACTTTGGAATGTCACCCCAAAATGCAATACTTGGTGTTCATTTCATCAATCTCAATGCATCCTCCCTTTTGCTATTCATTTCATGGTTAACCACCTACCATATTAGGTCTTGCCTATACGCCCCAACCTCATCAGCACCATAGTCGAAGGTTACACCTAGCTTCCAATTGTTGAGCCAAATTAGCACATGGATACCACAGTCGCGCCTGCAAGACACAGTGACATGAAAAACTAATGCTAAACCATATTATAACAAGAATCTTGTGCACATACAAAAACATGCACAAGTTGTTCTATTGTGGAATGTGTGCCTAAATAAAGTAACCAATCGGCTTCTTCCCAGCATGCGCAGGTTTCACAATCAAACAAATGGGTGTGTGTTTAACATCCTCTTCCTTTGTTGTGCTTCTACATCTTCAATATGAAAATTGGATTTTTTTTACAATTTCGAAAGCCATCTTATTGGAATGTTTAAATATGCTTCAACAATCTCAAATGCTTAGCTAATATTTAGAAGCATTAAACTATACATTCCTTTTGAATTCTCACATTAAAATTTAATTCAGTTTTATCACCATACACTAAATAACATTCATATAACCAATATGTTTTAACATTCAAATATCTCTAGCCAGATTTTCATATCCAAATCTAACAAAACTCCTTTAGACAGCAAGCCTTTTTAATCTGGAAATTTTCCAGATTTAAGAACAATAAGTGACCATTTCTCAAGTTGGAAGTATTAACTGTAATGATACAAATTTTTATAAATACATGTATGTGGTTCAGCCTAGAAAGTTAAAGAAAGGTGTTGGGCTGTCAAAATTTAGAGTTTACAAGTGACATCCTCATACAAAAAGTGTGTGGGCTATATATGTGTAGCATAAAGAAAGAATTCCTAATGAGAAGACCCCAAAAATAAAATCAGTGTCTCCTCATTGATGGATCCAAAGGAACTGAAACGTTAAAGAATTACTGTTTGAAGTTTTGAACTCATTCTCTCCTTAGCTATCAGCATTCACCACTACAAAATCAAACATTCTGAAGCCTTTTTTCCCTATTATTTAGACTGTTAATTGAGTGTTACATCCTAAAACTATATTGAAACAATGAATTATCGACAGAGATTTGTGAACTAGAGAAAGACAGATCGGGATCCCAAATTAATTTATCACTCATCGCATCGATGTCGGCGGCAAGAAATGAGAACGCCAACCACTCTGAAGAAGAACAAACACAATAAGAAACGATTTGGGAACGGCTTCCACCCACCTTGGCGGCTTTGCGGACGACGACGACGGCTTTGGTTTTCGCCTGTCGCTCTTCAGAATTTTTTAACCCTTCTGAAGCCTTCCTCCAGTATGAGGAATCCGTGTGTGTGTGTGTGTGTGAGAGAGTAAATGAGTGTGGAGGGTATTTTGATCTTTAGTCTTAAACTTCAGTATCCTGAAACATCCAAGATCACTTTTTTGTCTTTTAGATGTTATAAAAGACTTTTGTGGGTTTTGCTATTTCAAATGGTACTTAAATGGGATTTTTCCTAATTTTTATACTATATTTATTAAATCATCCTTCTTCATCAGTATGCCACATAAGATAATTTAACAGAATCAGTATCATGCAGGATAAATTAACACCGTTAGATGCAGCTTCAGGTCCTTTTCAAATTTCAGCTACTAATGTTTACAACTAAAGTAAACTTGAGGGACCAAAACCATCAGTTTCAAACTTAAGGAAAACCAAAATTAGATGAAACTACAAAGACCAAAAAGTGGTATTAACCCTATCATAAAAATATTATGCTCATCATGATTTTTCTATATACAAAGCAGCCACCGTTCGTGGCACAAAGAAGTTAAACATTAGGCAAAAATATACATTTAGTCTTTTAGCATTCACACAAATTTCATTTTAGTCTTTTAATTTTATAAAGTGACTTTTTAATCATTTAATCATAGAGATATAATATTAAAATTTTAAATACTTTTCTACCTCATTTGCTTTACTAACATAAATCTTGGATAAACTACTACTCATGTGTTTTTATATGCTATCCTCCGCTAACCAACATTAAAGGTCCTCCATGACCGATGAAAAAAGTCTGGCCTATAATGGTGATTACATTGCCGATCTGTTTGGGCCCATTCTTATTGTGCGGCTTAATGCTGTAATTGGGAGGAACCAAATACAATTAAGTCATCTGTTAAGTTTGATACCACCGAATTGAACCTCAACAACATACTTCATCAAAATGTTAGCACAACATCAAGTAACGGTCAAGTGGATCTGGTTCCCATAATTCTTTATCTAACAGGTCTATATCAAATGAGGATGGTTCAGATTTCATAATTTTCAATTGATACTTTTTAATAAAAATTATTTTTTGAAAAATAATAGCTAAGACATTGCCTTTTTTTTAAGATTTTAAACCCATTAAAATAACTTTTTTAGAACCATAGAAGATAAAAAAAAAGAAGTAAATATGAAACCTCTAGATTAGACTTGGATGGTCTAGATTTAATAAGATTTGGGCGCTCATCAAATTCAAGTAACGTGCATTCAAACGGGTTCAACCTTGTCAAGTAGAAGCATAGTTTTGCCTCACTTCTCTATGGATGAAAGCATTTTGAAGGAGTTCACATACTCAGTTGAAAAGGCTAGTTACGAATAAATCGCTCCCCAATGATCCCATTGTAAGTTTATTATTCATTTAAATCAAGTTCAACACGTTGTAACTTGATTGTTTATCGTGATTGACACATATCGGTTTAAATTCCCTGGAGTCAACAATAGAGTCGTTATTTGATTTTAAAAAGATCATTATTTTCTGAGGAAAAATTTTTAAAATCTGTTTACTTTCCTATTTTTTCCCATATGACTTTCCTATTCTGTTTGTTAAAAATTTAATACAGCCCTTTTTTCCCCAGCCATTCACACTCTCTCCAGCTCCCTCCCTCCATATATAAATAAAATTTTTACATATTTATTACTTTTATTACATTTTAATTAGTCTTTTAGTTATTTACTTTCACCTTGCAATATATGTTATAGATTCAGTATAAATAGACTCAGCGTATATATAGATTCAATATATATCTTGTTATGTATTGATATAGCCATCCACACTTTCTGTGGCTACATTCCTCCCCAAATAAATAAATATATAATATATTTATAACTTTTGTTCTATCTCAATCAACTTTAAAATCAGTTTAAAGTTTTCCACGTCGCTTAAAAACCTTCACCGAGTACGTCTCTCTGAATCAATGACGATCTTCTATCTTCCTTTTCTCCATCTTCCATCGGAATCCACAGATTCTTCATTGGCCAAGTCGTCGAAGTCATAAACCTGACTCCAGGTTCTTATTATGAAGCTACCGTGATCTCTCACGTCCCCGATGGCTCCTATATTGTCGAGTACAACACATTGTTGAACGACGAAGATTTCAGCTTTCTCAGAGAAACCGTTGGCCCTAACGATCTCCGCCCTCTGCCGCCACTGCAATCCATGCACGATGTTTCGACCACTGGTGGTGGGTTTTCTCTGAACCAAATGGTGGACGTTCAAGACGATGAAGGATGGTGGATCACTGTAATATGAAAGCAATAAGAGACAAATGAATTTCTTATTGTATTGAATAATCACAAGAAAGTATGTACAATGTCTTTATATACACTTTATGTTACAGATAAAATAATGAAGTAAAATGCCTAACTAAGTTTGTTAGATTTTCTAACTAGAGTTAGTTACACTAACTAGCACTTCCAAAAAAACTGATTTTCAGCGGCGACATTTTTTGCCACAGCTGAAAATGGCACTTTCAGTGGCGACTATTAAAAGTCATCGCTGAAATTCATACTTTCAGCGGCGATAATTATAGTCGTGGCTAAAAGTCAATTTTAGCTTTTTTTTTATGGATTTTTTTATCACCAACAAATGTTCTTGTTTTATATATTTTTTGTTTAAATTTGATATTTAACATTTGAGGACACTAAATATACTATTTATTATAAAGAAAAATAAGATAATTATGCATTAGCATATGTGTGACACTTTCAAACATATAAGCAAACCTATCGTCTTCAAAATTTATTATTCCCCACATTCCCATCAATATATCTTTATAGATTAATAACATGTAATGACAGTTTTATCTAAAATAAAGTATTTCATAAATGTATCAATTAATACATATGACCTATATTTGGTTTCCTTTTTTAATTGCTTCATTTATATATAAAAACACTTAATAAGTTAAGAAAATATAAAAACTTAATACATTTTAATTAATAATAGGATATTAATTAAATTTTTATTTTGATTTATTCAAAAATAATTTTAAAGTATTATATTAGTATACACACACATGTTTTTTTTTGCCAAACACACACAGATGTTAATACACACACATGTGTGTGTGTGTATATATATATATATATTTGTTACATATATTAATACATTATAAATGATATATGGATATACTATTTAACAATATAAGTAATATTTCATAGTATATATTTATTTATGTTTGTGTTGTTTAATATATATATGTGTGTGTTATACATATATATTATTTTACAATAATAATCAACAGGTTCTTTCTAGGTCAGTGGTAAAGGCATGGCCACACAAAGAGGTGGTCTTGGGTTCAAATCTTGGAGGGACCATAAATGAGTTGAGTTTCATACAAATGTGGTGCAATGAGGTGATGACATGTGGCACAGGGTGAGGTGGTGAGGGACAAGTCGACATGTGGGCCTTAGTGATGACGTGGACGGCATCTGGCCTGTGACATGTGGGCCTTAGTGATGACGTGGACGACAGCTGGCCTGTGATGAAGTGGACAGTCGGCGATGGGTGGTTGTTGACCGCCGGAGTACTTTTTTCAAAAAAAAAATTTACACTTTCAACGGCGACAAAAGTCACGATTGAAAGTATTGAGGTTCCGCTAAAAGTCACATTCAGTGGCAACAAAAAGTCATCGCTGAAAGTATAGTTTCAACGGCGACACAAAAGTCGCCACTGAAAGTAACCTTTTGTGGTGACGCAAAAGTCACCATTGAGAGTCACATTCAGCGGCGACAAAAATTGTTGCCACTAAAACTTCAAGCGACGGTTTCAACAGCGGTGACTTTTAGACTTTCAACGGCAACTTTTGTCATCTCCGAAAGTCTTTTTTTTGTAGTGCAGATATATATCCTATCAATAATTTCTAACTAGAGTTAGGTACATTAACCAAATATATGCTCAAATACACTGAGACAATTGGAAGAAAAGAGTCCGACGCGAATATCTATTTGGTTTACTGTTATTGAAATCCCATTGGCCGTGATGTTGTGTTCCGTTCCAGTTAGCTTAGGGTTCATCAAGAGTGGATTGGTGGCCATTGGGTTTTGTTGTAGAGAGATTTCGATTTCTAATGATTTGATTCATCATATGGCTCTCTTTTTTTAATTAGATTTCTTGAGTGATCTTTCCCACTATTTTGGAGGCAATTCTAGTTAGTTTAAATCCATTTTTTGTGTTTCAAGATAGTTAGTGATCTTTCTATAGTGGCTTTGTTATGGACTTTACTGATACAGACGGGCTAGAGGATGTTGTGGATATGAATCCAATTGCTAAACAACAGAAAGGCCAAGGCCCAATACGAAGAAGGATTAGAATTAGAAGAAAGACCTGTAAACTTCAAGATCTACAGGAAGTATAAATAGGCACTATGAAAGGAAGAGGGGAGTGGATTATTTTGTGAAATCTCTCTCTCTCTCTCTCTCTCTCTCTCTCGTGTATTCTCACTCACTCTTTCTATGCTTTCTTTCCATGCATTTTCTTACTGTCATATTTCTGTATTCTTTGAAATTCTGTTACTTCTTTATCAGATTTGGATTTGGATTGTAGTAACTGAATGTCCAATAATATACAGAGATACATTTGGCGTCTTCACATTTATTTCCCAGTTGTTAAAATTGTAGCCTTTACATTTGGTACTTTCATTCCTTTCTTATTGCAGTGATGGCGGAAAACACGAGAATGAAGGAAATGCAAGCCGATATTAAGAAAACCCAAGACTTTATGGAAAGGACTGTTTCTGACAACTCAATCAGCTGAACTTTATTCTTCAATCGTAGGTCCAATCTATCGATGCTCTTCACCATCGTATGGATCAATCCTCTGTTGGTTCATCCGGTCAACATTCATCCTCTTTTCCGATGGCACATCCATTTACTCAATGAAGCTCGATTTCCCTCGATTTGATGGTTCCATGCTCTGAATTGGCTTTTTAAAGCTAAACAATACTTTAAGTACTATGATATTAACGATACTCAAAAGATCGTCCTTGCTTCTGTACACTTTAATATTGACGTACTTTCTTGGTTTCATATGCTTGATAAAGCTAGTTGTATTCCATCTTGTTTAGCTCTATCTAAGGCCATTGAAGTCTAATACGATCCTTTAGAGTTTGACTGTGCCCAAGCTCAATTGTTTAAACTCACTTAATCGGCTCTTAGGGGTTCTTTGGAAGATTATAATGCTAAATTCTTGTCGCTCGCCAATTGTACTGAAGAACTCTCTTAGACAACTTTACTCAATTGTTATTTGGGTGGCCTGCCTACTAATCATAAGTGCGACGCCATGGTCCAGCGTCCCTCTACCATTCTTAGTATGATGGCTTTAGCATGGTTATTTTCTGGCTCACCAGTCGTAGGTGGTCCTCCGTCTCCAAAACTAGATACATCAACTTTTTGTTCCCTGTCTTCTTCTAGTACCAATACTGCCATTGTTCCTTATACTAGTTTTTGGTCCCCGACTGGTGCAACGCAAAGCAGTGGCGCTAAGCCGCCTTTGCCTCCCCTTTTACCTACTCCTTCCATACCCCCTATTAAACGTATGACTCCATCAGAAATGTTAATCAGCTGGGAGAAAGGCTTTTGCTATACATGTGACGCCAAATTTACTCCCTCTCATAGATGCCTAAATAAACAACTTATGTTACTACATGGGGAGGATGTCGACGATCCTGACCTACTGATTCTATAATGATTAAACCTAAACTAGAGGTTAAAATTCATCATCTATTGGTCCATGCATTACATGGAGCTAATAGTGCTGGGACGATATGTTTTCAAGGGTCTATCCATGGCACCACTATGCAGATCTTACTCAATAAGGGTAGCTTTGACAATTTCGTGCGCCTACGGATTGTCAATCAATTAGGTTTGGCCATTGAACCAGACTCTCCAATATGGGTACTAGGGGGTACTGGGCGAGTACTAAATAATATTGCGCAAGTCGTTAATGTTCCAGACCAAATTTGTGGACACACGATCTTACTGAGCATGTACATCATGCCTATGGCTGGTGTAGATCTTGTGATCAGCGTAGGGTGGCTCGAAACCTTGGGCCCCATATAGCTGATTACAGTACTTCCTCCATTAAATTCTTAGTTGATAATAATTATATCACACTTACATGATACAGGGCCTCTATTCCAACCCAGGCTTAATTACATCATTTATTCCGGATTTCACATATTGATGCTTTTGAGGCTTTTTATTTGTTAGAAGCTGTTGAGCCATCCACACCCAGTCTGGGTTTTTTATGGATATTCCAAAGAGCTTGCAGGCTATATTATCTCACCATCACTCTATTTTCTCTATTCCTTATAGGTTACCGCTAGTCCGTGACTTTGAACACAGTATTGAATTGCTGCCAGGAACAAGGCCTGTCAAAGTCAGATCATACCGATATCCAATGAGTCAAAAGGACGATATCAAGAAGATAGTAACCAAACTTCTCAGTGAGGGTCTCATTCAACCTAGTTCAAGTCCCTTCTCTGCCTCGGTTATATTAGTCAAGAAGAAGATAGGCACATAGAGGTTTTGTGTTGATTTTCGTGCTTTGAATACAATCACCGTGAAGGACGCTTTTCCTATGCCAATAGCAGATAAACTATTGGATGAATTACATGGATCGGTCTACTATTCTAAGCTTGATCTTTGCTCCGGCTACTATCAAATTTTGATATGAGAGTTAAATCGAGAAAAAATAGCATTTCGAATCTATCTTGGCTTATATGAATGGCTCATTATGCTATTTGGTCTAACAAATGCTCCGGCAACATTTCAGGCATTGATAAACTTGGTATTTCATCCTTCCTTCGACAATTTGTCTCAATTTTTTTATGATATTTTAATGTACAATGCCACCTGGGAGCTCCATTTATGACATGTAGCAAAGGTCTTAAAGGTGCTGACACAACATCAGTTGCATGCCAAATTATCCAAGTGTGCTTTCGGTAAAGAGCAAATTGATCATTTAGGCCATATAATCTCAGCTCAAGATGTCTAGATGGACCCCACAAAAATTAAGGCAGTAGTAGAATGGCCCATTCCTTAAAATGTGTCACAACTCAAGGGATTTCTAGGCTTAAATGGCTATTATCGGCGTTTTGTGGTCCGTTTTGCTCAATTGGCTAGCCTATTAACAGATTTACTGAGGAAAGGTGCTTTTTAATGGAACCCAAGTGCCCAGGCAGCCTTTAATAAGTTGAAGATGGCTTTAACAGCGGCTCCAGTATTGGCTATACCAGATTTTAACCAATCGTTTATCTTGGAGACAGAAGCTTCTGATAAGGAATTAGTGCTGTACTCAGTCAAAATAATCATCCGATTGCTTTTTACTCTAAGAAATTATCTTCGAGGCTTTAGACACAATCCGTTTAAGCTCGCGAGTTGTATGCTATCACGGAGGCTATTGCCAAATTCCGTCATTATTTACATGGCCACCATTTTATCATATGAACCGATCATCACAGGCTTTGTTATCTAAAAGACCAGGTCATTCAAACTCTGGAGCAAGAAAAGAGTTTTCTGAAGCTATTGGGTTACAATTTCAATGTTGCTTTTCATTCTGGTAAAATGAATATAGCTTCTGATGCTCTGTCCTGCGTCTCTTTTATGGCCATTTCCAGTATTGAGGGTACCTTTATGGATTTTGTGTATAAGTTGCACCGTTCATCACCCTCTATTGCTCTATTCAAATCTCAAATAGGAACTTCTCCTCATTCTATGCATGGATATGAAATATGTAAAGGTGATTTGTATTGGCAGTCCTGTTTGATAATTTCAAATGATAATCGCGAGCTCCTTAATAGGATTTTGTACGAATTTCATTCTTCCCCCAAGGGTGGCCATGCCAGATTCCTTTGAACATTTCATCAGATTGGTCGATTATTTTTTTGGCATAACATGCATAAGGATATCTGGACATTTATACGACAGTGTGGTATCTGTCAATAGGCAAAGTCATCACAAGTTCATCTTGCTGGGCTCCTTCAACCATTACCGATTCTGGTATGTATATAGGAAGATATTGCTATGGACTTTCTCGTGGGATTACTGGTTGTTAGAGGCCTTTTAGTCAACATGGTTGTATTGATCGCTTATCCAAATACGACTACTTTATCACTTTGCTTGTCAATTTTTCCAATCGAATTGTTGCTGACGTTTTTATTCAACATATTGTTAAAGTCCATGGCATTCCATGAATGATTGTTTTAGATAAAGATAAGAAATTCACCAGTAACTTTTGGCGTCATCTTATGAAAATGCAAGGATCAACATTTTGTTTTAGTATCGCATATCACCCACAGTCAGATAGCCAGTCGGAAGCTTTGAACCGTTGTTTAGAGATGTATTTACGATGTTTTGTTCATGACTATCCTCGGACTTGGTTAGCTTTCTTACCATAGGCAGAGTTCTGGTGTAATACATCTTATCATACTGCCACAGGCTTCACACCTTTCAAAATTGTGTATGGCCGCAATCCACCGCCTCTGTTATGGCATACATCACTTGAAGATACTCCAACCGATGTTTATAAGCAACTGGTGGAACGTGATGCAGTTCTAGAGCTTCTAAAATAGAATTTACTCAAAGCACAGCATCGAATGAAATATTTTATGGATAAAAAGCATACTAAGGTCGAATTTCAATTGGGTGACTGGGTATTGGTTCATCTGTGACCATACTGCCAACATTCTATCGAATTGCGTAAATACCAGAAACTGGCAATATTGTACTTCGGTCCATTTCAAGTCACCAAACGTATAGGACCCGTTGCATATCATTTAGCTATGCCAGAATATGCTAAAATACACTCTATATTTCATGTTTCTAAATTAAAACAGTTCTATGGCTCCACGATTGATAATTCTTATCTCCCTTTACCATTACATTCTATTCCAGAAGGTCCAATTTGCAGTCCTGATGTTGTTTTAGATTCATGATGGGTGCAACAAAATGGGCTCTGGGTCCTTCAATATCTTATTCATTGGCATAAGACTACTCACGACACTTAAGAATTTAAAGCAGACCTGGAACGCTTATATCCTTCTTTGAACCTTGAGGACAAGGTTAGATTTGATGGGGAAGGTATTGTTATGAACTTTACTGATACAGGAGGGCTAGAGGATGTTGTGGATATGAATCCAATTGCTAAACAATAGAAAGGCCAAGGCCCAATACGAAGAAGCATTAGAATTAGAAGAAAGACCTGGAAACTTCAAGATCTATTGGAAGCATAAATAGGCACTAAGAAAGGAAGAGGGGTGTGGATTATTTTGTGAAATCTCTCTCTCTCTCTCTCTCTCATGTATTCTCACTCACTCTTTTTGCGCTTTCTTTCTGTGCATTTTCTTACTGTCATATTTCTATATTCTTTGAAATTCTGTTACATCTTTGTCAAATTTGGATTTGGATTGTTGTAACTAAATATCCAATAATATACAAAGATATGGCTTCTTCACATTTATTTCCTAGTTGTTAAAATTGTAGCCATTACATGCTCTCTCTCTCTCTATATATATATATTCTATTGATAGGATTATTGAATTTTGATTTCTGAGAATTAGAGAATTTTATTGCTGGGTGGCTACTATTTGATTTAAAAGATTTAATTTACATAGGAATTTCAATTTTTTTTAAAATCAATTCAACACTCACTAATTTTTAATAAGTGAATAATTTTCAAGGATAATTTTTTTAATAAAGGGGATTATAGGAGAATCAGGGAGAAGGACCAAGGAAAAAATATATTTATTAACAACGATCTTAAAAATTCTAATTATTTTGAAGGACCAAAAATTAAAATATAAAATTTTAATTACGAGATTAACCATGATTAAACTCCGGACATTTTCTTTAACCCATATCAATTACTTAATGATTAGTTATCAATTGATGTTCCCTCTGTCGTCCCTCTTTTGTATATCATTTGTTACTAGTTTTATGTTTTTGGAATTTACTTAATTTTATTTTTGAATTTCTAATTATTTTGAGATTTTAGAGGCTATTTTAATTTGGGTAACTTTTAAAGATAATCTTGATGTGTCATAATATACATTTAAATATCATCAAATTTGATAACTAACAATTAAATAGTTAAGATGGTGTTAGTGAAAATGTGAAAGTTTGGTCAAGGTTAATTTTGTAATTGAAAATTTATATTTTAATATTCCGTTTTTAAAAATAATTATAATTTTTAAGATTCCTATTCATAAATATTTATTTTCCTTAGTTATTCTCCTTAATTTTCCTGTGCATTATTGTGTATATATTATATATAAACAACAAAAGTTTATTGTGATTATCATGCGGGACAGTTCAATTCATGCTTAGAGAAAACCGTTGGTTCTGGAAAAAATTTCGTTCAAAAAACTCAATAATTAGGCAAAATAAATATTCTACATATATTGGAAAATTCAGATTTGAGTCAATGGTGTTATAGAAAAATTGAGGTTTGGCAACCAGAAACTCTGTTGTCAAATTTATTATCTATACAAAAGATACAATGTAAATTGATATTTTAATATCTCAGCATAATCAATATATCATCTACTACAACTCCGCCCAAGTCGACAGCTGAAATATGGCTCACTATGGCTACAGACTCAATTCACAACAGTGATCCAACTTCATAAAATAAAAATTCCTTGGGCTCTGTTCCAAGCCCCTAGCTTCGTAGCTTGACGCATGCGGCTTCATTCAAATTTGATTTTTAGTTTTGGCAAAATGCCCACCATTTTGAATAAAATTTGCATATGATTTTAACCTTCGTTCAAAGCGAACCAGCCTTTTTTTAAAGCTATTTACAGTGTGCTATTGATCATGCCCTAGGTGTTTAATCTCCTTTCACCCCTGCCCTAGGCGTTTCCTCTCTCTTTCCCAATGCCTAAGGTTCTCCTTCCTTTTACTTTTGCACAAAACCCTTCTCTCACTCTTCTCTTTATTATTTTACCCTTCCCAATCCCTCGGGCCTCACAATCTCTTCATCCCTTCCCATTTTTCTTCTTCATTCGGCACTAGAAGTGAGGAGGCAGAGAAGAGGATGCGACGGTGATGGTTCCTCCATCGTCATTGATCTCAACAAAGCAAGCCATCCTTTTGAAGAAAGCCTCCTCCAAAGAAACAAAAGCAATAGAATGATCTTCTTAGCATAGGAAGAGGAAGTGGATATAGGTAAAGACCCTTTTTTCTTATTCTTCATGCACTGCTATTGTTTTGATTATTCATGGATGGTTTTGATTGAATCAACGGGTTTGTAGATTAGGGTTTTATTTTTTATTTTTTTTAGCAATGTTCCACTGGTAGTAAATGATAAAGAATAAGTGAAAGGTGTTTATATATTTGCGGATTTTCAAATTTCTAAGTTGCAGCTTTTCAATTCCTACTAGAGTGAAAGGCGTTTATATAATTGGTTTTATTCTTCATCCATTGCTACTGAATAAGTGGACTTATTTACCAACAGAAACTAAATGTGGGAGAGGAACTTGGCCTGACGAGGAAGAATATCATTATCAACAAAAGATAAGGGCAATCATATGGGGAAGGTGATGCTATAACAAATATTGATTATAAGGATATTTTCAAGAATTTGAGTGAATAATTCAACATTGTTGTACTATTTAAATTTATTCTTCCTTAATGTTCCTTAATTTAATTCCAAATTTTGGCTTGGGCTTGAGAGCCCAACGCCGTACAGAAGTAAAATTAGGTGGAATTTGATCCAAGAACATGCAATCCTAGATTTGAGAGTTTTTTTCTTTTTTGAACTGCTGATATGACAGTCTAGCAGGCAATCTTTTTTAGTCCAAATTGTGGGACTTACCCGGACTTGTGCTTGCATTGCGTTGATATGATTCGACTTTTTTTTTTTGTTTTTTAGCTACTCATGTTTTAACGGATGAAAGCTCCCCCGCTACCACAATGCATTTTCTAGTGTTGTCTTTGTTGATTAATTGTGTTTGCAAAGTGGGTTGGATCCTACTTTGATGTTTAATTACAGTATGACAAGTTTGTTTCTTAGTTTTATTCCGTTGATTACAATCTTGAAGCATGAACATCTATCTTTATGACAGGTTCCTAATCTCCATAATCTTGATTAGAATCTCAGGAAAAAGTTAACCATGCCAGGAAGTTGTTTCCAATGTTATATTTCAAATTTCTCAATTTTTTTATTACTTTTTAATTCTTAAACTCTGATTATGCCCTACGTTGATGTAGGCGGAAGAAGTAACTTTTTTTCTATAAGAAAAGTGGTTAATTGTTGTCTGTGAAGTTTGATTCCACAGAAACACCAAAGTTTGGTGTGTCCTTTATTTAATTAGTAGTATGCTTGCTTATGTATCCCCTTTTTTCGGTTAAGTACCTTACAATGAAGATATATTTCTTCCGTTAAAAATTGGGAGTTCATGCTATTTAGGAAAGAAATTAGATCTCTCAAGATTTAATTTCCCCCAATATCATGACTAGATATTGAGAGAATTTCAGCAGAAAATTAGGAAAATCTTATTAAAAGCCTTCTGAAACAATCAAATCCTGAATTATGCCTTTAGGTTTAACAAATTCAAAATTGATTCAGGCGACCTAATCCAGGATTTTAGAATTAAGTGATTTAACCTATATGTCCTCTTTCTCCTCCTCTCTCCCTTTCCGTTTTTATCTCCTATGTCATTCTTCTCCACCTGTCTCCTCTACTTCCCTTCAAGTTCCATATAGATATCTCTGGATCTCCAATTCAGACGGTTTATTTCCATTCTCCTCTAATAGTTCATTGATGTACCTTCCGATTCATTTAACCAAGCAATTGACGCCGCCAAGCTATTCTTCTCTACAATTTTTGCTTTCAGCAACAAAGAGTCTGCGGAGGTGTACATGCTTAATCTGAAAGGTATCATCCTCATAGGAGATCACTAACTTAAGATATTTATGATGAGTTGTGTTGTATCCTTCCTCAGAATCTGAATAAAAGTATGCCATTGAAATTCATGAGAATTCAATACATATTTTGGTTTCTCTGCCAGTCCAATGGTTATTACTGTTGATTGTTTCCATTCTTCAATGAATTGATAATATCCAACCTCTATTAATGACGGATTTGGCTTTCATCCTTTTTCTTAGAGAAAATGATGGTTTTTTTTTATCTAGACCTAGATTTAATTAAATAATAATATTTTTATAATATATTATATTTGGATCATTGAGATCTTAATCCAACGATCCAGATCAAGAAAAGGACTATCTTTTTCTTTAGAGAAAAGGATGGAAGTCAGTTCCATTAATGACAATGATAGGATATCATTCTTTTTATGAAATAACACAATGCGCCAACATGTATGTTCAATTTTCCTATTAATAACTCAGGGCATGGAGGTCATTTCACCTAATTTCTTAATCTCACGTTGATCCCTGTGGCCTGATTATTCATTTGTTAAGTTTAGCAACCTAAGCTATAATTTAGGTACTTCAAATGGCTTTTTATAGGATTTCCCCCATAAATTTTATGGTTGATTTCCTTTTTAATAATATATATTATAACGAAAAAAACTTAAATTATATATTGGTTTGCTTTTATCTATTAAATCAAATTCTCCCATTAATTTTCCTTTCAAAAGATCATTTTATAGTTTTTTTTTTTGGATAAAATATAAATTCTAACCCATGGTAGCTGCTGGGCATCTTGATTATGCCATGTCCGTACAATGGACTCCCAGGCATATTTGAAATAGTCAGTATACATCTTACCAAAAACATTTGTTAGTATACAATTAATTAAACTGCAATATATAATATATTCCTTCCTATGCTAAATATATATAAGGGTTAAAAGTTTACTTTGATTATATCACCAATCTGAACTGTTTAGATTGATTTTGAACGTTTGTTCAAAAAACAAAAATTAATTTTAGAATTAAATAGTTTTTTATTTTAATATATGTAAGATTCAAAATAAAGATAATTTTATAATATTTTAAAAAAAAATGAATTTATTACTTAAAAATTATAGACTAAAAATTTTAAATTTGAACGGTTTAATTCTTAACATAGCAAGGATGAGCAGTTGATGCTCATCACTGTGACCCCTTCCTTAAAATTATGATGATTCGGCCATTGTTAAGATTTCCCTAATCATAGGGAGGATATTGATCAAAAGAAGATTCCTTGAGTTTTCTTTTTCAACCAAAAAGAAGGGCTTTCATAGAATCGCCGGATATTGACTTTCTTGAATTCTTCGATCCTGAATAACATTGATGCCTTCAAGGATTCCCAACAACTCTACTATGCCACAGTGGACTGAGAATATCTTAGTTTCTTAATGAATCTAAGAATTTTTTTCCCACTGCTAATAGATTCTACCGTCATAAGTTCAAAAACTACATTAAAATCATTCTTCCGAATATTCCATATCTTTTTTTTTTCTTTTAAAATTTACTTACATTAAGATTTCAATCAATCAATATTTAATATAAAATTTATATTGAGTGGACCATATTTATAATCCGTAAACAATACAACTCCACCGTAATCTAATGTAAATAATTAAAACATAACATATTTATCATATGTACATATGTTAATTATATTTTTTTTCTGTTCGAAGCATCAGCATCATATTATTAATTGAAAAACTTAAGCAAATATTCGGCTTTACTCGGGTAAATTATGATATCGTTTTATCAAGTACTTGTTTGGTTCAGGCTCTCAAAGGCGGAAGGCTACGTTAAAAATTGAAAAAAGCTCATAGGAACCCCAATACTATATATTAGGCATAATGTTTGAATAACTTTTTAGCCGAACACCAACTTAAAATTTTTTTTAATCAAAATAGCCATTTTATTAATATCCAAAGAAGTAATACAAGCACCAATAGCCAAAGCCAAATGAAAACACTCCGAAAAACCTAATATTACAACCTATCACTCTAAAAAAAAACTCAACACAAAAACAACCCATTTTCAAAACTAAACAGACAAATATAATCTCTATACCACTAGCAAAACCTAATACTTATTTATTAGCCTATACCAGTTCTCCCTTGTACCTCATTCAGCAGAATTGCAATATCCCTTTCCATAAAGAGTTCAGAGAGGGTGGTGGCCTAAACAGTCATCCTTCCAGTACCAGTCCTCTCATTACCTCAGCTGCCAGACAATCTGCAGCTTTATTACCAGACCGAGCAACCAAAGACAATTCCCAATTGTTAGAATGTTCCTGACTCAAAATTTGTAAGCATTTCTATATAATATCTAAACTTTCCCATTCACACCCACCTATCTCCTTACTCCTAATTTTATCATATAATACTTGACAATCTGTTTCCACTATCACCTTGTCTCCTCCCCACAACTCCCATCCTTCCAAAGCTTCCAGTAATGCCAAACTTTCAGCTTGAAAGGCAGAGCAAAGCATCCACCAATTTTCCAATACCCCCCATAAACCTCCCTTCCCAATCTCGCCCAACTATGCTAATAGCAGCTTTTTTCTTCTTCGGGCAAAATGTAGCATCTATGTTAATCTTCATGTGCCCCCACATTGGCTTATCCCTGCTCTCGGTTGCAGCCCAATAGTCCCTTGTATGTCAGCCTCATTGCCCCTCTAACACAAATTAGTACATTTACCTCCACCTGTTCAAACATGTATTTACATCTAGCCTTCCATATTTCCCAACATATTCCAGCAAGTAGAGCAAGACCATAGTCATCAGGACCATCTCCCACTACAATCCATTCTTCTAACCAACAATCTATTCTATTCATTCTATATTTGTCAAAACGTAGAGATAGAGGAGAGTCATACCAGCAATGTGCTGCCCAAAGACAAAAGAAAAGAAGGTGTCCTACTGTTTCCTCATCCACTTTGCATAAATCACAAATAGGATTAACAGCACATTTTCTTTTAAACAAAGCCTCCTTCGTCGCTAATGCCCCGCTCACTGCCCTCCAGAGAAAGTTTTTAATTTTAGGAGGCACTTCGATTCTCCAAATCCCATTCCACAATTGTTTAGAAGGTTTGAAGGATCCACTAGGTGCCAATGGAGCGCTCCTCTCCTCCTCTCTTACCGCCTTATATCTCAATTTCACTGCATACTGGCCATCCTTACTCTTTAGCCAAATCATCTTGTCCTCTAATTGAATCAAAGGGAGCTTAACTTGCTTTATAGCGTTTTGATCTTCTTCATCGAGAAAAGCCTCTGCAGCACCAAAGTCCCATCTCCCATTCACAACTAGGTCCTTTACCTTCAGTTGTTTCATCTCCTCACTCATTGTTCTATTCCTCAACTTTAATCCCTCACATGATGGAAGCCATTTATCCTCAAAGACACACCTTCTCCCCATCACCCACCTTCCAACATAAATCCTCCAGTAGTAAATCCCTTTCCTCTAAAAGACTCGTCTAACCTCAAGAAGATTTGCTACTTTTTTTTGCTTTCAAAAAGTCATTTTCAAGAAAATATAACCCTTTCAAAATCTTGCACTACAAAGCATCTAGATTCTGAATCATTCGCCAACCTGTTTTAGCCGAAAGGGCTTTATTAAAACCCTCCAGATCCCTGAAGCCCATACCTCCCTCTTCCTTTGACTTGCTCAATGTGTGCCAAGCCTTCCAGTGTACCCTTCCCTCATTTACTTTTTGTCCCCACCAGAATTCGAAACACACCATCTAACTCAACACACACTTTTTTGAGGAAACTGAAACAACTTAAAATTAAAAATGGTTTTTGAAGCTTTTGGAAATGATTTTTATGGACTTATTTGGTACAAGGGATTTGAAAAGGATGGGAGAGAATTTTTAGAGAAAATTCTAAAAAAATACTACTTGAACTTTAAAATCTTAAATTAGTTATTTGATAAGAATTTGCGTTGTCAATCCCATTACTCTTCTTATCAATCCCATTATACTTCTTGTCAATGGGATTTTGAAGTTCAAAAAACATTTTTTTGAAATTCTCCCAAATTTTTATAACTGACTTTTAAATTTATTATTCGAATAAATTTCCATCAAATTGACTTTTTTATAAAAGTGTATTCAAGAATAAATTACATTACACTAATTAAATTTTACCCCAACTTTAATTTACCAAAATATAGTTAGGATAAAAGTCACTTTCACAAATATTAATCAAAATAAGCCCTAATTTTCCTATGTAACTTTTTCTCCAAACGCAGAAATGTGAATGCTTCAATTTACTTGCGCGCGCACATCACCACTTCACATTCCAAATAAAACTCCAGCTTCTGCATCTCAGACGGAAAATGCCCAAAGTACTCCAAATACCATTTAGTTACACAGTCGAGTGTAATTGTCACAGACATGGTTACATTGCTTATCTCTTCCCAGAGGAGATTTACAATGGAATGCACATAAGAAAGCCCTCCCTTTCGTTTTGGGATATAAAAGTGTGTGTAAATTTCTCTATACACACACAAATACAATGTTGAGTTAATACAATGTTTGATCTTTATAGTTTGCCTTCATTTTGTTTTTGGTTCCTATAGTTTCAAACTATAAGTTTTAATTCTCTAAGTTTCTATCCATTTAAAATGTCTGTCCCTATATTTTAATAAAAACCTAGACCATTTTGCCCCTTGATGAACCAAAACCTATGATTTGAAACTATAGTACCAAAACCAAAATGAGCAAACTATAAAGAACAAACACTATTGATCTTTTATAATATTATACCATTCATGCAGTTCAGCGATAAACATTATTTTACCTCCTAACATCCAAACTTGTTTTTCCAAAGAAAACACTATCTGCTCCTTTATGTACCTCAATTTGTTTCAGCACCAATAAATGAATACACATAGGGTAAAGTGTTTTATACAAAATATGAAGCATCACAACGAAAAAGGTTTTGCATACACATCAAACGGTTCGCAGGCGGTCAATTGGGGTTCCTGTTGAAGCAGTAAAAGGGGGAGAAATTAAAACATGTCAGGGCAACTACTAAATTATCTCTGTACATGGGATCAAAAGGTAGACAGTTTAGATATGGTTTGGAAAATAACATGTTTGGAAAATCCGGCAGTCAAAAAACAATTTAGCACTTGGTTTATGGACAAAATTCAAATTAAACGAGTATTTTTACCTGACTCAGGCCACCACCAATGACACTGCCACCAGTCAAAAGCATGGAGACAAGAGTTGTCACCACATCACCGCCACCAGAACCACCATTATTGCCAACATTTCTAATTGCAGTACGCATAGAATTAAGAATGTTACCATAGGTTGTGCCATGTCCACGCTCAAGGGCTTGGATAAAGCAAAATGTCATGGCTCCAGTTGATGTAATTCTTGATAGTGCCTGCATCCAAATAAGCAGCAGGATCAATATATTCTGAGACATGAACAATGTTTAGTTAATACGAATTATGAAAGATCTCAACTCAAATTTTATGAAACTTACAGATGTATCAGCAGAGGTTTGATGATCATCACAACCACTAAATGATATAACCTCACCACCATTTGATCCTTTCCATACGCCAGACCTAGGGCGATGGTCCTCCCACATATACTGCCCACTCCTATTATACATTATATGGGGAGAGGCAAAACTTAGTGCCGAATAAATTTTTATACTCAGAGAATAAAATACCCTATATAATAACTTGAGGGAGAATGCCTTTGAACTTGTGTTACATATATTTATGA
Source organism: Inga laurina (assembly GCA_963855925.1). NCBI lineage: Eukaryota > Viridiplantae > Streptophyta > Magnoliopsida > Fabales > Fabaceae > Inga > Inga laurina. Next base: position 25,057,718 of record OY979711.1, read on the forward strand.
TAGAGAGAAATTTGTTTAACTTGAGATAATGCCAAGTCTCGGATATCATAAACAAAAAAAGAAGGAACATAAGATGATACTGTTATAAGACCTTCCTCCAGTTGAAAGCATATACTTCCTTTGGTCCTAGTTATAAGGCACATTACAAAAGAAATAGATGGTCCTTTTTTTAGGTGAAGTAGATGGTCCTTATTATAAGTCGTCAGGTGCCAAGATTGGCCCAATTTAAAATCTCATTAATTGCAACTTCTATCACTTCTTGGATATAATTCATGGTATTAAATACAGGTAGATCTGAAATTTTTTCCATTTTCAGACAAAGTTAAAAACTTAACCACCTCTCCTTGGTTTAGATGAGGTGGTTAGACCTGCCTTATAATAAGAACTGGAGGAAGATACCATAGTGCAAAACTTGCAACAAAAAGAGGCCATATGATCCTTGAGATTAACAACAGTGTTAAGAGCAGGAGAAAACAATAACACACTGGTATACTGCACAATGAAATGAGCTATCAGAGTGAAACACAACTTGAAAAAAAAAATTGCTGCAATTACACAGCATGAAGAGCGGCTGGAGTTGCAAACAGGTTAAGAAAAGTGCCACCAGAATAATTCACAGAAGAGTGCTGGAATAATGCACAGCCAAAGTAGTTGGAGAAGTTCTCAGGTGGGGGAAGAATCACCAGGAAAATTGCAGGAAAAATGCGTCAGCGTTCTGCTAGAAAATGGATGCACAAACATGGGAAAAGCAACAGATGACAGGTAGAGATTGTGGCCAAAAGTCAAAAACAGAGGTCCACCAGTGATGCAGGAAAGCTCTGGCCATGAAAACTTTAAAGGGTAGCTCCTTCTCGCATAGAGAATGATGGGAGGCATGTGAACCATTTTATAATGAAATGAAGGTGGTTCAGCTAGAGATACAATGAATGTGGGACTGATTTAGTGTAACTAAATACAGAAGAAATTGGCAAAGATGAACAAATATTATTCAAATCGGTCTTTGTTCCCTTCTTCCGAACTCCAATACAATTTGGAACTCCAATGAACTGGAAAGGAACAGAAAACCAGAAAAATCAGATTGATAAACAAAAAAGTCCCACTACCTGATCAGCTTAATAATTTGGGGAAAGTTATTTGGGCACTGGATATCAATATTGAAAACAAAGTATTGGCTACAAAAGGCACAAATGATCATCCTGTGAATGAATAGGCTATTAAGCACTTGCATGCTCAATACTTTTGAGACTTGGACTCAATTTCATTGGTCACACAAGAAATAAAGTGTCCATAATATTCTTAATGAAATATAAGAAAGAGAAAGTACTGATGCAAGGTTAAAGCAATCATTTAGAATGCCATTAAAAAAAAATTGCACTTGAAAGAGGATATATTCAAAATATTAAAACAGTGAAAATATGAAATTATAAAAAATATTATAACCTGTTCATTCTGCAAAGGTATGGCAAATCTAGTACAGTGCCACTATGGCAAGCATCAATTAGTGCATGAAGCTTAGCACCGCGAGGTAGAGGTCTGACAAGTGCAGCATTGATCTCATCATCAACGATCATGCCCTGTGTTTCAAAGTCAAGCGGACAGAGAGTTTCATCATATCCGTCTGCTTCATCACCATTATAGTTCCGTTGTTGTGAACCATGTCCTGAATAGTGGAAAACGAGGGAGTCACCTGGTTGACATCCTTGTACAAGCCAAAACATTGCCATCCTCATATTGTGCTTGGTCGGAATTTTGTAGGGATCAGTTTCTTCTTCTGCATTTAAATTTCAGATGATGATCAATAATAAACTAATTATGGCATGAACTAAACTCTAATATGCACAAAAAACTATTAATAATGAATAATAGAAGCTAACTAAAAAAATTTCTCGTTGGGAGAGTTTGGATTTGGATATTCCTATTGCTTGGAGGAAGGCCTGGAACATTCACTCAACACCCTATAGAAAATCGTGTGATATGATCAATTGTCTTCCAAGTTTAGTTCAGATGCTTAGAGCTGATGTGAATTTAAACAGCCTCCTATATACAACCATAGCAACAGATTTTCAATTTAAAAAAAAAATAAAAATAAAAATAGCGATTTGAAATCATTCACTAAATTTCTAAGGCAAACAGTTCTTTGTTTAACTCCACATTGCCCCAATTTGGGAACATAGGATGAGGACATTGAAAAAGTTCAAAACATGTCTATGCTTTTGTTTAATAAAGTCAAGTAGAATAAAGATTGATTATGGGAGTAGTGCTTCATCAACCTTGGCTAGAAAGCTTTCCTTCAATGCATTTATTGGTGAAACATAAATCAACTCACAATTGTTCTAAGGTGTAATTTTTACCTTTCAGTATAGCATAAATGTTTAACCAACCGGGTGAACTAGCTTTACTCAGATAGAAAAATAATCTTCCCAGCTTAATTGTACCAATCTGTTTTCCATGTACTCGTTATTATTGATCAAATTAGAGCTTCGGCTTTGCACCTTCCAGAAAAGGATAATTTAGCATGCCGTTTATGGACAAATAAAGATGGATCGAAGGGTTGGAAACACATAATTGAACTTCGAGATAACAACTAAAGTCAAACAAAGTTATATTTGAGAACTTCCACATCGAGCTTAAAAATAAATGAAAACAAAGAAATCCCAATAACAAAATTGCATCTCCCAGATTCAGAAGCCCAGCGCTCAATCAAGAAGATCGTAGAATAAACATAACGTACCTGTAAGCATGAGGATAGAAGATTCGGGAAACTTAAACTTGTTGATAAGCAGGTAACGCATGCATTTCGCGTCATTAATGCACCCCTTGAGCTCGTGGCGGGAGTACCGGTACGATATACCCACGATCACAGCCTTCTTCCTCCCGTGGGCGTTGGGCGGGGGACCAGGAGGGGCGCCAGAGTAAGGCGACGGAGCATTCCAATTAGGGGGAGGAGGCACCGATGAAGGCGGCTGTGTAGGGACGGCACGGGGATCGGCTATGTGAGTATCGGCATGACAGAGGGCACATCGGATGGATTGGGCTCCCGGCGGCAGCTGCAGCGGCGTACGGCAGTTGGAACAGTCGACGAGCATAGGGGAATACATGGCGGAGCAGGTGGGGAGAGATCGGCAAATTAAGAAGAAGAATAGGGGCAGAACTGAAATACTATAAAGTTATTTCGTGACATGAACTTGAAGGTGTTGTATCGGTGACGGTGATCGGACTTGTTTGCTAACAGCTTCTGAAGATTCAGATTTCGGAAGATGATTTCCAGGAAAAGGGAAGATCCAAAAAGCGCGTGGGATTTGGCCAAAAAAAGATCCCTTCCTATTGGTTAATTTCTTCGAACTGGGGATCAATACGATGGAAACATCTGAATCTAAAACAATAATAATAATAATAATCATAATAAAAGTAAATTATGCAGGTCGTCTCTCTCCCAGTTCAAAGTTTTGAATTTTTCATGTACAGTTAGTTGTTGGTTTTAAGTTAGCTTTAATTTAAAATATATTAACTTATGTCTTCCCATTGATTATAATCAAATTAGAAATTATTTGATTTTATTAATAAGCTATTAGTTGAAATGGTAAAAAACCTCATTTCTATAAGGAAGATAATATAAGTTTGAATTTTGAGAATCGTATTTGTTGGAAAGGTGAGAACTCTATACTCTCTAAGTATTGAGGGGGAAACTCTTAATGAAATAAAAAAATTGATCTTTTAAAGTGATTAATTGAAGAAAAAAATCCCATTTAAATGCCATTGGAACTTGAAAAACCTCAAACTTAAAAGATATGTTAAAACATGGAAATGACACAGAGATCACAATAAATGAATGATATGTTGAAACATTGTGCTTCTACTAAAATGCCTCTTAAGTTTTTTTTTTTAAAAAAAAAGGAAAGAACCCTCGCCAGTTCCCGAGTTCTAATGACAATTCGAGTAAAACGATTAAGTACTTGAGTATAGAGATTAACAACTTAAATTCCCTAAACCCTATCATGCCAAGTTGACAAGTTGAATAAATGCAATGCCAATTTAAGTATAGAGATTGACAACTTATGCTTTTCAAATTGCTAATTGTTATACTCAAGTTGTCAACAACGCTTGTACCTCTATTAGGCATTGTTGAGTATTTGAGTATAGGAAATTAACATTTTCAGTATAGAGATTGATAACCTAAGTTTCCCAAATCGTCAATCTCTATACCATAATTGTAAATTACTACACTCAAGTTGTCATTGCCTTTATTTAACTTGTCAATGACGTCTGATAGGGCTTAGAAAGTTTAAATTTTTAATCTTTTTACCCAAGTAGTTAATCGCTTAACTCAGGTTGTCATCAGAGCTCCTACTACCAAGGGTACTTGCCTTTTGCTAAAAAAGAGTAAGGGACATTTTGATAGAAACACAACATTTCAAAATTTCAAATTCGTCTCTTATGACTTATATGTCTTTTTCCCGTGTTAACATAATTTTTGAAGTTTTTCAAGTACAAATAATATTTAAATAGAATTTTCCTTTAATTGAATCTATATATATTTTATTTTTTTAATTCAGGAATAGGTAATCTTTTAGATATTCAATTTTTCTATTAATGTCTATAATATATCAATATTTCCATCTTTTTCGTAAGATGAAAACATGGCTTGATGCATATAATGTCAACCCTAATTTGATGTTGCTTTGGTTTTATGGTCGGTGCCTTGACTTGTTTCTATGGATCCTTCATTTCCTTAACTGCGATACAGGCTTTGTTTTCTAATTTTTTAAGATGTCATTTTTTTGGCCTTCAATTTTTAACAAGTTATTATTATGCTTTTTTAAATTGATGGAATTATTTTTTAAGAAAATAAATATACTAATTAATTTTTAATGTATAGTAAAACATAAATATGTAGTCGTTGTTTTTAGTTTTTCTCATGCCAAACCTTTATTTTTAATTATAGGAAGCTTAGTCATAAGATATGTAACATCTCAAATTTTATACACTAAAATTTCTTATGTTTTTGTAATATTAAAAGGAATAAAATGATGAATTTTGGTACATTTGAAATGGTATAAAAATTAATATTATCATAATTAAAGGTAAAAGAGAGAATTGCCATTTGATCTTGAGGTTAAAATTGAAAGATAAATTGAAGGGTAATAATTTACGCTTCAAAAATAAGACGTAATTATGAGAATGAAGACAAAATTGTTTCTCCCTGTTTTGCCACAAAAAAACGTCTAAAAGAGGGGTAAAAGGAAAAAAAAAAATAAGATTTTTGGTCAAAAAGTTAAAGTTCCAATTTGAAAAATTTTAGACCAATGAGAAGGCAATTTGAGGCAATTAGTAAACAAATTCTTTCCCATTTAGCAGCCCAAGATGTAGTCCAAAATATAGAAGAAAGAAGGGAAAGAAAATCAACATATTTACCATGATAATTTACCACACATGGGAAATAATTTGGCTTCTACAAAGAGAAGAATTTGTGACCACATATTAATTCCTTTTCCTTTAATTCTTTGGGCCACCTTCAGCCAAGCATTAAGGAGGCAAAGCAAGGCAAAAATTCAGAACAATTCTCTCTCTTCTCACACTCTCATATTCGGTCAAGGAGCTTGAAGAAAGAGAAAAAGAATCACACAAGTAAGGTAAACTCTTCTTATGTGATTTTTACCTTCCAAACCATCTCTATTACTCTTAAAGTCTATATGAATGTTGTTCCTCTCACTAAAAATTTCATTTTTATGGTTTTTGTTTCTTGAGAAGAGATATTTTGTGCAATGTACGAAATAACAAAGTTAGAGAAATTAAGAACAAGCCTAGAAAGTGAAAGAAGTGAGCTTAAGCTTCTTATTCATGTAAGTATTGTGTTGGTTGGTGGACTTTTGGCTTTTCTCTTCCTGCCCTATTTTCGATCATTTAGGGTTCAAGGGTTTCATGATGCTTTGATCATATACAAGTGGTTATATGATGTTTGGGAATCATATAAACTAAGTTTGGTGATTAAATTGTGAATTGTTGAGTGAAACCCTAATTTCCTGGTCTAAATAGGATATCAAGAAGGAATTAGAATGTGATTAAATTGATGTTTCTATTGTGTTCTACATGAAAAATTGTGGGAATAGCCCCTAGTTATAAATTTTGGATCATTAGAACTCAAATTGTAAAACTGGAATGTGCTGCTAGCGTGATTTCCTACAAGGCAGTGCTATTGTCATGTGTTTTTGGATAACCAGATGATGTATAATGAATGTGGAATGTTCCAAAATAAAAGTACACATATCAAGCTTTAATTTGATAAGTATTCATGTCATTTGGACCTGTATACCAAGAGTTATATATTTTTAAAGTTAGCCAAGCAAAACTAGCAGGTTTCAGTGATAGTGTCCAATAAATGGTAATTCTGGAATGTTGTACATCTAGTTGTCTAAGAAAAATATTTTTTCCTTAAATATACACTTAATAAGGGTCACATAGCCCTTGGAAGCACTGTAATTGGACATCTGTACAAAAAAAAATATGAATTTTCAAAGTTTGATGAAAATTCTGCCAGCTTCTAGTAAATGTGCGAAATTAAAAGAAAAGGTAATGTCACAATGTAATTACCTTAAAATCTAAGGGTAAAGATAACCAACTATATGAGCTTAGAATAAGATATGAATGAGTAATAACTCATTTACTGCAAATTTGGAGTCTTAGAACTTGACATTTGCCCAAGCCGAACATGCATTAGTGTACTGACCAGCTGAGCAGTGGAAAGGATTTCAGGTAGTAATTCTGTTTTTCATACACTATGTGACTATTCATATGCTTTGTGATACCATGTTCTGTAATATGGATAACATGTTATAATAACCTAGTTGTGGTTTGGGAAAAGCACAAGTACCACTCGGTGGAAAAAGGCACAAGTACTATTAGGCCCAGCGGGACTCAACTAAGGTAGTGAGACAAGTAGGGGCAAACAGTCATCTTCTTTGGAACATTACAGCAAGTAGGGGTCATAAAATCATGTGATCTTGAATAAAGCACATAGTAAGGCTAATAGAGGACAAACAATCATTTGTATCTGAACGCTGAGCAAACAGACAAATTTACAGTGTTACATTTTTGTTACTTTATATGGTCATTGCATGTTTATATATCACATTTTATATGATTGATTGTATGTTAATACTGAGATTCGTATTAGTCTCTCCCTTTTCCATAATTTAAAATTTATTCAGCAAGAGACAGCGGCTCCAAGGGCAAAAGTATAGATACCTGATAGAGCAAGTGTTTCACCCAAGAGGGGGGTGAATTGGGTGATACTAAAAATTTCGTTGCAAATATAAATTTGACGTTGAAATTAAAACATGAAAGAGTAAGGAGAAATATCACCGAAGTGTACACCGGGAGTTATACTGGTTCGGCCACAACCACTTTGACCTACGTCCAGTCCTCAGAGCTTCTCTGAGAGTTTCACTATATCTTCCAAGATTCAGTGGGTTCTTGGCACCTCAGTACAAGCAAGTTCCTTACACCTGGACACTCGCTCCCCCTTACAGGTTGTAATCCAATCCCAACTCAAGGTTCCACAACCTTAAGTTATCTCAATAACAAATATTGAGTTTGAATGAAATATCTCTCTTACAGAGTAAATGATAATCACTGAAGCATAGAAACACAATTTCAATGTGAAAACAGAGCAATGAACTTAATGATACGTTCGTATGTGTGCTTGGTTGTTCTTCTCTGTTTGAAGGTTCTCATATATATAGATATGTTGGTGAAGACCGTTGGAACATTTTCTTTCATCCGTTGGAGAGTGCGCAGCCACTGTTGACTTTTCAAGTTTTTGAAAATTATCCGTTGGCGGTGGTTGGCATTTGAACGTTTCTTTTGACTTTCATCTCTTAACATGATTTCTTCATTGTTTCTCTGTAAATATACTAAGAATGCTAATACAATGAAAGGTTAAATATATCTGAAACAATACAATGAAGATTTGAATGATTTCTAAAATTCTGGGTATACTTACTCGAGTAGCTCCTCGAGTAACCCTTGAAGTTTACTCGAGTAGCTCCTCGAGTAACATCGTGAAATCATTGTTTATTTGAAATTCCATGAAAGTAAACAAGATCACTCGGGTAGTGCATGGAGTAAACTAAATTTCAACCCTTTGGGAATAGTTATTTACTCGGGTAGCTACTCCAGTAATGCTTCTGCAACATTATAGAATACTGGGGTAACACCTCGAGTAATCCTTTGAAAAACTTTTGATTACTCGATGCTCTACTCCAGTAATGTTGGCAGGATTTCAAGGCCGAGAGCAATTACCTTGTTACTCGAATAGGAACTCGAGTAATGTATTCATTTTTGCATAGGTTACTCGGGTAGCTCCTCGAGTAACTGAGACTTTTGAATATGATTTACTCTGGTAATGACTTGAAGTTTATGTTGAAAACATTTGCATATACTGGGGTACATACTCGAGGAATCCACTTAAAATAAACCATGAAAAACTTGTCTAATGGAGTAAGTACTCGAGGAAGATGAAAAAGAGAAATCAAGTTAATCGGGTACTAACCTCAAGTTTTCACTCACCTTAGTGTATTACTCGAGTAGCTCCTCGAGTAAATATTGCAGTGGTACAAAGTGCCGAGAGCAAGATTTTTGAAGGACATGGTTACTCGAGTAGCTCCTCGAGTATCATAGGTAACTTGAAGGCAACTGGAAGTTTTTCACTGGGTTACTCGAGTAGCTCCTCGAGTAAATGTTGCAGTGGTACAAAGTGCCGAGAGCAACATTTTTGACACACAGCGTTACTCGAGTAGCTCCTCGAGTATCAATGGAAACACTATTACTCGATTAGCTCCTCGAGTAATGCTTGCTGGTTACTGGAAGGTGCTTCTGGTTACTCCAAGTTTTGGGTGATTACTCGAGTAGCGCCTCGAGTAATGCTATAGAAATTTCACTTCTGATCAAGTTCCACAGCATTCTCTCTTGGCCAATCTTCACTACTTCCATGCTTACCTCAAGTAAAGCTTATTCCTGTCATTACTTAGTTGAAGCTTGATTATTAAACATTTCCTTTTCAAACCATTCTTTTGTTATCATCAAAACATGAGATCTAACAATACCAACAATTGAAGATTTCATATAAGTCCAAGTAGTACTATTGGTTACCTGTAATTTTGTATTATCTTTTAGGATTTGTATATATTATATGCAACCCTGAGATGATTCCTGTAATGTAATCAAATACTTTATATCAGTATGTTTATGCTATTTCTATATACCCATTGAACTATACGTTGTTACTTTGATAAATGTTGAAATATTGAGGGGTTTGACATTTTCGGTATCAGAGCAAGCGGTTCTGGCAGTGACAGGATAGGATACTGATATGGTCTTGGTTATATGGTAAGAGGAATTATGCATGAAAAAAAAGGCACCAGAAAAATTGTGCCGGAGTGGATCATCATAAGCTATGAACCAACTATTAGGATTGGTAGGTACAACAAAATAATTTTAAAACTTTGCCAATCCCAATTGAGGATCTATCAATGACGTTTAAACAAAATTAGGAAGAATCGTACCTTTTTGAATTTAGGGTTTTTGTTCTCTAGGAACCAACACCTCCAATTGGCTCCCTTTACCGGTATCCACACGAATGTTACTCCAACATGGACTGCGTGCTAGCACCTCCAACATTTGCTAGGGCTTTCTCGCAGCTCTGAATTCTCATCCGTAAATGAGTTTTTCTGCCCTATCAAGTTTTATAACCCATGAGGGCTATATTTGAATTTCAAAATTAATCAAGATTAATTAACTCTTAATTATTTTGATGAGCTAATTAAATAAATTCAGTTTAATTAAATCTATCATATAGTTTTAATTAAACCTATTTATTTAATTCGAATAAAGAGCCAATAGATTTAACTTATCCTTATAAATTAAATCTGATATATTATATCTCTATCATGCTAGTTATTAAATTTAAAAGTAACACAATATAATAATATTATCATATATATATATATATATGTATGTATGTATTTAAAAAATACATATATATATATATATAATATTTATTTTCTTTTCATGAATTTTATATTATATATATAATTCATCCAACCTAGATTAAACATTGTCTCGTGTTGGGCTATTATTGTGTGCGACCCTGTAAGCCGATACGAAGTTGGCAATGGGCCAATAACTGTACTAACCCATAAGTCAAAAGCAAACTCTAGCAAGATATTATGCTATCCAATTCATATAAGGATCGTTAATACGATGCAACCTGTCATACAACCATGTCACGTCCCTTTTGTCAAATGATATTTTGGTCAAGGATGAGGCATGGATGATGTCATCCTCCTGTTCCTGACCATTACTTTCCTGATTCATGAGTAGTCTGACAATAGAAATGGAAACTTCTTTCCATTGTAGTATGGCCATACATTTCTCAGACTCACTCATCAAGGGGCCCAGTAATATCTCTCTACTAATGTGAGGGACAAATTCCATCTTGACCATTCATATTTCTCTGCATGAAAAACCACCAAGCCAGATCGTAGCCTTTATCATCACCCGGTCAAAGGTGACTTTTGACTAGTTCAAAGCTTATCAATTCTCATGTAGGAATCCATGATGGCCTCAGGTCGAAGGGCATTGTGACATGATTATACATCAGATAAGCTTATGACTTGATCCATGCAGCTTTCTTATAGCGGGTCAGTCTAGCACCTTGTACTCTTATATGTGCCGAAAACTTTGATTCATATCTCTATATCTTACCAAAGTCATACTGGTCTTGCTTCATGTTTGCTCCCTCATAGATGACCGACCAAGGATATTTAGAACAATCTTTATGATTTATCCAAGGATACAATCATCACAGTGAACATGCGGATAATATGATAACATAATAGAGAAAATTCATGAAATTAATAGTGTTCAAAGTATAATGATTGGCCCCTAGGGCACAATTTACAAAACCTACCCCGGAGAGTAAGCTGATACTTGAGGGCAGTGGGCACTCCAATAATGGACTACGGGTGGTACAAGAATGTCACGAACCCTGAGGAAGTAGGTATGACCCAAGCCACTGTTCGGGCCTCATTTTAGACCAGCACGATTAGTAAGCCCATCAGTAAGGACACCGATTAACTGCAAATTGATGACATAGAGTCAGATCTAGATTCTGTTATTAATTCCAGAGCTGGAAAAGTATACATGTTGCATGATCTGTGACCAGATCAGGGGAATATGTCTACAGGCTGTCCGAGAGCATGACACCTCTATAGACCAGTATATAAAGTACTCGGACAATCTGATCTCAGTACAATATGATCAGGGTCTACTCAATTTGGGGTATCTGGATGATATTGTTAGGATCGGTAGGCACAACGGAAGAATTTTAAAATTTTACCAATCCTAATCGAGGATTTATCAATGGCGTTTAAACCAAGTTGAAAGGATTCATACCTTTTATAATTCAGGGTTTTCACGATCTCTAGGAGCCAACACGTCAGGTCCGATCCCTCTACCGGTATCCACACGAATGCACTCCACCCGAGACTGCGTGCTAGCTCCTCTAATGTCTCCTAGGGTTTCCCTTATGGCTCTCAATTCTCATGTGCATATCAATATATCTGCTTTATCAAGTTTATAACCTGTGGGGGCTATTTTCAAATTTCAAAATTAATCATCATTAATTTTGAAATTAATTAACTATTAATTATCTTGATGAGCTAATTAAATAAATTCAGTTTAAATTAAATCTGTCCAACAGTTTCAATTTAACCTATTTATTTAATCCAAATAAAGAGCCATTAGATTTAATTTATCTTCATAAATTAAATCTGAGATACTATATCTCTATCATGTTAGTTATTAAATTTAATATATCTTAATAAATTAAATTTAAAACTAACACTATAATAATATCATATAATATACATATACATATACATATACATATACATATACATATACATATACATATACATATACATATACATATACATATACATATACATATACATATACATATACATATACATATACATATATATTTCGAAAAAATATATCTATATAATATTATTAATGAATTTTATATTATATATATATAAATATAAAATTCGTCCACTCTAAATTAAACATTATCTCGTGTTGGGCCATTCTTGTGTGCGACCCTGTAGGCCCATATGAAGTTGGCAATGGGCCAATAACTATACTAACCCAAAAGTCGCAAGCAGCCTCTAGCAAGACATTACGACTACCCAATTCATATGAGGATCGTTATCACGATGTAACCTGTCATACAACCATGTCACGTCCCTTTTGTCACACAATATATCGATCAATGATAAGGTATGGATAATGTCATCCTCTTGTTCCTGACCATTACTTTCTCGATTCCTGAGTAGCCTGATAATAGAGACAGAAACTCCTTTCCATCATAGTATGGCCATACATTTCTCAGACTCACTCATCGAGGGGCCCAGTAATATCTCTTTACTAATATGAGGGACAAATTCCATCTTGATCATTCATATTCCTCTTCATGAAAAACCACCAAGCCCGATCGTAGCCTTTATCATCACCAGGCCAAAAGTGACTTTTGACTAGTTCAAAGCCTAGCAACTCTCATGTAGGAATCCATGATGACTTCAAGTCTAAGGGCATTGTGACATGGTTATACATGAGAAAAGCTTATGACTTGATCCATGTAGCTTTCTCATAGTGGGTCGGTCCAGCACCTTGTACTCTTACAAGTGCCTAAGACTTTGATTCGTATCTCCATATCTTATCAAATTTATACTGATTTTGTTTCATCTCTGCTCCCGCATAGATGATCGACTAGGGATATTTTAGTACAATCTTTATGAATTATCCAAGGATACAATTATCACAGTTAACATGCAAATAATATAATAACAGAATGGAGAAATTTCATTAAATTAATAATATTCAAAGTATAATGATTAGCCCTTATGGCACAATTTCCAATAGATATCTGGATTCATACGTCGATGTACTTCTTTCTGAGTATTGCATTTTAGTCTTGGAAGAAGAATGAGATTATGGAATAGAGTCCAAATGACAACTTTGTGGCTTTCATGGAGCTCATCACGATGCTCGTGTTGGAGTACATGTATCGGTGCTGATAGACAGTCTATACTCAGTATTTGGTTGTCCGAAGATAGTTGGCACTACTTTTGGTGATAAGGGCAATCACACGGTATCTGAGCTCAAAAGCAGTTAAAGCTGATATCAGTATTTTCGTATGGGTACATTACGGTTAAGCGTGTTCAGCCTAGGGAAATGTCATGATGGGTGACCCCCTAGGAAGTCACATGTACATGTTATGTTATGTGATGCAAAGGAGTAGAAACATGTTGCACAGTAGTTTATGGACTGTATGTTGTTCACAACTTTACCTAAACTACTATAAAAGTCTGTTATATGTTATTATTGGAGTACCTATATACCCAAAACTTGGTGAAATGACAAGTACGCCCTTATGACCATGTGAAATTTACCTTTTCCTTGCTTTGATGTAATGAAACATCAAGATGATGAAATCAAAAGGTAGAGGTGCTGGGCAGAGTCAAGAAGCAAAACCTGAAGAGCATTCGAGAATAATGTTGAGCACATTGAAAAAAAAGCAACTCTATGCCAATTGAGCAAATGTGAGTTTTAGCTTCCAAAAGTTAAATTTACGGGCCATGTTGTCTCACAAGAAGGGGTCTTGGTATATCCTAAAAAGTGGAAGTAGTACTGAACTGGAAGAGACTAGAGAATGTTGCTGAAATAAGCAATTTTCTGGGTCTTGTTAGTAATGACACTGATGATGTTGGTTTGTCATCTAATAGGACATTTTCTTAGAAGTTTTTCAACCACTTAGCCTGAATCCATCCAATTCCATAGTAACAAATTTAGAATCCCTTAAGGATTTGGTAATACTATTTTGTTTGGCTGGCTTCCATGTAATTGCACCACCACAAGAATGAATATGTAGCCATTAGTGGAATTTGTCTCATTTGAATAAGATTTCAAGTTAGCATCATTGTATCATTTTGATACAGTGGGAAATCCACTATATTATATAGTTTAATTTATGGTACCTCTCAAGTATTATAACACTACTCTTATTAGAACCTCCTAATGTTTTTTGCTTGGGCAGTGAGTAAATCTACTCAATCTACATACAATATATGCTATGTCTAACTTGGTATAAAACATCAAATGCAACAAACTTTTGATGATTTATGCATATTTAAAATGAACGATTGGATCTTCTTTATGTTATGCCAAATGTACACTACCATCATAAGGAGTACTCAAAGGATTTTTATCAAATTATCCAAACTTTCTTATAATTTGCTCAACATAATATTCATGATGAGAAAGTTGAATACCATTTTGATTCCTTAAACACCTAACATTACCTTTGCTTCCCCAAGATCATTCATATCAAATTTTGAAGCAATGAAACTTTTTGTCTCAAGAACAACATTTAAGCTTTCTTATGAAATTGGAAATGGAATTTGTTGGTAATAATGCTAGATAAATCATATTACAAGAGTTAATCTATTCACATTGAAACTTGGTAAAGGATAAAATTTGGGAAGTAGGGTAATTCTATACTACGATCTTCTTTTTTTTTTTTTTGATAAAAAGACAAAATGATATTACTTAAATAAAAAATTTTACAAAGTATTAGAGCAAATGCTACAAACAAATTGACAAAATAAGTACAATAAACAGGTTGTAGAATAACATAAATAGGCTGCATATAAAGATCCTTTACAAGAGCTAGTATTCCATGCTATGTGATGCTATTTGCTAAATCATGGTCCAGTAGAAACACCACAAAATGCCTTGTTAACACAAGTTATAACCAAATGATGACATCTAGATGTTTCGTGAAGCTAAGATTTAGTGTTCCAAAGTAGAGCTGCTCTTAAACATATCTAGCATGGAAGGCAGGACCTAGATTCCCTATATTTTTCCATAAGAATTAAATCAAAGGAGTTCCTTGGTAGCAGATATAGCATTCACAAAAGTGACATTTCATCTTCTTAAAGTGGTGCATAATATTTTCCATTGAGCTAAAACAATAGCATTCACATGGTTAATTGAAAAGAAAGTTGTCTTGATGATCATATTATCCACTGAAACATGTTCAGCCAGTTTGGTCATAGACTAAAGACCTTTGACTTCCTGAATGATCATTTTCGGAGTTGGTCTTTTCCTATGATGCAACACTGTATTTCTATTTGACCATAGAACATGTATTGTCAAAATTATCACATGTAAGAGACCTAACTCATTAGTTTGATGAAGTTGAAGGATGGCTTCCTTGAACCAAGATGTAAAAGAATTCAACAAAGGAATTCTTATACCTAACAAACCAAACTTGACAACTTTTGCTAATGGACAATGAAAAATGATATAAGCTAAAGTTTCATCTGTGTCACAACTAAATTGATAATAGCCACTAACATTCAAATGATATTTTTGAAGAATGTCTATAGCAGGAAGGGCTCCCAGAAGTAATTTCCATATCAACAAAATTTTGGCATGAAAGGCAACTTCTGAGACATCTTCCGAAAAACATTGTCAATAGGTTGAGTCCCAAATTCTTGATTTAAAAGAAATTGAAACCATCCTTGACTCTATACAAACCAAAATTGTTACCTTGCCATAAGATTATGTCCTATGTATTTAGGAAGGATAAAGGAATGCTAGTGATTCTTTATTCAATATCAGGGGACTAGAGATCATAAACCAATAAATGATTCCATTTGATTGGATTCCAAGAGGAGGGGACATACATTAACAAATCATACACTTGATTGACTAATCTTACCGAGTTTTGATCGAACTGCATCGGCCACCATAAATGGTGGTTAAGTGAAATAGATGGGCCTTTACCCAGCTGCCATTGCAACTAATTAAAATAAGGTTATAGCATTCTGCAATACCTTTCCAAATCTAGGACTAATTATAAAGTAGCTTGATGATTGAGTCAGAATTGAGATTAATATATTTGATTTTTAAAGTCTGTCCCAATAAAGATGAAGATTCTGCTGGGAAAACTTGCCAAAGCTGCTTGGCTAGAAGAGCTTGATTAATAAATTTTGATGGCCTTAGACCTAAACCTCCCTTTTCCAATGGTTGAAATAGAGAGTCTTTGCAAAGAAGATGAATCTTCCTTTTATTACTATTAGTCACTCAAAAAAGAAAAAGAAAAAGAAAACACAACATGAGTCAATCTTGTCACACACATATTAAGGTAAAGTAATACATGAAAGCATGTGAGTGTTCACAACCGTCAATGTGGATTTAAAAAGTAACAAAGTGGCAAACATTTTTCTAGCAAGGGCGTATCATATTTCAATTTATTCCCTAAGTTATTGTCTATTGACTATCCATTCCTTCAATTCTTTTTTCTTTTTCTTTTCTTTTCTTTTTTTTTTTTGCCAAAGCAATTCCTTCAATCCCACAAAGTCGAATCCTCCCAAACTTATTTTAAAAAAAAGAAACGGAAGCAAATAAATGTAAATTAAAAAAATTAAGGGTTAAGGTGCTAAAATAACCTGTAACTTTTATTAAAAGTGCAATAGCAGTCATAAACTATTTTTTGTAATAAAAGTAATCATAAATTTTTAAAATTGGGGCAAAACCATTAAATTCAACTAATTTTTATCTACTATAATGGGAAAAATTAATCTTTTGGCTTTTAAAGTTTTGACTTACTTTACTCCAATCCTTGGAGTTTGACTTAGTATAACTCAGTTCTTAAACTTTTGACTCACTTGCAAGTCAGTCCCTAATGTTTTTTAGTCATCCTATGAGATAAAAAATGTTAAAAATACTGTTAAAAATTGTTTAAGTGGATTTTGCATAAATTAAATATAAAATAATCAGCGTCCTCATCTCGACCGACATGAATCCTCCCCCACCTCTGTTTTGTATAAATCTTGTTGGGCATGACAATTTAGCAATTCCTTCAATCCTACAAAAGTCGAATCATCCCAAACTTATTTTATAAAAGAAACAGGAGAAAATAAATGGCATTTAAAAATTTAACTTTGTGCATATATTTTACTTCAAAAATATATTTTTGTTTGATAAAAAGAAAATGTAATATTTTTTTAGACAATATAAGTAAACTAAGAACATATCTTTTTATGGACAAAACATACAAGTGAAGTTCTGAATTTGACTCTGTTCTTGTAAATATCAAAGCCAATATTCTAAAAAAATATTATACAATATACAATAATTTAGGATTATCTTGTCATATTTACTAGTCTAGATCTTTATTGTTTTAAACACTTGCATGACCCTATAAATAGCAAGTTTTTCCATCTTGACCTCTCAATGAATATGAACAAAGTAAAATTTGACTATTTTTTCCAGTAGCTTGCTCTCAATCTCTTCCTACTTTCATCTTCATTCTTCACACATCGCAGTCCCTCCTTTTTATGAGTCACTGTGCACTGTCAACCTACACCGAAAAAACCTTAATTGTCATCTTACTTGATTGAAGTACAGGATACAAGGTGGAAGAACTTTTTTTTTATTCGACTTGGAGTAAGATAGAGAAACTTTATATTCAAATTGCTTTGTTACAAAAACTCGAAGAAGTGATCTACATGAAATAATTTGAGGGATTAAAAGAGCATGGTATTTGGGGCTAGAAAACTTTGCTCTGCCAAGATTTCTTGAGGAGTATGATTACTAAGCCTGAGGTTAAGTTCAAGCATTATATGAGCTTTGTTTTTACACACTCACAATTGATTCCCCTTTGGGGGCATTTGGCAAAAAAGGAATATTCCATTATCTGGATCAGGTGGAGTTTGTTGGGGATCCACTATGATTATTTTATCTGTTGCTATTCTTGTTGTCGAAATACTTGCTGACCAGGTTAAGATGTTGTATGAATATGTCAAATTTTTTATTAAGATTTTGGGAGATGTTCATTAGTTTTTTCCCCCTTTGGAAGCTGTAAGAATTTTGGGCGCACTTGAAATCTGATTGACTCATTGAAGTACTCACATGAAACTGAAGCACTGATGTGGACCTCGATCATATGTTACACATCAAATATACCAAAGAGAGGAAGATAATAGAACATTCTTATGATATATCCCTTTAGAGGGAGAAAAGCAATATTTTGTGTGTGTTATATTCTGACTGCCTTATACCTTCAATCCCACATCCTATATATATAGTGCACATACGATCACATAGGAATAGATGTGACCCTCAAATGTATAGTTATATGGTAATAGATATAACCTTTAAATTATAAAGGATATCTTTCTTTATAACCCACATCTCTCTTCATTCGGTTCGGGTCCAATCCACCAAGGATGGATAAATATATTCCAATAGAAGCTTTATATATTTTGCTTTTCTATCTCTCATAGGATGAAACGGCCATTGTAAATATTTTTTTATTTATTACTACCTTCAGTCCTTATATTAACTTTTCATTATTAAAAAGAGATATTAGACATTTGTTGTATCATATATTTGGTCTTTCTTTTTTATTAAATAATTTATAATTAATTATTATAAAAATTGGGCATATGTATGTATGAGATATGGATTATGTTTTGCTATTTAATATGTAAATAATATTAATTTATATTTTTTTTACCTCAAATTAAGAGTAGTTTACCCATCGATTAAACATGTAATTCTTTAAGAACATTTGCTGATTTCTTTCATAAAATTTTTATATACCTAGAATTATTTTTTCTTGAACTTCGAATCATCATTATATAAAATGAGAAAATTTTATGTAATGTATAGGAATATTTTTCCAAACATTTTATATAATTTTCTATCTCTCAATATGGTGAATGCTCATCACTGAGTCTTGAACAGTTGAACTCCCCAATGCATCATATTTACAATTTTGTTTTCTTGAACTTGTCGACTTCGTCCAAAGCGTTAATGCTCAACTAATTGTGACATATTCTTTGAACAGTGTTATTACTATTAGTACACATTTGGCTGTTCATCTTCATAGTCATTATTTTCCTGTCCAAACATTAATTTACGTTATATCTGCAGTCACATTCAGTATTGAGCACTGAGCACTCATAACCAGTATTAAATTTTCATCAGAATTTCGTTTATATCCAACTATTTGTTTTCCATTCAATAAACACTAGAATAACGAGAGGGCTCTGGATGCTTCATCAAATATCTCTCTGCAGAGATCATGTTAGAGCTAAAAGATGAATGATCTCATTTCTATTCTGCTTTGACCTCACAATTTGACTGGTACAAACGATCCTTTTCTCTCCATTTAATCTTATATCTTTTTGCCTTTCTAGGAAGTCCATGGTTACAGAGCATTTGATAGCTAAATGATTCCTGCAAAAGTACCAATTCTAGGAAGTCCATGGTGAAATGGCTTGTATGAGTTTTGAAGCAACTCCACAATTTTCACAAGTTGGGGTTCACGTAGACAATGTAGATCCTATAAATGATGTGATGCATGACTCTTTTGGGCTATATGGCGAGAACATTGTAGAAGAAGTACAAGGCCCAGAGACCCAATTCATGAACAATGAAGTAGCTCAAAGTTTTTTTTCGATCTAATGAATGAAGCAGATAAGCCTTTGTATTCAATTTATGCAAAGTACTCAAAATTATCATTGTTGATTATATTATATCATATCAAGTACTTGTATGGCATCATTGATAAAGGGATGTCTATGTTGTTGAAATTTTTGGCAGATGTAATTCCCTAGGTAGAGATTCCTCCTTACTACTACAAAGCAAAGAAAATAATTAACAATTTGGCGTGGAACTATACAAAAGTTGATGCATACCTGAATGATTGCATGTTTTATTTAGGGAGAAGATGCAAACAAGGAGACTTGTACACATTGTAATACATCAAGGTACAAGCTCATCTAGACGGGCAAGAAGCAAAAGAAGAAGCCTACGAAGATTCTGATTTTACAGGATGGAGAGAAATGGAAGGCATTTGACTCATCATTTCCTGATTTTATGGCTAATGCTAGAAATATACGTCTTACTCTACGCCTGACATGTTTATTCCATTTGGTAACCCCAGCACCAATTATAATATTTGGCCAGTTGTATTAGTTCCATACAACTTGCCACTCTGAATGTGTATGAAACAGACATCACTCATTTTGTCCATTTATCATTCCAGATAGAAAACACCAGGTAATGATATAGATGTGTACCTCTAACCTTTGATATAGGAGTTGAAGGACTTATGGATTGATGGCATAGAGACATATGACAACTATGAGAAAACACTTTTCAAGATGTGTGCACACTTAATGTGTACTACAAGTGACTTTCCTGGTCTTGAAACATTATTCGGCTGTAATGTGTATATTGGAAAGGCTTGTCACTCATGTAACTTTGACTCTGACTCAATTTGCTTTTTGCATAGTCGTAAATGATGCTTCTTGGGGCATCGATGGGTCTTTGATGGGAAACACAAATTTGGATTGTAATGGATTGGATTTTGTTAAGACTATCTTCTTTGATTTGAAAGAGAACTTTATTTGTTTCCCCTTTTAATAAGAATCACAAACTACATTATCTTTAAGTTGAAGTTTAGGAAGACTAACAACTAAATCTTTTTTGATTAATTTGCCTAGTTGGTTCATCTTGATATAAGCAAGTCTCTTATGCCATAGCCAACTTTCATTGGCATTACTTATAAGACAATTTTTAGATGCATTAGTATTTATATCAAGAGTACAATAGTTACAACCCCTTAAAGCTCCTATCTTGACTTTGAGACTGTCTTTGTTGATTTGAAGATCTTTCTTTTTCATAATGAGATACTCTTTTGAATCAAAGATGACCTAATTGTCATTGTCAATACTTTGGCTCATACTTAGTAGGTTGTGACATGATCCTTCTACATAGTACATATACTTGACTTGTACTCTGTTTGCCTTGCCTACTTCTCCAATTCTAGCAATTTTCCCAGATTGGTTGCCTTTAAAGCTAACTTTTCCTCTTTCTTTCGGTTGTAGCATGGTGAACTTGTTCTTGTTACTAGTCATGTGTCTCAAGCATCCACTATCAATGTACCATTTATTTGTTTTTGATTGCTTAACAAACCTACAATAAGAAGCAATCAGGTTTTAGGTATCCACACTTTCTTGGGTCCTTTGTGGTTAGTATGAATCACTTTTGGCACATGTAATCCTTTCAAAACCCATTTATAAGCGCCAATGACTCCTTCCTTTCTATGATAGCAATTATTAGTATAATGCTCTTTTCTATTGCAATAATTACAATAAGAAAAAGGGTAAACACATGCATAAAATGTTGAAAATAATTAAGATAGGCTTTACCACCTTTCTTTTTTTTACCCTTCTTTTTATCCAAGTTTGGATAATATCCTATCCTTGACTTGTCATTTGCATACCTCTGAGTCTTTAAGATAACTTTGAGTATTTCACTTCCTTGAGTGAATTTTTCAAATGTCTTGGTAAGTTTAGTATTCTTTTTCTCCATTTCTTCATAAGTTTGATAGGAATCATTAGGTTGCTTCTTGATTTGATCCTCAAGAAGTTTAACCTTCTTCTTGGAGCTTACCAACTTCTTAACTACTTTGACAAATTCATAATGTAAAGCATTGTATTTAGATTGCAATTCATCAAAGTTGGTTCAAAAGTTACTACCTCCTTAGTGTTTGATTCTTTTTCTTAAGCCACTAAGCAAATATTGGCCACTTCTTTATCATCACTTTCTTCATCCGAACTGCTATCTTCCCAGACTGCATAGAATTAAGCTTTCTTCTTTGTGAACTTGATCTTTTTCTTTTCTCTTTTTAAAAGGGATATTCATACTTGATGTGTCCAGGCTTGTTATGTAATATCCTGAATTTTGGACCAAGAAACTTGAGGATAAGTTTGAATCAACTAGACTACTAAGCCTTGTTTAGTAAGTATCCCAAGAATGTCTATGAAATAAAATGCTTTTCAGGGACTCTATGATTCAACCCTTTGGGTAGAGAATAACTCTACAAACAAGATGATGGCTCGATGTGTGAAATTTAATCAGATAAAATATAAGTACAAGTATGCATTGGCACACTTAGATGCCATTTTGATGGCATACTAAGGGTATATGTGAGGCCTACAAGCCTACATTCGATGTTTTCCAAGATACATCAGTATAGCCTTGGTAATTCCCTGAGTTATAGGACATGTGGTGACATCTGAGGGCTTACACGAACACTTGGCACATTCTTGAATTCGTATGGACATATGACACCAAACCGAGTGGACTCTGCATAAATTTACTTTAATAAAGTAGCTTTAATAAAGTAATATCATGACTTAGCTTTTATGATGGCACTACAAGAAGGCACTACATGTCCCATCATTATTATATACACTTTATGACTTTTGTGTTGGCATCCTTAGGGGACGCCACCTAGCCCCAGTGGTCAAGGGAATTCATTAGACTCTTCCCTTCCCCTAATAAAGTAGTCAGCCAAGTCATAAAGAAAAGGAAAGAAGAAGAGTTTGGGTCCTACATACTGGACACATGGCACAACAAGAGCCTTGAATCCATAAAGTGACTTTTTGACTTTTGTGTTGGCTTATTGAGGAGATGACACCTAGCATTTAGTCGGGACAACTCATTGTTCTCCGGTTCGGCTACATGCCCAACTACCCCTCATATAAATCATGAAAGCCAGGGATAAATCATCAGACTTTCCTCTCCCCTGATATTAAAGTAGGCAAGGGCTTAGAGGAAAGTGGTGGCTGGGTTGGTCAAGGACACATGGCACTTTTTAGGCCACACACTTATGACATATGGCATTATATACTCCCAACACCTCCTATATTAGTCAATTTTGTCCAAGAAAGAGAAATGGGAGAGAAAAATAGTTATAAAATGAAAGAGGAGAGGAGTATTCTTGAGGGAAGAGAAAGTGTTCTTGCCTAATTCAAGCCCGAATCAGCGTTTCTGATCGATCGAGCCTTCACTAATCTTCTTCTATTCGTTGAGGGCTACGATTCTATGGTTTTGGATTCTTGATTAGAGAAGTTTTATGATGTCTCTAAGGTGGAGGTGCTGCCAGAATCAAGAACAGAGTATGGCACCAGATAGAGGTAAGCCTAAGCTCTTATTTGAGCATAATATCCTCCATTTTTGTTAAATTTTCTTGAGGTTGTTATGATGCTAAGATTTCTAACAGACCTATTACCTTAGGAAGAAATGTGATTTTTATGATTTAGATGCTTTCATTTGGTTTAGAATGAAAAACTATGTGGGATATTGATATAGAGTATTACCTAGATCTCCACCTTATACTATGGGGATATATAGAGGAGTTATACCAAGAAGCTTGTATGGCTTATGTTTCCCTATGGGAACAATATTTAGCATTTTTGGGAGGATAATATGATATACTGGGATCAAAATATGTATGAGATACTAATGCCCAAAGGTATATGGATCTAGACTACCTTAATGCATTGAATCCCATCAGAACTCCATAGTTAAGCGTGCTTAGGCAAGAGTAGTACTAGGATAGGTGAACCCCTAGGCAGTACCTTGAAAATTTGAAATATGATATATGGTGATCTTTAGGGATGCCATGAGAATGTTAGAATGAATACTGTAAAGGCTGGAATAGGAATTATAAATCACAATGATTTATGGTATGTATATTGGGTATAATTGAGGCAAATAATTTCTCGACTTAGGTAATGTTGAGGTTCTAGATTTAGTAGAGCCATTATCCGATACAACTGAATGAATTGTGACCTAAGAATCAAACTCAATAGTTGAATTGATTCTTTAGGAATTTGAAATAGCTTGAGCAGTTCGAGGTACTAGAATATGTTAAAGATGTGTATGAGGTTTCTAGGGAAAGATCTCGATCATAGAATATTCCCTTGAAAAGATTGATTTAGAGTTAGTTTCTTGGTGGAACAAAGTGGTATATAGAACCAGGGTAGCCATGAATTATGGTCTCATGGTCGAGACAGATAATAGATGAAATACTAGTGGCTAACAAATTCCTTGAAAGATGTGAGCAGATTACCCTGGTGAGGGAAGTTGAATTTGTTATTATGCATGGAGTTGGACCAATATCTAAAGTCCATATAGAATAACCCTAGATGAGATGGAAAAATCGAAGAAGCAGATTGCGGAATTGCTAGAGAAAGAAGACCTTGAGTTCCCCAACACCAAATAATTAGTTTTGAGGTATGGTCCTCTTAAGGACTTAGTTTCGTTACAATGGTACTTTTATTAAGAGACTGGCTAACCTAAAAGGGCTTATTGTGGAGGGGTTGATCAATAGAAGGTTTAGTAAAGTACCGTAAAGTGGAGCTATTGGAATGTCGTTTAAACTGGCCAATTGAAGAAGGCTACCTATGGAGAGTTCTGATTAGAGAGGGCTACCTACGGAGGGTTTTGATCAGAGGGGCTAACTAGTCAATGACTAAGTGAAGCGCCAAGTAAAGTACCATAAAGTAGAGCTACCAAGACATCGAACTATAGAGTGGAACCACCGAGACGTTGACTTTGGAGAGTGGTGTATTGTAATGAGTTCTATATTAGATAGGTTTCCTTGAGAAAGAAGGGTTTATATGACCTAGTATATCGCCATAGGGTGCTCCAGTGCTGTTTGTTAAAAGGAAGATGAGAAAATTGACTTAAGGTCATGATTCCATTTGGACTAACTAATGCATCCACTATACTCGTGAATTAGATGAATTACCTTACCATTGATAAAGCTTTTATGAAAAAATTACTTGTTTTTATGAGATGATAAATGTGCAAGGAGCTTCATAGAGCTATGGGAGAGGCTAATGTTCGCACCAGTATTTATTATTCCATATCCTAATTTGACCTGTGTGGTCTAAGTAATGCTAATAAGCAAGGATTGAGATGTGTCCTATGCAATGGTATAGAGTGGTAGTGTTTGCCTCTCAACAACTGAAGCCTCATGAGATGAAGTACCTCACTTATGATTTAAAGCTAGCGGTGATTATGTTTGCTTTAAGTTGAAAAGTAGTACAGGTGACAGTCATGATAAGACAGAAGCAGGCTCAACGAGATAGAGAAAGTTGAGCAATTCTTGATCTTTTATCTTATGTAATGGTTCTACATGTATGAGTTTACCATCGGGTTCATTATTTTCATGAATATAAGGTAGGCAGTAAGATCTATTAGGCCAACGTGTCCTTAGGCAGTCAGACCTAATGAGTATTCCAGACAGTAAAGCCTAATGAGAATCAAAGTATTCTGGGCAGTAAAGCTTGATAAGCATTCATAGTTGTTCTATGCAGTAAAGCCTAATGAGCATTCAAATTGTGATGAATGCTTTTATGATGAATGTTGTTATATGATGGTTATTTTGCATGCTTAAGGAACATCACATAAGTATATGATGGCTTGAGTAGCAAGAGTTGGGTGTTCAGAATAACTATGGGATTATGTTTTGAGGTTATAAGTTCTGATATGCATTCAACATAGATGTTAGCCTGTGTGTCCTGAGGCCATAAGACCTATTGGACTAGTAAGTCCTTAGGCTGGCAGGTTGTTATGCATTCGGCATTGTATTAGGTTATAGCCCATGGCGGTAAATCCCGATGTGTATTGTAGCATGGGGTGTACCCCTGGGTTGTAAGACCAAAATACCTAGCACTAAGGGAATGAAATGAGCTGTAAGACTGGAATACCAAGCGTTAAGGGAATAGAATGAGCTGTAAGGCTAGAATACCAAGCACTATGGGAATGGGCCAGTGGGTCCCGTGTTTGTATTTTAATGTTGCATATTGTGCATTGTGTAATGCCCCAAATTTTGATTAAGGGCTAATGATAATTATTGAATTAAAGTTGGAATTATTTTGAATTATGTGGCAATTTTAATTAATATGCCATAATTAAGGGGAAAAATTGAAAGAATGGAATGATTGGTCATAGTTGGTGATTAATGGGGAAATTAATTACTAACTAAGAGAAAAAGGAGAAGGGTGATTAAATGGCTAATGGAGGGATTAAATAAGTTAATTGGGTGTTTCCTTTATAGAACTAATGAAAAGGTGACACTTGGCAAGCTCACAAGTAGAGAAATTGATGGGAAAAATCAAATGCAATTCTTTAACATTCTTTCTCTCTCTTCCTCCCCTCTATTCATTGAGCAAGTATGGGAGTTGGAGAGATCATGATTTCTTCTTCTTCCTCACTTATCTCTCTCTTATTCCTTCCTCTATTTTTCGTCTGCCATGGTTACCAAGTGAGAGAAAGAAAAGCTTGTGATTAAGGTAAGCAAATGACCTCCATTGTTCAAACTCTCTTCTATAAAGTTATTCATTGAGTTAAGAGCTTTATTTTCATCGTTATAGTTTTCCATTTGGTGTTGGTTTGAGCTTTCAATAATTTTAGAGGTTGGAGAATCAAGAAGCTCCTTTGAGAAAGTTGTTAAGGTGAGTTAAAGAGACCTTTGTATCTAAGTTTTGTGCCAAATGCTTTAGCTTTGACATTCTAGAAGTTATTGACCTATTTTCGAAAATAAGGGTCATTAGGTATTTGGCTTGTTATTTGTATGGAATTGGTAGGTTTGGAATGTATGTGGATAGATAGAAAGGAATTGGGATTGAATGATTGAGTTTAGTGATTTTGGAATTTTAGTGTTTAATGTTGCCTAAAACTAAAATATGATAATGGAGTAGGATTTTGGTGGTTTTGGCATTTCCATTGGATTCCTTGAGTGATTTTGTGTGGGGATAACTTTTGTTGAAGTTTTGGGTTCTTTGGGAACTCTTGGGAAAATTCTGGAGAATACTGACAGTGTTTCTGGGTTTTCTGGTTTTTGATGTGTGTCACTTAAGTGGGGGGTATCATTCTACTGAGTCAATCAAATTTCTCATTTTCCCTTTAGTTTCTGTGTTGTACTTCTGTGAAGGGGGTAAGAGTGTTGCCTCACTTGCTAGTGTGGTAGGTTCTTACTCGAGTGTTGGTGTATTTGACACCCAAAACTTGCCTCTCGGGTTGTCATCGTGGCCAAGTTTCGAGAGTGAGCCTTAACACTTGCGAGTGTTAAGTCTTCACTTGAGTGACGAGTTCTATACTTGGGTGCCCCTTCCCTTTGAAATTCCATTTGCTCTCGGGTTCTCACTTTCTACACCTCACTTCTTAGTACTTGAGTGAGCATTTGGTGTCACTCAAGTGTTGCCTTTTGTGCTCGAGTGTTCTCGTCTTCTGGAAGTTCTTGTGCTCTCAGGTATTCACCCGCTGTTCTTCACTCTCTAGTACCCGAGTGCAAACCGTACAATCACTCGAGTGAGGTCGTCTTCACTCAAGTGCCAGTGCCCCATCACTCGAGTGAGGCCATCTTCACTGGAGTGAAACAGTGAAAAATATTTGTGTTTGTGTTTCCGAAAGGGGGATATTTGGGATAATTCTTCCAACCCTTTAGGGCTATTGTTCGGGATATTTAAAAGTACTTAAGGGACACTAATGATAACCAATTTAAACATTATGAAGATATTGAGTATTGGGATAAGTGATAACTTGTTGTCCTTAATTATGACTTTAGGATTTGATATTTGCCCGGAGCGTAGAAGGCCTGTGCCTGATCAAGAACGGAAGACCGAGGTAGTAACACTTTATCCTATATCATGTGTAATGCATTGCTTGTTTGTATTAATCATTGAATACAGTGAGCAGACGTGACATAAGCCTGGCCTTGAATACAGTGATGGGACGTGGCGAGAGCCCGGCCTTGAATATAGTTGAAGGGACGTGGTAGTGTGCCTGGCCTTGAATATTGTAATACTGCATTGTGATATATGCTTACTTGCTCTGTTTAATATGCATTATATACATAAACTGTTGCTACTGGGATTCTTTTGAATCTCACTCTTTCCAAATAACATTTTAGACAGAGCAAGTGGATCAAGAAGCAAACAAGTGAGCAAGAACTATTAGGATTGGTTATCATTTTGGATGAATGTATATATAATTGACCATAGAATAGTGATGTTGTGTAACCACTGGTATGTGAAGCTGAGATGGCTAATGATGCCTTATAAAACTCTTGGATTGATGATATTATCCTGGATGAATGTCGGAAATTTTGTTAATACTCTGATATTGTATATATGACAAACCGAACAGGCCAATTGTTTTGATGTAAAAAAAATGAATGGAGATCATATTGTACAAGTGTTGCAAAAAGTTTTTAATTACCCAGGATCTCTTATTCAATTATAAAATGTATTTAAACACTAATCACGGCCTTGATGACGGCGGGGGTTACACATTGAATGCTGGATGTAGTTGTTATGATTGCTAAATACAGCTGTGATGATTGCTGAATGCTATTGATGACTTTTATTGATGATAAAATGGTTTGTGTTGCATGCTCTGTGAGCTTGCTAATGAAAGGGATAGATTGAATAAGTAGAGGTGACTTATCGAGGTAAAGTCAATTCTCTATGACATGTGAAATTTAGAGGATGAAATTTATTGAATAGGGAGAGAATTGTAATATCTTGAATTTTGGGCCTAAAAAGTTGAGAATTAGTCTGAATCAAGTAGACTACTAAGCCTGGTTTAGTAAGAAAAACTCTATAGATTGTATAGATTGTATAATGGTATATGCTTGGTAATTCCCTGAGTCATAGGCCTTGTGGTGACATCTGAGGGCTTACACGGACACTTGACGCATTCTTGAATTCATATGGACACGTGGTGCTAAACTGAGTGGACTCTGCATAAAGTTACTATAATAAAGTAGCTTTAATAAAGTAACATCATGACTTAGCTATTGTGATGGCACAATAAGAAGGCGCCACATGTCCCTTTATCATTGTATACACTTTATGACTTTTGTGTTGGCATCCTTAAGGGACGCCACCTAGCCCCAGTGGTTAAGAGAATTCATCAAACTCTTCCCTTTCCTTGATAAAGTGCACGACCAAGTCATAAAGAAAAGGAAAGAAGAAGAGTTTGGGTCCCACACAAGGGACACATGGCAAATAAGAGGTATGAATCCATAAAATGACTTTTTAACTTTTCTGTTGGCTTATTGAGGAGATGACACCTAGCATTTAATCAGGATAACTCACCGGTATCTGGTCTAGCTACATGCCTAACTGTTAGAACCGGTTGACACCCAAGAGGAGGGTGAATTGGGTGTAAGATAAAAATCTTAAGAACTTTCAAAATCTTTTTGCATCTTAGAGGAAGCAATAAATACGAAAGTAATGAATCATAAATCAACAGTTAATATATGCTGGAAATATAAGAGTTTAGGGAAAAGAGTATGCAAACTGTGATTTATCATGGTTCGGTCCAATCTGTAATGGCCTACGTCTAGTCCCCAAGCTCCTTTAGAGATTTTTAAATCCACTATCTTCTTATTTAATCCAGGCACAAGAAAATCCTTTACAACCTCACAAGTTTAGTCGGGCACTTGTGTAGCCTTTTACAAATCTCTCACCAAGATACTCCCCCTTACAACATATCCATTGGAGTGCGGCTGCTTCTTTTGTTCGTTTTGAAAAACTAGCCGTTAGAACGTTTGAAGCTCCGCTTCTGTAAAGTCAACTTCTATCTCTTCTCATAATCTCTTTATTGTATTCCTGGAGAAATTCATTAAACACTAATATAATAAAGTGTTAGAGTGATTGGAAGCAAGAAGAGTAAGTTACATAAACATTCCCATGATTTTCAGAATCTTCGGATATGTTGTTAGTCGCATTACTTGAGTGGTTACTCGAGTAAGCCTCTCTTTTCTTCTGGTTACTCGAGTGATCCCTCGAGTTATAGTTCAAATAACTTTACAGATTACTCGAGTGCTCCCTCGAGTAATATTGTCCAAATCTTGGCCGAGAGTAATTCCAACTTTATTACTCGAGTGATCCCTTGAGTAATTCCCTTCAAAATCTGGCTGGGAGCATTTCTTCTCTGATTACTCAAGTGGCCTTTCAAGTAATGTCTCAAATAACTCTGCAGATTATTCGAGTGATCCCTTCGAGTAATCCTACTCAATTCTTGACAGAGAGCTTACTAAAACAAATTCTTCTATAGTTACTCAAGTGATCCTTCGAGTAAGCTCTTAAATAACTTACTCGAATGGTCCCTCGAGTAATGTTATTCAAATCTTGGAAGAGAGCATTTCCAATTGCATTACTCGAGTGGTCCCTTGAGTGAGGCTTCAAATAATTATGCATATTACTCTAGTAAGCAATTCAAGTGAATTCTTGATTTTGATTTGAAATATGGAAAAATACATATCATCGAAAATTCCTTATCATCTACATTCCAATGCATCAAGAATCACCTCTAAACTCATTTTTTACAGAAAGTTATGATCCAAAGAATATCTTCTGCATTTAGATAAAGTCTGAAATCATGAGCATCAACTTCTAGAAGGCATAGCTCTTAGTATATAACTTAAAATATGGAAAATTATATATTCATGGAAATCTTTGTAAGTATAGTTTCATATGGCACTAGTTTCGCCTTAATACGATATGTATTTTGAGATTTATGTCTAAAATACCAAACCTTGTTCTGGTAAAAGACACTGATTTATGTGTCAACTTCAACAGATCATATCTCTCTCATCTGAACTTTGTTTAATGTGATCTTGGTTTATACAGTTCATGTTGGGAGTCTAGTTTCATATGCCACCATTTTGAGCTCAATCCGAGGTATGGTTAGAGAGATATGCCAAAAATACCAAACCTCTATTCTGCCATATGAAAACAGAGTGCCATTACTCGAGTGGTCACTCGAGTAATCTTCAAGTAACTTTGCAGATTACTCGAGTAGCCACTCGAGTAATCAATTCCAAAATGAGGCAGTGCCATAGTAATCAAGTGATTACTTGAGTAATCATCTATGGAGTTGCCATAACTTCCGTATATGTCATTTTAACTTTGTATTGACCCATTCCAACCTCAGGTATCAATTCTAAGCTTGAATCTTGTTATTCTCGTGTGATCTTGCAAGTTCTTCCTTCTTCAATATCTTTCTTCTTGTTTTTCCTCTTGATGATCATTATTTATCACCCAACTAGATATCTTCTTGAATTGATAATCATTCCTCATAGCCCAATTAGATGTCTTCTTGAATATCTTCAATCTTCTTCTTTCTTTGCTTGACTAATATCATCTTCTTGAATATATTCCTCTTGATGATCTTTCTTCATAAGTTAACTATATATCTTCTTGAATATCTTCAATCTCCCTCTTGCTCTTGCTTGACTAATCTACAAGATATACAACTTTAAATATAGTAGTTAGTCAATATAGAAGATTATGTACTCTTAATGCTTGACATCTATATTTAAAATCATCAAAACTAATCATATCTAACACTAACTACCCCTAACATGAATCATAAAAGTTGGGGAAAAATCATCAGACTTTGCTCGCCCTTGACATTAAATTAGGCCAAGGGCTCAGAGGAAAGAGGTGGCCAGGTTGGTCAAGGACACGTGGCACTTTTTAGGCCACACACTTATGACACAAGGAATTAAATACTCCTAACACCTCCCACACTTGTCAATTTCATCCAAGAAAGAGAAATGAGAGAGAAAAATAGTTAGGAAATGAAAGAAGAGAGAAGGGGAGTGTTCTTGAGGAAAGAGAAAGTGTTCTTGCCCGATTCAAGCCCAAATAAGTGTTTTTGACTAATCGAGCCTTCATGAATCTTCTTCTAATTTTTGAGGGCTACAATTCTATGGTTTCAGATTCTTGATCAGAGGAGTTTTGTGCTACCTCTAAGGTGGAGGTGCTACTAGAATCAAGAATAGAGTATGTCATTGGATATAGCTAAGCATAAGCTCAGATTTAAGCATACTATCATGAGTTTTCGTCAAGTTTTCTCGAGGTTGTTAAGATGCTAAGATTTCTTCTAGACCTAAAACCTCAGGAATAAATGTGATTTTGATGGTTTTGATGATTCCATTAGGTTTAGAACAAAAAATTGTGTGGGACAAAGGTGAGGAACCGATTTCAGGAACACTGGAATAGAAAACAGAATTTTGGCCTAAAAACCCTTGAGTTTTAGCCATGGTGAGTTCATAGGGAAAGAATTAGATTTTGCCAAATTTGAGGTTCCCAATGGATTCTATGGGCCAAATTATGTAGAGATAGGTTGGATTGAAAACCCTAAAATTGAAATTTAAGATTGTTGGTCATAGTGCTGCCAGATTTGAGTTGGGTTGCTTGTGGCTTGATTTTCATTGACTAGTGTTGTCCAATGATTATAAGATTTTACAAGGTGTTAGTAGACATCTTAAGCTTTGAAATGAGGTATAAAATGTGCAATTTAGTTTAGTAGATTTTAAGTTATGAGTTGTTCAGGGTTCTCAAACCCGGACCGGCTGGTCCGGCTCGGAACCCATCGAACTGGTCAGTAGACCGATCTGGGTCCCAATTTTCAAATTGTTTTTTACTTTTTCCTTTAGAATTTCATAATATAAGCCTAAAATCTTTAATTACTCACCAGTTTGGTCCCGGTTTTACTTCGGTTTGGCCCCGGTTTGACCCACTGACCCTTAACCCAGTACCCCGACCGGTTCAATACCCGGTCCAGGTTTTAATACCTTGGGTTGTTAAAGTTTATGTATTGAATTTAGAAAGAATCCTGAGACAATATTGTTGCTCAAGGAATTTTGGATCTTTGTGCCTATAATTGGTAGTGAGTGATATTTTTCTATTAATGAGGAGTTAAATAGCTTTACATAGGAATCGGATCCATTGCATTTGGAATTTTCTAGATTAAGTTATGAACTTTCAAAGTTGACCAATGAAATCTAGCAGATTAAGGTTGACCTATGAATTTGTGGCATTTGAGGTAAATTGTGACAAGTATAGGTCCAAAGAGTAGAGGCATGTTTTAGAAGCCAATGTGAACGTAATAGAAACCTAAATCACAAGGGTCAAGAGACACATAATATGTCTTAGATTAGACACTCATTTGGCATAACACTAGAGTTTTGAAATATTGTGTAAGAGAAACAAGTCATGAGTAATGACTTCCTTTCATGGCTCCAATAGTCATGTGGTTATGTATCTAGGGCCAAGAAATGTCAAGGTAGAGGCAATGGAAGATTCTTCAAGCATCTTTAAATGTTGGAAGAAGAGGGAACAAGAAGACATTAAGGCCAAGGTAGTGAACTTACCTACTTTGCATGTACTAATTATGTATGCTTATGTATTGATCTGTATATTGCTTTGCTTGACTATTTGAAGCATATATGAATGATTGAATTGCTATTTCAATTTATGCCATGGCCATGAGTATGTTGTGTGCAACATTGAACATACAAATATGTCATTATATGAGCATGAATTTAAGTAAGGCAAGCCTGTAATGGATTAAGCATTTATCTTGCATGCATAATTAGCATTGTTTGCTACTAAGATTCTCCCAAATCTCACTCTCCCTCACCAACCATATAGGTATTTTGAGCACAAAAGATTAGTGCAGGAAGAAGTGCAAAGGGAAAGGTGATAAAGAATTGAAGATTAATGCATGATAATCTGTTATATGTAAATTATCATGCGACATGATTTATTATATAACATGCCAAGTTGAATGATGATTATTGAGTATGTTATCTATGGCAGTACATGTGTGAATAAGAATGGAAAAGTACTTCTAGATACTTGGTAAACGTAACAGTTATGAAATTTTGAAGTTAAGAACTCATAAAGGTAAAATATTTACCAAGTGAATAGTGCCCCAAGAATAACTGTGTAGGTTTTTAGCTGGAAGTTTTAAGTAACATTTTTCCTAAGCCATAACAAGAACCTTAGCTCTTCTGTATAGGTACTAAAGAGGCATAAATGAAGGGTGTTACATGTTACATTCAAAACAAATGATTGAATTCTTTTCTTCCTTTGAGCAATTGGCCCTCCTTTCTAGAACTTTTTGTAACGCCCTAAATTTTGATGTAAGGGCTAATGATAATTATTGAATTAAATTTGGAATTTTTTTGTGTTTTGTGGCAATTTAAATTAATATGCCAAAAATTAAGGAGAAATTGAAAGAATAGACTTATTGGCCATAAGTTGGTGATTAATGGGGAAATTAATTACTAAGAGAAAATGAGAAGTGTGATTAAATGACTAATGAAGGGATTAGATAAGCTAAGTGGGTGTCTACTTTATGAGAGCCAATAGGGAGGTAACACTTGGTAAGCTCACATGTGGAGGGAGTATCGGGAAAAATCAAATGAGTATGTTATTCATTTTTTCTCTCTCTCCTCTCTTCCCTTATTTCCTGCTGAAGAAGCATGGAGGGAGTATTATCATCATTTTCTCACCTTCTACACTCATCTCTCTCTCCCTGGTCTAGCGCCATTGTTGCAGAAAAATAGATGAAGAAAAGCTTAAGAAAAGGTAAGAAAAATGACTTTCATTGCTCAAACTCATTTCTTTAAAGTTGTTCCTTGAGTTAAGAGCTTCATTTTGGTGGTTATAGTTCCTCCATTGGTGTTGGTTTGAGCTCTCAAGGAATTTTGGAGATTTGAGAATCAAGAAACTCCTTTGGAAAAGTTGAAGAGGTAAGTGAAACCAATCTTTCTATCTAAGTGTTGTGCCAAATGGTTTAGCTTTGAATTTCTGGAATTTTTGGCCTTAAATTCAAAAATGAGTGTCATTGGGTATTTGACATGTTATTGGTATGGAATTGGTATGTTGGAATGTATTTTAGATAGATAGAATTGATTGGATTTGAAATTGTTAAGTTTGGTGATTTTGGAAATTTAGTGTTTAATGTTGCCCAAGACCAAAGTATGATAATGGAGTAGGAATTTGGTTGTTTTAATGGTTGTATTGGATCCCTTGAGTGATTTTGTGTAGGGATTTCTTTGGTTGAGGTTTTGGGTTCATTTAGGACACTTGGGAAAAGTTTGGAAGTACTGTCAGTGTTTCTGCGTTTTCTGGTTTCTGATATGTGTCACTCGAGTGATCTAGGGACCACTCAAGTGCAGAATGAACATTACTAGGGTGAGGTTGGGTATCAATCGAGTGAGTCAGTGAAATTCCTCATTTTCCCTTTAGTTTCTGTATTGCACTTCTGTGAAAAGGGCAAGAGTGCTGCCTCACTTGTGAGTGCGGTGGATTCTTACTCGAGTGAGCCTCTTCTCTCTCAAGTGCTGGTGTATTTGACACCATGAACTTGCTTCTCGGGTTGTCACTCGCGGTTGAATGCAAGAGTGTCTCTCAACACTCACGAGAATTCAGTCTCCACTCGAGTGCAAAAGTCCTAACAGCCGGTCTGAAACGGTTTAAATGGTGAAACGGTTGAACCATGCTGAATGAGCCGAAAGTCCTCTCGAGCACCGGTCTAACTGGTCCGGTTCGGTTTTTACAAGATTGCTTGTAATAATCAATAAACTACTAAAAACCGAAGCAATAATAGTGTTATGGTTTGTAGCTATTGTTGTAGCAGTTATACTACCAATCATGACAAAATATCATAGACACTGACGAAGTTTGTAACAGTTGTTGTACAATTGCTACAAAGTGTAACGCCCGTATCTTATTTTCTTATTTTTTAGAGTGCTTGTGAGTATTTCGTTGGACACACGGAAATAGTATAGAAATACTGATATATAGTACATGATTACATTACCGGAATTCCTCATAGGGGCTTGTACATAATATTTACTAACCTTAAAATAATATAAAACCTGCTGATAACCAACGTTAGCACTTAAACTGGACCAGACCTCTCATTTTCTAGTATTCACATTTTTGCCCTTCGAGCTACTACCTTCTGCTGGAATATTTTAAATTTGAAAAAGGGTGAGATTCAAGAGAATCTCAATAGTAACAGACAATCAATCATAGAAAATGCAATAATAAATATACTAAGTACCACATACAACAATATTATAATAACACAATTCAATTCAGTTCAGTCAGAAATGTTTAGAGCCAGCCATTGTTGCAACCCCTACTTATTCTGTACCTCAGTTGGGCTTGAAACCACCAACTGGGCATGTCGGTGTACCCGTAGGCACTATTTTCAGTCATGCTCAGTGTACTCGTAGGCACTATGTTTAGTCATGCTCAGTGTACCCGTAGGCATTGTGTATCATACATATTACAAAATATGGCATACATAAAGTACATAAACATTGACGTAATATATGAAAGATAGATTTACTACCTTAAACCCCTTTTTGTTAGTAAGTCGTTCCTTGAATTTTGTTCCGACGGTTCGGGCTGTCAATTTGGTCTTAAAATTCCAAATGTATAAGAATAAGGTTAAAACTCATTCATGTATCACTTTAGACTCTTCTAAAGTGTTTTTGTTGGTTATATTAGTCTAAAACTGCAAAATTACTAAAATGCCCTAGGGACCTAGTCTAGCCCCGATTTACCAAGTCTAATCATACTTTTCTGAAAATTTTGACGTGGGCTATTCTTACATGTTTTCACCCAAGGAATTCATTTTTGACCTCGGTTTTCATAAAATCACTGTCAAATAACAGTTTTACCCTTGACAGCCCCGATTTAGGATGTTAGGGGTATTTTCATAATTTCACTTTCTAGGGCTTTTTTGAAAAAGTGTTCAACATTTAACCCTACACAATTTTCCCTCCTGAACACCATGGAATTATCAAATTTATGAAAATCCAACTCCTATCCCTCCAAACAGCATTGGCCGAAGCTTATGTCTTAAAAAGGAAAAATGTGACTTTTTTTTTAAATTTTCAACACCAAAAGCTTACTCCTTTTCACTCATAATCACTTGTTAAACCACTTAAACACATACTAAACAAGATATGAGGAAATTTGGGAAGCATAACCCCTTAGGATTTCCATTTCCCAAATTTACAAAACCAACAATCCAACCACAAATCAAACCAAGAATCACAACAACAACATCAATACAACAAGGATTTGATATTTTTTGAAGTTACCTCTTGATTCTTGGTGTTTCTCTCTCTAGAACTGTCCTCCCTCCCTCTCTAAACCTTGAGATTTGGTTTGCTAAACAAGGGTTTCCATGAAGATCAAGGAGTTAGAAAAGAGATTACACAAGTTGGAAGGTAAAATCACATGAAATACAAGACTTTACCTTTGATTTTGCTCCTCCTTCTCTCTAAGACTCTAAGTTTCTTAAGCTCTCACACACACACTCTCTCTCTTTCTCTTGCTTGGTGTGAAAATGAAAAATAAAGATGAAGCATAGGATTTTAAAATATCTCACAATTTCTCCTTAATTGGTATTATACAAAATAAGATTTATGACACATGTACTTGCCTTTAACTTATATGACACTATCTCTTTCTCTTGTCCATGATGCCATGGTACATGAGGAAAGGAAAATGAGATGATGAAGCTATTAATATCTTATTCTCTCTCTTTTGCAAATATATTTATTTAATGAGATTTTTATGATAACATTTTGCTTAGCCTTATCTCTTAATGACTCTTATCATAAATTCCATTCCAAGTGAACCAAGTTTTTACTCTCCCCTTGGCCCAAGGTCACATCATTTAAGGGTCCCTTGTGACCCAAGTTTGGTTCCTTCAATTGTCACAATTATCCTCTTCCACACATTTAATATGAGCTGCAACTTTTGACTATTTGACTTTTCTATCATCATCACTTTTGTTACTTAAACAAAATGCCTCCAACAAGATATTTATCATCTAATATTTATTTTTCCCTCTTCATAACCCTTTTTGGACGAAAATGGCCTAATAAACTAGGAAAAATAATTGCCTCTTGCTTAATATGGCAAATTACCATTTTGCCCATACATTTTGTGATTTTTGCCTAAAATCAATAGAATTTTTGTTGAACTTTGAAAATTCATATCTTTATTTATAGACCTTCAATTGAGTTGATTCCAAAGTCTATGAAACCCTTATTAAATCTAGTTTCAAGAAAAAAATATAGTCTTTAGCAAACTAGAAGCTAAAAAACCCTAAAATTTAAATCTTTGGACGTTGTTAGAGAAAGTAGCAAGTTTTACTGGGCAAAATTCAAAAATCCATAAATCTTTTCATGTAGCTTCAAAAATTACCCATTACCTATATAATTAAAGCTTAGGATGTCTACTTTCATTCTGTAAAATTTCACAATTTTTGGACATCATTTGATCATCCAAAACCACATGACAAACTCACTGTCTTATAGGAAATTTCACTGGCAACATGGTTTATATTTCAAATTTTCAGTGTTTTAATTCCTATAACCAAGAATTTATAGCCAGAGGCTATTCATAATATATCAATATTCACTATTCCATTTCAATAAATGCCAGAAATTATTACAAGGCATATTGGTGAATAAAATTTGGGGTGTTACACAAAGTAACGCATTTCCACATCAATTGTTGTGGTTGATGAGCGGTTTTGACTTAACCGCTATAAACTTTGCATCTATATAAAGTTCCCAACCCCCATTCTACCAGTTTTTGGCAAATTTTGTTAGCACGACATCCTAAGGAAATTCCGGTCCTATATTTTTAATCTATCTCTTCTTCAATAAATAGTCAACAGTCTAGCTTTGTGTGACGCTTTAAATCAATCGGATGAGCTTATACACAATAAGTCCGAACCACTTTCGTAAAATCATTTTAAGTTCCCAACCTCAAGACAAGATTAGAACCTGTAGTTGAGTGGGTTTTTAGAAAATTTCAAACTCTTGCGGAAGCGTCATTCAGTGGTTCACAACTTTATTACTAATCATCAACTCTCATCTTTATTTAATTTAATTATAGTGATTCGCTACTCATTTCTTTGCTCATACTTAAATCATTCATTTACATATTCCTCAACTATTCAACTAGGTATGTTCATACAAGTATTCTCATACAGTGATAATTTACTCATAACTAATTATCACATACAATTCTTCATTTCACCCTCACTTTTTCTTCTTGCACATCTCCTTGCATTCCTCTTCTAAGCTTGCTTACCTATATGGTTGGTGAGAGAGAGTGAGATTCGGGAAAATCTCAGTAGCAAACAATACCAATATGCATGCAAGATAAGTGCTTAATGCATGACATGCTTGTATTACATAAACTCATGCTAACACAATAACATCTCTGCATGCTCAATGTTTGAAACAACATACTTATAGTCATAGTATAAATAAAAACAGAGCTTCAATCATTCATATATGTGATGAACCCATGTCGTGTGAGTTCACAAAATAAAACTAGGTTTGAAAATGTAGCATAGTAGCTCAACCTATGTCGTTCTTGTGAGGAGATTAATTTCCAAGTTTCTAAGTAGTAAAGTGATAAATACTTTAAAGTTGTGAGAAATCATTTTGAGAATTTGATTTTAAAACTATGAAGTAATCTAAGCTAAAACAATATTTTTTTATTTTTAAAACAAAGAAGCAAAAGAAATTGAAATTAATACTAACAACAAGATAAATTCAATTAACTAATATAATGAAGAAATGGGATTCCCTTGAGTTGAGGTTTTAGTCTTCCTTGCTTGCTAATGATATGAATTCCATAATGAGTCAAGAGGATGGAACTAAGCTACCATTAGCTCCATACTTGCAATAATCATTTAATTCATTCTACCAAAGCAATTAAATGAATACCACCAAATAATTCATACTTAAGGAGATAAATCATCAACTTCCAATTCTAACTTGTAATTACCTTTACAAAAATTTAAAATATTCAGTTTAATCATTTAAATCTACTCAACCAAGTCAAAATAAACAATTCAACATACTCCTAATATGAATCATACAAAGCTTAATTAATCAACTCCTAGCTCAACCACCAAGTTTATTCACTTGGCATAGAACAATCTAGATCACAATTACATACTTAACCAAGCTACATAATTATGAACTAGAAAGAGTTTAAAGGAATTCCATTGAAGTTTAGAAGCTCAAACCATTACCCAACTCAAAGAAATCACCAAAGTTTAGCTACTTATGGAAGAGGAGGAAGAAAATGAAGCTTGAAGAAAGATGAAGAGTTTAGCCATGGAAAATGCAGTAGCTTGCTTCACGTCAATTCTTCTCCTCCAAGTGACAGCTGAAGCTCTAGATCCCCTTTCAACTTGCGTCTCCCTTCTCTTTATTTCCTCAGCCTCACGTCTCCTCTTCATAGCCGCAATGCTTCTTTTTATTATCCTCCAGTGTCCTCTTTTTCACACCCTAGCTACAATACATACTCCTTGTAATATCCTGGATTGTGACCAAGGATTATCAACTTCAAAGTAATGTAATTAATATTAATTGAGTACTTTTGAAGTATATATCGTGCATTGTGATAATCAGGGGCAAAACGGTAAGTTTACTGACTGACTGGTTAGTAACAGATGAGAACACTCCTTGGTAATCAAGATCAATGGCTAAGATTGAAAGACCAAAGGGTGGAATCCTATGCATGCAAGTTTACATGAAATCATGGTAGGAAGAATAGGATGGTGCCAAGTGGTAAAATAAGGACTCTTGGATCAAAGTCAAATATTCTTCCTTCTCTCTTTCCTTGTCAAGGTCGGCTATATGTGTGTATGTGTGAAGGAAAAACTGCATCATCATCTTTCCTTTTCTCTCTCATTTAACTTCCATTTTTGTTGAGCTTGAGCAAGAAAGAGAAAAAGAAAAGCTTGAGTTGAGGTAAGTGAACATCTCTATATGCTCAAATGTTCTTTATTAATGTTGTTCATGAGGTTGAGGGCTATATTTCTATGGTTTCAGAATTTTGGTTGGTGAAGTTTGAGAAATTATGAATTTTGGAAAGTTGAAGAATCAAGAAGTTGGCTTTGGAAGACATAAGAGGTGAGTAGTTGATGCACTTTGGTATGGTTGTTTTAATCATTGATTGAGTTTTGAGGATTTTGGAATTTGCCCTGATTTTTGGTAAATTTCAAAAAGCATGACTTGGTTAGTGTTTAATGTGGAAATTAGTGTCATAGAGTGTCTTTGTGCATTTGGAATTGGCTTGGAATTTTGGGTTGGAATGGATTGCAATGTGTGTGTTGATTGGAGATGTTAAGGTAACATGTGGTGATTGTGGTAGAACATGCCCATGGATAATGAATATGGTCATTTTGATAGCTCCAATGTGTTCCTTGAGCCAAATTGTGTGAAAATAGTAATTGATTTGGAATTTGGGAACCATTGGTGCAAAAAATGGAAATGTTGTCCATTGAAAGTCTGTTCTGTACAGTCAGATGGTGTGGACGTTTTGACTGGGAAAATGATGTTGAAAAATTATGAAACTTTTCAGTCTTAAATTTCACATCTCAAGATTCAAAATGGACATACATTTTGTGTCATTTCGCTTTGTGAGCTGGGAGTTTGAACTGTCCAAAGTTTGGCATCAAAACTGGATTAACTGGATTCTGTTTTGGCACAATGTTAGGTTTTTGATAAATCTGGACTTTTTGTGGTGATTTCCAGTAATGTCCAATATTTTTCCTTGAAAGAGGACTTAAATAGCTTTCATTTGGCTTTGGAATCACCCCATTTCAATTTTTGTGGAATTAGTTATGATTTTTGGAAGTTCAGCCAAGAAACTAGATTTTCTGGGCCGCAGCCAGTGGATTCTGGGTCACAGCCCAAATGTTTCTGAGCGTTTCTGGACAGTTCTGGGCCGTAGCCTGTGGATTCTGGACCGCAACTCAAATGTTTCTAAGCGTGTCTAGACAGTTTTGGGCCGCAGCCTGTGGATTTTTAGGCCGCGGCCCACCCCTAAAAATCAGTATTTTACACTTTTAAAGGTGGTTTTTGGTATAGCCTTTCCCAACCTTTTAGGCATATGTTTAGACCTAGAATAGTGACCTAAAGAGTTCAAATGATAACCAACTTAAAGTATTATAGAGAAAAGAACTTGGGAAAGAGATTGACGGGTTGTCCCTAACTTGGTTACATGATTTGATATCTGCCGTTCTTGTGAGCCCGCAGTGCCAAGAAACGTCGGGAAAGGATCAGGTAGTGACTCTCTCTCTTATACTATGTATAATGCTCTGTATGTGTGTGTTATCACTGTTATGTGATGATTCTTTGAATCTGCTGCGATTACAGCTGGTGATAGCTGTCATTTACAGTACAAGCTGTCATTTACAGCGTAAGCTGTTGTTATTGTGAATACAACGTAAGCTGTCGTGATTATGATTACAGCGAGAGCTGTCGTATTGTGCATACAGCTGTGAGTGCTATCGTTTATGGTGAAAACCATGTATCTTTGAGATTGCTGCTGCTGTTGCTGGTTGTAATTTATATTCATGCTTTGTATTATGCATTGTGTGAGAGGTTTGTTACTACTGGGATTCGCTCGAATCTCATTCTTTCCTATGACTAACATTTCAGACAGGGCGTGTGGCTCAAAAGAAAAGCGGCCAACCCGGAGCAATTAGGACCCTTGGGGGTATATAGAGTTGAATTGGAAATGTTGGTTATCTATTTTGAACTCAGGATTACTGTATATTTTGAATTAGGAATATTATATTCGATTTTGGTTGTGTAATCCCCTAGTGGATACTTATAAACCTCAGGTTATATGTATAGAACCTGGGAGTTGCCGGGGATTTGGTTATACACTCTGATATGATTGAATGTATATTAACTGCACATGTAATTATATTCGAATATTGAAATTGAGACCAGGATGGGAAAAAGAGTTTTGAAAGTTTTGCGAAAATTTTACTGTGAGACTGAAAGTTTAAAACGAGGTTAAAGCATCCAATGGTCTCTAATCTGATTTAAATATGTATTATCGAATTATAATTACATGTTTAAAAGTAGGGGGTTACACTCCTTTTTTCTTTCAATATTGCGTGCTTCCCTTTTTCTTTCCACTTCGGTCTTGCCTCCCCCACTTTTATGCCTCTCAATTCTCTTTTTCCATTCTTCTATTTGGTCCATAGGTCAGCATCTTTTCTTCAGTCCAGCAGCTACTCTTCTATGATATTCACTCTTTTCATTGTTTTGGTCCAGCCCATCATCCTCACGCCTCCTTTTCTTTCATTTCTCAAACTACATTCGATCAATAGCCCTTTTCTTCTCTTTATTCCTATTTGGTCCACCTTTGCACATTCGGTCCAGCTGTTTTGTTAATTAATTTAGCCCATCATCTTGTTCTCTTTAATGGGTCAAGCAATCTCAATTCTCATTCAAACATTTTAGCCTAATTGCCTTCTCATTTCATTTGGTCTCCCCTCCTTCCAATTTCTTCAATTGTCTTTAGGTTAAAATGAGTTGTGCCTTGTCATCACCTACAAAATTCTATTCACAAAGGTAATATCTTTTGCTCACAATTAAAGAATAATGGGAATAACAAATATTAATTAAAAATATAACAATTTAACCACTATAATTCCCAAATTATCCTTTCACTAAAATCTCACATTAACACTTGATCATGCCTAAAATATTTAATTAAGTCCCACAAAAGTCTAAGATTAATTAATAAAAATATATAAATATTAACCTCTATCAATATGTTTCACATAATCAAGAAAAGTAATCACATGCATCAATACACAACCACAAATACCACATACATATAGGAGAGGTAAGTTCACTACCTGAATTGCCCTTCTCTTGACAGACTGTCGGTCCAATACTATATCGGGCTCAGGCTACTGATATATCCTAAAATTTCAAATTTAGGATAAATGAGTTATTTCTCATTCATCAAGTAATACAAACTCACTTTGTTGATTATCTAGGCTTAAAACTACAAAATGACCAAAATATCTCTAGAGACCCGGTTTAAGTCCCTTTTATACTCAGTTCAACTATACTTTTACAAAAATCATGACCCGGGCTAATCTTCACAATTTCACGTGTAGAATCCATTTTTGACCTCAGATTGGGTAAATTCAGTGCCAAATTATGAAAATGCCCTTAACTTAGGATTTTCAAAGGTATTTTGACACTACATTCTAGGGCTTTTCTCACTTCGCACCCAGCATGAACCCTACACAATTTTCCATTCTAAATCCAATAGAATAATGAAAAACACCAAAAATCCAGTCCAAACATAGTTAAAATAGCTGCTGATGAAAATCACAATAAATTGGGAAAATTGGAGTTTCTTGATTCCATTCCATTAATCACCTTCCTTTCACCTTTAATCACTTGTTTAACCACTTAATCACCTTTTACACATGATTAATCAAGATTTGGGCAGCATAACATCTTAGGGTTTCACCTTCTCAATTTCACAAAATCAACATATCCAAGCCCAAAATCAACAACAACCACCACAATAACATCATATAAGGCAAGAGGATCAAAGTATTGGAGATTACCTCTTGATCTTCCTACTTTCTCTCTCTAAGAGCCACTACCCTCTCTCTCTTTACCCTTGATTTAACTTTGCTAATCATGAATTGCAAGAAGGAGAAGAGGTTATGAAAGGTTCTACATGCATTATAAGTCAAGAACACTTGAATCCAAGACTACTTATCTTGGATTTTTGGTCTCTTGAAACCCTAACTCTCCTTTTGTTCTTCAAGTGCCCCAAGCTCTTCTCTCTCTCTATTTGCTTATGCTTGGATGAAATATGACCAAGAGAAAGAGATAATAAGCCTTGAAAAATATCCAACTCCACCTCCTCAAGTTATAAT
Source organism: Inga laurina (assembly GCA_963855925.1). Classification (NCBI taxonomy): domain Eukaryota; kingdom Viridiplantae; phylum Streptophyta; class Magnoliopsida; order Fabales; family Fabaceae; genus Inga; species Inga laurina. Next base: position 25,102,292 of record OY979711.1, read on the forward strand.
ATTTTATTGCCTTTCAAAACATGCGAATTTTCCAAGCTTTATCTACTTTTATTTGATCATAAATGTTCTCTCTTATCTCTCTCCAAACTTGACGTACAGATGGCTGTACAAAGTGACCACATAAGTCTCCTAATTTGACCTCATCCATCTCTTTGAAATTACCACGTAAGGGCACTTTGTATTACACTCACCTTTGACTTTTCAAAGTTCACCTCTTACTTGACTATAATGCTTCATCATTTGGCATTTGGAATTCAATCATTATTTTCTTCGCCTTATATATGCCCATAAAGTGACATAAATGGGCTCCTCCTAATAACCAAATATGTTACTAAAATTACCTCTTCAAATGTTACAACTTTAGCCTACAATTGTTAACTTTTCACATCTTTTACTTGGCCACGAATGCTCCAAACTTTGGCATGAGTATTTCAATTATCCATTTCCTTTCTTGCTTTACTTTTGGACATCCAAGAGCACATGAGAAAGGGAAAATTATGTGCTTTTACTTTATTCTATAATTTACACAATGGCCATTCCATTTTTTTCCCAAATTTGCAATAGTTGGCAATTTTGACAGATTTTCTGACCAAACATTGAAAAGTTATAGAGATCCAATTGGTGTGATTCCAAAGGCCATGTGACCCTTATTAAGTGTACTTTTAAGGAAAAATATATCCTTTAGCCAACTGAAAGATCTTAATTTCCAGAATTTTCATTTTTGGATGATGTTACAAAAGTTGGCCAGTTTCACTGTGCTAACTTCAAAAATTCATAACTCTTTGTGTATAACTCCAAATGACTATCAAATTAAAGCTTGATAAGTCTACTTTCATAATACGAAATATCATAGGCATTAGACTTCATTTGCCTATTCAAAAATATCACACAACTAGACTGCTATGTAGGAAAAATGCACTGGCAGCAAATTCAAATGTTTACAATTCATATTCTAAACATATTCATGTTGTGTGTGACCACCATTTTCCTTGTTTTATCATTTTATTCCCTTAAATGCCATAAAGATATGGGGAATATTAGGGAATATCATTATGCCCTCTTGGGACACTTGCTTAACTAGGACTTAGCCGTCTACTGAATTCAGGTTTATTCTCTAGCCTCTAATCCCAAAATTCAAGGTATTACAGTTAGTATTTGTGATAACCCCAAAAAAAGGAAGTAAAGTTAAATTATAATAAGGAAAATGTGAAATTTTGAAATTCAAATAAGATTTTAAAATCATCTTACAAATGATTAAGATATTTATTACATATGATCTTTCTAGTATTTCAGCAAATCCAAAAAAAAATATAAGTTAAATTTAAATTTATTAACAAAAGGATAATAACAAAGAAAAAAACTATTAACCAGATTTAGAAAATCCAAGATCTTTATTACTTTTTCTTTCCTTCTTAAATCTCTAGGAATTATAAATATATGAAAACATATTCAAAAATGTTATTTTTATTAAACTTGATGTACCCTAATGGATGATTATCTTGGATATCTTTTAATTGATCAGCTAACTAGTTATTGGATAAAGATTCACAAAGTATCTTGAAATTTAAAATTTGCGATGAATAAATATATCACTAGATTTATTAAACTTAACAATATAAAACCTTATACTTTTAGAACTTTCTATCTTTCCCATCCATTCTCTAGATCACAGCCACACTCATCACATAACACGATCTCTTCCTCTAGCTTTAATTAGATTCATTCCTCTATACTATTTTTATGAACATCAAATCCTCTCATAAAAGCCAAATCCACTTACTTCCAAAAGGGGTTTCTGCTCTCCATGTCCTTTCTTCTAGCCAACAATTTTGCCTCCACAATAAAATCTTCTTATAATTAAGGAATGAGTTGTAATTGGCTTCGCATCAAAGGGCAATGGGGAGGAGCTGTGTTGCTAATTGGAAAGGGTGTTTGAAAGGTTCATCTATTACCACAAAAAACACAAGCTATGGTGCTTGGAAAGTGCCGTAGCTTCCAACGCCATTAAAACAAGCTACGGCACTTCTTGAATATATGGAAGCGCCAAAGCTCTATTATTTAATTTTTTTAAATATAAACTACGGTACTTTCTTTGGGAAGCGCCATAGGAAGGTGGCACTTCCTACAGCACTTCTTCAAGGAAGTGCCATTGGAAGTCATTTGACTTCCACTGTTACTTCCTTGGAGAAGTGATGTAGGAAGTTTTTTTTTAAAAAATAATTAATTACTTCCAATGGCACTTCCTTGGAGAAGCGCCGTAAGAAGTGTTTTTTAAAAATAATTTTTCATAATTATTTTATAGTCCTGATGGAAACATCCATTTACAATTCAAAATCCTCAGCAATTTATAATATAATTCACAGCAAAATGAAATAACATAGCACGTATCTTTTGTAATATTGCGTCTTCATGTATCAAGCATAAAAGAACTCCAGCATTTAAGTTGCTTAAACTTGAGCCATACATGTTACTTCTACGGAGGATTAAACTAAGTATTATTATATTTGTAAGCTCAAAAATTAAAAAACTTACAATGTATAGAAAGTTCAAGAAGACAGAGTTGACACTTCAAATAAATACCTAAAAACAATTATGAGCACACGTATAAGATTCATGACAAATTTTAACTAAAAAGAAAACATGAACCAAATGTTGAAAAAAAAACACTTACAGGCTATGGAGCTTCTGAAGGAGGTCGAGATAAGGAAAAAACACATGGGAGAGGAAGCTTTGTACTGCATGGAGTTCTGGGAAATGATGAAGCTAAAGGAAATGCGGGAAGATGAAAATGAAAATAAGAATGGCGGGTTGTAAAAATTTATAAGCTTAAAAATTAATAGGAAACATGTGTTAAAGGCATATATGCTTACGTTATATCATATATGCCTTTAATGACGCTTTTTAGAGAAAGTGTCATTAAAGGTATGTACCTAGCTACAACTCTTGTCCGGATAAGTGCCATACAAGGTGTCTAATTTTTTTTAAAAAAACTACCTCCTTGTATGGCGTTGCCCCAGGCAAGCGCCATAAAAGGTACTCAGTAACTACGACACTTGATGTAATATCCCAAAAAGTGATTAAGGGCTAATGACTTCAAAAGTTGATGTAATTATTGTTAAAAAACACTTTTGAAGGATATAATGTGAATTACAATCCGAATGTGTTCTGATCAGCACCTAGACCCTGTATTAAGTTCAATTATGGATTAACCTCTAAATTAAGTCAAATAAGAGGGAGGGCATATGGTTGAGTGATATGAACTATATAAATGTGTTTAGCGGTGATTCGAGTGAAATTTCCATAATTAGGGGTAAAACGGGTAAAAAGGAAAGTTACCGAAGAGGAAATTCATTGGTAATTGGAGATCAATGGTTAGGATTAATTGATCAAGTGGTGGAATCTTGTGCAATTGAGTTCATATGTGCCATGGAAAGAGAAATAAGATCATGCTACTTGTCAACATGAGAGCCATGGATCAAGTCAAAAGTTCAAATCACTCATTCCTCTCTTATCTCTCCCTTCAAGTCGGTTGTGAGAATGGGGAAGGGAAAAATCTGCACTTCCATCATCATCTCATCTTCTCTCTCTTCATTCTCTATTTTCGTATGTTCAAGGAAGGAAAGAGAAAGTGAAAAGTGAGGTTTTGACTTGCTTAATGTCTCTTTTAGCCTCATTTATCTTTATTCATCTTATTCATAGTGATGAGAGCTTCATTGCTATAATTTCATAATTTTGAAAGGTGGTGTTTGAGTGTTTGAAGAAAGTTGGAAGTTGTGGAAACAAGAAACCAACCTTGAGAAGAGGAAGAGGTAAGGAAGAGCTCATTGACATGCTCATTAGTTAAGTTTTGGAAATTTGTGATTTTGCCCTAATTTTGGTATAATTTTGGAATGCATGAATTGGCTAATGTATGGTGGTGAAATTGGTGGCATAGTGTATCTTTGTGTCATTGGAATGGGTTTGAAATTTTGGAAACCAAAGTGGTCATTTAGTGGTTTTGGGTTGTAATGTGTTTGAGAGTATGGAATGAGTTGATAGAATGAGAATTTAGTTGTTTTAGTATGTCCAATGAGTTCCTTATGAAAACTTGTGTGGGGAAAAGGTTATTTGTGGATATTGGGAGTCATTGGACACTTTGGACAAACTCTGGAAAATTCTGTCAGTTGTTGCGTTTTGGCTTATGATAAGCCTCACTCGAGTGCACAGGGGTGTCACTCGAGTGCAGCATCTTGTTTTCCATTTTTCTTTCAATGTTTGGTTGCACTACCACGCTAGAATGTAAAAGTGTAATTCCTTATCTTCGAGTGGTATGGGTTATCACTCAAGTGTGTCAGGTCTCACTTGAGTGAATGTGTATTTTGCACCTTTTGGTCGCGTCTCAGGGAAACACTCATGGTCAAATTGTCAAGAGTATGCCTTAACACCTGTAAGTATTGTCACATCACTCGAGTTCCAGAGCCAGTGCTCGAGTGCACTTCTCATTCTAGGGTTTCGATTGCTCTCGGGTAGTCACTTCTTGTGCCTCACTCGGTTGGACTCAAGTGAGCATGAGGGCATCACTTGAGTATTGGGGTCATGACTCGAGTGCTGTGATCATTTCTGTCTCAGTGGTTGCTCTCGGCCAAGCACTCGCACGAGTGAGCCAACCTCACCTGAGTGCAAACCATCTCATCACTCGAGTGCAAGAGCTGAAAATCAGTGTTATACGTTTGGAAAAAGGTTGTTTGGTTATGTTCTTCCAAACCTTTAGGCTTGTGTCTAGGCTTTTAGTAGCCACCTAAAGAGTTCAAATGATAACTAACTTTAAGTATTATGAAGATAAGAATTTGGAACAGAGAATAACCTATCGTCCTTGATTTGGTTTATAGGCTTTGATATTTGCCCTACTCGAGAACATACTGTGCCAGAGCATGCCAGGAAAGAACAAGGTAGTGATGTTTTTCCTTATACTATATGTGATACATTGTATGTTTGATTTACAATTGATTTGTGAAGACTTTGTATGTTGCAAAGCTTGTGGATGTGAGCCGAAAGACTACTTTTGAAAGCTGAAAGGCTACTTGTGGGCCGAAAGGCTATTTATGAAGCTGAAAGGCTATGTGAGCTGTAAGGCCATGTGTATGCATCGCCATGCCAACAGTCCCTGAGTCACTAACAACGGTTTGGGTAAGGAGTGCGTGCCTTCCGGCGGTAAAAGGGGATAAGGGTGGGGTGTGATATGTATTGCTACTGCTTAATGATTTACTTGCATGCTATATGATTACATGTGGTTTGAGTGATTTATTACTACTGGGATTCTTTCGAATCTCATTCTTTCCTTTGATTAACCTCCAGACAGGGCAAGGGGCTCCAAGGGAAAGGAAACGACCAAGGGCGGATAGGACTCCTTAGGGAGATTTATATTTTGGTTGTTGGTGATCAATTTTGGTATTGGGATTACTGTACTTATTTGGGATGTAAATTGAAATGATTTTGTATAATGCCCTAAATGGAAATTTGTATACCCTTAGTCTTTATGTGAAACCAGGGGGTTACCAGGATTTTTGTTGTACACTCTGATATATTAATATGATTTAACTGCACAGGATAATTATATTTGAATTGTGAAATTTTGAGACCAGGATAAGGCAGAAAATTTTGAAAGAATTTATAAAAACCCTACCGTAAGCAAGGGATACTAAATGAGTGTGATTATTATTAGTCTCTATTTCATTTTAATCATGTATTTCGAATCATAATTACAGTTTTTGAGGCAGAGGGTTACACTTGACACAGAAAGCGCTATAGCTGCCACATGTATTTTCTTTTTAAAAAAATAGAAGTCTCCTCCAGTGCTTGTTTAAAGAAGTACCATAAGATCAACGCCGCTAAATCTCTATTTTGTAGTAGTGATCGCTTAGTAATTGATCACATAAATCAACATTAGTATAGTTAGATTTCAATCTTGTGCTAAGGTGTTCAATCGTCATGTGGTTAAATAGGGATCTCTACTATCGGTCCTAATAGGTGAGAGCATGAATAGCAATGTGCATGGCACCTTTCATTTCACCTTTGCTATATTCTTAGCCCTAATGAATTTTTTTTTTTGGAAGAAAAAATTCTAACTTGTTTTGTCTCTCCTTGGTGCATTTAAATCTATGAACGTATTTGCATCAAAGTTATTATTTTTGTTTCATCTATTTTGATCAATGCATGGTTTCTTGAACTTAAAGCTTGTTTGATATTTATGGGAATTTATGTCAACATTTTATGAGTGACCATTGTTGGTGTTTTATTTATTCAAACAAATTATAATTCCTTAAATTTATGTTGTGCGATGACATTTATTAGTATAGGTACTTCTACCATCACTTTTATTTTTCTCCTGTGCATCCTTTTCCCCTTTTCTTTTATAACTATTTTTCAATTGATATATTTTCTTACCTTCCCTTTTTTTTTTTGGGTTTATAACTTAAAGTTGGCTTCAAATATTTTATGTTTTTAAATTTATTTATCTTTTAACATAACATATTTTTTTAAAAAAATTACCCCTTTTTATTTTTCTTTCTTTCCGTTTTTTTATTTTTATTTCAAACTTTTGTTTTCAAAAGCCCAACCGATGTCTTTTATGGATAAGAAATTATTTTTGGGATGTATATTATATGCATAGATCTATATGCAAGGTATATATATTAAGGTACTAAAAATCGGACTGGATATTGAACCGGTCGAGACACTGGGTCAAGGGTCAGTGGTTCAAACCAGGGTCAACCCGGGGGTCAGACCGGTAGTCAAACCAGAGTTAATTAAAAAATATATATAATTTAAATGTTCATGTATACCATTTAAAAAATTACATAAGAGTTTTTTTTTTCCAACCAATAGTCAAATATAACCTCGTGAACCTAATGCCCACAAAAGTATCATTAAGTATATAAGGATTTTATTCCAACCAATGCAAAACAATAAAAATATTCCACAATACTTTTAAAACTCCTTGCAAATCAAAAAATTTCAAAGAAATAATTTTAAAAAAAAAGACAAAATGATGTCATTTGGGATATAAAAAAATTTAAAAAATAAAAAAAATAAAAAAAGGGGCAAACCGGTTCACCACGGGTCAGACCGATTCAGACTAGGTCGACTGGGTCAATTAGACCCCAATTTTTTGACCTCAACCGAACTGGTCTGGCGACCGATTCACTGGTTTCCCGTTTGAACCGGCCGGTCCAGTCCGATTTTTAATACATTGATATATATAGGTGAGACGGTTATTCCTCACAATGTGTTATATAGTGTATGGCATATAAGTTAGTATATATAGGTGGGACAATTATTTCCCACCATGATTGATATTGAGTGATTGTGTTGATTGAAATATTCTTGTTGAATATTTGATTATCATTATTTTTTTTATAAGTATTTAGTGAATCTTTACCCTTGTTATGTTTTTCAGCTGAACATTTATATTTTGTTACATTTAGTTATTTAAAGGAAAGCTATTTGCGAAAAACTTTATGCACCTTTGCTTCCTTTCCTCACACTTTGTTATTTTTGTTCTCACTGATTTAATGGTAGACTCACTCTTCTCTGTATATATATATTTTTTTAGATAATGCAACTAATGAGGTTGATTGTGGTTGGTTGATATGCTTCATAAACTTATGGAGCATATTGTAATGTACTTGTGAGCTTGGGGGATTCTGTGATGTCGTGACTACTATAATGGTGCAAAATCATTGTGTTATGTAGTAAATGGGATAGCATGTGCATCTCCAAGTTAATTGTTTTGGATTTGTTCTCTTATTATGCTTTTAATATGAAAGTTCAACAATTATTGTTATTGTTGTGTGAATGATTATTGGAGAGTCAGTGTACTTTTGTTAGGCCTGCTAGGTTAAGAGAAACATTATGTGGCTTATCCTACGCGCCGATCACAACTCAGATTTTGGGTCATGTTCTATTTAAGTTTTTTTTGTTAATTTGTTTTTTTCCTCTTCATTGTTTTAATTTAATATTTTTGTTTTTCTTTGGAGTTATATACCATGGCTGGTGAAGAACAATTTACACGTCAAGCTAGCAAGCAAGTCGTGTAACCCCCTCACCGTAATTACATCCGGATTACGAAATTTAAGTGAAATAGAGACCAATAAACAAAATAACAATTTATAATCCCACATCCAAGAGATAGGGTATTTAAAAAAATCAGTTCCAAAACATACTTGTTGATGGTCTCACGTTCACTGACGGATATAATTACTTGAGAAATCAATCACATAAGCCATATCAGAGTGCGGAAACTAAAATCCCGGCAAAACCCCGGGTTACTTCATAAATATAATGGGTTTACAAATTCCCAAAAAGGGGATTACATATCCAAAATATTCATTTACATTCTTATGTACACTTGGTAATCCCAAAACCAAAATGAGGATAACCAACTACCACTAAGTCTCGGAGTAATCCTAACTACTCCTGGTTGTCCGCTTTCCTTTTGAGCCACCCGCCCTGTCTGAAAAGGTTAGTCATATGGAAAGGGTGAGATTCTAAAGAATCCCAGTAGTAATAACTTTTTCATACCACATGCAATCACATAATATGTAAACAAATCATCTCATATCAGGAACACAAATCACACTCCACCCTCATCCCCTTTTACCGCCGGGAAGGCACACCGTCCTAATCCGAACCATTGCTAGCGACTCAGGGACTATTGACGTGGCAGTGCATACGAATAGCCTTATGGCTCACATATAGCCTTTCGGCTTTCACAAATGGCCCGTCGGCCTTCACAAATAGCCTTTCGGCCAACATAATCACATATACACACCCTAACCTCATCCCCTTTTACCACCGGGAGGCACACAGCCCTTGCCTGAACCGTTGTTAGCGACTCAGGGACTATCGGTATAGCGGTGGTTTACACAAAGTTTTCATAAAACTTGCAGCATACGAAATCCATTTCATCACAATGATATAGCACACATACAATGTATCACATAGGATATAAAGAAAGAGTCACTACCTGTATCTTTCCTGACTGGCTCTGGCACTTTAGTCTCACGAGGGCGACAGATGTCGAATCCTATATCAATTAGGGACAACCAATCAATCTCTTTTCCATATGTATATTTCAATAATTCTCTAAGTTGGTTATCATTTAGGACTCTTTAGGTAACCATTAGAGGCCTAAACATATGCTTAAAGGGTTGGAAGACACTACCTAAAAGACCCCTTTTTCGAAGGCAAAATACTGATTTTTGACAGTTTCACTCTAGCACAGATGCTCTCACTCGAGCACAAGTACGGACATCACTCGAGCACAAGAGAGTGAGAGACAGCGAGTGAACACCCGAGAGCACACAAAGCTCTCCAGGATCAGGATCACTCGAGCACAACCATATGCACTCGAGCACACACCCCATACCTATGAGTGAGAAGGCACACTCGTGCACCTTACTCGTGAGTGACAACCCGAGAGCACCAACTCCCACCAGAGACACAAGCTCACTCGAGCATGACCCCCAGTGCTCGGGTGAGACGGCTATGCTTGCGAGTGTTAGTGCACACTCTTGTAATCAGCCAACGAGTGAAGACCCGAAAGAAACCCTTCACTCTGGACTCGCACCATCACTCGAGCAACCCAAGTTCACTCGAGCACGTTCTTCCCTCACTCGAGCACAAGGTAATGCACTCGAGCATTATACATAAAACCCAGAAAACTCGAAGCAGAACAGGGAAAAACTCTCACATCACTCGAGCATGATCATCCCGTGCTCGAGTGTTGTGCATCAGAGACCCAAAAACGCAGCAAAAACCAGAAAACACCATATGGTCAAATCCTCACCCAAAGGTTCCCAAATTCTTCCCAATGCTCATACATTCTAAGCACTAACTAGGGAATACCTTGGCAACTTTAAAAACACTCCCAAAACCAATTGGACCACAATCAAACACTAAGGTCTCTATGATACACATTACCCAAATTTCATTCAACTCAATTCCAATATTCCATATTATATCCAACCATCAAATAACTCATCATTAAACCATTTCCACTATCAAACACCATAAAATCCACATTTTCAGCATTTGGCATAATTAGGGCAAATTTTCCAGATTTTATCAAACTTAGCCAAAAAATTACAAATAATATACCAAAATGCTCTAAATGCCTACCTCTTCTCTTTGTCCAATCCAGAATCTTGATTCTCCAACTTTCAAATTCACCCAAATCACAAATCAACACTTCTCAAGATTCTACAACCACCACAATGGAGTTCTCAATGAGATACACAATATTAGAGAAGAGGTTTTGAGCAAAGGAGGATCATAACTCACCAAGATTCAAGCTTTTCTTCTTCCTCTTTCTTGCTTGATCCAGCGAAAATGGAAGAATGGGAGAGAGAATGTGATAGATGGAAGAGATGATGATGATGCCCTTTCTCTTTCCTCCCATACACACTCAACCGAATAGGAGAGAGAGAAGAGAGGAAAAGTGTTATTTTGTCCCCTTGTGCCACATCTTATGGCTCACACAATGCCACATGTCATCATCCACTCACTCCCTCAAAAAGCTCACACAACCGCAAAGCATAGGATCCCAACCCATGGTCAAGGAATCACAACCCTTGATCTTAAATACCACACACATAAATTCCCAAAAGTGCTTAATTACACTAATTACCATAATTATCTGAGTCATTAGCCCTAACCACAAATCGGGATATTACAAGTCGCGTGTGATGACAACTCACCCTCCCCCCGTCAGAATTTTGGGAATTAGATGGGAGAGGGTAATGACATTGATCTCAACGACCTTGACATTTTCGCAGACGGGTTCAGTATCTCGATCTCGGAGGCTGAGATGTTTTAGGATCATGAGAGAGCAAGGGATGAAGATTACCCGCGTCGCTCTTTTTCTCGGCAAATGGGATACGAAGTCAATGTTCAAGGTAAGAGTAGTTAAATTTAATTGTAATATTTTAATTTCATTTATATTTAGGTTAGATTTTAAGTAAATTGTATTTAAATTTTTGTTTGATTTATATTAAATAAAAAATCTATGCATATATAATTTAATTTAAAATATAATATATAAATTTAATTATTATAGTACGTATTAGTTAGTTTTTATTTTTATTTAAATTAGAGTTAATTTACATTTGAAGTATATGTGGTAGTTATTTTTTTATTTAAGTTAGAATTGTATTCCAGTGTAATATAAATTTAAAGGTTATGGTGCAAAAATATTCATGAACTTTTATCAAAAAAGTGTTTGGCACCATAAATTTTTTTTGGATGTAAAAATATCCACGAACATTTTAAAATAGGACAAACATGCCAATTCCGTTATCTTATGCACACTGCCATTACTTTTCTGTTTTTGTAGGTGCCATGCTAATTTTTTTAAATAATTATTTAAAAAAACACTCTCCTTCTCTCTCTTCCCCATTCTCTTCAGCCCCGTCACCCTCTCTCTCCAACTCCGTCTTGGTCCACTCTCCATGAAGGTTTATCCTTTCCCTATGTGAGCTTCCCTTCCAACCATACAAGAGGATTTATGAACCTTAGTTTTACTAGTGGTTAGGGATGTACACTTGTTGGATGTCATTAGCCCGTGTTCTGGTCCTGTTGGATGTTCAAGCTGGACATTCCAATTGGAAGTCTGGTCTTGCCCCGATGTAAACATGATAGCCATCGAGTTGAGCTGATTGGACCAGACTGGACCTGGTTAGTGGTCTGGGCAGGCCGACTTGGTGTTTTTTTTTCAGTAACCTAAAATTAAATCAACAAAAAAATGACCTGAATATCATCAAGATCCCACTCTTTATCATATCAAAATCCTTTAATTTGCAACGCAGATGAAACATATAAATATCCTACCTTGCATATCAACATGAAACATATAAATATCCTACCTTGCATATCAATATCGTTATCTTGCATATCATCAATATAGATAAATATATATTGATGATTTCATCAATATATATAGACAAATTCAATAATTCAACAGTAACATGCCATATATAACTAATAACCATGCATTAATATCAAACTCATCAATAAACTGCCCTTAGAGATAATAAGCACCATCAAAATAATCAAAGGTACAAGTCTAAAGCAAAGATAAAATATCCAGATTACAATCATAGTTCAAAGTCCAAACAAGTCTAGAATTCTAAAGCTTAAAAGGTAATACCAAGTCCATGACTTAAAATAAAATATCAAAAGGCAATAAAAAACAAGGTAATCTGATTTAAGACCCATAATTTCTCATGGCAGGAAAATATGTCCACTTGTGCTTTTAGTCAATTTCCTCTATGGATGTAGCAGCAGCTCCAACATTAGTCAAACATGAAGCATCTGAAAAAAAAATACAGCAACATTATATTTTTTTAAAAGGATATGTAAAGCAAAGAATCATTATATTAAAAACATTACCAGAATCTTCAAAATTGTCAAATTCACGAAGTTGTTCAATGAGTTATGATATCGATTGCCTAGGAATAAGCCAATTTTAGGAATAAATAAGAGGCTCAGCCATTCTAGGCGATAATTAGCTCTGATATTGATCAAATACACAACCTCCTATGCTAAAAGCATATTCGGATGTAACTGTGGAAACCGGGATGGCCAACATATGACGTGCCATGCAAGAGAGGATTTTGTATTTTATAGAATTTTCTTTCCACCAAGCCAATACGTTGAAATCAGCAAAAATAGGGACATTATCAGATGAATCAGCAGCAAGCTACCATTCTAGCTCTGCTTAAGAATCATTTGAACTTCTTTCTTTAATTGAGGCTAACCATTGAAGGCCTGAATTATTATCCTCAACATTTCCTACAATACTTAGTGAAGATGAAGGTGAAGTAAAAGATGAAATAATATTTGATTCAGAAGATTCACCAATAGAGGTAGAGTATTCTTCAAACATACGATATAAACAGTCCTTGACCCAGTCCTTTATAGCCAAGCAAACTTCATGGTCATGAAATAGATTCTCAAATATGTGATTAACATATGCCAGCTTTAACAAGGATCCAATATTACAGCTACTATCAACAAAGGATTCATAATTTTTGCCTTACCCTAATATTTTTCATACTTTACTTTCATGTTAAGAGACATATCTGCAAGGAGAGAGTTTGAATTTAGCATATTCGTTTCCAACAGCTATTGAACACGTGCAATTTGATGGAAGCAAGAGTTTGAAGTCACACTAATGGAAGATGAGAACATTAATGTGATATCATAGAAAACTTTCAAGAACTTCAAGAAGACACGTGCACGATTCCAATCTTTTGCTGTTGGTGGGCCATCATGCTTTTTCTGTTTTTCTTCACGTGCATCATGCTCTTGCTTGAAGAAATCACATGATTCATGCCTATTACTAGAGACCTCAAGTAAATCAATCATAAAGACATCATGTGCTTCAAATTCAAGCCTAGAGGGGGCAAAGTGTGCACAATAGTCATCATCCTCATCACTCATTCTATCAAAAATGTTTTGGAACTTCAATGCTACCTCCAACATTAAGAATGTTGAATTCTAGCTTGTTGACACATCCAAACAAACAAGGCTTTTTGTTTCAATCTTTTTAGATTCAACAAAGGCTTAAACTTTGCAAAACGTGCTAGGGATGACCGAATATATTCCACAACACTTCTTATACTTTCAAAGTTGTCTTTCAAATCTTTCAACCCTTCATAAACTATCAAGTTTGTATTACATATTAGTCCTCTCCTAATCTTTAAATGCTTCTTCAAATAGGATAATGATGTAGCATCTGATGAGGCATTGTCCATTGTAATAGTAAAAACATTTTCAATTCCCCAATGCAATAAACACCTCTCTATGGTCTTCCCTATTGTCTCCACCTTGTGATCCTCAATCATACAAAAATTGATGATCCTCTTATGAAAATTCCATTTAGGATCAATAAAGTGGGATGTCAAGCATAAGTAATTAAAATTTTGATTGGATGTCCAGCAATCAATAGTAAGACAAACCCGAGTGGCACATGTCCTCAAAATCTTCTTGAAAACCTTGACTCTCCAAGATATAACTACCAACAATCCATGCCAATTGCAATTCTAGAAGGGATGGAAAATCATGGCTCCACTAGTGCCTTCACAAATTTCTTAAATTGAAGCTTTTCAACAATCCTGAAGGGCAACTCATCACAAATTATGAACTCAACTAAGGCTCTTTGTATTCTCTTCTCATTGTACACATGTGGAACTAAGGCCCTTCCTTATATGGCATTTGACAAGTAATTTAACATGGGTTGCTTCTTATTTTTATCACCTTGTTAAGGTTCTTTGGACACTTCAACAAATGCCTTTTCAAAGAAGTTGTCCAGTGCTTGTTAAGGTCACAAACATAGGTGTTGTTGCAATGCTTGCAATATGCTAGTATCTCTCCATTTGTTTCTTCCACTGATATCTTCACAAAATAGTCCCAAACTTGATGTTTTGGACTTTCTTTATTCTAGTTCTTTTCTTCTTTTAGGATTTTAACCCCCAGCTACTTGAGCCTCTTGTGGTACATGAGAGGGTTCTATTGCAGTGTGTCGCTGCTAGTGGTAATGGTGGCAACCGAGGAGAAACAAGACCAAGACTAGGAGAAGTTGTAGAAGGTCTGGAGCCAATCAAGATAGGGTTATCATCAGATTGGAGAGTGATAGATACCCCTTTGTTAAGCATTGTTGATATCCAATCAAGATAGGGTTATCATCATATTGGAGAGTGATTGAGACCCCTTTGTTAGGCATTGTTGATATCGAATCTTGCTCTTCCATTTCAAATTGACAATATACCTGCACGAAACAAAAGAAGAAAGTATATAAAATAACACTGAATCAAATAAAGTTGATAAAATATTTTATATGAAAAAGCACAGAAACAAACAAAGAAGATAAAATATTCTAATCAATATAAAATGTAACGAAATCGTATAATCCAAGAAAGTAGATAATAAAATAAGGCAAGGGGCATGTAATCCAATAAACTAATAATAACAAAAAAAATACAAATCCTATAAACTAACATGATCAGAATAAAATACTAGAGAATTCAACAATAATATCAGAATAAATATAGCATAATGTAATTTAAAATGCCCCCATGGAAATAGAAACAAGGCGGTGAAGTTTCATTTGCATCTTGCAAGTTCAAACAAGTTCCCAAAATGCTTTTGAATATAATAAGTTTGGCCTCATGGAAACAGAGACAAGGCCTCCATAATAAAATATTTCATTGGCGTCATATTTAGCCATATGTAATAAAATATAATAAACAAGTTCAAACAACCTACATAATCTAGCAATATAATAAAATACTATAGAATCAATCAGAATATCATGAATAATTTTATAATCTACCACAAACAACCTACAGAATCCAACAATATAATAAAATACTAAAGAATCAAACAAAATATTATGAATAATATTATAATCTACCACACCAAAATCCAACAATATAATAAAATATTCGATATTCATGTTCACTACAGAATCATCTCCTTCTTCAGAAATGAACTCAAAGGCTTTAATATATTTTACACACACTAAAAAATAAACAAGATTTATTGGCTTACCTGGTTCTGAACTTAATGTTGTCGGAAAAGTGACAGACGAAAGTGACGATCTTGAAACTTTAAAGATGAGAACTTGAAGACAAATGAGGTGCTACATTGTGAGACATGAAAGATAAGAGGAGGGAAATCGAAAACAACACAAGGGAGGCACATGCACTAGAGAAATGGCGTCGATGCAATAGATCCAAGCAGAGAATCAGTGACTTGAGGAGAGAAGGTGCCGAAGTCCTTGGAGTTAGGGTTTGCAATGAGGGAGTCGATCGATGGAAAGGAAAAGAAGAGTATAAAACTGGGACTAAAACGGTGTCGTTCTGTTCCTTTTGAGCCAGATATTTTGGTAACCTTAAGTCATATATAAATATTAATATAATAATATATCCGGGTAGAACCAGGCTTCCTAGTCCTACATGCCAAACCGATACCCGGTCTCACCTGGACATCGGGTCAGACCCGGTCTTGCCCAAATAATGTTATCAAGCTTTTTCTTCCTTCTCTTGGGCAAGATTGGGTTGGGATTGGGTTGGGTCAGGTTAGCCGGGTTTCCGGGTTACATGTACAGCCCTACTTGTGGCACTGGTATAATATGCCACAATCCATGAATATAATGCAGCTTGTATATCCAACATCTCATCTTCTTTATAGAAGGAATATTGATAGTCACATGATGAATCATTCCGTGTTAAGCAATAGTACTACTTCTCAAAACTTACCAATGCAATCCCATTTAAAATAGTATGTTTATTGAACAGTGTATTTATTTTATAAATTTAATTTAAATTTTCATTGTATAGGGTCTGGAGAACTCACAAGAGAAGGCTGAATGTGATTGACGACAGAACCTCGAGGAAGGGTTCCCCTTCGTAGTGCCCTAGAATGATAAGACACAGCAGCCGACGAAGAAAGGGGGCTAGCTGTTCAATCACTTCCTCACGAAATTGGGAAGCAACTTCATATGCTTCCCAATTCATTTTGGGAGCTGGAAGAAGATGCCGTTAGAGAACAAGATACCGTGTGGGATGATCCTATGAAGGTAATTACTATTTAATTAATTTTTATGAATTTTTTTAATTGATGAAGTAATTATTTTGTATTTCTTCTAATTAATTAAATGTTTTTTGTGGTGCAGAAAAAATTTGCTGTTAGAGACTTCCCC
Organism: Inga laurina; assembly: GCA_963855925.1. Taxonomy (NCBI): domain Eukaryota; kingdom Viridiplantae; phylum Streptophyta; class Magnoliopsida; order Fabales; family Fabaceae; genus Inga; species Inga laurina. The sequence goes on from OY979711.1 coordinate 25,119,033, forward strand.
CACAAGAGCTATGCTCAGTCAAAGATGGGTGACGAATGGAAGACCACCAGGGGGCGGCTGTATAACTCACATGACAAAGATGGGATGAGGTCGCTGCATGAGCTGGAGTGGGACGTGCCAAGCGGTGTCCTAGTGAATGATTGGGTCAGATCTGTTTAGTGGAGGAGGATGCTTGAGCAGAGAGTATATATTGTTGAATTTAATTTTTTAATAATTTATAGTTCAATTAAATTTTAATATGATTTAATTAAAGAAATTAACGGAAATTTGTTATTTGGTAGGTTGCTTCTCATAAGGCCATCGTGAGCGGATCAAAGCAGTAGATCCATCATACGGTTGGATCAAAGCCATTTTCTGTCGTGGAATGTGGTTTTGTGCCAGGCCTAGCGTGAGAGGCAATTCTATAGACAAATGGTATACTGTTTCAGCCTTATAACTACCATAGAGGGAGCATAAAGGATCATTGCCATTATGAACTCTTTAGACTCTCTCTCATCTCTCAATATCATTCAAACCTGTGACCATATGGCAAGAAAACTATTCCTCTCAACCAACCAACATGGTAATGGAACATTGACGCCCCTATCAACTCTATTGCGCGCTTAAATAACTGTATTGCTACATAGTACCCTGATATCATGGTCCTCCATATACTTTCTTATGAAGGAATATTAAGAAATTGCATTCCTTTCAAACTCTAATGTTTATCTTCCCTTCACTTCAGTGTAGATTGTGATAAAATCAGAAACTCTAATGTCCTTATAAATTATGGACAAGTCGCGCATCGGACTTAAGTAGTTAAGTGTCCCAAGATATCCTGTTGATAGGGCAAAATATTTAATGAAATTGTTGGCTGAATTAGGAAATGTCTATTGGGTCATCTCTACTTCACCATTGATGGATTAATGCCCAAGTTCGTCTTTTTCGCAAATGGGTTGAGGTTTTCTTTATTATTCAAAAAAAGAAAAAGAATATTATTCCAGTAATTTTATCTCCTAGAAACTCCTCTCTCTATAAAACTATCTTCACATCTTCAGTGCATTTGCTATATTACGTGAGTCATCCAGTCAAACAATTGGATTTGAGGTAAACACCAAACTCCTTCATATCAGTTAAATTAGTTTTGATTGAATAAAAGGTCATTTGAGTTGAACTTGTGTGTGTATCAAAATTCAAGATATCTTATTTAAGATATTATCAGTGGTTGGAAGATATTCCTAATACTCCCTCAGGTCCTAATTATAAGACAAAGTCGACTTTTTTGAAGAAATTAATGAAGCTAATTAAATTACTTTAAAGTATTTTTATTTTTATTTTTTTTCTTCAAACTAATTAATTTGACTAATAAATTAATATATAATCTAATGATACATAACATATTATATGATTAAGTAATTTATTTAGCTTCCTTAATTTCTCCAAAAAAAATCAATTTTGTCTTATAATTAAGATCGAAGGTAGTACCAACCATTATTCATTATTCGAAAAGTGGATAAGGTATGGGATATTTCCTATAATAAATATCTCACCCCCCCCCCCCCCCACTCTCTCTTGTGAGGTGCATTTACTATGTCTAAATAGAATAAGCTCTATAGTATTCGATTCCTTGTATAAAGGCACCAGTAGATTACTCCAAACTCAAATTTGGTATGTTCCTTTCTCACCACTTTTTTTTCCTAACAGCACCTTCAGATTAAAATTGGAGAACTCTAAACTCCAATCCACCTTCACTTTTGCCTTTTGTCAAAAGCACTACAAGCTCTCTCCGGCCAATATTACTCTCCACGATCTATCTGACCCCAACATATTTGAATAATACATTGTTACGATTGAGGATTAAAAAACAAAATAAAATCAGAAACTTGATAATTGAAATCAAACATAAAAACAATTCAAATTACTCCCAGGGGAAAGGAAGAGAATTTGCTCACTACAAAATTGTGTTTGAGAATTAGGAGTTTCAGGAATGTTTTAATATTATCTTAGTTGAACTTATTCCATTGAATTAGTACTAAATTATAAGACTTCATTGACCAATTTAACTAACGAAGATAAACTAATTAACCTTCTAGATGTGCATTGATCTCTAGACGCAATACAATCAGAATTTAATGTTATAACATTATTGAAAGAAAACATATAAACCAGCTAACCCAGTCTAATCAAAGCACATAAAATTTTTCAATGGTTAATATATTTGTAATTTTTCTATTTTCCTTCTATAAATTACTCCTCTGGTCTCATTTACAAGTCACTTCCAGTATGTTTCATATAGATTAAGAAACAACTTAAACTTCATTAACTTTGCATTAAAATGCAAAAGTTTTTCAACTTTACCCCTATTTAATATTTATTATATCCTATGAGAAAAAATTAAAGTCAATATATATAATAATGAGTTAATATAATGTTTGATCCTCATAGTTTGCACTTGCACTCATTTTAGTTGTGATATCTGTAGTTTCAAATCAGTGGTTTTAGCCTCTCAAATTTTTTTTCAATTAAAACCTTTAATCCTTCTAATTTAATAAGGACTTAGTTGGTGTTAAATATGTTGATGTGTCACTCAATGTTTTAAAAACAGGACCGGATATTGAGCTGGAGAGACCAGCGGGTTACGGTTCATCCGGTCGGATCAGTCGAACTGGTGGTCGAACTGGTAACATAATAGATAAAAAAATTATATACATATATAATAACACAAATATAAGAAATAAATATTTAATTTTTACATAATATTAAAAATAAATATAAATAAACTCACATGTAATAAGTAATAACATCTGTCTTAAATGCCAAGTCTTAGCACAATAAAACCGTTCAAAATAACCAAATAAAAAAATTAAGATTCCAAGAATATTTTTTAAACTAGTTTACAGTAATAAATTTAAATAAAATTAAAATGGGTAAAAATTATAATCATAGCATAACATGTGTAAAATAAGTAAGAGAGAGAGATGGTGTTAAAACAATTGAGCATTTCATGATATATTTCAAAATTTAAAGGGAGAATTGCTAAAAAAGACCTCATTGACAACTTATTTGCTAAATGGGACGTGGGAAGATATCTTGTACATGGAGGGAAGATAGATGTACACGGAGGGAAGATTTTTACACACGTAGGGAATATTTCTGCACATGTATAGGGGAAAATTTTGCACACAGGGGAAGATTATCTGCACACAAGGGAAGACATTCTGCACACGTGGAAGATAATCTACACGCGAAGGTCCCATTTGACAAATAAGTTGCCAATGAGAAATTTTTTCACAATTTTCCCAAATATAAATGATATACAAATAAATTTTAAAAGAAATAGGTAAGAGTTTAAAACGTTACATAATGCTACTAGACTCGTATGATTTTCAATAAATTTTATATATTATATACATATATATATATATAGACACCCCTATTTTATTATGAATTTGTCTAAATTTGATAATACCATTATATCGCCCAAATAATTAATTGAGAATATATTTGATGCACAGAATTTTCAAGATTAAAAGAGAAATATGGAATAAGAATGTATGTATAATTAATGTCATAACGTGGAATACAGCTAGCTATACTTTCAAAAAATAATTAAAAAAACTAATGGAAAAATATATGCTATATATAGTGTCCCCGTCTCATTTTCCCGGACCCACAAAAATATATAATAAATGTAAAAAAACACTGTTAAAAATTTTTGGCCAAGAAGACTCTGTTACAAATCACATCAGCCATGTTTTTCGATGTCTGAAAATGTAGATGACTTTAAAACTCGCAAAGTCAATTCATTTTGCTTTCTTCACATCAAGTATACTGAATAAAATATTATTTCTCTTTCTTCACTAGAAACATTTCTCTTCTTCCCTTGTCACCTTCTTCTTCGACTCCGGCGAGCACTATTTATTTTTCTTTCATTTCTACACGAGCCTTAGGCCGGACGGTTACTTAAAGGCCGTTCCGACTTTCAGATTGACCGCGGTTTCCGGTCCAACGACGGATTTATACTGGCCTAAAATGGCTAAACATTGAAGACGATTTTTATGGCTGACTCAGACCGCCTTCTTCTCTGGGCAGCAGCTGAACCGTCCGGTCCGGTTCGGTTTCGAAAACACTGGTGTCACTAACACCATTAGTTTTGCTGATATGGCTTAATGACTAACAGGATGATGTGACAAAATGAATTATAAACTTATAATTTAAAAACAGTTATTAATAATAAAAACAAATGCCTCTTTCTCCACAGACTTGCGTTCCTCACGCTCTCTGCATCAAGAAGATCATCTAGCTTTTTCCTCCATCAATGGCGTTGAGAATCCTTTGGTCCAGTCACGAGTCTCTTTTTCTCCTTGAACCAGCCACTACGTTCACGTCTTCCCCCTCCCTTTCAGATCGCAAGTGGTCTCTGAATGATTCTCAAGGTGTTTTGAAACTTTCTCACAGGATTTTCACCGCTCATAGTGGTCTCTGGAGAAGTTGAAATTTCAACGATTTCAGCAGAATCCTTTATTTTATTATTGTTTGTTTCCTCATCATTGGGTATCAACTGATCGAAACCATTCTCAGATGAAGTCTTAATTTTCCAACCAAAATCAAAACTGTGTCATCAACACTATAAAAAAATGACTTTCGGTGAGGACAAAAGTCACCACTGAAAGGTTAGAGTTGGTACTAAAGGTTTTCAACAGCGACTATGCGACTGTTGCTGAAAGTTTTAGCAGCAACAATTTTTATCGCTGCTGAAAGTATAATTTTTTTTTTTAAATTATAAATTTCGTCATCATTTTTTTAAAAAAAAATTACAAATTCCATGTTTCTCTCTCCTCCACTCATTGCCACGTGTCATCTCCACACGTTGTCACGTGTCGGAGTCACATAATTCTTGAAAGTGCTTCTCCTCTAGTTCGAACCCGCGACCTCATGGTGCCGAGGCCTTCACGCGAGTGCGTTTGCTAGTTGTGCTGAAACGAACCTGTGTTAAATTATTATATATTGTTATATATATATATATATAATATTATCATACACACGCATACATATAACTAATTAATCATATATATATGATAATTAATTATTAATTATATATAATATTATTAAAAATAATGATAAATTAAATAAAAATGTAAAAAATTATTTATATATTTAATTAACCAATTTTTAAATTAAAATTACTTAATAAATAATAATTTAATGTTATAAATATTATTTTTAATATAAAATGATACATATAATATTACTAAGATATAATTTAATTTTAAATAAAATAAAACAATCAAAATTATAATAATATGATAAATATTATTTTAGTAAAAAATTTTAAATATAATATTAATAAATAATAATATAATTATAATAATTAAGATTAAATATAATTATTTAGTAATTACTATTTTAATATTATAAATATTATTTTAAAAATAAAATTAATAAATTTTAATTTTTGACAAAGAATTTCCGACAGAAAAATTCGGTCATAGCAAAAAAATTTGAATCTAATTGCTTTTCATCCATTCATCTTAATATGCAAGTTTGCAAGAGAAGGAAATTTGTGTAGAGAGATCCCATACACAAGCAAATGTATAATTATCTTATTTTTCTTTATAATAAATAATATATTTAGTGTCCTCAAATATTAAATATTAAATTTAAACAAAAAGAATATAAAAAAATAACATTTTTGGTGATAAAAAAATAAGCTGAAATTGACTTTCAGCGACGACAATTCAGTCACTGCACTAGTGGAAAAATGACTTTTTAGACTGATTAAAAAAAAATTTTAGATTGATTGTATATTAGGTCTTGTTACAACAGGCCTAAAAAGTTTGTTATTTTTTAAACCGATTGTTATTACTTTTAAGACCAGTTGTGCCTACAATCGGTCTTAAAAGTCAACTGGTCTTAAAAGTCACACTTCTAAGACCAGTTGTAGGCACAACCAGTCTTAAAAGTGTGACATTTAAGACCTGTTGTTTCTACAACCGGTCTTAAAAGTTCTTTTTTTAAAAAAATGTCCCTTTTATATTCCCTACCCAGCAAGCCATTTCTATCCCAGATTCAACAGAAGCAACGTAACACAGATTTCACAGAAGCAATGACAGCAGGAAGATCAACAACAAGCACAAATGAAGGTGTAAGCTATGTGACTTTAAATCAACTTCCAACAAATGGTAATTGTAGAACACTTAATTTTGAGCCACAAATCAAATGATTTAGCCAACAATTGGTGAAATGTTGCAAGATATCAAAGTTCAAGATCAAATGTGGACAATTCAAGCAACAAGCTTAAATCATATTCTAGGAACTACAAATGCACTCAACAACTGTCTAAAACTAAAATACAGCTTATGAATCAATTTCAATGTGCAATATGAAGGAATGTCCAAACAGACAAATTTGCTTAGAAATGGATGCAAAACTTTGAATGACAATGGCAGCAATAAAATTCAAGGATTGATACAAGCAATAGCAGAAATTCCTCTGTTTTACAGAATACAAAGGGAAGAAAAAGTATAGAGGTCAGTCCCTTAAATCCTATGCCTGTATCACCCATATCCCATAAATTGTCCAACCCAAATACATAAACCCAGTTAGAAATTCATAAAGTAGGAGCAATATGTAAGAGAACAATGTACAATGTAATATTGAATTCAAAAACTCACTATTTTTGTAATAGCTCATAGATGAATTCAGCACAACATCTGTGAATGAAATCAATATCTTCTTCAGAAAAGGGATCAGAAAGATCAAACATTTGTAACACCAAAGCCAGAAAAAACATTAACTTAGTAACTTAAAAACAATAAAGTAATTAATACAAAAGTTCTGAAATATAAATTTACCTCTTTAGAAAAATCAGTCATGCCTAGAGTGATAATATTGTAAAAGTGTCTCAAAACATAAAAACCATTTAAGTTGGGCCTGTCTGGTTGCTTCTGGCTCTGAAAAAAACATGATATCATTAAAATGAATATAAAGGCATGGCTTATTACATTATTTAAACAAATCAATATGTACTAACCTTTGGCATGATCCATGTAGGGTTCTTTAAGTCACAAACATGCTTACCACAAGCATTGTGTAGGAATGTCCGCATAGCCCTATCATCATTAAAATCACAAAGATTAATTATTTTACACGAATTCCATAAAATTTGCACACAAAATGTAATAATGCAAGAAAACTTATGAGTTTAAGGTCTTTTTCAAATCATTCCTTGGTTTGAAGTGGAAGGAGCATAAGAGGATGACAGTATAACTACTCTTGCATAGAAGAACTTGTTAGAACAAGCGTTTCACCAAAGAGGGGGGCTGAATTGGGTGATACTAAAATTTCTTCAGAAAATATAAAAACTTTGACAGTGGAATTAAAACAGTAATGAGTAAGGAGAAATATCACCGAAGTGTGCACCGGGAGTTATACTGGTTCGGTCACAACCACTTTGACCTACGTCCAGTCCTCAGAGCTTCTCTGAGAGTTTCACTATAACTTCCAAGATTCAGTGGGTTCTTGGCACCTCAATACAAGCAAGTTCCTACACCTGGACACTCGCTCCCCCTTACAAGTTGTAATCCAATCCCAACTCAAGGTTCCACAACCTTAAGTTATCTCAATAACAAATATTGAGTTTGAATGAAATATTTCTCTTACAGAGTGAATGAGAATCACTGAAGCATAGAAATACAATCTCAACGTGAAAACAGAGCAATGAACTGAATAATTCGTTTGTGAGTGTTCTTGTTGTCTTTACTCTGCTTGAATGTTCCTATATATATAGATATGTTGGTGATGACCATTGGAACATTTTCTTCTATCCGTTGGAGAGTGCGCAGCCATTATTGACTTTCCAGTTTTTGAAAAATATCCGTTGGCGGTGGTTGGCACAATGAACGTTTCATTTGACTTATCTTATTTGAAAGGATCTCTTCATTGTTTATCTGTAAGTATGCTAAGAATACTAATACAATGAAAGATTAATCATATAGAAAATAAAAACAATGAACGTCAGAGTGATTTCAGAATTTCTGGGTTGGCTTACTCGAGTAGCTACTCGAGTATCACTTGAAGTTTACTCGAGTACTTACTCGAGTATCATCGGGTATTCTTTGATTAACTGCAAGTCAATGAATAAATACAAGGTTACTCGGGTAGTGCATGGAATAACCAATTTCTAAACCTTTGGAAATATATGTTTACTCGGGTACTTACTCGAGTAACATACTCACAACTTTATGAGTTACTCGGGTACTAACTCGAGTAAACCTTTATAAAATCTTTTGGTTACTCGATGCTTAACTCCAGTAATGTTGCAGGATTTGAAAGCCGAGAGCACTTACCTTGTTACTCGGATATGGACTTGAGTAATGCATTCATTTTTGCATAGATTACTCGGATACCTCCTCGAGTAATCTTACCTTTTGTGCTGGACTTACCCGGGTAATGACTTGAAGTTTTCCTTGAAGATATCTTTGCATACTCGGGTACCTACTCGAGGAATCCACTTAAAAAGAAGCATTAAAGAATAGCATACTAGAGGAATTACTCGAGGAAAATGAAACAAAGAGAGATATAGTTAATCGGGTACCACCTTCAAGTTTTCACTTACCCTGATGTGTTACTCGAGTAGCTCCTCGAGTAAATGTTGCAGTGGTACAAAGTGCCGAGAGCAACATTTTTGAGAGACAGGGTTACTCGAGTAGTTCCTCGAGTTTCTTTGGCAACTTGAAAGCAACTGGAAGTTTTTCACATGATTACTCGAGTAGCTCCTCGAGTAAATGTTGCAGTGGTACAAAGTGCCGAGAGCAACATTTTTGACACACAGCGTTACTCGAGTAGCTCCTCGAGTACCATTGGAAACCGGAAGGCAAACTAGAAGTTTTACATAAGGTTACTCGAGTAGCTCCTCGAGTAACATTGGCAGGCCGAAAGTACTTACACTATTACTCGATTAGCTCCTTGAGTAATGCATGCTGGTTACTGGAAGGTTCTTCTGGTTACTCCAAGTTTTGGGTCATTACTCGAGTACCGCCTCGAGTAATGCCTTAGAAAATGTGCTTCTGATCAAGTTCCTTAGCATTTTCTTTTGGCCATTCTTCATTACTCCAATGCTTACTTCAAGTAATGCTTGTTCCTGTCATTACTTTGTTCAGGCTTGTTTATTAATCATTGCCTTTTCAAGCCATTCTTTTGTTATCATCAAAACATGAGATCTAACAGAACTAACTGCCAATGATCACTGAAAAATAGAGAAAAATATTAAGAAAATATAAAACATTATATATATTTTAAAATATAAGTTTGTTTCTTACTCAAGTACATATGGAGCCAAGAAACACTCAATTTTGGTTTCACTAAGCCTCTCTGATAAGTATGGATGTCTGACAGCAGCAGTGGTCACTTTCTCTTGGATTTGAGCTGGGCATAAGAATCTAAATTTATCGCTTTTGCCAGAGGAGACCAACCTATGATGCATGTATATACAATAATTCAAGCACACAAATCAAAGGTAAACGGTGAAATTTTTAAATAGTTACTTTGAATTGAAGAAGATATTTATATTGAGAACAGTTGGACAGTCTCAATCATATGATTTTGTCTAGGAGCTAATAGGGACATCAAATCATCCCTCTCAAGATAGCATGTCACCCCTGACTTGCCAACAACTGAATCCATAGGCCAATCTTGTTTTTTGAAGGATGTATCATATGCCATCAGAATAACTTGTTGCATGATATTCAATGGAGGCTGAGAAATTTCTTGAGTGAAGGGAGCTGGACTTGGTGGGGCTTTGATCGGAGTTTCCTTAGCTCGAATAAAAATAAAGTTCTTTGGCCACAAGATGAACATACCCAGGACATCGCTTACGATCTTGAAATCATCAGAAGGGATAGGGACAGGTGCATCTGCAATAATCTCCTCTTTAACTAACACTCTGACTTGATCAGCTTTCATTTGTTGGTGGTGGACATTTGATCTCAAGTTATGCACACTACCCCGTGCAACTAACCGTCTCAGATGATCCTCGACAAAAATGTCACAAAGCTCAGTAATTGCTCCTGCAGGACCCTCTGATGACTGCCCAATGTTGCAACAACTCCCTTTAGTGCTCTGCTTATTAGGATCAAGTGATTGTTCCTGGGGAGCATCGGTATCTTGGCTTGAGCTCTTAAACACTATCATTTCCTCTTTCAACTTACTCATCTGAATTTCTAGTAGTGTATCAAATGATGCTTTAACCTCAGCCCTTGCTTCTGCTCTTGCAGTGACCAACATAGTCTCCAATTCCTCCCCAGTCACGATTCTTGAGGAATGGCGTACGAGGGGTCCAAAGCAATCCCGTATCCCTACCCCTCCTCCAACTCTACTAACACGACCTGGATACTCATGTTTGCCAGTAGCAACAGTCAGAATATCATTCCTGCCCTCTGACTTAAAAGATCCCTCAGCTTGTTTTTTTTTTCTAAGTTCCTCCTGTAAGATAATACAAAATAACAAACATAAGTAATGAAATATGTTTCTTATGTAATTAATAACTGCAACAATTTATAATTACAATTTTTTCACCTACTATACAAGATTGTTCACTTGTATAAGACCCACTCCTCTTTTGATGAGCAAACAATCATTTTTCTTCGCGATGAATCGGAGATGGTGGAGAAAGAATAACAGAAGGATAAGATTGAGATGCTTCTTCTAATCTCTTTCATTTAGCCTCCAACAAGTCTTTTTTAGCCTTTGCATAACCCCCAAGAGATATTGTATGAGGGCAATCATTCTTTCTACCACTCTCTTGTGCTTTTTGCCTCTTTGCCTACGAATAAGAAATTAAACAAAAGAAAAAGGTTACAATCAATTAAGATGATTGATAAGTAAATAAAATGAAAAGTAAGTCAACTAACAAAAGATTCTGGAGTAGTCCAAAGCCTAACATATACGTGCTAAGTCACTTGATCAATAAATGTATACTTGTCGCACTAATTAAGACGAGGCTGACCATCTTTCACCTCAAAATAAATTTAATTGTTGGCTAAATTTGTCTTAAACTTGCTCCAGCACTCACAACAATACGTCATTGTCTTGTTGTACAAGATCTCACTTTGAGGAACATCGTAGGTGAGCTGGAATGCATACATTGAAGGAGTAAGTGACAAATTTGTGACATATTTGATAATCATTACATGCAGAAGAGAATTGTATACCTGAATAGTGTCCCAAATATGTTGTCGCACCTTTTCATCGAATTTTCTCCACTTCTCTATCAAGATGTTAGGCTTATTGCGTGCAAGGAGCCCAACAAAACTCCTATATCGACTTGCATTAGGCCTTATTGGTTTTCAATATCTATCAAATTCAATTGGTATCTTTTTCCCTGTACTCCGACTGAGGGAAAAGTCTGTCAACCGTGTGTCACGTCTACCCCTCCATATAGACTGGCCACTAGGCTCACTATGATCCTGGCTTCGAGCATTGCTAGGCTCGCTTTGATTAATACTAAATGGATGACTCTGAGGTACACTAGCTAGCTGACTCTACTGAGCACTAGCTAGCTGACTCTATTAAGTAATAGGTAGCTGACTTTGAGGTGCACTAGGTGACTGATCCTCTACACTAGGGCATCGGGGATCCGTCATTTGCCTATAACGACAACAAAGAAAGATAAATCGTTAAGCTATAACATGAGAAGACTATATCTATAAAAAAAAACTATATACATTATTTGGATATAAATCATAATCATAATTACTTTAGTTAGTTAACTTCAAAGTAGTATCATAAAGAGACATCCTCCCATATTCCTTCATGATGATCATTTCTTGTGCCGTGCTCATTATCTGCTTCATCTTCTTTGTTCAATTCTGGTAGACCCCTGGAAAAAGGAGTCTCAAGAAGATCATAATTTGAGCGACTTTTCTCATCAATATCAATAACCCTTTTTCCTTAGAGAGCTATAGACCACATTTTATTTGCCTGATTAGTAACATAGAACACTTATTGCGGTTGATCTGCCATAATGAAAGGTTCATCCCCAAAACTTCTACTATTCAGATCTACTAATGTAAATCCTAACCTATCGACCTTCACACCATTATTAACATCAACTCACTTGTATTTGAAAATGGAAAATCTAATTTAACATAGTCAACCACCCAAATCTCTTCAATTACACATAATAAGGTATGACAGCCAATTTAAGGTTCTTATCTTTTGAACTAGAGAAGTGTATAAATTCAGCCACTAATACAACACCACTGTTCTGGACAATGCTCTTATCATCTAGGGATTTTGTGTAAAAGGTATAACCATTGATCATAAATGAAGTTTAACTTATAACATCAACTTCAGGACCACGTGCTACTAATTTATTGTATCAGAAACATATTCTTCTTTGTCAACCTTTTGTTTGAACCAATGTGTGAAAGTTCTATTATGCTCCCTAATTAACCTTTGTTCAGTCATTCGACTATTTTGTTTCCGTATAATTTCTTTATGGGCATTCATGTAATATTGAACTTTATCAACATTATTCAAGATGTACAAGTGGACTTGTTGCAAATCATCAGGATCTACGCTCTTTATTGTTGCCCCACGTCTACCCCCTTCTTGATCATAACGTTTAGGAAGCCTAATATATTCTACATTTGACAAATAATGTTGACAAAATTCCATAGCTTCTTCAGAAACATATTTTTGAACAATAGATGCTTCAGGCCGGTTGGGGTTTTTCACATACCCTTTTAGGATTTTCATAGTTCCTTTGATTGGGTACATCAGAAATAGATATGCCACACAACTTTATCTCCCTCACTAGATGAACAATCAGGTGTACCATGATATCAAAAAAAGAAGGAAGAAAAAGCTTCTCAAAATGGCATAAGATCATATATCCTTCATTTTAAAATTCCTCCAATCTTTTCGTGTCAATAACTTTACTACAAATAGCATTGAAGAAGAAACAAAGTCTAGTCAATATGTGTTGAAGATCATATTCGACAATACCTCGAATAGCTACTGGGAGTAGTTATTGCATTAAGACATGACAATCATGAGACTTTAGCCCTATTAACTTCTAGTCTTTCATCAATAAAAGCATTTTAAAATTTAAAGAATACCCTAGGGGAACTTTGGTGCCATGAAAACACTCACAAAAACTTCTTCTCTCATCCTTGACAAAGTATGAACAGCTAGAGGATAAAAAGTTCTATTACCATATGGCCTTGGATGTAAGTCTTCTCATATTCTCATTTCTTGCAAATCTGACCTTGCCTTCACACCATCCTTAGAACTTTCTTGTATGTTAAGCAGTGTTCTAATAATACTATCACATACATTTTTCTCCATATGCATGAAATCAATATAGTATCTTACATCAAGATTGTGCCAATATGGGAGATTAAAGAAGACAGACGTTTTTTTCTATATCTTTTTCTCATTTCTACTCTTTGCTAACTTACCAAAGATAGCATTGATATTCTTCACCTTTTCATAAATTTTCTCCCTAGTCAATGCCTCTAGAGCATCTTCAAACTCTTGGCCATCAGAAAAAGCTTTTTTTTAATCTACGATATGGGTGGCTTTGTCTAAGAAATCTCTGATGGCCAAGGTAAACTGTCTTTCTTTCATATTGAAGTTGATGGTAGCATGTGCCTTCTTCACAAATTGGACATGCTTTGTGGCCTTTAACACTATATCCTGACAAGTTCCCATATGCAGGGAGGTCATTTATAGTATAAAAGATCATTGCTCGTATATTAAAAATATCCTTCTTGTTCGCATAAATAACATCAACACCTTCATCTCATAACTCTTTTAAGTCTTCCATCAAGGGTTCTAGATAAACATATATGTCATTTTTGGGTTGCTTTGGTCACAAAATCAACATAGACAACATAATGTCCTTTCGTTTCATACATAACAAAGGAGATAAGTTGTAAAGAACCAACAGAACAGGCTGTGAATTATGCATACTTCTTAGACTACCATAAGGATTCATGCCATCTATGCTAAGTCCAAGCCTGAGATTCCTATGTTCTTCACTGAATCTAGGAAATAATTGATCGATTTTCTGCCATTGAGAAGAATCAGCTGGATGTCAAAGCTTTCCATCAGAAATCCTCTTATCCGCATGCCATCTCAAATTTTTTGCATCAATTTCATTAGCAAATAAGCACTTGAACCTTGGTATGATTGGAAGATACCACAATACTTTAACAGGGGCCTTGTTTGATTTATATATCGGAGTTTCACATATCGGACATTGCTCCTTCTCTTCATGCTCTTTTTATACAATATGCAATCATTATGGTATGCATGGATCTTTTTATACTTCATCCCTAGTGGGCACAGTATTTTCTTAGCATTATAGTATCGGCAAGACAACACATTATCATCAGGAAGCACGTCTTTAAAGGCCTCAAGCGTTTCTAAAAAATTCTTGTCGCTCCATCCATGCCATGCATTCAAGCTTACCAATTTCAATACAAGTCTCTGCAATTGGTAGTTTTTACACCCTAGGCACAGTGGCTTCTCAGCATCACTGCACATATTACCATATGCATGTGATTGTTCAAAAGCCTCTTCTCCTACATCATGAATAATATTCTCTATCCGATCATCCAAATCCGTGTCATTATCATCACAAGTCACTCCCCCTGTTGAGATGCACTTATAATTTCTAATTGTTCACCATGCCATAGCCATACTATATACGTCTTACAAAACCCTTCACAAATTAAATGTGTATATATATCTACAGCATGTAGTCACTTCTCATGCAAACATTTTAGACAAGGGCAATAAAACATCCCACTATCATCAGTGGCATTTCTTTATGCAAAGTCTAAAAAACCCCTCACCCCAACATCACATTCAACACTCGTCCGTTTAGCTTGTATCCAACTACGATCTATATATTCCAACACCTTTTTTTGTTTTCTACTTTTTCCCCTGAAAAAGGCAAGAGTATGATGAGAGCATGCAATCATTACACCCAAGAGCATGCAAAGCAAGGAAGATGCCAATAAAATGGCAAGACAATGCCCTAACCAATAATGTTAGTAAAATTAATACAATTTAATTTTTAACTTGACCATAACCCTTAGTCTCACAAACCTAACACACCTAAGTATAAACAATGAAGTCTACAAAATCAAAAGGAATGGAATTGAAAAATGAAATGAAATAAAGTAGTTTTAGTGATAAAAATGGCCTTCCAAGTAATGATTACAGGGGAAAAAATTAAACATTAGTAAAGGAGGCGGAAGAGTGAATCCCTCTCTGGCTCTTCCTCAGTGCATTAAACAGGGCATTAAGATTATATGTCAATGAGACTTTAAAAGTGGACATCTAAAAACGACAGTAAAGCAGTTGAATAGTCTCAAAATGGTCATTTTCCATAGAGGCATGAACATTATATACACTACCTTCAACGTGCCCATTTTGAGACCAATGAACATATAACATTTATAGAAAAAGCAACCTAGAAAATTCCATTTCTATTCTTGTTCATTTTTCATTCTAGTTTTATATATTGGACTATAAACTGAGTTCTTTGTCAAAATCATATAGTTTAAATTCTAAATCATGGATATATTATTTATCCAAAGGCTAATTTATTCATCAAACTATAAACAGAAGTAGCACACAACTTTTCAGCACTATGAGGGTATAAATATTTTCCTCTTCCAGAGGAAGAAGACAGATAAAGTACAAAATTTTCTCTCTAATCATTAGCAAATATGAAATACTGCAAATTACATGGCAGGAAGATAAAGGAACTACTCCCATAATTACAAAAGAACCTACACATTTCTCAACCCACTAATAGAAACAAACAATCCATCAAAATCAGAAATGATAAAAACAAATCATAACATGTAAAGTGAAAAATTCAACAAGTATTTCATGAATACTAAAGAAAGACAACTTACTCATAGTTCACGGTACAATGCTTCTTATAAACAACCAAAAAGCACAATTCGCTAACACCAAGTTCATCAGAAATTTCACTCATAGTTAGGGTTCAACATTTCTCATGCATATGTATCTCAAATTCAGATAACAAAACAAAGAAAAAGAAGGGGAAAAAGACAAACAATGCCTTTGACCAATTTATCAAAGAAAAAAACCCAATGTATCTTCTAATTACCTGCAAGAAGACACCGAAGGAGAAATGGCAAGGAGCCTCAGGAAGACACCGAAGGAGAAACGGTCGACGAGGAGCTTCAGGAAGACACCGAAGGAGAAACGGTGAAGAGCACTGTAATGCAATCTAACGTTGATCTACATCCACTGGCGGTCTTCGTTAAGGACGAAAGAGGGATGTGGGCAGGAAGAACGGCTGGACAGAGGAGGAATTTAGAAGAAGAAGGAGAGAGTTTCATATTCAAGTATGAAAAAAAGCGCGAGCGATAGAGATTTTAGGGTAGTTTATGATAGCACTTTTAAGACCGGTTATTAGGAACAACCAGTCTAAAAGTTTCCCAATAACCAGGTTTTAAAAGTAGCCAATAAACTTTTTAAACCAGTTAAAGGGACACAACCGTTCTAAAATATCAAACTTTTTAGACCAGTTGTTCCCAATAACTAGTCTTAAAAGTAGGCGACATTTTTTTTAATGGTAAACTTTTTAGACCGGTTCAAGGGAACAACCGGTTTAAAATAGCAAACCTTTTAGACCAGTTGTTCCCAACAACCAGTCTTAAAAGTAGACGATATTTTTATTTTTTTTAATGCTAAAGTTTTTAGACTAGATCAAAGAACAACCGGTCTAAAATATCAAACTTTTTAAACTGGTTGTTTCCAAGAACCGGTCTTAAAAGTTTTTTTTAATCCTAAATGTTTTAGACCTATTCTTAATAACAACAGGTCTAAAAATTTTAACATTTTAAACTGGTTTTGAACGACAACTGGTCTAAACAATAATGAATATTTTTTTTAATTCAAAACATATATTATACCTATTATATTACAACCGTCTAGAAAATGTATTGTGTATATATATATATATTTTGTTATTTTATTTCTTTTTAAACCGGTTCTTATTATAACCGATCTAAATAATATATTTTTAGACTTTATTATAGGGGAACCGGTCTCACAATTTTTGCATAATTGCGAAACTGCCACCGCCTATACCTTTTAAACCTTATCCGCTATGACAATTCTAAATGTGTAGGTCAAAAAGGTCTCTTTTATACTAGTGCAGCTCAAAGTGTCATTTTCAGTGGCGACTAATCAAAAGTCGCCGCTGAAACCATACTTTCAGCGACGACTTTTAGAGTTCGCCGCTGAAAGTGATCACTGAAACTCAATTTTTTTGTAGTGCAAGGATTTATATAGCTGAAATACTGCAAAAATGTGCAAACGAGTGAGGGATATGCCCACAAATTCCTTGAAGGATTCTCAACGCCATTGATGCAGGGAAAAGTAAGAATTTAGATCTTCTTCCCGACAAAGAGAAGAGGAGGAACACAAGTTTAGAGAGAGGGGAATTCGTTTTTTTTTTTGTTACAATATTATTATTAATTTTTTTAAAATTATAAGCTTATAACTCATTTTGCCACATCATATTGCTAGTTCACAAGCCACATTAGCAAAACTAGCAGTGTCAGTGACACATCAGATTTAACGCCGTCAAGTCTTTATTACATTGCATTGATTAACGTTTTTAAAGGAAAATAACTTAAAAGATCAAAATCTATGGTTTAAAACTACAAAGGCTAAAACTATAAAGACCAAATATTATTTTAACCCTTATAATAAATTAAGAGTAACATTGTATGCTCAAATGAAAAATTTCTCTCTGTCATATAAATACGACAAAAAAATTACTTCTCTCTATCCTATAAATAGGACCAAAAGAGTACTACAAGAAATGGATGAATTTTTTTTTTCTTGAATTTCCTCTCAGAAAAGACGTGGAAGTGCCTTGCTATTTTCCACTTTCCTCGTCATTATTATTCTCCCCTGATAGCTCCTCTAAAGATTTTCCCTTTGGCTCTGGCACTAAGAAAGTACACAAGAACCCTAAAATATTAACCACACCTAATACAATCAATGAATTTTTCACTCCAATACCTGCAGGATATCCTGCATCTGCCTTGCTCTTATCTTTATTCTGTGCCAAGTACAAGAATCCAAATGCGCCAACTATAGCCCCAAGCTTCCCTGATGCCGACGATATCCCGTGACAAGTAGACCGGAATCGGGCCGGAAAGATCTCCGCCGGCACAACAAACGTCGTAGCATTAGGCCCAAAGTTGGCGAAGAAGAACGTAAGCGCGTACATCACCACAAACCCTATTCTATTCTCCTTACGTGTCCAGTGATCGTAGGGAATAGCTAGGGCAAACATGAACACAGTCATGAAGAAGAAACCCAGCAACTGAATAGCAAATCTTCCAATTATATCAATCAAAGCAACGGTCAACCAGTAACCTGGAACTGTACTGCATAAAGCAATAAGAGTCTGAGCCCTAGAGATCCTGAATACTTCTTCAAGAGAGTTCATGGTCTGCGCCGGAGGAATCCAACCGACCGCACTAAAGATATCCTTCTGAAACAGATTTTGGCTGTAAAACGCAATGTCTAGCAAGAACCATGTGCTTGCTGTTCCAAGAAGGTGTAATCCATGGCGGTTCATGAATTCCCTTGAGAACAAGCCATATAATTGAGCTTGTTCAGGTATAGGTTTCTGGGGTTCGGCTTGAATTTCGACCTGTAAAACTTTGGACATGTCCGCGGCGGCGCGTTCAGTGTTCTGAGCAACGAGGGCCGTGTAGCGAGCCGTTTCCGGCATCTTGGTTCGCCAGGAATAGGTTAAAGCGGCGGGGAAGGCTCCCATTATTAGAATTATTCTCCAAACATAGTCTGCTTGTGGAACTGTGGAGCCGATCGGGTCAACCTCGTAAGGTTGTGCTTTAAATCTGGTGATTATATATGCAAGTTAATGTTACTTTATCACACTTTTATTGTTGTAAAATAACAAATTATATGACAATATACGAATTTTATGTAAAAATTTAAAAGATTGAATGTGCTTGCCATTAAACTTTAAAGGGAAGATGTTAACTTAGATATGGTTGTGTATCAAAAAACATAGATATGGTTCAGTATAATTTATACAGATGGATTAGTGTTTGTAAGTGAAAGTTTTTGTATAATTTAATTTAAAGTAATTTTCAGTTATATGTTAATAAGAAAGAAAGAAATTAGTATTAAAGCAAATATTGTTGTACTCACAATTTCATGGAAATAGCAGATATAGCCATTGCGACTATTCCACCTCCCAAAATGCCAAACCCTTGCATGGCAAAAACTGCAGCAATGAAAGTCCCTCGAGTCTTCTTGTTGGAATACTCAGACATTATGGTAGCAGAAAGAGGATAGTCCCCACCAATTCCAAACCCTAACCAAAATCGAAAGAAGCATAGCGTCGACATCACCGCCTTCGGATCATGTCCGAATGACAAACCTGGAGCAAAAAAATACACACTCAATGGTTAAATGTAGGAGTTACATGACTAATTTACAGAAATATTGAGAAAATCAGTGAAACTAGTTATTTGTAAATAATATATGTTAGTTTTCCGAAAGTAACTTTTTACCTATTTTCATTCTATATAACTCATTGAATAGAAAATCTTTTAATATATACAATCAATTGGGAGAGTTTAAGAGAGAGAAAATAAATTATATTTGAGAGACAAAATGAATTGAGATATTAAGTTTAGAATAAAACAAACCCCTTATTGGGACTTATAGTGAGGGCATAACCGGGGCGGAGTAATTAGTAAGATTGTTAGTAATTTTTTATGGTATTTTACAATATAATTATTCTATAGTACAGACCTGAAGCAACAGAACAAAACACCATCAACATGAGGGTCAAGCCGTAGACTTTCTTTCGTCCTAGTTTATCTCCGAGCCATCCAAAGAATAACTGCCCGGAAAGTGTTCCACAGAAAGCGACGCCGTTCACCGCTGCTGAAACATTAGGTGGCAACGAGCCCGGCTTCGGCGAACCGTCGACGTGGTAATATATCCGGCCGAGAAGCTTCGTGATGAGCGATATGCAAAAGAGGTCGTACGCATCGGTGAAGAAGCCCATTCCGGCGATGATGATGGTGGTGAAGTGGTACCATTGTGTTTTGGCAACGTCTAGTGCGTTTAGCACATGTAGGTTTTGTTCATTGCCCATATGTATGGTTTTCACAAGAACCTGTTCACTAGTGCAACAAACGGAAGAGAAATTAGAAAGAACATATTTTTGAAACCAAAATATTTTATGGCTAAATAAAACTGAGAACAGATATAAGAATTTTTTAATCATTATTTTAAACAATAATTCTTGCGATGATAAACGGAACAAGAAAAATTTGTAACTTTCTGTAATTTCAGAACCTATGACAATGGGGATTTCCAACTTTCATTTAAAACTATAATATATACACTCGTTTCAAATTTAGATGACCTAATATCATAGATTAAGCTAATTAGCTTTCTTCCCAGTTAATGCAGGAGAAATTGAAACAGCTCTCTCTTTTTCGAAATTTCAAACAAATTATTTCACAACATTAACCAATTAAATACAAATATAGATAGATATTTAGCTTGTTTTGAGATAGAAACTCACCTGTACGTGTGAGACAAGTATAGAAGGTTTTCACAGTTTGGAGGGGAAAAATGAGAGAGTGTAAAAGAATTAAAGACTTTGAGAAGAAGACTAAGAGGAAGACGATGTATAAATACAAGATATGGAAATATTCAACTGTTACGTGTAAATAAAACCCTATTTCTCGCCTAACGTGTGGTCAACAACTAGCTTCTACAACTCCGCATCACCTCATTGGTCAACCTTTTTTTTTAATTTTAAAAATTAAATTAAATTATTAAAAATTTAGCCGAATTTTTTTTGGCAGAAATGAGTATATTCTGATTGACTAAAATCAGATGAACGAATATTCCCCACAAAAGAGGGTGGTTCTTCAATGCCATTGACTAATGACCATAGCAAATTGCCGACTCTTAAATATGATATAAATGATATTTATAAATAAAAATTAATTCAAAAAACAGACTAGTCAGGGTTTTTTTTTTTTTTTTTTTGCCAACAATAGACTGGTCTGGGTTAGAAACCGGTCTAGGGCATCCTTCAGGCCGCCATATAAATGTAGTTGATATAAAACAAAAAAAGGGGGGTTTGAAGCCCATTAATCATCCCAATTACTGCATGTTTAGATTAGTAATTAATAATAGCTTTTACGATTTATGAAATAAATATTTGAAAAAAATTTTGTCTTAATTTATACAAAAGGGCTTCTAAAACTACAGTTTTATAATTTGTCAAACATGCACTTAAGTCCTTTTACATGTAGTATATGCACAAGACTTTCATGTTTGTTATGGTGACTCAAAAATCACATTAAATAAGCCAATTTCAAAACAATATTTGGGTCCTCTCATTTTCTCTTCCCATTTGTTCCCGTCCTTTTCTCTCAAATTGCACTGTTTAGGTGCAAAACACACAAGCTCCTCACTTTTTTTTTTTTTAAAAAAACAACATTGACTATCATGAAATATTTTGCAGTATCATTCAGTTCCTTAAAATATTTTTTTAAGATCCTAAAAAATTAGTTCAGGATACTGGATAATGAAAAAATATTCTAAAGTATCGACTGATACTTAAAAAATACTTCTGAATGGTCATTGTTGTTTTTCAAAAAAAAAAAAGTGAGGAGTTTGTGCGTTTTGCATCAAAACAGTGCATTTTGGGAAAAAAAGATGAGAGCGAATGAAAAGGGAAAAAGAGAGGATCCAAATCCACAATTTAGTCACTCTGAAGATGCGATTGAGATATAGATTCTCTCTCTTTTTTCCCTTTTTCTTTTCAGAACCTCATGTACCTTTAGATAAAAAAAAAAAAAGAATTATTAAAATTTAATATTTTATAAAAATATTATTATAATGCTTTATAAATTTTTATTTTTTATTTTTTCTATTTTGTAGTTATGAACTCCGCACATCATTTTAACTATTTAATTATATATATATATATATGTTACGATAATAAATTTACAAAATAGTACTAAATCTAAATCATCAATTGTTTTGATCTAACGACAAATATGAGATTATGAGAGGAAAAACAAAACAGAAAAAGGAGAACTCACATAATATAGGTAACAAACCGATATAGCATCAGGCCTCTTATCTAATCTGTTGGGTTTTATGCATATATATACCCTACTTACTACTACAGAAATTGGAAATTTTGATGTTTAAAAATTAAACAGTTATAAAAATCAGAGTAAAATATTTTAACTACCATTCTATTTTGTCTTAACTACATAGACCCTCTCTCCATTTTGAAAATATAAATTTTAGTCCCAACCATTAACACCGTTCAAGAATATCTTGAAAAGATTCTTGAAGTATATTTTTTTTATTTAAAATCATATTAAAATAAATCTTGATTACTAATTTACCCTTGATTATATCAAATCGCTAATTTATCTTTTAACACTAATAAAATTAATATTTATTAACAATCTATTTAATATTTTTACTAAATGTAGGAAAAATATAAGTATTTTTTTATGCAAAAATATTAACAACTTGATTGAAATTTTGAGTAATTTTTTAATAAACATATGTTTACTAAAATATATTTAAAAATTTTGAATTATAATATAGGTTTTCACTCAAAAGCTGTGGTTATTTGAAAGTTTTTCTTGACTCAATATCATCTAGAAATTATTCAAAATGGAGCAATGTCACCCACACTTAAAAACTGTTAATTTATTTTGTTTGACCGTCCACCACCTCATCTTCTCACTTCCTCTCTTGGGAACTACCATGCATGAAGATCAGACGGAAGAATATAATCATATTCCGTTCTCATATTTTATGTGAAGTTGGGTTTTGCACTTTGGTTCATGAGCTCAGTAATACAGCTCGGGTTTTATTTAATTTGCAGACGCATATGGCATCATAGGTATGATCTCAATCATATATATTGCAAAGTTTATAGCTTCAATTTGTTGCTTTAGTTTATTCGTTTTTTTTAATTTAAAAAATTCTGTTGGTCATGATTTGCTCGTGAATCATCTTTTTTTAATGAACAAATGATTAATTTGTGAATGCTTTGATTTCAAATTCTTTGCAATTGCTTTGATTAATTGTGGGAGTAACTCCAAATTCCCGATTCCAGCAAGAATCTTGCCAGGGCTAATGAGGGTGGGGGAGAGAGAATGGGGAAGAAGATGAAATCAGGTGGCGGGACAGAATGCCAGGTGTCCGCCACACAATCAGTTTTGGTCAAACAAGCAGTATATTAACGGTCGACAAAAGTGGGTGTTAAAAAAAAAAAAAAGGTAACATTGTTCTATTTTTAATACTTCCATAACCGTATTGAGCCTAAGGTATTGAAAACTGGATAGGACATTGAATTGGTCGAGACACTGGGTTAAGGGTCAATAGTTCAGATCGGGGTCAACCCGGGGGTCAGACCGGGAGTCAAACCGGGATTAATTAAAAATATATATATAATTTAAATGTTTATATATACTATTTAAAAAACTACATAAGAGTTTTTTTTTTCCAACCAATAGTCAAATATAACCTCGTGAACCTAATACCCACAAAAGTATCATTAAGAATATAAGGATTTTACTCCAACCAATGCAAAACAACAAAAATATTCCACAATACTTTTAAAACTCCTTGCAAATCAAAAAAATTCAAAGAAATAATTTTTAAAAAAGACAAAATGACGTCGTTTGGGATATAAAAAATTTAAAAAAGATTAAAAAAAATTTAAAAAAAGGGGCAAACCGGTTCACCACGGGTCATCCCGGTTCACCCTGGGTTGGACCGGTTCAGACCGGGTTGACCGGGTCAGTTAGACCCCGGTTTTTTAACCTCAACCGGGCCGGTCCAGTCCGGTTTTTAATTCATTGGTTGAGCCATAAAAATTTTCAAATACCCACAGTTTCTAAGTAAAAATTTTCAGAGCAAAAATAAATCTCAACCCTATATATATAAATCTAATATACATATATATATATATATATATATATATATATATATATATATATATATATATATATATATGAATGCACAACATTTTATCCAACCTATGTACTGAGCCATCAGTTTCCAAGGTGATGAAACCAGGTTTCATCACCTTGGAAACTGATGGCTCAGTCGTTCAAACAGGCCAGAGTGGATGGGTTTCATCACCTTGGAAACTGATGGCTCAGTCGTTCAAACAGGCCAGAGTGGATGCGCCGGTGTCATCAAGGATGAAAATGGAAATTGGATCCGTGGTTACATTAGCAAGCTTACTCGAGTTCCTCCTGTTGTTGCGGAGATCATCGCAATTATACAAGGTCTTCAACTATGCTGGAATCACAGTTTCACTAGGGTCTTGGTCCGTACTGACTGCCTTGAAGCCATAAATCTTCTCACTCGGGGTTGCGAAAGCTCCTACCCGTACAAGGATGTCGTTGATGATGCAAGACTCTGGATATTTAGGACTTGGCAAGTTCTTCTATGTCATATTCCTAGAGAACATAATTTATTAGCTGATCATTTGGCCAAAATGTCTCATACTATTAATGATACTTTTGTACTCCTTGATCACCAACCACCTTTCTTTAGTGAGGCGGTCGTTGATGAAGGTTGATTAAGTTTGCTGTTTTTCTTGTAATTAGTCCTTAGTGGATTAATGATATCCAGTTTCTCATTCAAAAAAAAAAAAAAAGTTTACATCATATATAATATTTAATAAACAAATGAGATTAAATATTTAAATCTATTGAAAAAAAATATATAATCACAAAATTAATTAACTTTAATTAATTTCTAATACGGTAGTCAACTTGACAATATGACGAAAATTTGAAAATATATATTAAAATTATTTTGTAATGTTGGTTAAAGATATGAGATTCAATGTTGTGATTTTTTTAATGACGGGTTTAAAAGATGATTTAACAATCAACTAATGATTGGGCGGATATAAGTTGAATCTCAAAATTATAATGAAAGCTTATGCAACATATATTTTGATTTAAATGAAGGTCTATATAGATTTTAAAAATAAAGGAAAAATCTATGTAATTTAAAATAAATAGATCGAAGTGAGGTTGATGTATTTTACTCTAAAAATAAATGTAGCATAACGTGGGGCGGAATATTTGTGGAGCTTCATTTGATAGTTAAAAAATACACTGTCAAATACTATTTGAATAAACTTGACTGTTATATACGAAACCGTCAAATTGCATTTAAATTTTTCAAAAATTTTAAATGTATTTTATTATATTTTGCAGTTTTTTTTTTTTTTTGCCTTCAAATAAAATTTAAATTGGAAGATTGTATATTTAATCATCAAGCGTTCCTAACTATAACTTGAAGTTTAAGTTATTACACTAAAAAAATCGAATTAGTATCGTAATTTTATTTCATTGCCATCCCTTCATTAAATTTAGTGACAGAAATTTTTGGTCTCCAATTATTTTGCGAGGTCAAGGGTTCAAAATATGGTTTTAACAGAAATGCAATAACTATGTGATATAGCCATGACATGGCATAAACCAGGTGCCAAGATGATGACGAGGCATAAACAAAGCTGATGTGGCACCAGTCGACAGTAGTGATGTGGCATATCCATCCTCTGTACAACGTACATGGATGTTTTTTGGTCTATTTTCTTTTGGAGGTTTTTGCAAGTTAGTTGTTAATAATGCTTAAATTCTAGTCAGTGTTCTACTAAAATCCATAGTAGATGACTTCATGAGCTGCAAATTTGGTTATTTTTCTTTTGATTTGTTTTTTTTTTTTTTTGGTTGGGTAAAACTGTGGAATTCGCTGCCATTCTTTATTCATCCAAAACATCCCTTGGGTCCACAACCCCGAAACGATCATGAACCAGCAAGTCCTGTGTCTCAAAGATTAAAATCTCCTACAAGACTAAGATTAGCTAGTTTATCAGCAACTTGAATACCTTCCCCATATGTGTGTTGAAAGGCCAAGCCCTAGTCAGGGGGTAAAATATCACGAACCCAACTCAGCAAAGCACTTTGAGGAGTCACACATTTACTGAGAACCAACCCTGTAACACACATACCAGAACTATCTCTTAATATCCATTAACAGATGATTTAAAGTTCAATTTGAACCAACCCTTTGGACTAGCCTTATCAGAAAGGTTCTCCAACTCCCAAACATGTTGGTTAATTATCGAATCAGGAAACGTTGGAGTAACAAAACCTTCTTCAAACAACAATTTGTTTCGCCACTGCCATTGCCACCAAACTGTTATAGGACACAACCCAGCCCAGCTATCTCCCTTTCTCTGGTTAGCAACTAACCATTCCTTATATTGAATTGAGGTCGAAAAAACTCTTCACCAATCCTACCTCGAACAACAACCCTCCATATATCTTTCCCAATCTTACAACCCCTTAGTGCATGCGTCAGACCTATCCAAAGTCGCATCTCTAAATCTTTCTACAAGCACTATCTTCCACTCGCTCCCTAAACTTCTCAAATTTAGATTGACTATACAAGTTGTTTTATGCGTCAAAAAGGTATTACTTAACACCAAAAAGATTTACTGGTTATAATATTTGGCGCCATAGAAATTTCGTATTATATCACGCTTCAATCTACGATTAGTTATCGGAATTGTTTAGTCATTTAAATAGCACGTCCCCCAATCAGTACCACTGAAAAGACCAATTATTAAACTTTTTCTAAAAACTAGAGTACCATGAAATAACTTTCAGAGAATCCTGGAAAAGAACTTTAAAAGTTGAGAAATGAAATAACAGTTTTTTTATTAGGAGTTAATTAGAAAATCTCGAAACATGATAAGCAATTCCCAACTTTTTTCTTGGGAAACATCTAATCCGTCATTTTCCAATTTCTAAATTCTTTTTCAGGGATTCTCTCAATAACTATTTCTAAAAACTAGGGTACCATAGAAATTTCGTATAATATCATGCCTCACTCTACAATTAATTATGGGAATTTTTTAGTCATTTAAAATTTTTAAATAACACATGTAACCCAATCAGTACCACTGAAAAGACCAATTATTAAACTACTTCTAAAAACTAGGCCACCATGAAATAACTAGGCCACCATTAGTGATTGAAAGCTTCACATTATATTTGAAAAGATCCTTTTCAAAATATAATATGACCCAGCTCGTTCTCTGTCTCATCCATTGTTAAAAATCCAAATCACCAAAACTGTACAATGAATGTTCACAGCCATTTCCAGGTTTCTAGGTCAAATTTGAAAACTCATCTGTACACATCTAAAAATTATGATTGAGGACTAATTTCAAATCTCAGGATATGTACTACTACTATGCAAAATTTCAGAGATAGTTTCACTCATGTGACCTCTTAACCTTCACTCTAATGATGTGTTTGGTTGGAGGGGAGAGGAGTATTTGGTCTAAAATTTTGGAAGGGAGCAAAAAAGTTTGAATAATTTGACCATATTATTGCTTTTACTCCCTCTATGTTATTCTCTAGAAATTCTTATATTTCATCACATTTTTCTTATACATTTATTGGTTTTGAACTCAAATTGTGGAAAAAATTTATACATATGAAGAAAAATATGATGTGATGAAAATGCTTTGACAATTATCAAATTTTGAGCTAAATGTATGAAAGTTTTGATTAAATTGAAGAAACTAGAAAGCTCATAAACTCCCTCTCTTTGTAGGATGATGATGACAAAATGTAGAAGCTTACAAAGATCATTGGAAGTGGGGAAAAGAAGAACAAAATTCAAAAGGAAGATCAAAGAAGTAGCTTGAAGAAACTCCCAGTCGCTTTTGCTTCGCTATGGCAACACACTAGGGGTGTTCATGGGTAGGGCGAAGCCCTTATTCAATGCCCTGCCCGAAGAATCATCGGGCTACATTTTATAGCTCGATACCCGGCCCTGCCCGATAGAAGCCCAAACATTTTCGAGCTAGGTAAGGACGGGCTGGGTAAGGCGGGCTTTGCCCTGCCCAATATTTATCAACCCTACTTTGAAGCCACTATTTAAGGGAGCACAAATAGGTTCATAATTATTGAGCTTTTGTTCTTGAAAAACTTGACCTTTACTTGCATTTCTTGTGTTTAAAAATGTACCAAGAAAGGGTATCCAAGATATACCCACCCTAGAAGAAAACGAATTTCCATAACAATCAAAGAAAAAGCCAAATTTCTACCAATTTCAAAGTTAACAACTCCCATTCTACATCAAAGGAAGGCACAACCATAATTCTACGTATGGAACATTCCAAAATAAGTCTACAACTTAGTATTGAAGTCAAAAAGAGAAAGACTACCATATGTCTTAACAAATAGTCAAATACCTATACTGGAATAATTAAATAACATCCACAATCCATTAAAAACAAAGCGTAAAAAAATTTTAATTAAAGCCTTGTAGTTGTGCAAGTGGTTGCATCAATCCCCCCCAAATTAACAAAAGGATGAAGCAGCTAGAATTACCTACAAGTAAGCAAAGAAGAAAGCATGTAATTATGTATAAGGAAATTTACATTTACAAGTAAATTTTTAAAGGTTGCAAATTATCTACTTGTCAACTCATTCTTGTAAAATTATCCTTCAATCACCATTAGCCAACCATACCCATTACATTCTCCCTTCTCCAAGTGCAACATCTAAGGGAAAAAATAAAAGAACAATTACATTACAAATTATGAAGTAATATATTTGTGTTCAGGTGTGTGTGTGTGTGTGTGTGTGTGTGTGTGTGTGTGTGTGTGTGTGTGTGTGTGTGTGTGTGTGTGTGTGTGTGTGAATTTATGAACTTCAAAATAAAAGCTTATATGCAAGATGAATGGCATTTTCTGTCTCATCAAAATTATCAAACTCGTGAAGCTTTTCAACAAATTCAATTAGAGGTTGCTCATATTGTAGCCAATTTTGGCTACATATCAATGCTTCTGTCATTTTAGGAGACAGAGAGCTCCTATAATGATTAACCACATGTCCTCCTATACTAAAGGCAGACTCATAAGCCACTATGGAAACTAGCATAGCTAATACATCTCGTGCCATATGGGAGAGAATTTTGTATTTTTCAGAATTAGCTTTCTGCCATGATAGTATATCAAACTCAATTGTTGAAGGGACTTCATATCTTGAGTCAGTTGCAATATATCTATCTAACTCAGTTTGAGGATCTGTTAAGGTTTTTTGTTTCATAGATTCTAACCACTTATGACCAGGATCCTTATCATCATCAAAAGAAGGAAATGAAACTGCACTTGCTGTACTTGTTGAGTCAATTCCTGATTCAATAGAAACCCCTACAGAGTACTGTTACGAGTGTGAATGATCAATTAAATAGTGCAAGTGTACACTGTCGTAATCAAGTAATATAGAAGTGAGTAGAGTATCGTTCCCATGAGGATTGATCACTAAGTACCAAAATGAGTAATTTTAATTCTATTTAGTCGATCGATAAATTGGTGATTGAGAGTACAAATAAA
This sequence comes from Inga laurina, assembly GCA_963855925.1. NCBI lineage: Eukaryota > Viridiplantae > Streptophyta > Magnoliopsida > Fabales > Fabaceae > Inga > Inga laurina. The sequence goes on from OY979711.1 coordinate 25,148,560, forward strand.
AGAAAAATAATTAAATATGAGTGCAGATGATATGAAAACAAATATGAGAAAAAGTCCTAGGGATTAGATTTCACTTAACAAATTCCGGATTGAATCACTTATCTATTCTAGCCCAATTTATTCCACATGATTGATAGTCGAGTTTCCTTAATTTAATTACTAGCCTCTTCCAAGGTCAAGCAATTCTACAATTAATTGCTAATCCAATATATTCCTATATGAATTTAAGCAATTAATTATGCATTAAGATTTATGAAACTCAATAAGACTACACAACTCATATGAATATATTCCTATTTCATATGCAAGTCATGGTTTTAATTATAGGATCTACACACATATATATCCTTCCGGTCTCAACATGCATATTATAATCATTCAAAAGGTGGCCAATCAAATGAAAGCATTAAGAACAATAATTAAAACTCAATCATGAAGGAGAAATTAAAACTAGATTTAATAAGTTAAGATTCAATCCGTCATTAGTAAGCTACGTCATCACCCTAGGAAAATAAAAATTTAGCTCATGATAAATTAAAAACAAAATCAAAATAAATTGACATTATATAAAACTAGAATGAAATCTTCATAAATACTGCATAAACTTGAATATTAAATTCTCAAATATAAATATACAACCAAAAATATACATAAAAAAACTGGAGAAATCTAGCCGTCCATTTAGGAGGTAAAACCTTCCATGTAGGAAGCATGCAAAAAGTAATACAATACTAAGCCTTCCATGTAGGAGGCATGCAGAAAATAATATAATACTAAGCCTTCCATGTAGGAGGCATGAAAAAAATAATACAATACATAAAATTAGAAATAAAAAATAACACAATTTATTTAGAACTGTCAGAGAAAATATCTCTCCCTGTCAGAGAAGGATCTCTGACTGTCAGAGAAAATTCTTCACGCCTTCTTCTCTCCTCAAATCTACGCCTGACGCATTGAATTTATAGGCAGCGTCGTGTCACTTTTTTCCACGGTGCTACAGTGATTTTGCCAATTTTTTCCATAATGCTACAATAGTGAACAGTATCCTGTCGATTGTTTTACGTGTTTTTTCCGTGTTGCTACAGTGCTACAGTGCTTCCATCCGCTACAGTCACCTCCGTCCGCTACAGTAACGTCCGCTACAGTGACTCCGTCATGAATAGTAACCGACGCTACAGTACTGAATTTTTTTATATTTTTCTTTATTTTTTAAATAATATTTATTTTACACCCAAATATATTATATTAAGCTCAAATATCGTCCATAAAATCATCATATAAGGGAAAATAAATATGCAAATATTTCACTTATCAAGTACTCATTAAACTACAGATACAAACCATCTTTAACCCTTTCCTTCATAATCAAGCATATGTCAGGGTCAATGTAAAGGACATCAAACATATGATACATATAAGCTAGTTCTTATACCGAGGATCTAAAATTATAGCCACAAATAGCAATGGATTCATATTATCTGCTTGACCCCAATACTTGTTATACTTTACCTATATGCTAGTGCTCATCTCTCCCAAGAACTTGTTAGCATTATTCATAACATTCTTTCTCAACATTTTTTGAACACGAGCAATTTTGAGGAAATATTCATTTGATGTTATAGAAAGGGAACTCAAAAATTTCAATGTTATTTCATAAAAACCCTTCAAGAATTTGATGAAGACCTTAACAATTATCCCAATCATTTATAATACACTACTACAAAAAATGTTTTTAACGTCCCTTATTTAGACCTTTTAACGTCTGAAAACAAGGAGACGTCTATGTGAGCGATGTAGTAAAAAATGACAATAAAGTCCGTAAATAAAATGACGTCTAAAGTCTGGACTTTAGACGTCCCCATTTTAAAATGGGGACCTCTAAAGTGCTTTTTTTAAAAAAAAAAATCATTTATATTACATATATGAACTAAACAGTATTTAAAATCAAAAATTACAGATCATCGTCAATAAAATTACAAATCTAGTATCTGAACTCCAAATCCAAAATCTACACAATAATAACTGTAGAGCTGAAATCTCATAAACAAAAGATGATAACAATAAGATGAATCAGTTGCAAAAAAACTTATCTCCTTCTATTATTAAAATTCATTTTCTTGTATTAATGAATAAAGAAGAGCAACAGGGAGAGATAAACCTCATTTTCTCAGTGGGAACGTGGCCATGAAGCATGTTTTGGAGTCTCGATCTACAAACCATAACAACACGAGTTAGAAGATAAAATAGAAGGGAAATCCAAAAAAAAACAGAGAAAGAAGATAAAATAATAAAAAATAGTAAGAAACATAACAGATCTGGTGAAAAAGAGAGAGAAAAAAGAAGAAGCAAGTTTAAAAATAGTATATAAAGAAGAAGAAGCAAGAGTTAAATGCGTGGTGGTAAGTATTACAGATCTGGTGAAAAAAAGAGAGAGAGAAAAAGAAACAAGTTTAAAAACAGCGTATAAAGAAGAAGAAGCAAAAGTTAAATGCGTGGTGGTAGTGGTTCTTGTTGTGGTTGCGTTGATGAGAAAGATGAGTGTGGGTCTATAAAGCTGACAAATAAAGACTGTCAGTACATATTTGAATTATTTTTGGCATCCCTAATATTGTTTAGTTAATTTTTTTTTACTTTAGACGTCCCCAATTTAATTGGGGACGTCTAAAGTTTTTTTTTTATATAATCAAAGGCGTCCCTAATATTAGGGACGCCTAAAGTGGCGTCCCTGATATTATATCAAGGACACCACTTTAGGCGTCCCTGATAACATTAGGGACGCCAAAAGTGGCATCCCTAATATTTAAAAGGTGTCCCTCATATATATAAGGGACGCCTTTGATTAAAAAAAATTAACTTTAGACGTCCCCAATTAAATTGGGGACATCTAAAGTGACCAAAAGGCGTCCCTGATTAAAAAAAATTAACTTTAGACATCCTCAATTAAATTGGGGACGTCTAAAGTGACTTTAGACATCCCTATTTGAATTGGGGACGTCTAAAACTATTCAAATCTCACTCAGAATTATAAAAATGTCATCGTCTTTATTTTTTACGTCCCTTTTTTAAAAAGGGACGTGCTTTAGGGTCGTAAAATCAATATTTTGTAGTAGTGATAGGACCAGAAAAGGCGTCACGCTTACACTTAGAGCTTGAATTGGTTGAGCTAAAATGTGAAATATCTTCAGAATCTTCATCATGCATCCACTCAGATACCTTTTAAAACTTCATGGCAGCTTCCAACATTAAGTATGTTGAATTCCACCTAGGGGCCACATCAAGGCAAACAAGGCTTTTGGTGTCTGTTTTCTCAGCTTGAACCCAAGTGAAAGAGAAGAATGAACATATCTAATAGCACTTAGAATGGCTTTAAAGCTATCTTTCATCACTTAATTCCTTCGTTCACCCCCAAATTAATATGGGTACAACTCCTTAGTTGTAGATAATCACCTCCACACAGTAAGGCATTCCAACTCCTTAAGCACCTCTTAAGATATCCTAAAGCTGTATCATAAGATGAGGCGTTATCCACGGTTATTATGAACACCTTCTCAATTTCCCAATCTAACAAGCACTTCTCAATTGGCCTCTCTACAGAATCACCTCTATGATTTTCTACCATAACAAAATTCATAATCCTTTTATGCAGTTTCCATTCTTCATCAATAAAATGTGCTGTCAAGCATAGGTAGTTGAAATTTTGGTTCGTTGTCCAGCAATCCGTGGTAAGACAAACATGTTTAGAACTTTTCTTCAAGAATGTATTCAATACTTTAACTTCTCCAAGATAACATTGCCACACATCCCTTGCAATTGATATTCTTGAAGGGATTGGAAAGCGAGGTTCAAACTGATATAATAACTTCCTAAATGAAGGCTTGTCAATAATTCTGAACGGCTGCTCGTCACATATAATGAATTTAAACAAATCTCTTCTGTATTGCTTTTCATCATATTTATGTGGGACCAAAGATCTTCCCTGCCCACTCATCCACCAGAAAACATATTTAACATGGCTTTTTTTATCTACAGTAGCCTTATGTGGATTCTCTCGACACTTTGGGATATGCCTCAACATAGAGTTTGTTCCATGGCGATTTAGATTAGCTTTATAAGTCTTATGACAATACTTGCAAGCTACTAAGTGATCACTATTAGTTTCTTCAATTGGCATTTTGATAAAATTGTCCCACACCTCTAATGTGTGCTTGGGTTCTCTTTCTTTTCTCTTAGTACCCCTACTTTCAACATTTGTGATTTGGGTGACAGGTTCAGTTAATGTTTGTGGGGGATTTGGAGGATGAAGAAGGGGAGAGGGAGGGCTAGACACTTTGAGTAAGATGTGGAGCAAGAGGAGGAAGAGTAGGGCTATGGGAAGGAGCTTTACCAGGTCCATTAGGATTAGAAGTTGGCGTTTGACTCGGTCCTGTAGGGGTTGGTGTTTGAATAGGAGTTGAAGCACCATAAGATAATTCAATAGGGGATGGTGATGTAATAGAATCCCTATCATCCATTGAACCTGTAATTTTGGGCAAAATCAGAATTAGAAGACAAATACAACATTTTGGGAAAAGTATTAACATACAAAAGACTGAGAAGATATTAAAATACTTATATTGGCAAGCAAGTATATTCTAAGCTTCTAAATCTATATAAAATAACAAGAGTTGTACAGCTAAACAAGGTCTCAAGTAAAATAATAATAATAATAATAATAATAATAATAATAAAGCATCTTCAAAGGTACGTGGATATTTCAACCCCCATCTACCATTCAAATTCATCAGGATATATATATATATATATATAAAGCCTTAGCTTGTTGACCATTAACTTTCGATGGAATAGGCACCCAAATTTTTAAAATTCTACCTTTCATTAGGATAACAAAGCATCTATAAAAGTCTTGTCATGAATAAACTGACATTGAAATATTTTTTACAGAATATATAAAATCTTACAACTAATATATAGATCCATTAATTACAAAAACTACACATATACACACACAAATTGTGCAGTACTGTAGATAGCCAAATATGATGTTCTAAGAAATATATATACACTACAAAAGCTTCAGATTATCACAATGCAAGTGTATAGAACACTATGAAAGCTTCAAATTACCACAGTCACAGATCTGACTTTAAACCAAGCTCAGAAAAAAAAAGATAATCAAAACAATGTTCTAAGAGAGAAAAAAAAGGAAAATCAGATTAACCAAGATGATAAAGAAAGGATTTACCAATCTAGACAAATTACTCCGAGAATGCGAAAGGGAAGCGTTTAAGAAAGAAAATAATTACCCTCGTATTAAATGAGCTTCTCGCTGATCTTCGGTCAGAGAATAGCACTAGGTGAACACTGAACACAGATGAGGTGCCATACAAAGATTGAGAGTGTAACACCCCAAATTTTATATCCACCAAATATATTGTAATTATTAGAGAAATTTAATAAAATGGTGAATATTCATGAATCTAGAATTTATGAATTTTATAAATGTTCATATTCATGAGAAAATAGGCAAAATAATTATGGAATTAATTTGGTTAATTTAAAAAGCCCAATATTAAGGTTCAAAAATGAATAAATAATAGATAAAATATTTGATCCAAAAATTGATGGAAATTGGCCAAATAAAAAATAAGAAAAGAAATTGGAATAAAAAGGTAATGGCAAAATCGTAATTTTGCAAATTTATCACAAAATTAATTATTTTCTGATTAATTGAAGTTAATTTCAATTAATTAAGGAAAATAAAATGGAAAAATATATTTAAAATATTATTTTCAATTTAATATGAATTTATGAAAAAATTAAGCAAAAACTGCAATTTTGACCAAAATTAAGACTTTACATGTATACATAACTTGGATAAGTTGTGAAGTCAATTGAGACCATAGGGAGGGACCCCTAGGTGCCTCCTACATGTTGCAAGAGGAAGAAAATATTGGTTGGGCTTAATGAGCTTGGTTACATGTACATAGGGTTTATGTGCATAAAATTGATTTTGGAATTTTTGGAAATTCCATAAATCATTAAAAAAATCATATAATATAATAAAAACACATTTCCATCATCTTCCTCAAGCTCATTTCTTGCCCTAACAGATGTGAACTAGAGAGAGTGTGTATGTGAAATTCTAGAGAGAGAAAGAGAAGAAAAACTTGCAAAGGTAAATGATTTCTTCGGAAAATTGGTTCCTAATACGTATAACTCCGTTCCTAAGCTACTCTTCTATGTGTTTAAGGTTTGGGAAGCTCATCTTTGGGTGTGTGAAAGCTAGGGTTTTAGCCTTATCGAGAAAAGCTAAAGGGAAGCGAAAGGTAACTTCCAAACCTTCATATTTTGTCTATTCTAACTGTTGTGGGCAATTTAATCGGTGAAATTTCGCCAGATTGCCATTAGTTTTAAATTTTGGAAATGGGTGTGCCTAAGGGTTATGCTGCCCAATTTTATTTCAAATGGTTGTTATAACTCAATTAGATAGTTAATAAAGTGGTTAGGAGTAAAAAGGAACATGTTTACGGAGCCAAAACTGTAAAACCACAATTTTTCCCAAAGGATACTAGAATTTTGGCCAAGGATGTTAGAGGGCCTTAGAGTTGGATTTTCAATGATTTGATGGTTCCATTGGGTTCAGGAGGGAAAATTAGGTGGGGTTACAGTTGGGCACTTTTTCGGAAAAGGCCAAGAAATCATAATTACGAAAATGCCCCTAAAACTCTTAAAGCGGGACTGCCAATAGGGGTGGAAACAGGCCAGGCCAGGCCAGGCTTTTGCCTTAACAGGCCAGGCCTGTTTTGTTACAGGATGGCTTGAGCTTGGCCTGTGGCCTGTTAGAGGCTTTTTTTTAGGCCTAAGCCTAGCCTGAACACAGGCCTGGCCTGGCCTGTGGCCTGTTAAGGAGGCCTGGTAAGGGTGAGAACAAGCCAAATAACTAACAACATACCTACTACAAACAGGCCGAAATCAGGCCAATTACAAACAGGACGAAAACAGGCCAACTACAAACAGGCCGAAAATAGGCCTAACTACAATAATGATCCAACATAAATCATAAAATATGAAACCAAATACGACAATATTACAATTTTCATTACTAAGTTCACCAATTTAGATCGAATCAATATAAATTTAAAGGACCTTCTCGCCTTCACATCAAATCTTCAATATAATTTCTTCTTCTCCTTCAAAAACCTTGGAAAAAATTAATCAAATGCATGGTATTAGAGCATAACACAATCTAACAAACAATGAAACAATTATGCTGAAGTTCAGTAGAGCTACACGCTATAGCATTATATCAAACAAACAAGGCAACAACTTCTGTGAAAAACTCATGAAAGCTTCAACAGAATAAACAAATATCAAGTACCTAAAAAGGCTAGTGATACAATGAAACAATTATGCTGAAGTTGAAGCTCATGTATATACTATATAGGGCTCAACATAACCTTAAATATTTAATCCTGGTGTGTGCAGTGCACGTGCCTTGTAGCCATTAAACATAAACAATGTTGTAGATTATAGTAACGATAGGAAACACATTTGCAACAAAAAAGCTTTAAGATGTCAAAAACAAAGGGGATGGTCATAAGGCCAAAAAAAGTTTTCGCTCAATCTAATAGTTAATATCTCATGTAATTGCTAAGTGCAATGTAAAGTGTTCCATTGATGAGTGAGAATATATAAAATGACTGAAATTTTGAAAAAGTAACCAATGACCAGCAACAAATTAATCTATGCAATCACAATTTTGATAAAGAAACGAATGACCAGTAAAAGTTTTAACTCTTCTGGTTTACTCCAGGAGGCTACAGTCCACATATTAACCAATGACTAGCAACAGATTCTTATAAGCATTGACATAATGTATCCATTGACTAATAACACAAACTAGTCTATGCAATCACAATCTGGGAATTACAGTATAAGTATAACCCATTCTGCTGGAAGCTTAATACCAATAGAAAAAACATGAATTAAAAAACAAGATCCTCCAATTAAAAAATAAACACGAATTAATACTAGCAGCTTAATACTTCTAGATCACAGTGTTTGAGAACAAGATCCTCTAATTAAAATACATTGGAACACTATCTAATGACCACAATATGAGAAATAGAGCACAATCTAATGACCACCATCTAAGAAAAAAATAGATAATGACCACCATCTAAAAAACACGGGAAGAAAGAGCAGCAACAGATAAATTGGAGAAAAAATAGATAAGACTATCGTAGTGTTTCGTTTATCAGATGACAGATGACCACAAAGCAGTAAAAGATAATCACAATCTGAGGAAAAAAACAATGTCGGAACAGAGCATTAACAGATGACCATTTGCCTGCGTCTCTTGGAATTTGATTTCGTTACATATAATCACAATGATAGAAAAAGCAGCAACAGATTTGGAGATAGACGAAACTGAGCAGCATGCCACCAGAAAAACTGAGAAAAATATCAGAGCACCACGAGAAAGGACAGAAAATCAAGACTCAAGAGCAACCAAGCGAAGATGAAGACAGAAGTGAGGGTGGGTGAGAGTGTGACGACGATCTGAAGCTTGACGGAGAGACGGAGTGACTGGGATTGGGTGAGCGTGAGTCGGCCAAATGAGATTGGGAGAGAGTAGGGAGGGAGAGTTAGGGTTAGACACTTGCTTCTGAAATTGAGATCGGGCCTGACTCATGCGGACAAAAGATGAGAAGTGGGTGTTTGGTTTTTTGGGCTACCGTCTTTTTTTTAAATATAAACAGGCATGCCTGTTAAGCTTAAAAGGCTTATTGATAGGTCTGGGCCAAGCCTGTTTTTCTGAATAGGCTCTGAAATAGGCCTGGGCCTGGCCTTTTATTCTGACAGGCCAGGCCTAATCAGGCCGGAAACAGGCCAGGCCACAGGCCCCTGTCAGGCCGCCTGGCCTGTTTCCACCCCTAACTGCCAAGGGTAATTTTGTAATTTGATATTGAATTTGGTAATTTCGAATCTAGAAATGGATTCTTTGGGCAGAAATATGTCAGAATAGCCATAGTCAAAATTTCAAGAAAAGTGCAGCCGAGCCAGGGCCCCTGAGGCATTTTGGTAAATTTTCACCATAGGCTAATATAACAACAATAAACACTATAGAAATGTCTAAAATGATACATGGATAGGTTATGACCTATTTCTTATATATTTGATGTTTTAGGACCGAGCTGAACACCTATAGTTGGCACGTTTTACGAGGCAGACCCTTTAAGATAGGAAAGAGGTTAAGGTAGGGACTACTATCTCTCGTATACTATGTGACAATTTGTATGATGTGTGTTACTATATTTTGTGATTTGAACACTTGCTAGAGGCACATTACCTAGTTGTGGTCTTAGACCAAGCTGAGGTACACTAGTCTTACCTAGATGTAGTCAGGAACTCAGCTGAGGTATATGTAGGGGTTTCAACAGGTTCGTTGGCCCTGAATTTTATGTACACACATTGATGATATAAATTTTCATTTTACTTGATACGGTGCTTTGCATATTTATTTTTCGCATTTTATATGTTAATCGTATGTTTCTACTGAGATTCCTTGGAATCTCACCCCTTTTTCTAAACCAAATGTCTCAGCGGGTGCCAGCAGCTCAAAAGCCAAGGACGAAGAGAAGGGAAACTGATAGGCATGTTTCCCAAGATGAATACAGTGATTGTATATAGTCTGTATATGAAATAGTTTTGGGACATTCTGTACATATTTGTCATTATTATCAATTTTTGCTCTGTTAATGACTGTCTGTAAACAAATACTTATTATCAATATAACCGTACTTTTCTGTTTGCTTATGGAACTTGTTTATTATTGCCCTGCGCATATCAAAATGGAAATAAGTATTGACATTTTTGGTATTAGAGCTATTAAGCAGTTCTGGCATTATCAAAATGGTATAGTGATATGGTTTTGTTTGTATAGCGACAGGACATCATGAGTAGTTCGAGTGAGCCCATAACTAGTTCAAGTGTACCATTTAAAGGGTTAGAGGTATCCTTCAATCAAAGTCCACCAAAGCAAAGGATACTGGATGGATAGCGGTATGGAGAGTACTACCAACCTGGAGGTCTTCTCATGTGACGGACGGCAATGAAAAGTGTGCCAGTGCTACCCGTATATAGATTGAAACCTAGGCTGACATCTCTATGACAGTCTCGGGTAAGAGAGACAGGCGAGTATTCCAAGGAGGACTCTGGGGAGGATCCATAAAAGGATCCAGAGTGGGATCCTGATGATGATCCAGAGGAGACCCCCGAGGACGAGTCGAGCGACTGTGAGTCTCGGGTAGAGCCAGTGCAGGTGCCATATAACCTACAGCCGAACCTTGAGTTATGGCAGTATCTGCAGGGCCGATATATCTGAGTGTTACGGGAACATGACACTCCCCATAGTCAGTATCTTGCATTCTTGATAGGTGTAGGAACGATATATAGGCTTCATGAGGATATAGGATTGGGGTTCACGAATGAGATATGGGCATATACTACCATGGGCTTCTTTCAAGATACAACGTACTGGAACAGATAGAAAAATAATATTGTAGAGAGGGGTCCAAGTAGGAACTTTAAGGAGTTCCTGGATCATGTGACCAAACTCGTATCACAATATATGTATATGGGTTGACGTGGGACCCACGTGGTATATTTTGGGTGACCGGACACAACCGGCACATATTATGAGACAAGACAAACAGGCTAAACCGGCGGACAAAAAAATATTTAGCCAGAGTTGGTATTTTGGGGAGGGTACAAACAGGGAAATGTAATGTAACAAGGAACAATATGTCATGTACAGTAGTTTATAGGTTATCTGATGTTTTTGTTTCTCTGTAGCTACTGTAAATAGTTGTGTATGCTATGTATGACATATCTGTGTACCCTGACTTTTATGAAATGACAGAAATGCCCTTTGCTCTTATATCAAAATTTACTCTTCTCTAATTTCATGTAGAGAGAATTATGGAGATGATACAAACAGGAGAAGGTGGTAGAGGCCGAGGTAGAGCTCGATGCTGAGGGCGTAGTGGACATGGTAATAATGGGGAAGATCCAAGGCCTGACCCTATCCAGTAGTGAATACTGGATATGTTAGAACAACAACAAACTACAACAAATGAAGTAAGAGGTGACCTTCAAGGAGTACAACAAAGGCAGGATCATCTAGAGAATCATTTGGATGAATTTATATGGGGAAATTATGAAGAAATACTGAAGGAACCCCAACCAGAGGATTTATAACCAAAGCCTGAGGTAGATATTCAAACCTAGCTGAGTAGGTTCAGTAAACAACAGACACCTATGTTCAGGGTGAATTTTGATCCTCAACTAGAGGAAGATTGGTTGGCTCGTTTGGACAAGATTTTTGGTATGTTGCAATGCCCAGACAAGGTAAAAGCCCGGTTAGCTATCTACAAGTTAGAAGGTGATGCTGATCATTAGTGGAAGGGCACATATCTTACCTTAAAGGGAAGGAATATTCTTTTTACATGAGAATTATTCCAAGAAAAGTTCAACGAGAAGTACTTTCCCCCAACTATTATAAGAGAAAAGGAAAAAGAGTTTCTATGCATTAAACAACAAGACCGGGAGAGCTTTGACGAATACTTAGCCCTGTACATTCGACTATCATGATACTGATCATACCATAAGCTGAATGATAATGAAGAGTGAAATGCAAATATGATGATTGAAGGGTTGAGACCCGAATTCAAGGAGAAACTGATTTCTCAACATTTTATCGAGTTCAGCAAAGCAACAGAGGAATGTCGATACATTGAGAAGCCTATGTCAAGCCTGGCAACTCAGACTGGTAATAAAGGTGCTTTGGGAGTAGAAATTCATCACAAAAAAGAAAAGATCAGCGTGGACCTTCTAGGGGTGATAATAAGAGGCTGAATCAAGCTGGAGGCCGTAGAGGCCAGGGTTTCTTGAAAGGTAGAACATGTTGGCATTGCCACAAGCCATTTCATCCTGGCAAGATGTGTAGTGGAGCCCTGTTAAGGATGGATCCTAACAAACCACTCACTTGCTATAACTACGGTAAGCCAGGGAACTTTTTAAAAGATTGTCCACAGAAGCAGCGACCGGAGGAGACTAGACCCAGGGTTCCAGGTATGATTTCTCCGAAGCTGATTTAAGGTATGATTTCTCTCAATGGCAGTCTACTGCATGTTATGTATGATTCTAGTGCCAACCATTCATTTATTGCATATGATTTCATAAGACGATTGAATTTACATGTGTATAAATCCTCATATGATTTGGTTGTATCTACACCCACTGGTACACAAATTATGACGACTGATGTTTGTTTGAATTGCGAGGTAAATGCTGAGAGGCATGAGTCGATTGTAAATCTGATTTGTTTTCCACTACAAGGGTTGAAAGTAATTTTGGGGATTGAATGGTTGATAGCAAACGGTGTGTTACTAGATTAAACAGAAAAGAGTTATATATCTGAATCCACAACCCTGAGCTGACATAGAAATCACTCTTAACCTTCTCTCCGCAGCTAAGGTTGAGATATACTTGCAAAAAGGTTGTCAAGGGTATATGGTATTCTGCTCTATGCAGTCAAAGGCTGGTGTAGCCTTGGAAAGTATCCCTATAGTTAATGGGTTCCGTGATGTGTTTTTGGAGGATATTGGTGATTACCTTCATATAGGGAAGTGGAGTTCTCCATAGACCTGAGACCTAGAGTAGGACCAATCTCAAAAACCCCATACCGTATGGCTCTAATTGAAATGGTAGAGCTAAAGAAGCAAATTGAGGAGCTACTTGAGAAATGGTTCATACGACCCAGCGTATCACCTTGGGGTGCTCCAGTGCTTTTTGTCAAGAAGAAAGACAGAAGCCTATATCTCTATATCGATTATTGAGAGCTGAACAGGGTGACTATCAAGAACAAGTATCACTCCCTAGAATTGATGATTTGCTCGATCAGTTGTATACTCCTGTGTATTCTCAAAGATCGATTTGCGATCGGGATACCACAGTTGAAGGTAAAAGCAAAAGATGTATCAAAGATTGCTTTCAGCACTAGATATGGGCATTACGAGTTTCTTGTGATGCCATTCAGGTTGACCAATGCACCTGTTGTGTTCATGGACTATATGAATTGAATCTTCCATCCGTACTTGGACCAGTTCATTGTAGTCTTCATTGATGATATACTGGTGTATTCACGAAGTAAAGTTGAACACGAGCAGCATCTGAGAACTGTGTTGAATATATTATGAGATAGGCAATTCTATACCAAGCTAACAAGTGTGAATTCTGGCTTTCAGAGGTAAAGTTTCTGAGCCACGTTGTCTCATAGCAAGGGGTCCCTGTAGATCCTAGAAAAGTGGAAGTAGTACTGAGCTGGAAGAGACCAGAGACTGTATTTAAAGTACACAGTTTTCTAGGTCTAGCTGGCTATTATCGAAGATTTATTTAAAATTTCTTCAGAATTACATTACCATTGATGAAATTAATGCAGAAAGCTTAACATTTTATATGAGATGAGAATTGTGAGAAGATCATCCTAGAGTTGAAGCAGAGGTTAACTACAACACCAGTGTTGATGATCCCAAATCCAAAGTTTACTTATGTTGTTTATACAGATGCTAGTGGGTAGGGATTGGGATGCGTGTTGATGCAGTATGATTGAGTAGTGGCATATGCATCTCGTCAGCTGAAACCTCATGAATTGAACTATCCTACGTACGATCTTGAGTTGGTGGCAATTGTGTTTGCTTTGAAAATCTGGAGACATTATCTCTATGGTGAGATTGTAGAGTTGTACTGCGACCACAAGAGCTTGAAGTACTTGTATGATCATAAAGAGCTCAACATGAGATAGCGTAGATGGATGGAGTTGCTAAAAGACTATAATCTATAAATCAAATACCATCTCGGTAGGCTAATGTTGTTGCTGATGCATTAAGCCGAAAATCAATATAGGTGGCAGCCATGATGATCTATGAGCAAAACCTGATCGAGGATTTTAGGGATTTAACTCTATCTAGTCAGATTTGTTGAACAGTGGTGTAAGCCAAATATACAACAATTGAGGGCAGTGATTGAAGAAGCCTAATTGCATGATGATCAAGCACTATCTATTCTAGGTATAATTGATAGGGGCGAAACTCAGGAATACAACTTGTCTCCCAGTGGACTACTCAGGTACAAGAAGGAAATTTATGTTCCATCGCAACCAGAACTGAAACGAAAAATCCCGGAGGAGGCACATAAAAGTAAGTATACTCTATATCCAGGGGCTACAAAGATGTACCATAACATGAAGGCTCAATACTATTGGCCAAGAATGAAAAAAGAGGTGACTGAGTTTTTCGCTCGTTACTTAACATGTCAGAAAGTAAAAGTTGAACATCAGCAACCATCGGGGCTTTTGACAAACCCTAAGATTCCTGAGTGGAAGTGGGAAAGCGTTACTATGGATTTCATGACAGGGTTACCTAAGGTTAGAAATCATGACGCTATATGGGTGATAGTAGATAGATTCATGAAGACAGCTCACTTCTTTCCTATTAGTATTCACTATTCTCCTAACAAACTGGCGAAAATCTACATTAGGAAGATTGTGAGATTGCATGGTACTCTGAAGAACATCTCTGATCGAGATCCACAATTCACTTCCAAGTTTTGGAAGGCGGTTCATGAAGCTTTGGGTACCAAGCTCCAATTCAGTATAGCATATCATCCTCAAACTATTGGGCAAACAGAGCGAACAATTCAATCCCTTGAGGATATATTAAGGGTGTGTGTACTTGATTACAAAGGTAGTTGGGACAAATTCCTTCCGTTAGCAGAGTTTGCCTACAACAATAGTTATCATTCAAGCATCCAGATGGCTCCATACGAGGTACTTTATGGGAGGAAGTGTCAATCGCCCTTATGCTGGACTGAGTTGTCTGAGAGGGAATTGCTGGGGCTAGATCTTGTTAACCAGACAATGGAGTAGATAAAATTGATTAAGAAGAGGCTGCTAGCTGCTCAGATCCAACAGAAAAATTATGCAGACAAGAGACAAAAACCTCTAGAATTTGAAGTTGGTGACCACATGTTTATGAAAGTATCACCTGTTACAAGTATTGGCAGAGCATTGAAAGTAAGGAAGCTGCAACCAAGGTACATTGATCCATTTAAAATCTTGGTTAAGATTGGACCAGTAGCATACCGCATCGCTTTGCCACCAAATTTGAGCAAGCTACACGATGTTTGCCATGTTTTCTAGTTGAAAAAGTATCAACTTGATCCAGAACATGTAATAGAGTATAAAGATGTAGAAATGCGAGACGATTTGACTTACGAAGTCACACCTGACTAAATCATCTATCGGCAGGAGAAGCAGCTCAAGAACAAGAGCATTCCATTTGTCAAGATTGTCTGGAAAGGGTTATCACCCAGAGAGGCTACGTGGAAAACAGAGGAAAGTGTAAAGAAATGTTACATGGAATTTTTGGCGAAATAGGTGCAGCAAATTTTGAGGACGAAATTTATTTAAGTGTGGGAGAACTGTAACACCCCAAATTTTATATTCACCAAATATAATGTAATTATTTGAGAAATTTAATAAAATGATGCATATTCATGAATTTGGAATTTATAAATTTTATAAATGTTCATATTCATGAGAAAATGGGAAAAATAATTATGGAATTAATTTGGGTAATTTAAAAATCCCAATATTAAGGTTCAAAAATGAATAAATAATAGAGAAAATATTTGGTCCAAAATTGATGGAAATTGGCCAAATGAAAAATAAGAAAATAAATTAGAATAAAAAGGTAATGGCAAAATCGTAATTTTGCCAATTTATCACAAAATTAATTATTTTCTGATTAATTGAAGTTAATTTCAAATAATTAAGGAAAATAAAAGGTAAAAATATATTTATAATATTTTGGTCAATTTAATATGAATTTATGGAAAATTTGAGCAAAAACTGCAATTTTGACCAAAATTGAGACTTTATGTGTATACGTAACTTGGACAAGTTGTGAAGCATATTGAGACCATAAGGAGGGACCCCTAGGTGCCTCCTTCATGTTGCAAGAGGAAAAAAATATTGGTTGGGCTTAATGAGCTTGGTTACATGTACATTGGGCTTATGTGCATAAAATTGATTTTGGAATTTTTGGAAATTCAATAAATCATTAAAAATATCATATAATATAGTAAAAACACATTTCCATCATCTTCCTCTAGCTCATTTCGTTCCCTAACATATCCGAACAAGAGAGAGAGTGTGTGAAATTCTAGAGAGAGAAAGAGAAGAAAAACTTACAAAGGTAAGTGATTTCTTCGGAAAATTGGTTCCTAACACGTATAACTCTATTCCTAAGCTACTTTTCTATGTGTTTAAGGTTTGGGAAGCTTATCTTTGGGTGTGTGAAAGCTAGGGTTTCATCCTTGTCGAGAAAATCTAGAGGAAAGCGAAAGGTAACTTCAAAACCTTCGTATATTGTCTATTCTGGCTGTTGTGGGCAATTTAATCGGTGAAATTTTGCCGGATTGTCATTAGTTTTAAATTTTGGAAATAGGTGTGCCTAAGGGATATGCTACCCAATTTTAGTTCAAATGGTTGTCATAACTCAATTAGATGGTTAATAAAGTGGTTAGGAGTATAAATGAATGCGTTTACAGAGCCGAAACTGCAAAACCCCGATTTTCCCAGAGGATACTATAATTTCGGCCAGGGATGTTAGAGGGCCTTAGAGTTGGATTTTCAATATTTGACAGTTCCATTAGGTTAAGGAGGGAAAATTAGGTGGGGTTACAGTTGGGCACTTTTTTGGAAAAGGCCGAGAAAACATAATTACAGAAACACCCTTAAAACTCTTAAAGCGGGGCTGCTAAGGGGAATTTTTTTATTTGAGAAATGCAGCCAAGCCGAGTATGGCGGGGCCGAGCCGAGATCCCGGGGGCATTTTGGTAAATTTTTATCATAGGCCAATATAACCACAATAAACACTATGGAAATGTCTAAAATGATAAATGGATAGGTTATGACCTATTTTTTATACATTTGATATTTTAGTACCGAGTTGGATGCTTATAGTCAACACATTTTATGAGGCAGACCCTTTGAGCAGGAAAGATATTAAGGTAGGGACTACTATCTCTCATATACTATGTGACTATTTGTATGATGCACGTTACTATATTTTGTGATTTGAGCACATGCTGGAGGCACATTACCTAGCTGTGATCTAGGACCTATATAAGGTACACTAGTCATACCTAGCTGTAGTTAGGGACTTGGTTAAGGTATATGTAGGGTTTCAACGGGTTAGTTATCCCTGAATTTTGTGTACACACACGGATGATATGAATTTTCATTTTGTTAGATCTCATGTTTTGATGATAACAAAAGAATGGTTTGAAAAGGCAATGATTAATAAACAAGCTTGAACAAAGTAATGACAGGAACAAGCATTACTTGAGGTAAGCATTGGGGTAATGAAGAATGGCCAAGAGAAAATGCTAAGGAACTTGATCAGAAGCACATTTTCTAAGGCATTACTCGAGGCGGTACTCGAGTAATGAACCAAAACTTGGAGTAATCAGAAACACCTTCCAGTAACCAGCATGCATTACTCGAGGAGCTAATCGAGTAATAGTGTAAGTACTTTTGGTCTGAAAGTGTTACTCGAGGAGCTACTCGAGTAACCTTATGTAAAAACTTCCAGTTTGCCTTCAGGTTTCCAATGGTACTCGAGGAGCTACTCGAGTAACGCTGTGTGTAAAAAATGTTGCTCTCGGCACTTTGTACCACTGCAACATTTACTCGAGGAGCTACTCGAGTAACCAAGTGAAAAACTTCCAGTTGCCTTCAAGTTGCCTAAGATACTCGAGGAGCTACTCGAGTAACCATGTCTTTTAAAAATATTGCTCTCGGTACTTTGTACCACTGCAATATTTACTCAAGGAGCTACTCGAGTAACACATCAGAGTAAGTGAAAACTTGAAGTTGGTACCCAATTAACTTGATGTCTCTTTGTTTTATTTTCCTCGAGTGATTCCTCTAGTATGCTATTATTTAATGCTCCTTTTTAAGTGGATTCCTCTAGTAAGTACCCGAGTATGAAGAGATAATTTCAAGAAAAACCTCAAGTCAGTACCCGGGTAAGTCAAACACAAAAGGTACAGTTACTCGAGGTGGTACCCGAGTAACCTATGCAAAAATGAATGCATTACTCGAGTCCATATCCGAGTAACAAGGTAAGTGCTCTCGGCCTTGACATCCTGCAACATTACTGGAGTAAAGCATCGAGTAACCAAAAGTTGTTATAAAGGTTTACTCGAGGTAGTACCCGAGTAACTCATAAAGTTGTGAGAACATTACTCGAGTAAGTACCCGAGTAAACATATATTTCCAAAGGATTAAAAATTGGTTATTCCATGCACTACCCGAGTAATCTTGTATTTATTCATTAACTTGCAGATGATCAGAGAATACCCGATGATACTCGAGTAAGTAAGTACTCGAGTAAACTTCAAGTGATACTCGAGTAGCTACTCGAGTAAGCCAACCCAGAAATTCTGAGATCACTCTGACGTTCATTGTTTTGCTTTCTATATGATTAACTTTTCATTGTATTAGTATTCTTAGCATATTTACAGATAGACAATGAAGAGATCTTGTCAAATATTGGAAGTCAAATGAAACGTTCTTTGTGCCAACCACCGCCAACGGATATTTTTCAAAAACTGAAAAAGTCAATAGTGGCTGCGCACTCTCCAACGGATAGAAGAAAATGTTCCAACGGTCATCACCAACATATCTATATATATAGGAACATTCAAGCAGAGAAAACATAGCAAGCACACACACAAACGAATTGTTAAGATCATTGCTCTGTTTTCATGTTAAATTGTATTTCTATGCTTCAGTGATTCTTATTCACTCTGTAAGAGAGATATTTCATTCAAACTCAATATTTGTTATTGAGATAACTTAAGGTTGTGGAACCTTGAGTTGGGATTGGATTACAACTTGTAAGGGGGAGCGAGTGTCCAAGTGTAGGAACTTGCTTGTACTGAGGTGCCAAGAACCCACTGAATCTTGGAAGTTATAGTGAAACTCTCAGAGAAGCTCTGAGGACTGGACGTAGGTCAAAGTGGTTGTGACCGAACCAGTATAACTCCCGGTGCACACTTCGGTGATATTTCTCCTTACTCATTACTGTTTTAATTCCACTGTCAAAGTTTTTTATATATTTCCGACGAAATTTTAGTATCACCCAATTCACCCCCCCTCTTGGGTGAAACGCTTGTTCTAACACATTTTACTTGATACAATGCATTGCATATTTACTTTTCGCATTTTATATGTTGATTGTATGTTTCTACTGAGATTCCTTGGAATCTTACCCCTTTTTCTAAAACAAATGTCTCAACGGGTGCCAGCGTTTTGAAAGCCAAGATTAATATAGTGGTTGTATATAGTCTGTATATGAAATAGTTTTGGGACATTCTGTACATATTTGTCATTATTATCGATTTTTGCTCTATTAATGACTGTCTGTAAATAAATACTTATTATCACTATAATTGTACTTTTCTGTTTGCCTATAAAACTTGTTTATTATTGCCCTGCGCATATCAAAAACGGGTGTTGACAGAGAGTCGACGACAAGCGGCCAGAGTAAGTAGCAGCAGCTAGAACCTGCAGCTGGAAGTGTCAAACTTGAGGAAAGGGTTGGTGGTTGAGGAGCTAAAGGAGTAGCTAGAGCAAATAAGAGAAATAGAGAAAGGGAATGCCACTACTTATTGCGTAATGGAAGAGCAAAAGGAGCTGCCTTCGTTTTTTTTTGCCAGTAGCTAAAGCAGCTACCTGACAAAAGTTAAAACATATAATATAATATAATATAATATAATATAATATAATATAATATAAACTACTATATAAAATAAATAGAGTTATTGAGCAAATTTACCAACGAAGTTTTAAGGAATGAGTGTCTGACACAATTATGTTTTAAAGGGAGCAAAAATACATATATGGAATTAGAAGTGAAGCATCCAGCACAAAACCGTTAAATTTGACCTAATTTAATTAGATTAAAGAAATTAGTTAAATTAGTTAATAATATATATATATATATATTGAAACACCCTAGTCTTGCATCTTTCCTAATTCCCTCTTTCCTTCTTTTTCCTGATTTTTGTTGAGGGAGTACCAATAAAGATAAATTATAAAAAGATTAACAAATATGAATACTATGTTTTATATTTAGGACCAAAATCAACTTTTTAAATATGCCTTATATTAAGGTCCATTATTGGCAATTAAAAAATAGTAAAATAAATTGCTCACTCCTTCCTTTATTCCAGCTTCCATATCACTACTTCACTTGTTTTAGATCTATGCTTGTGTTTGATCTTCGTTGTCATCATCCATTTTCCTTATCGTTAGTCACCTAATTTCTACCTTCATTGTTTGTTTTCATCCCTACTCAGCGTTTTCAGTCTGTGTTTATATCCACTACAAAAAAAAATAAAAAGGATATCAATGACGGAAGTTCCATCCCTAAACAGTTTAGCAACAAAAATTTCATCACTTATTTCGTCACATATATGTTCACCATGAAATATTTTATGTTTCTAAAAAGAGAGTCACTAATTCAGTTTGTGATGGAGTTTTCAATTATGTCGCTAAGTTAGTGACGGATTAGCAACGGAATTTCCATCGATAAGTGAGATTTCCGTTGCTAATATTGGAATAGTACATTCCTGATTTGAAACAAAAATTCCTTTTCTAATTTTAGGAATATCATATTCCATTTTTCGGATGGAATTTCCATTGTAAAGTTGTGACAGCTTAGCGAAGGAATTTCTAGATTAGCAATTGAATTTGGTCTCTACTTTGTGACGGCTTAGTGACAGAATTTACATCACTAATTTTGTGATAACTAAGTGATGGCATGTTTATCTAGGACAAACTATCCGTCACAATTTTTTTTCCACCTTTTTTTTTAAAAAACAATAAGTGACAGAATCTGTCCCTAAGCATTTTTAATTTTAATTTTAATTTTTTGTAATTTTTATTTCATTTTTTTGTTTTTGTAAAAGTTAGCCTTAATAAGGTTAAATGACAAAAGTGAAATAATTTTTTACTCACAAAAGTATTTTCTTGAAAAAAAAATTACTATGGAAGAAAGGAAAAAATATAATTAAAATTATATTTAGAATTAAAACCAACTTGTAACTTGCTCCTACACTTGCTCCTGCAGTTAAAACAAGACAACCTGGGGGGCGGGGATGTTTCATAAAAATATTAAACTTTTTTACAGTAGAATACTTGTTGAAGGATTGGGTCTAAATACAATATTTCAATTTATTTTTTTTAATGTAGAAAATTTTTCTCAAAATATAATTAAATACTTCCTCCTCAATTTTTTTTATAAGATAGAATTAATCGAATTGCGTTATTCAAAAAATTAGTTATAATTAATTAGAGTAAAATACACTAAACACCCTTATATTTTTTCTTAATTACACAAACCTCCTCTCTATTTTAAAAATATACATTTAAGTCTAACTTTTAACTCAGTTAAGAATATTCTAAAAATATTCTTAAAATATTTTTTAATTAAAATTTATTTACTAATTTACCCTTAATACTAATCCCAACATGATAGCTTGTAAATATCAAAAAAAATTTTAAAATTTGAGTAATTTTTCTAAATTTTTGTAAAAAAAATGAAATTACAAATTTAAATATCTTATACAATCTCTCAAACCTATATTGTTTATTATATTTGATAGACAAAAAAGTGTGTTTGATATGTGTGTGTGTATTTAATCATTTAAGAAACTAAAAATACATAAATTTCAATAAATAGGGTGAAAAAATTAAAAACAAATATAAATTTATAATCTCAAAATTAATAAATTTTTAACACATTACGAAGTTAAAAATAATCTATTAGAATTTAAATTTAGTGGTATAAATTTTTGTGGCCTATATATATATATATATTTATATATATAATTCTAATGTTAAAGATGGGTATTTTGGTAAAACAAAGTTTCAAATGTCAAACTTAATTGTCAACTAATTGTTTAGGTAGATGGAAATAGAATTTCAAAATATAAAGGGAGTTTGTATAACGTAGATTTTAATTTAAAAGGAGGTCTATATGGATTTTAAAAATAGATAGGGGATCTTTATAATTAAAGCAAAATAGAGAGATTGTTAGAGTATTTTACTCTTAGTTAGATGCAAGAAACATGTAAAAATGAATTCTTTTTTTCCTCCAAAAATAAACTCATTTATGTGGAAGACATAAAATTCATTATAGGATTAGGTCACTTACCACCTTAACCAAATACTCCCTCTTGTCCTTAATATAAGACATATTTAAATAATTTGATTAAATTAAGAAAGTTAGCTAAGTTGGTTAATTATATGACATGTATTTTCTAAAATTTCCTAATTGTTGTTCTTAATTCTCTTATTTCCTCTTCTTCTTAATTATTGTTGAGGAAACATTAATATGAGTAAATTAGGAAAATACTGACAAATTTAAATAATATATCTCATATTTATATTTAAGATTCAAATCAACTCCCTAAATATATCTTAATAGATTGGAAGCAGTTTGTTCGTTTTATTATTATAATTAAATAAGTTGACTTCAGAGTTCACGGTTCGGACAGTTTGGACATTAAAAAATATTAAAATTAACTTAAATTTAAGAAACAGGAAAAGACATTTTGGATATTAAAAAAATATTAAAATTAACTTAATTTTAAGAAAGATGAAAAGTAAACGGCTCACGTGAAGCCTCCTGTCCTCTATAGGCGCTAGAGTCGGGAAAACGGGTTGAGCCCGTCGGGCCGGCCCTTTAAGGGCCTGGCTTGTAAATTGGAGCCTCAAAAGGAAGTCGGGCCTAAAAGGGCCGGCCCTGTAGGGCCTCGGGCTTAAAAGGGCCGGCCCTTTAGACCCGTTTATTTTTATTTTTTTTACTTGGAAAGGAACCATGTTACATTTTTGAATTACCTTATTGAATCTATATGTCATTCTGTCCTCATATTGTATAGAGTATGATTTTTGAGTATATTGTTTTGTCTAATTGAATCATATTGTGATTTTCGAGTATGATTTTTGAGTATATTGTTATGCATGTTTAGACTAAAATCATATTATATACTATTCTGCCTGATAGAGTATGATTTTTGATGGAGGTTGTGATTATTTGACTACTTGAACCTACTGCTCAAAGTGAAACACAATCAAATGTCCTTGAAATTGATGATAGTGGCCAAGAAGGTGAAAATGATAGTCGTCATACTCATGTTGTTTAGAGGTTAGAGTATTTAGCTTCTTGTCTTCTTATACTTTGGCTTTTGTGTGAGTTATTTATGGACATGATTTTACCTTTGATTATACATTAGTAGCTGTGTTTGTTTGTTGCAAGAGACGTGTTATTTAAACCTTAATGTTGACAACATTTATGTATTAAATTAGAAATTTAATCGTTGTTATTTACTAATTATATCTCTTTGGGGAAAATATGCAGGAAAAATAGTTAAATATTGTGAAAAGGATTTTCCGGCCCTGCGGGCCGGCCCTGGCCCTGATGCTCTCGGGTCGGGCTTTGAAAAACTACAATTTTCCTGACCCCGAACCCTTTAGGGCCAGCCCTGTTAGGCCTTGGCCCGTTAAGGGCCGGCCCGACCCTGATTCCCAACTCTAATAGGCGCCTTTGCATACTTACCGGGTTTGACTACAAACCCGGTAAGCAATCTTATATCCTGCTTCACTCTGCCTCATTGCATGTGAAGCCTCTGAGTCAGTCGGAAGCCGATTTCACTTTCTCTGTTTTTTTCACCATCATTTGATTCATTTCACTTTCTCTTCATCTTGTTTTTTTAAAAAAATAATTTTTTTTAACTCTATAATTTTGATTTTGTTATAATGCAAAATTTTTGCAACACTTATCTTATAATTTTGATTTGATTATAACTTGATCTCGTAAATTTGACTTACTTCAACTTAGTTGCTATGTTTGTTAATTTTTTTTATAATTTAGTCCCTATATTTTATATAATAAAAGGGAAAATTCTTGAAAAAGAATTTTAAAAATGCTAAAGGATAAAAATGTTTTCCAAATATTCATATTACTAAAGAAGTGTAAGGGTCTAATTTGTTTATTTCAAAATTAAATGGAAATGACAAATGTATCTCTGAGTTTAAAAAACATACTCCTATTTTTTATCAGGGTTTATCAAGTTCAAATTAGGTTTAAACAAATTTTTAATAAAATTTTTTATAAATTTCAATTCAAAAATCACCACTTGCTATAATGACAAGGTGTTTATTTCTAATTCTGATAAAAGTTTCACAAGTTCAGATAATGTTTTAACAAATTCTGATAAGATTTTCACAAATTCCAATTCAAAAATCACCACTTGTTGCAATGGCGAAGTATTAATTCTCATAAGGTTTCATAAGTTTAGATAATGTTTTAATAAGTTTTTATAAGATTTTCATAAATTCCAATTCAAAATTCACCACTTGCTACAATAATAAGGTATTGATTCATAATTCTGATAAGGGTTTCATAGGTTCATATTAGATTTTAACAAGTTATAATAACATTTTATCAGAAGTGGGAATTAATACCTTGTCATTGTAGTAAGTGGTGAGTTTTGAATTGGAATTTGTGAAAATCTCGTCAAAACTTGTTAAAACCTTATTTGAACTTGTTAAACCCTTATAAAATATGAGAACACATTTTTTAAACTAAAAGGGACATTTTTTTTTTCATTTCAATTTAATTTTTAAAAGGATAAATCATGCCCTCATACCTTTCTGACATTATGAATATCCGGAATACCTTTTTGTCCTTTAACATTTTTAAAGTTATTTTTGAGGATTTTCTCATAATAAAATCACACACACACACACACATATAAAATAAATGTTAGTGTTTAAATTATAAAATAGCTAAAGCTATAGTAATTGAATTCCAGAAAGTCAAAATTTAGGGATTAGCTTACATCCAAGTCAAAACTAAAGATTGAGTTGTAATGAGTCAATGCATAGATATTGAGTTATAATCCATTCAAGACTACACAAAAAAAAAATATTTTTCCTTTTCCCCCTTATCTCGGTTATTAATGGCTCTTTTGACACAGCCTTGGAGAGTAAAAAGTCATGTTTGTAAAGCGTCTAGGCAAGATAATCTTTTACCCGCAAAGCATTTAAAAAAAAATAAAATTAGGAAGGGTCATATAGCATTAGTTGTACCATTTATTGTATATTAATTGTGACCCTTAACAGTGGCTCTTGGAGGCTTATAAATAGAGGTTTTATACAAAGCAGTGAAATCACAAGAAATACAAATGAATGAGAACTGCCCCCCTTTTTCTCTCCCATTTTCTCTCTATTGTCTTGCTCTTCTCTATCTCTTATTTAAGATCTCTTTTATTTTTATAACAATTTCAATTTATTTTTAAATTTATTAAATTTTTCTGAAAATTCCAAAGACTCCAGCGGAATATGATGAGAATGACAAGAAACTCATCACTCTCAACAGCAAAGCAATTCTGATGTTACAAAGTGCTTTGAGTCAAAGTGAGTATTTCAGAATTTGCACACTTCTAACAGCAAAACAAATGTGGGAAGCTCTGGAAATAGCTCATGAAGGAACTTCGGGAATAAAGGAGAATCGAATCAACACCTTGGTCACCGAATTCGATTTGCTTCGAATGAAATCAGGTGAGTCGATTTCTGAATTCGAACTTAGATATAATCATCTTGTCAATCAACTTGCAGCTCTTGGGAAAGTCTATGATCAGCACACCCAAGTACGAAAGATTTTGAATATTCTTTCTAAAGAGTGGGAAGACAAAGTCACTGCAATAGAAGAAGCAAAAGGAGAATCAATGAGATCAGTTGCTTCTTTATTTGGAAGTCTTTCTGAATATGAAAGCAAACTAAAGTTCAAACGTGAACTAGATGACATTGGTGACAAGAAAAAGAGAGGTCTAGCACTAAAAGCAAAAGAAGAAAATCAAGATGAGGATGAGGAGCTTGACGATGATGAAATGGGATTAATCATAAAACGATTCAGAAAGTTCTACAAGAAAGGACAAGGATTCAAACATTTTCAAAAAGGAGGAACTAGCAGCAAAGATCATATCATTTGCTACGAATGTGGTAAACCAGGACATATCAAGTCAGAATGTCCAGATTTGAACCAAAAGAGCAAAGAAAAGAGAAAAGGAAAATTCTTCAATAGAAAGAAGGCCTTCGTATCTGCTATATGGGGTGATAGTTCCTCAGATGAAGAAAGTGATGAGGAAGAAGTAGCTAATATATGTCTTGTTGCTCAAGAAGAAACAGAAGAAGAGGTAAATGATTCTAAACCTACCTATGATGAATTACTTTCTGAATATAATGCCTTACATTCTGAATTCATTAAGGTAGTTAAAGAATTGATTGCTGTTAAGAAAAAAAACAAGGTTCTTGAAACTGAACTTAAGGAAAAGGATTGTGAAAATTGTTTATCTTTAAAAAACAAAAACATTGATCTCACAAAAACGCTTGAAAAATTTACACAAGGAAGTGAGATGTTAAATGTTATTTTAAAAGCTCAACGATTTGTTAACGATCGATCTGGAATTGGATATGATCCAAAATCAGATAAAAGAAAAGGAAGAAAGAAAGCAGGAGGTAAGTCATATTTGAATTATTTCCAACATTCTGTGCATACATCAAATCCTTTTGCATTTTGTAATTATTGTAATAGAAAAGGACATTATACTTCTTCATGTATTCATAAGAAGAAAGGAACAATAGGAACCTACAAATGGGTACCTAAAGGTTCATATATTCAGAAAATTATTTGTACTAACCCAAAAAGATGTGGGTACCTAAGACTTAGTCATTTGGCTGCAGAAATGTCTCAAAGCATCCAAAAATAGCAAATGGTACATTGATAGTGGATGTTCTAGACATATGACCGGTGATTTCGATAGTTTTACCAAATTGCAACCTAAAGAAGGTGGAGAGGTAAAGTTTGGAGGAAATCAATCCGGAAGGATAGCAGGAATTGGTGAAATCAAAAATGACAAAGGAATACAAGTCAAAGATGTATATTATGTTGAAGGCTTGTGTCACAATTTGCTAAGCGTAAGTCAAAGTGCAGATAAAAACAACTGGGTAATATTTGATTCAGAAGAATGTTTAATCATCAACAAGAATGACTTACAGCTTGATAAGAAGAATATCAAGGCTAAGCTCAGAGCAAAAAGGGAAGGTAACTGCTATACTCTAGATATTAGTAGAAATGAATCTGAAAACTGTTTTCTGAGTAATGCCGATGAAAGTTGGTTATGGCATAAGAGATTGGCTCATGTCAATATGCATCAACTAGGCAAACTACTCAAAAAGGATTTAGTCCTTGGATTACCCAAAGTTAATTTCAAAAATGACTTGATTTGTGATGCATGTCAAAAGGGTAAACAAACTAAATCATCTTTCAAATTGAAGAATGAGATTTCAACAAATAGACCATTACAATTACTTCATATGGATTTAGTTGGTCCAGCAAGAGTAAAGAGTCTTGGTGGCAATCTATATTCATTGGTTATTGTTGATGATTTCTCTAGATTTACATGGGTTATATTTCTATCATCAAAAGATGAAACTTTTGAGGAATTTATTGTGTTTGCCAAGAAAGTGCAAAATGAGAAAGGTATGTCCATTGCAGGTATTAGAACCGATCATGGTGGAGAATTTGAAAATCAAGCCTTTGAAGAGTATTGTGATACTAATGGCATTGATCACAATTTCTCTGCTCCAAGGACGCCTCAACAAAATGGAGTCGTGGAACGCAAGAATAGAGTACTCACAGAGATGGCTAGAGCAATGTTAAATGAAAAGAACGTGTCTCAAGTATTTTGGGCTGATGCTATAAGTACGGCATGCTATGTTTCAAATAGAGCCTATATCAGAACAAAACTTGGAAAGACACCATACGAACTATACAAAGGAAGAAAGCCAAACATCGCTCATCTTCACATCTTTGGTTGTAAGTGTTTTATTCATAATAATGGTAAAGATAACTTAGGAAAATTTGATTCTAAAACTGATGAAGGAATTTTCCTAGGATATTCTAACCGAAGTAAAGCATATAGAGTTTTCAATAAAAGAACTTGTGTTGTTGAAGAATCAATTCATATTGTATTTGATGAATTTGAATCCTCTGACAAAACCATTGATAAAGAACAGGAAGTTGTTTTAGATCATGAAAATGTTCAATCTATTTCTAAGTCTCTTATTCCAGAAGTTGATAAAACTAAGGAAGAAGAACAATCCCTAGGACAACCTAAAGCTTGGAAATACAACAAAAGTCATCCTTTAGATCAAGTTATAGGAGATGTGAATGAAGGGATCAAAACTAGAAATAAAATTTTCAATGAAGTAAGTTTTTCTGCATTCATTTCTGAGATTGAACCTTCTAACATTGATGAAGCCCTATCAGACAATGATTGGGTTATAGCAATGCAAGAAGAACTAAATCAATTTGAAAGAAATCAAGTTTGGGATTTGGTGCCCCGACCCAAAGATCATCCGATCATTGGTACTAAATGGGTATTCAAAAACAAACTTGATGAATCTGCAATTATTGTCAGAAACAAGGTAAGATTGGTGGCCAAAGGTTATAATCAGGAAGAAGGGATTGATTATGAGGAAACATATGCTCCAGTGGCTAGATTGGAAGCTATACGTGTACTCTTAGCCTTTGCATGCATCAAAGGATTCAAACTCTATCAAATGGATGTAAAGAGTGCTTTTCTAAATGGTTACATCATGGAAGAAGTGTATGTAGAACAACCTCCAGGTTTTGAGGATGTTACCAAACCTGACCATGTTTTCAAACTTGAAAAGGCTTTATATGGTTTAAAATAAGCTCCTAGAGCCTGGTATGAAAGGCTCAGTAAGTTTCTCATTGATCAAGGTTTTGTACGGGGAAAAGTTGATACAACACTCTTTATAAAACGAAAACACAATGATATTTTGATTGTTCAAATATATGTTGACGATATTATTTTCGGTGCTACTAATGAATCTTTGTGTAAGGAATTTTCTGAGATAATACAGGGAGAATTTGAAATGTCAATGATGGGAGAATTGAATTTCTTTCTTGGTTTACAAATCAAACAAAGGAAGAATGGAATCTTCATATCTCAAACAAAGTATTTAAAAGAGCTATTGAAGAAGTATGGAATGGATGAAGCGAATGGCATAGACACGCCTATGAGCTCAACTACGTTGCTTGATGCTGATGTTAAAGGGAAAGACTACAATATAACAAAGTATAGAGGAATGATTGGTTCATTACTCTATCTCACAGCAAGTAGACCGGACATCCAATTTAGTATTGGCATATGTGCAAGATATCAATCGGCACCAAAGGAATCACATGCTGAAACCGTCAAACAAATCTTTAGATACCTTGCTGACACACCCGAATTGGGTCTGTGGTATCCCAAAGGAAGGAATGAATATCTTGTTGCATATTCAGATTCTGATCATGGAGGATACAAAACAGACAGAAAGAGCACCAGTGGACAAGGACAATTTCTTGGAGGATCACTTGTATCATGGTTTAGCAAGAAACAAAATACTGTGTCTCTTTCATCCACGGAAGCCGAATACGTTGCAGTCTCAAGTTGTTGTGCACAAGTGATATGGTTAAAACAACAACTACAAGATCTTGGTATTTATCTCAAAGAAATACCAATCTACTGTGACAATACTAGTACGATAAGCTTGGCCAAGAATCCAGTTCAACATTCTAGAACCAAGCATATTGATGTCAGACATCACTTCATCAGAGATCATGTTCAAAAGAAGGATGTGAAAGTGATATTCATTCCTACTCATCTTCAACTAGCTGATATCTTCACGAAAGCCCTTGCAAAAGATCAATTTCTATACATAAGAAGGGAATTGGGAATGGTAAATCCCAATGAGTTGTGAGTTATTTAAGTTTTTCATAATATTAGATGAAGTCACTTAATGATGTTTTGATGATTACTAACTTAAGCATCGGAGTATATAGAAAATGATTTTGCAGGAAGGAAGAAACTCTGTTTTTAAGAAACAAAAACAGAGGTGATCAGAGGACATCGTTACTGGAGTACCAACTTGAAGTAATGTGTGACAGAAATGCAATACCCGAGGAACAACTTGAGGTAAAGTAGCATGTTACTCGAGTATGTACTCGAGTAATGGTCTCCAACACTGGAAGTAACGGATCAAGTTACTTGATTTTCAAACGTAACGGTTCAGTTTTCAAAGAAATGAAGAGTCAGAAGTTGAAAAACAACTTACCCGAGGAGAGCCTCGAGTAAACTTGAACATTACTCGAGTAAGGCCTCGAGTAACTGCGAGTCCAGAATTTCAAAATTGATGAATAATAACTCAAATTTGCTCATAATGGGTTATAAATGATCGAGGGAACATCCATGGATAATTACAATATTATTCATGCCAGGTACGCAATTTAAATGAATTATTTTATGATTTTTCTGTATGAACACTCGAGGAAGGCCTCGAGTAAATATGAATGTTACTCGAGTAAGGCCTCGAGTAAAGTCGTGTTTTAGGTCTTTATCTATCGCAAACTCGGTCATTTCCACAAAATCTCCTCGAGTAAATCACTATTTCCTCTCATAAAAATTTTTGTCAAGTGATTCCTTGATCCATTTCGATCAAAACCCAAGAGATTTCAGTTCCAAAAACTCTCAATTTCCTTCAGATTCTCTGTGCCCTAACCTGCGACAGTTTCTCATCATTTTCTAAGTTTTTCGTTTTTCAATCTTTCTGAAAAATGAGAACCAAAAACCTTACTCCCTTAGATTCCTCTGAGTCCCAACAACATTCTGATCCTCTTTTTTCTCCTCCCAAAAAGAGAAGAAAGTTAACCCCAAGACCAAAAGCAAAAATTCCTCTTCAACCGAAAGCCAAAGGTATTGTCATTAAAGAGCCTATTGTGACTAGGGCTCAATCCAAAAAGAGTACATCTACTGGAAGAGGCAAGAGTGCCAAATCTCCCTCACCTCCTCACTCTGATTCCTCTACACCCTCTTTCACTCCAAAGCCTATCAAGAAGCCAAAATATGACAAAAACGTGGCTAAGGCAATGGCTGGGATCATTGACCAAATGGAGAAGGGTCAATCTTCAAGGAAGTCCAAGATTCCAGAAGCAGAAATCACTACCCCTCCAAACGGATTCAATGTGGGCAAATTGGAGGAGTCTCCAAAGTACTTGACTCAATTCTCAAGAAGGAATATCTCAAGCTACTTCAAGAGGTAGTGAAGCATGACCTAAGTCCTTATCTAGATCCATTTATGCCTTGGTTATCCATTAGGTTACCGTTTTGCACAAAGGTAATCACTCATTTCTATTGCAACCTAGAGATCATAGATGAACCTAACCGAACCTCAGTAGAGGAAGAGATGACCACAACTGTGAGAGGTCAAAAGATTTTAATTTCACCATCCAGAATTTATTTGTGGTTAGGAATAGAGAACCCCCCAGATGATATATATTCTGAGCTTGAGCCAAATCAAATTTTCACTATCCTTAAGCCCGGTGAGTTAGTTGGCCCCCTCAATTTTAAACCAAGTGATATGTGTGATCATCACAGGGTCCTATGGTACATCTACTCTAGGTCCCTAGTGAACAAAGCCAACAACTATACCCACTTCTCCGATAGGGACTTTAGGTGGTTCGCTTCACTGCTTCTAAAAGAGCAAAAGGATCTAGGAGAATATATCTTTTCGGAGATGAAAAGGTATAAGGTGGATGGGAAAGCTACAACACCAATGCCATATCCTGGAATTGTGTCTCTGATTCTGAAAGAGAACAAAATATGGTATTTGGATAGCAAAGAGCCAATTGAGAGGATGTCCCCAGTCGGAAGGAACCAAATTGGGAAACTGAACATCGACATCCCTCTCAAAGGCCCTATGGAGTCTGGGTCCAAGAAGAAGCGGAAGGCCACTGAGGCAGAGACCAGTAGGATGGATGACACTCAGTCATCGGCTCCAGCTGCTACCACATCAACGCCATCCTTCCTCAATGCCACTCTCCAGCACTTTATGGAGAATATGCTCAGAGATTTTCATGTGGACATAGCCAACACTAATGCAGAACTCATAACCCACATGAACACCAAAATGGGAGAATTGGTTGAGAGAATGGATAGAAGGCATGAGGAGTTGCTAGCAGAGAAACGTGCCCAGGGAGAGACATTGAGACTGATCTTGGCACGATTGGATTCTTTGGGCCCTGGACCTTCTGTCGGTCCCTCCTCATCTGCACCACCACCACCTCCAGAGAACCCTCCTTCAGACACTCCTATCCCTGAGGATGAACCATCTACCCCTCTGGTTTCTGATCCACTTGAGCCCCAAGGCAAAGACATTTTATTCACAGTGGATGATCCTGAAACCCATGAGACCACTCATATCATCATTGATGATTCACCTCCTAAACCTCAACCAGAAACTGCTCCTAAACCAACTCCATCACCTGCCCCCACAGAGGAAATCTCTCCTTCCTCATCCTCCTCTGAATAGCTTACACCTGAGGCTGAGACCACCCCTGAGATTCAGCCCACTCCAGAAGGAGAAACCACCACTATGGTTGCCTACCAGTCTCCTCTTCCCAGCGATGACCTTCAAGTCCCTCCAGTCAATCTGCCTGAACAAGTCCCCTCTAGTTCTTTTGATCTTTCTAGTTCAGAAGATTCATTTGTCCTTCCAGTAACACCCATTTCAGTAGTCAAGCCTCCTAGTCCTCCACTTGATTGATGAAGCCAAAAAGGGGGAGAAGAGCTTGAGGGTGATTTTGTGGAAGTGTCGGAACTTATTTTGGGATATTTGGTTGTACATGGGTCTTTAGGGAGCATTTTGAACTTTATATTGTAATTTGAAAATTTTAAGTTTAATGCAAGTATGTTTTAGTTATGATTTCATTTTAAGTTCATTCAAGCTTTAAATTATGATACATGTTTGGACTAATGAAGTTATTGTGTATGCAAGGTGTATACTATGAATTCAAACATATTTAATTAAGAATCCAATTTGAAAAACCATGTTCAAAATCACCAAGTTTTGTCATCATCAAAAAGGGGGAGAATGTTAGATCTCATGTTTTGATGATAACAAAAGAATGGTTTGAAAAGGCAATGATTAATAAACAAGCTTGAACAAAGTAATGACAGGAACAAGCATTACTTGAGGTAAGCATTGGGGTAATGAAGAATGGCCAAGAGAAAATGCTAAGGAACTTGATCAGAAGCACATTTTCTAAGGCATTACTCGAGGCGGTACTCGAGTAATGAACCAAAACTTGGAGTAATCAGAAGCACCTTCCAGCAACCAGCATGCATTACACGAGGAGCTAATCGAGTAATAGTGTAAGTACTTTTGGTCTGAAAGTGTTACTCGAGGAGCTACTCGAGTAACCTTATGTAAAAACTTCCAGTTTGCCTCCAGGTTTCCAATGGTACTCGAGGAGCTACTCGAGTAACGCTGTGTGTAAAAAATGTTGCTCTCGGCACTTTGTACCACTGCAACATTTAC
The DNA here is from genome assembly GCA_963855925.1 of Inga laurina. NCBI lineage: Eukaryota > Viridiplantae > Streptophyta > Magnoliopsida > Fabales > Fabaceae > Inga > Inga laurina. The sequence goes on from OY979711.1 coordinate 25,182,209, forward strand.
TCGAGGAGCTACTCGAGTAACCAAGTGAAAAACTTCCAGTTGCCTTCAAGTTGCCTAAGATACTCGAGGAGCTACTCGAGTAACCATGTCTTTCAAAAATATTGCTCTCGGCACTTTGTACCACTGCAACATTTATTCGAGGAGCTACTCGAGTAACACATCAGAGTAAGTGAAAACTTGAAGTTGGTACCCGATTAACTTGATGTCTCTTTGTTTTATTTTCCTCGAGTGATTCCTCTAGTATGCTATTATTTAATGCTCCTTTTTAAGTGGATTCCTCTAGTAAGTACCCGAGTATGAAGAGATAATTTCAAGAAAAACCTCAAGTCAGTACCCGGGTAAGTCAAACACAAAAGGTACAGTTACTCGAGGTGGTACCCGAGTAACCTATGCAAAAATGAATGCATTACTCGAGTCCATATCCGAGTAACAAGGTAAGTGCTCTCGGCCTTGACATCCTGCAACATTACTGGAGTAAAGCATCGAGTAACCAAAAGTTGTTATAAAGGTTTACTCGAGGTAGTACCCGAGTAACTCATAAAGTTGTGAGAACATTACTCGAGTAAGTACCCGAGTAAACATATATTTCCAAAGGATTAAAAATTGGTTATTCCATGCACTACCCGAGTAATCTTGTATTTATTCATTAACTTGCAGATGATCAGAGAATACCCGATGATACTCGAGTAAGTAAGTACTCGAGTAAACTTCAAGTGATACTCGAGTAGCTACTCGAGTAAGCCAACCCAGAAATTCTGAGATCACTCTGACGTTCATTGTTTTGCTTTCTATATGATTAACTTTTCATTGTATTAGTATTCTTAGCATATTTACAGATAGACAATGAAGAGATCTTGTCAAATATTGGAAGTCAAATGAAACGTTCTTTGTGCCAACCACCGCCAACGGATATTTTTCAAAAACTGAAAAAGTCAATAGTGGCTGCGCACTCTCCAACGGATAGAAGAAAATGTTCCAACGGTCATCACCAACATATATATATATATAGGAACATTCAAGCAGAGAAAACATAGCAAGCACACACACAAACGAATTGTTAAGATCATTGCTCTGTTTTCACGTAAATTGTATTTCTATGCTTCAGTGATTCTTATTCACTCTGTAAGAGAGATATTTCATTCAAACTCAATATTTGTTATTGAGATAACTTAAGGTTGTGGAACCTTGAGTTGGGATTGGATTACAACTTGTAAGGGTGAGCGAGTGTCCAAGTGTAGGAACTTGCTTGTACTGAGGTGCCAAGAACCCACTGAATCTTGGAAGTTATAGTGAAACTCTCAGAGAAGCTCTGAGGACTGGACGTAGGTCAAAGTGGTTGTGACCGAACCAGTATAACTCCCGGTGCACACTTCGGTGATATTTCTCCTTACTCATTACTGTTTTAATTCCACTGTCAAAGTTTTTTATATATTTCCGACGAAATTTTAGTATCACCCAATTCACCCCCCCTCTTGGGTGAAACGCTTGTTCTAACACATTTTACTTGATACAATGCATTGGATATTTACTTTTCGCATTTTATATGTTGATTGTATGTTTCTACTGAGATTCCTTGGAATCTTACCCCTTTTTCTAAAACAAATGTCTCAACGGGTGCCAGCGTTTTGAAAGCCAAGATTAATATAGTGGTTGTATATAGTCTGTATATGAAATAGTTTTGGGACATTCTGTACATATTTGTCATTATTATCGATTTTTGCTCTATTAATGACTGTCTGTAAATAAATACTTATTATCACTATAATTGTACTTTTCTGTTTGCCTATAAAACTTGTTTATTATTGCCCTGCGCATATCAAAATAGAAACGGGTGTTGACAGAGAGTCGACGACAAGCGGCCAGAGTAAGTAGCAGCAGCTAGAACCTGCAGCTGGAAGTGTCAAACTTGAGGAAAGGGTTGGTGGTTGAGGAGCTAAAGGAGTAGCTAGGGCAAATAAGAGAAATAGAGAAAGGGAATGCCATTACTTATTGCGTAATGGAAGAGCAAAAGGAGCTGCCTTCGTTTTTTTTTGCCAGTAGCTAAAGCAGCTACCTGACAAAAGTTAAAACATATAATATAATATAATATAATATAAACTACTATATAAAATAAATAGAGTTATTGAGCAAATTTACCAACGAAGTTTTAAGGAATGAGTGTCTGACACAATTATGTTTTAAAGGGAGCAAAAATACATATATGGAATTAAAAGTGAAACATCCAGCACAAAACCGTTAAATTTGACCTAATTTAATTAGATTAAAGAAATTAGTTAAATTAGTTAATGTGATATATATATATATATATATATATATATATATATATATATATATATATATATATATATATATATATATATATATATATATATATATATATATATATATTGAAACACCCTAGTCTTGCATCTTTCCTAATTCCCTCTTTCCTTCTTTTTCCTGATTTTTGTTGAGGGAGTACCAATAAAGATAAATTATAAAAAGATTAACAAATATGAATACTATGTTTTATATTTAGGACCAAAATCAACTTTTTAAATATGCCTTATATTAAGGTCCATTATTGGCAATTAAAAAATAGTAAAATAAATTGCTCACTCCTTCCTTTATTCCAGCTTCCATATCACTACTTCACTTGTTTTAGATCTATGCTTGTGTTTGATCTTCGTTGTCATCATCCATTTTCCTTATCGTTAGTCACCTAATTTCTACCTTCATTGTTTGTTTTCATCCCTACTCAGCGTTTTCAGTCTGTGTTTATATCCACTACAAAAAAAAATAAAAAGTATATCAATGACGGAAGTTCCATCCCTAAACAGTTTAGCAACAAAAATTTCATCACTTATTTCGTCACATATATGTTCACCATGAAATATTTTATGTTTCTAAAAAGAGAGTCACTAATTCAGTTTGTGATGGAGTTTTCAATTATGTCGCTAAGTTAGTGACGGATTAGCAACGGAATTTCCATCGATAAGTGAGATTTCCGTTGCTAATATTGGAATAGTACATTCCTGATTTGAAACAAAAATTCCTTTTCTAATTTTAGGAATATCATATTCCATTTTTCGGATGGAATTTCCATTGTAAAGTTGTGACAGCTTAGCGAAGGAATTTCTAGATTAGCAATTGAATTTGGTCTCTACTTTGTGACGGCTTAGTGACAGAATTTACATCACTAATTTTGTGATAACTAAGTGATGGCATGTTTATCTAGGACAAACTATCCGTCACAATTTTTTTTCCACCTTTTTTTTTAAAAAAACAATAAGTGACAGAATCTGTCCCTAAGCATTTTTAATTTTAATTTTAATTTTTTGTAATTTTTATTTCATTTTTTTGTTTTTGTAAAAGTTAGCCTTAATAAGGTTAAATGACAAAAGTGAAATAATTTTTTACTCACAAAAGTATTTTCTTGAAAAAAAAATTACTATGGAAGAAAGGAAAAAATATAATTAAAATTATATTTAGAATTAAAACCAACTTGTAACTTGCTCCTACACTTGCTCCTGCAGTTAAAACAAGACAACCTGGGGGGCGGGGATGTTTCATAAAAATATTAAACTTTTTTACAGTAGAATACTTGTTGAAGGATTGGGTCTAAATACAATATTTCAATTTATTTTTTTTAATGTAGAAAATTTTTCTCAAAATATAATTAAATACTTCCTCCTCAATTTTTTTTATAAGATAGAATTAATCGAATTGCGTTATTCAAAAAATTAGTTATAATTAATTAGAGTAAAATACACTAAACACCCTTATATTTTTTCTTAATTACACAAACCTCCTCTCTATTTTAAAAATATACATTTAAGTCTAACTTTTAACTCAGTTAAGAATATTCTAAAAATATTCTTAAAATATTTTTTAATTAAAATTTATTTACTAATTTACCCTTAATACTAATCCCAACTTGATAGCTTGTAAATATCAAAAAAATTTTAAAAATTTGAGTAATTTTTCTAAATGTTTGTAAAAAAAAATAAATTACAAATTTAAATATCTTATACAATCTCTCAAACCTATATTGTTTATTATATTTGATAGACAAAAAAGTGTGTTTGATATGTGTGTGTGTATTTAATCATTTAAGAAACTAAAAATACATAAATTTCAATAAATAGGGTGAAAAAATAAAAAAAAATATAAATTTATAATCTCAAAATTAATAAATTTTTAACACATTACGAAGTTAAAAATAATCTATTAGAATTTAAATTTAGTGGTATAAATTTTTGTGGCCTATATATATATATATAAAAATATATTTATATATATAATTCTAATGTTAAAGATAGGTATTTTGGTAAAACAAAGTTTCAAATGTCAAACTTAATTGTCAACTAATTGTTTAGGTAGATGGAAATAGAATTTCAAAATATAAAGGGAGTTTGTATAACGTAGATTTTAATTTAAAAGGAGGTCTATATGGATTTTAAAAATAGATAGGGGATCTTTATAATTAAAGCAAAATAGAGAGATTGTTAGAGTATTTTACTCTTAGTTAGATGCAAGAAACATGTAAAAATGAATTCTTTTTTTCCTCCAAAAATAAACTCATTTATGTGGAAGACATAAAATTCATTATAGGATTAGGTCACTTACCACCTTAACCAAATACTCCCTCTTGTCCTTAATATAAGACATATTTAAATAATTTGATTAAATTAAGAAAGTTAGCTAAGTTGGTTAATTATATGACATGTATTTTCTAAAATTTCCTAATTGTTGTTCTTAATTCTCTTATTTCCTCTTCTTCTTAATTATTGTTGAGGAAACATTAATATGAGTAAATTAGGAAAATACTGACAAATTTAAATAATATATCTCATATTTATATTTAAGATTCAAATCAACTCCCTAAATATATCTTAATAGATTGGAAGCAGTTTGTTCGTTTTATTATTATAATTAAATAAGTTGACTTCAGAGTTCACGGTTCGGACAGTTTGGACATTAAAAAAATATTAAAATTAACTTAATTTTAAGAAACAGGAAAAGACATTTTGGATATTAAAAAAATATTAAAATTAACTTAATTTTAAGAAAGATGAAAAGTAAACGGCTCACGTGAAGCCTCCTGTCCTCTATAGGCGCTAGAGTCGGGAAAACGGGTTGAGCCCGTCGGGCCGGCCCTTTAAGGGCCTGGCTTGTAAATTGGAGCCTCAAAAGGAAGTCGGGCCTAAAAGGGCCGGCCCTGTAGGGCCTCGGGCTTAAAAGGGCCGGCCCTTTAGACCCGTTTATTTTTATTTTTTTTACTTGGAAAGGAACCATGTTACATTTTTGAATTACCTTATTGAATCTATATGTCATTCTGTCCTCATATTGTATAGAGTATGATTTTTGAGTATATTGTTTTGTCTAATTGAATCATATTGTGATTTTCGAGTATGATTTTTGAGTATATTGTTATGCATGTTTAGACTAAAATCATATTATATACTATTCTGCCTGATAGAGTATGATTTTTGATGGAGGTTGTGATTATTTGACTACTTGAACCTACTGCTCAAAGTGAAACACAATCAAATGTCCTTGAAATTGATGATAGTGGCCAAGAAGGTGAAAATGATAGTCGTCATACTCATGTTGTTTAGAGGTTAGAGTATTTAGCTTCTTGTCTTCTTATACTTTGGCTTTTGTGTGAGTTATTTATGGACATGATTTTACCTTTGATTATACATTAGTAGCTGTGTTTGTTTGTTGCAAGAGACGTGTTATTTAAACCTTAATGTTGACAACATTTATGTATTAAATTAGAAATTTAATCGTTGTTATTTACTAATTATATCTCTTTGGGGAAAATATGCAGGAAAAATAGTTAAATATTGTGAAAAGGATTTTCCGGCCCTGCGGGTCGGCCCTGGCCCTGATGCTCTCGGGTCGGGCTTTGAAAAACTACAATTTTCCTGACCCCGAACCCTTTAGGGCCAGCCCTGTTAGGCCTTGGCCCGTTAAGGGCCGGCCCGACCCTGATTCCCAACTCTAATAGGCGCCTTTGCATACTTACCGGGTTTGACTACAAACCCGGTAAGCAATCTTATATCCTGCTTCACTCTGCCTCATTGCATGTGAAGCCTCTGAGTCAGTCGGAAGCCGATTTCACTTTCTCTGTTTTTTTCACCATCATTTGATTCATTTCACTTTCTCTTCATCTTGTTTTTTTAAAAAAATAATTTTTTTTAACTCTATAATTTTGATTTTGTTATAATGCAAAATTTTTGCAACACTTATCTTATAATTTTGATTTGATTATAACTTGATCTCGTAAATTTGACTTACTTCAACTTAGTTGCTATGTTTGTTAATTTTTTTTATAATTTAGTCCCTATATTTTATATAATAAAAGGGAAAATTCTTGAAAAAGAATTTTAAAAATGCTAAAGGATAAAAATGTTTTCCAAATATTCATATTACTAAAGAAGTGTAAGGGTCTAATTTGTTTATTTCAAAATTAAATGGAAATGACATAAATGTATCTCTGAGTTTAAAAAACATACTCCTATTTTTTATCAGGGTTTATCAAGTTCAAATTAGGTTTAAACAAATTTTTAATAAAATTTTTTATAAATTTCAATTCAAAAATCACCACTTGCTATAATGACAAGGTGTTTATTTCTAATTCTGATAAAAGTTTCACAAGTTCAGATAATGTTTTAACAAATTCTGATAAGATTTTCACAAATTCCAATTCAAAAATCAGCACTTGTTGCAATGGCGAAGTATTAATTCTCATAAGGTTTCATAAGTTTAGATAATGTTTTAATAAGTTTTTATAAGATTTTCATAAATTCCAATTCAAAATTCACCACTTGCTACAATAATAAGGTATTGATTCATAATTCTGATAAGGGTTTCATAGGTTCATATTAGATTTTAACAAGTTATAATAACATTTTATCAGAAGTGGGAATTAATACCTTGTCATTGTAGTAAGTGGTGAGTTTTGAATTGGAATTTGTGAAAATCTCGTCAAAACTTGTTAAAACCTTATTTGAACTTGTTAAACCCTTATAAAATATGAGAACACATTTTTTAAACTAAAAGGGACATTTTTTTTCATTTCAATTTAATTTTTAAAAGGATAAATCATGCCCTCATACCTTTTTGACATTATGAATATCCGGAAAACCTTTTTGTCCTTTAACATTTTTAAAGTTCTTTTTGAGGATTTTCTCATAATAAAATCACACACACACACATATATAAAATAAACGTTAGTGTTTAAATTATAAAATAGCTAAAGCTATAGTAATTGAATTCCAGAAAGTCAAAATTTAGGGATTAGCTTACATCCAAGTCAAAACTAAAGATTGAGTTGTAATGAGTCAATGCATAGATATTGAGTTATAATCCATTCAAGACTACACACACACACACAAAAAAAAAATTTCCTTTTCCCCCTTATCTCGGTTATTAATGGCTCTTTTGACACAGCCTTGGAGAGTAAAAAGTCATGTTTGTAAAGCGTCTAGGCAAGATAATCTTTTACCCGCAAAGCATTTAAAAAAAATAAAATTAGGAAGGGTCATATAGCATTAGTTATACCATTTATTGTATATTAATTGTGACCCTTAACAGTGACTCTTGGAGGCCTATAAATAGAGGTTTTATACAAAGCAGTGAAATTACAAGAAATACAAATGAATGAGAACTGCCCCCCCTTTTTCTCTCCCATTTTCTCTCTATTGTCTTGCTCTTCTCTATCTCTTATTTAAGATCTCTTTTATTTTTATAACAATTTCAATTTATTTTTAAATTTATTAAATTTTTCTGAAACTATAATTAACTACTACTCATTTTCCTTTTTATAAGATAGAATTAGCATTATTACATTGTTCCAAAAGCTAGTTGAAATAAATTAGATGCAATAAACATGTGAAAATAATTTTTTCCCAAAAATCTCTCATTTAAGTAAAAAAGAGAGAACATGTTATATTGAGCGTTTTAGTGAAACATGATAATTAAATATAATAATGGTATAAGTAATGTTTATAATTAAGTGGAGGTATAATGGGAAGTTGAAAAAAAAAATTGGATAGCCCCTGAACCTATCTTGTAAAAAGGGTTATGGAATACCCAACAATTTAAATAATTAATTCTCTTTATGAACAGGAAAAAAAATATTAATTTTTCCTTTAATAAAAAAATAAAAAACCATGTAAAGCTGATTTGGGCCTAAATCAGGGTGAGAGTCCAAATCTTTGGTCCATGGGCAATACCATTTCTAGAAGAATCGATGTTGAGCTCTACATAATAGCCATTAGTTGACTGAACCCTAATAAAGAGGCGCAAGGCTTTAGAAGTTTGCAGTTAAAGCGGCACCAAGATGGGAAATGATTTGAAGCACTCGACGATGTGAAGCGACTTGAGATATCGGATTCAAAAGATTGCGTGTGAATATGAATCTGAGGATTTTTCTGCTACGCCTCACTGCTTCTTCAGCAGCTTTACCTTCTTTGGTGATTTGATTTTTCACTGTATGCTTCGGCTTCTTGAGACACTTTTCCCTTATTGGTTGACATCTGTTAGATCGTTTGCTATTGAATTTGACTGTGATTTTCTTGGTTAAACATTTTACTAATTATCATCCTAATATTTGGAGGATTCTGTATTAATAATAATATTTAAATGTTGTGATTATATGTGATGAAATGTTGTCAATCTTTATGTTTTGTCACATATTATCTCAATTTTTGAATATTATTATTGATACAGAGTCCTTTGAATATTGTGATGATAATTAATAAAATATTTAATCAAAAGTCAGGTTCATCCGTTCATGGCATGTTTTGTAATATTTATAAGTTTTTATTTAATTTTTTAATTTTTTTTTTGTTTTTTATTTTTAGTTCGAAGGGTTTTTAAATTGCATGAAATCTCTTTTGATCTAATAATTTAGTTAACCTGTTATTAAAAAATTTATATAATTGAATTTAAATCGTGAATTGTTTTTTCACCTAATTTGTTAGCATTGCATATATAATTATTTCGTTAATGATAATGAAAACGTGGTCTCCAAATAAGCTCTATTTTTCTTAGGACAGCGTTGAAAATTGAGATATCTCCCTATACAAAGGCTTTGAATCTAATTCTAATTCGAATAATCCCCAAGAAGATAGTCTTATCTTTCTTCTTTTGTAATAAATAATATATCAAATCCTCCTTACAATTATTTCAGATCTAGATTAACTATTTTATCTTGAAGAAATTTTTAAGTGCGCAGGACATAAAAAATTAGCCCAAGTTTCGAAAATTGAAACCCATGCCAAATCATCAACCTACATTCTATAATCAAATTATTTCAATTCTAACCAAATTAGCAAGAAACCCCCCCCCCCCCTAAGAATACTCTTTGCACGCCAAACTTGCTTCCTTTTGGCATAATGTTCAATCTGATGATAGACCTCCAAATTAAATACCTACACAACTCAAATCATTAAAGCAAAACAACAACAAAAATGTGAAGTTTAAGAGTTTGGGTTATCTCCTAAGAAGCGCTAAGTTAATAGTTCTCCGTCACTCCGTCAGACTTTCAAACACAAATATCTAATCGTAGGTATCAAAGACTAAAATCACCTTGTCTTCATTTCTTTTCATTTTACAAGGTTTCAGTAAGAATGGGCATTCATCCAAACAAGTAACACATGATCCCTCAATCAAAATTGATTTCAAGGTACATGGTTCATTAAGGCTCATGGTAGGCTCTAATTCAAATTTTTTGAAGTTATCCTCTAAAGCCCCCAAATAATTTGAACACCTAATAAAATCCACATGACTCTCACCCGTAAGAGTCAAAATATCAGTAGGAGGATTCAGAGTATAAAGTATAGGGATTTCCTCTCTATTCTCACCTTTAAAACAACAAGGGTTAGGCTCTAACATTGAAACCTCTCATAGACACTTAGGGTGTGTTTGGTTTGAGGGGAGGGGAGGGAGGGAAAAAGGGTAAATTACCTTTATAGGTTGAAGGTATTTAAATTTTAGGTGAAAATTTAAGATTTAAAAGGAGTGAGAGGGTAAATTTTGGCGGGAATCCAAAATTTAAAAAAAATGAGAGATTAAATTTTAGGTTTCTCTCGTCTAAAATTATAATTTACCCCCCTTCCCTTCCCTTTCCTCCCCTCAAACCAAACACACCCTTAGCATCATTTTCTCCCTCACTTATTTCCAACTCACAATTACCTCCAAAATTATTACATGCTATTGGTAACACTTCCTCACTCCACATGGTCAATTGTTCACTTGAGATCTCATCATCAATAGAAGAATCATTGGATATATCAATGAGAACACCTTGATTCAAAGACTCAAGGGTAGAAGTCATTTCACCTACTTGGAATGCTAAACTTTGAAGAGTTAATGCATGCTCATTCAATTTCTTTTCTCTCCAAGCTTTCATTTCATTTTCATTATCAAGAATACATTGAAGCATGTCCTCCATTGTAAGCCTTTTTCTTATGAATTGGGGTGATATCATCTATATGAGTATTGGATGATGTATGAGGATGTGATGGATGTGAAGGAAGAGAATAATTAAGATCCCAAGACAATATTTGTTCATGATTTCATCTAAGGTTAAAAGAATTATCATGAAAATTAGTTTGAACTCTAGATAAACTATCCTCCCTATATTCCATGGTTGAGACATGGGGGCATTATTCACTATAATAATTATCTCCACAATAATTGCACAAAAGTACTCATTTAATTTCACAAGCATAAGGGGCATAACAAGAATTTGAATAATCATTATAATGCTCAAATCCACACTTACCCCATTGGTCCACCAAGGATTATCCATGCACAAAGTTTAAATTAAAATAACTAATAAACACAATGACACACAAAGAGAACCAATATAAACAAGAATACAAGAAAAAAAAGGAAGGGAAAATAAAACAAACACATAAGGACACACATATATACACACACAACTCAAGTTTAAGCTAATAGTGTTCTTTTTTTTTAAAAAAAAAATAACAGGGCAAGCTCTAAGCTTGATTAGTACAAAGTAACAAAAGTGTTCAGAGTCGGGGGCTCCACAGCAGGATCCCTTAAGTCTTGATTAATCAGATCCCTACAACGATTAGGAGGGTTCTGGAGGTAAGTGACCTCCGGTCCCAGCTCATGAGCAGTCTTGGCTAGATGGTCAGCGCACCGCATCATTTCTTTATCAGCATAGATGATCTCAAGATCCCACTCTAAAAAGATAAGGTTCCTGATATCGTTAATCTCTTCCTATAAAGGGTGTTCTCGCCCATAGTCTATACTTAACAGATGTATGGCCTCCATCGAATCAGAATATAATTTGATTTGAGATAGACCAAACGATTTGCATAATTGTAGACTTGTGCCTATCGCTAAGACTTCAGCTATTGTGGACGCCGAATATCCTATGTTCTATTGGAAACCTGACAACCAACTCCCCTGATCTAATCTTAGCACCCCACCCACGACTGCATTGCCATGGATATTCACTTAGCCATCCACATATACTCGTGTAAAACCCATTGGCGGTGGTGTCCACTTTTGCGTTGAGCGCTCTGGTATCTGGAAGATTTGATGCGTGAAATGATCGTTTGCCACTCCTTCCATGAGAAGGAAAGAGCATCGATTCAGCAGCTCCCTTGCTTGATCTCCTGAGCCCTCAAAAACACGCTTGCATATGTTTTTCCACACCAGCCAGCATGTCAGCTCGAAAATTCTGCTCCAACTCCATCACGAGAAGGCTCTTGAGATAGGATTGTTGAGTAGATTCCAGTTCAACCAGTCTTACAGGTTACTACTAAAAAATACATATACATGTAAAGGGTCAATTAGACTTAGCCACACTCGCTTTGCATCCTCACAGTCAGGCAGAGTATGTAAAATGGTCTCCTCACAAGGGCACTCAAATGGGCAGTTTGGGTTATTTGAAGGGACACGCTTTGATCTAAGAGAGTTAGTTGGGAGTCTCTCATGGAAGACTTGCCATAAGAAGTACTTTGCTTTCTCTGGGATTTCCCATCGCCATACTTTTTGCCATTGTTAATGAGAAAAGTGATTCGGTGTATTGTAACTCAGCTGGTACGCTGATCTCATCGTAAATCTGCCATTCGACGACAATCTCCAATAAAATCCATCCTTGTTAGCACCATGGGGAGTTTTAACCATCTTGATTTTATCCAAAACCCAATTTGGAAGAAAGAGCTTCCATTGAGACATGTTCCATCCCCCACTAGTAGTAACAAACTGGTTGACGGTTGCTAAGGGATTTAGAAGATGGAGATTTTTATCAATAGTGTTCTAATCAAGATCAACCAAAGACTGTTTTGGGACACAAATCCCAGCATACTGCAATCATATGGATCGCAAGTAGTATAAAAAGTTGTTGTTTCCATGAGAACTAAGGCAAAAGTTGACTAACTAATGCAATTGTGCTCTTAAGTAGGTTGGACAAAGTCATTTTGAATATTTCAATTTGTGAAAACAATTTTCAGTTCAAAACAAAGTAATTGAACTAAACAAAATAAAATTTGATTCAACTTCAAGAAAATGGGGCTTTAGGATTATTTCTCCCCTCTATACTTCATGAGACCAATTAAGTCCCTCTTAATTAGCTTTAATGAAGAATCAAGTGTATGTCTAAGATTCAAAAATATTGGAAAAGCTTTCTCAAGTCAAAACCAACATCTATTTTCAAAGAACTCGTTCAATCTCTTGCAACAAGCTAGTGAAAAAAGTATCCAATCTTATAATGACAATACTAGGTTAATAGGTAAATATCTTTCCTATTAACAAACTATCAATTCAAACAAGAATTTCAAGACTAACATGACTTTATCCAAGTTATTTAAACAAGATAATCTTCCTCAAGCATATCTCATTCAACAAATCAATCCAAGTGATGGCCAAACACTAAGAAGCATGAAGCATAGAATAAAATCAACACAATACTTCATTAAATGCTAGAAAAGAGATAATAGCATAATCTCAATCCATATAGAGTTTCAAAGTAACCCTAGACTGAAAGACTTAGCTACTCATGTACAAATGTAAATAAAATCTATACAAAACAACTAAATACATGTTAAGCTAAGTAGAAGAGAGGAGAAAAATGACAAAACCAAGGTAGAACTCCAAAAATTTCTCGTAAGATGATCGCCCAAGACTTCAAACTCTTCAAGAACCTTATCCCAAGGTGAGAACTTTCGTGCTTCAACTTCTCCAAGTGCAGAATGGTCTCTTGTGGCGTGTTTCCCTAGGTTTATTAGATTTTGATGCGTTAGTTTTCAAAATGCACAATTGTACTTTTTTTTGCGTTCTCCTTGGCTACCATGTTAGTCGCCGAGGCAACTGACATAGTAACTCTATTTTTTCCCAGTCACCTTGGAAACCAAATGAGTTACCGAGGCATGTGCCACATAAAATTTGATTTTCCTCAGTTGCCTCAGTGTCCGTGTTAGATGCCGAGTGTAATCCCCTGCCATGATAACCGTAATTAAGATTTAAAAATGCATAATTTAAATGAATTAGAGACCGACGGATACGTTTTTCTTAAATTTCTTTTCTTTGATTCATTCAACATGGTCTCAGATTCGTCTTCCGAATCTAATTACTCTACGCAGTTCAATAGCGTTCATACATATCAGATTGCATAGCCAAATTTCCGACAACTCCTGGGTTTCATACATGTATAAACTAAGGGTTATAAGTTCCAACTAGGGGATTATATGACCAACATCAACATAATATCTACATTTCAAAAATAAACAGTAACCCCAAGTCCAAAATAGATAACCAACAACCTAACAACACATCTCTACAAGATCCTAGCTGCTCTTGGTGGTTCGTTTCTCCTTGGAGCCACTTACCCTGTCTGAAATGTTAGTCAATGGAAAGAATGAGATTCAAAAGAATCTCAGTAGTAACAAATCACTCATACCACATGTAATCACAAAGCATGCAAGAAAATCATCAAGCAGCATCATAGCATAAAGCACAGCACGCAGGCTGCCACATATGCACATAATCACATAATCCCATTCGTCGTATTCCACCGCCCCAAAGGCACGGTCCTCCCACCGTCAACACCGATGGGCCGCGGGTGAAGGTTTCACAAATAGCATTTCGGCTTTCACCTATAGCCTTACGGCTTTCACAAAGTCTCATCCCCCGGATTCCACCGCCCTGAAGGTATGATCCTCCCACCGTCAATACCAATGGGCCGCAGGTGATAGACTCACAAACAATGATCAAACAAACATACCATGTATCACATATAGTATAAGGGAAAAGAGTCACTACCTCGTTCTTTCCTGACTGGCGCCGTCACAGGTTGCTCGCGATCAGGGCAAATGTCAAATCCTACAATTCCAAATGCATCATTTAGAAACTTCCATAGTGATTTTAGGGGTTATATGAGTCTATAATGAAAATTTACAAAAATGCCCTCCGGGACCCGGCCCTGGCCCGCCGTACCTAGTCCGGCTGTATCTTTCTCTAAATTCTACCCGGGGCTATTCTAGCATATTTCCACCCAAAGAATCCATTTCCGGACTCGGAATTAGAAAATTCAATGTTAAATTACAAATTTACCCTTGGCAGCCCCACTTTAAGGGTTTTAGGGGCGTTTTCGTAATTATGCTTTTTCGGCCTTTTCAGAAAAAGTGACCAACTGTAACCCCACCTAATTTTCACTCCTGAACTCAATGGATCCATCAAATCATTGAAAATCCAACTCTAAGACCCATTTCTAGAGCTGGCCGAAATTTATGAGTTCTCCGGGAAAAATCGGGGTTTTACGATTTCGGCTCCGTAAACGCGTTCCTTTCTACTCCTAACCACTTAATTAACTATTACATTAGGTTATAACTACCATTTGAACCAAAATTGGGCAGCATAACCCTTAGGCAACTCAATTCCCAAAATTTAAAACCAACAGCAATCCGGCGAAATTTCACCGATTAAATTGCCCACAACAGCTAGAATAGTTAATATACGAAGGTTTGGAAGTTACCTCAAGCTCTCACAAGTTTTTCCCAAATATGGCTGAAAACCCTAGGTGTTCCACAACAGATTTTGAGCTTCCAAACCTTAAAGAACAAATAGGAGTAGCTTAGGGTCAGAGTTATATGCGTTAGGAGCTAAATCGTCGGAGAAATCGGCTTACCTTGTGAGATTTCTTCTCCTTTCTCTCTCTAAAATTCTAAACGTTCTCTCTCACTTTCAGCTGCTGTTTTGTGCGTGAAATTCTGAATGAAGAAGATGAGAATGATATATTATAATATTATATATCATTTTAATGATTTATGGAATTTTCCAACAATTACAAAACTAATTTTTATTACATAACTTCCTACATTCATGTAACTATGCCATCATGTCCAACTGATATTTCCTTATTTATGCCACATGTAGGAGACACCTAGGGGTCCCTCCCTAAGGTCTCAATTGGCTTCACAACTTGGTTTGGTTACGTATACACGTAAAGTCTCAATTTTGGTCAAAATTGCATTTTTGCTCAAATTTTCCATAAATTCATATTAAATTGATCAAAATATTCTAAATATATTTTTCCTTTTATTTTCCTTAATTAATTTAAATTATCTTCAATTAATCAGAAAAATAATTAATTTTGTGATAATTTGGAAAAATTACGATTTTGCCATTACCTTTTTAATTCAATTTCTTCCGTTATTTTTCTTTAGCCAATTTCTATATATTTTTGGACCAAATATTTTCTCTAATATTTATTCATTTTTGGACCTTAATATTAGGCTTTTTAAATCACCCAAATTAATTCCATATTCATTTTTGCCCAATTTCCCGTGAAATTGAACATTTATAAAATTCATAAATTCCAAATTCATGAATATTCACCATTTATTGAGTTTCCCCAAATAATTACAATATATTTGGTGAATATAAAATTTGAGGTGTTACAGTTCTCCCCCACTTAAATAAATTTCGTCCTCAAAATTTGTCACAGAACTTGAGCCATAAACTTCGGATATCGCCTACGCATATCCGCTTCCGCTTCCTAAGTTGCTTCTCTCTGAGTCATTCGCTTCCAGATCACCTTCAAAAATGGAATGCTTCGGTGTCTAAGCCGTCGTTCTTCCCTATTAATGATCTGTTCTGACTCTATCGCATATGTGAAGTTGTCTTGTAACTCAACTTCTCATATTCAACAATGTGAGATGGATCCGGTTGGTACTTCTTCAGTTGGGAAACGTGAAACACATCGTGGAGCCTGCTCAAGCTTGGGGGTAGGGCTACTCGATAAGCAACAGGCCCAATCCTCTCAAGGATTTCAAAAGGACCTATGTACCTTGGGCTCAGCTTCTTTCGCTTGATAGCTCTCCCGATGCCAGTGATTGGTGATACTCTCAGAAATATATGATCTCCAACCTCAAACTCTAGAGGTCGTCTCCTCTTGTCAGCGTAGCTTTTCTGTCGACTCTGCGATGCAAGGAGCCTCTTTCGAATGACTCGAATCTGTGCTGAGGTTTGATCAATAAGATCTGGCCCATAAAGCTTCCTTTCGGACAACTCATTCCAGCACAGGGGTGATTGACACTTTCTCCCGTACAACGCTTTATACAGCGCCATCTGAATGCTAGCATGATAACTATTGTTGTAGGCAAATTCAGCAAGTGGAAGAAAGCGATCCCAGTTCCCTTGAAGTCGAGGACACAAGCTCGCAACATATCCTCTAATGTCTGAATGGTCCTCTCTAATTGTCCATCCGTCTGAGGATGATAAGCTGTGCTGAATCTTAGCTGAGTACCCAATACCCCATGCAAAGCTTTCCAGAATCTTGAAGTGAATCGGGGATCTCGATTGGAAATGATGTTCTTTGGTACACCATGGAACTTCACAATTTCTCAAATGTAAATCTCTGCTAGTTTGTCCGGAGAATAACCAGCATTGATTGGTAGGAAGTGTGCCGACTTCGTTAACCGATCCACAATCACCCAGATCGCATCATAATTCCTGATTCTAGGCAATCCCACAACAAGGTCCATGGTCACACTTTCCTATTTCCATTCCGGAATCTCAGGACTTTGAAGCAAACCAGGTGGTCTCTGGTGCTCAATTTTTACCTTCTGGCAAGTGAGACACCTCGCTACATATTTTGTCACATCACTCTTCAAACCCGGCCACCAATTCATAGACTTCAGATTATGGTACATTTTGGTCATACCAGGATGAAGAGTATATCGGCTCTTGTGCGCCTCATCCAGAATCTTCTGTCTCAACTCGGCCTTTAGTGGAACACAGACTCTCTTCTGATAGCGAACCAATCCACTAGGCGATATATCATAGCCCTGAGCTTCTCCCTGTTCAATCCGAGCTAGGTTGCGCCGTAACCAGCCATCTTGCTTCTGAGCTTCTTCAATCTCGGTTCTCAGATCACTTTCTTCTTGGGAAATAATATAATTGGCACAGAGGATTTGATTTGACAAATTCAAATCACGAAAATCTTCTATCAATTTTCCCTCTTGTATCATCACAGCTGCCATAAGTACTGTCTTTCGACTAAGAGCATCAGCGACTACATTTGCCTTACCCAGATGGTATTTGATCTCTAGGTTGTAGTCCTTAAGCAACTCCATCCAACGACGCTGTCTCATGTTCAACTCTTTCTGATCATACAAATACTTGAGACTTTTGTGGTCGCAGTACAGTTCTACCGTCAAGCCATACAAATAATGCCGCCAAATTTTTAGAGCAAATACAATTGCCGCAAGCTCCAGATCATGGGTGGGATAGTTCATTTCATGAGGTTTGAGCTGTCGAGAGGCATAGGCCACCACACGTCCCTACTGCATAAGGACACACCCTAATCCCTGCTTACTCGCATCACTATACACAATGTAGGTCAAGCTGGGATCAAGTATAATCAACACTGGTGCCGTAGTCAACCTCTCTTTCAACTCCACAAAGCATTTTTCACAATGTTCATCCCACACAAAAAGGCTGATCCTTCCTCGTGAGCTTGGTCATCGGCAAAGAATACGGGAGAAATTCTGAATGAATCTCCGATAGTAACCAGCAAGACCCAAAAAACTGCGTACCTCAGCAACAGTTTCTGGCCTCTTCCAGTCCAGTACTGCTTCCACCTTACTGGGATCCACAGAGACCCCCTCTTATGAGATAACATGGCCTAAGAATTTTACTTCTGGCAACCAAAACTCGCATTTACTCAATTTGGCATAGAGCTGCTTCTCACGCAAGATGTTCAACACAATCCTCAAATGATGCTCATGCTCCTCCATACTCTTGGAGTATATCAAAATATCATCAATAAACACAACAACAAACTGATCCAGATACTGTTGAAAGATACGATTCATGTAATCCATGAATACCGCAGGTGCATTGGTTAGCCCAAATGGCATCACCTGAAACTCATAATGCCCATACCTCGTTTTGAAAGCAATTTTTGGAACATCTTCTGCTTTCACACGCAGCTGATGATATCCCGACCTTAGATCAATCTTCGAAAACACACACAACCCAGATAGTTGATCTAAAAGGTCATCAATTCTTGGGAGAGGGTACTTGTTCTTGACGGTAATCTTGTTTAACTCTCTATAATCAACACACAAACGTAGACTCCCGTTTTCTTTTTAACGAATAACACTAGAGCTCCCCACGGTGACACACTGGGTCTAATGAATCCCTTCCCAATCAAGTCTTCAATTTGGTTCTTCAATTCTGCCATTTCATTTGGGGCCATGCAGTATGGGGCCTTTGATATAGAACCAGCTCCAGGCATAATCTCGATTGGGAATTGAACTTCCCTTTCCGAAGGCAAACCACTAAGGTCATCAGGAAATACCTCAGGGAATTCATTTACCATGGGTATACTACTCATAGTTTCTTCGGTCTCTCCTTGGATAGAAAAGAACACCATATACCCCTAGCAACCTTTCTCCAAATATTTCTCAGCTTTGGCCGTCGAAAGGAAATTCAGACTGCCATTCACATCCTCAACACTTTGAGAAGTAGGATACACTATCCTCTTGTTCCCATAATCTAATAGCACATTATTTGCCGTTAACCAATCGAAACCCAGAATGACTTCTAATTGATAGAGCGACAGACAAATCAAATCAATAATGGATTGGTGCCCCTCCACAGTTATGACACAATTTAGGCAAGCTTCGGCAGTTATAGCCTTGACACCCATTGGCGTCGACACAACTAAATCATAGGGCAATTTATGTACATGCATACCCAGGCGCTTCACGCAATCATAAGCAATGAAAGAGTGACTCTCACCCGAATCAAACAACGCTTGTAACACATTACCATCAAGGAGAATTTTACCTTGAATAAGATCAGGGGACTTCCGGGCTTCCTCATGAGTCATAGCAAATACTCAGCCCTGAGTCCTCGGTCGCTGCTCCGCCTGTGACTGCCGACAATCTCTAGAAAGATGCCCCGGTTTCTTACAATTAAAACAGATCATTTCGCCCTGACAGTTTATACCATAATATGGCTTATTGCAATTGGGACATACCCACTCTGTCGAAGATTTCTGAGGCTCACGATCTCTGGGCTGGTAGGGCTTCTTACCAGTACCCCGAGATGAAGAGGATCCCTGGCCCTTCCGCTTCTGGGAAGTATTACCCTTGTTGGGTTCACTGTGGTGGCCGGTAGCTTTAGCAGGGTACAATTCTCTTAAATTATTTTCTGTAATTCTACACTCTTCCACCGCCTTGTTAAAGTTGGTGAACAAATGTGTAGCTAACCTCTTTCTCAGCTCTCGTCGCAGACTATGGATAAGCATATCCATACTCAACTCTTCATTATTCGCCTTTTGAAGATAAGAAGAATACCGAGATAAACGAATAAACCGGGACAGATAGTCATCAAAGGTCTCCGTGTCCCCTTGTCTGATGTTCAGAAATTCTGTTTCCTTCTCGAGCCGCACGAATTTGGGAAAGTATTTCTCATTGAATCCTTGTTGAAACAATTCCCAAGTCAACAGTACATTTTTTCTTTTCAACGTTAAGGCAATGTTCCGCCACCAACGATCTGCATCCCCCTCGAGCTTATAAACTGCCAGACGTGGCTTCACCTTGTCCGGGCACCCAAGGACCTCAAATATCTTTTCCAGCCTGTTTAACCAGACGTGGCTTCACCTTGTACTTACAGAATCTTGAAACCCAAAATTGCAGATCTCTTTCCTCTCTAAGTGGAACTACATATGATTCTTGGTTTGGTCCAGCATGAGGAGGTGTTTCGAGTGGTCGTACCGACCCTTCCGCAGTTTCTTCCTTATGAGTCCCCTCCTGGGTCTCCTCTTGTGTGAACGGACCTTGACCCTCATTTCTTTTAGCCTTCTCTTCTTTGAGCTCCTCTCTCAGCTCAACAATCATGTCCCTTTGATCTTTAATAAGACCCATCAATTCTTGCATCGGGTCCGGTGGATTATCATTGACCACCTCTACCTCAGGGTCTACTTGCTGAGTATTGGGGCGTCCTCTAGTTTTCTTCATTCTACAAATAACTTACCCCATTAATATAGCAGAAATAGTATGCACATATATTCACAAGTCTTGTATATATCCATATTAATAGAAGGTACATGTGCATACACAACAATTATTCATAAATTATCTTCTATCACTAAAGCCAACTAAGGGATCTATCCTAGTAACTCTACCCTTGCCAGGAACCATGCTCTAATACCAAAAATGTAATCCCCTGCCATGATAACCGTAATTAAGATTCAAAAATGCATAATTTAAATGAATTAGAGACCGACGGATACGTTTTTCTTAAATTTCTTTTCTTTGATTCATTCAACATGGTCTCAGATTCATCTTCCGAATCTAATTACTCTATGCAGTTCAATAGCGTTCATACATATCAGATTGCATAGCTAAATTCCCGACAACTCCTGGGTTTCATACATGTATAAACTAAGGGTTATAAGTTCCAACTAGGGGATTACATGACCAACATCAACATAATATCTATATTTCAAAAATAAATAGAAACTCCAAGTCCAAAATAGATAACCAACAACCTAACAACACATCTCTACAAGATCCTAGCTGCTCTTGGTGGTTCGTTTCTCCTTGGAGCCACTTGCCCTGTCTGAAATGTTAGTCAATGGAAAGAATGAGATTCAAAAGAATCTCAGTAGTAACAAATCACTCATACCACATGTAATCACAAAGCATGCAAGAAAATCATCAAGCAGCATCACAGCATAAAGCATAGCACGCAGGCTGCCACATATGCACATAATCACATAATCCCATCCCCCGTATTCCACCGTCCCAAAGGCACAGTCCTCCCACCGTTAACACCGATGGGCCGCGGGTGAAGGTTTCACAAATAGCCTTTCGGCTTTCACCTATAGCTTTACGGCTTTCACATAGTCTCATCCCCCGGATTCCACCGCCCCGAAGGTACGATCCTCCCACCGTCAACACCGATGGGCCGCAGGTGATAGACTCACAAACAATGATCAAACAAACATACCATGTATCACATATAGTATAAGGGAAAATAGTCACTACCTCGTTCTTTCCTTACTGGCGCCGGCACAGGCTGCTCGCGATCAGGGCAAATGTCAAATCCTACAATTCCAAATGCATCATTTAGACACTTCCATAGTGATTCTAGGGGTTATATGAGTCTATAATGAAAATTTACAAAAATGCCCTCAGGGACCCGGCCCAGGCCCTCCGTACCCAGTCCGGCTGTATCTTTCTCGAAATTCTACCCGGGGCTATTCTAATATATTTCCACCCAAAGAATCCATTTCCGGACTCGGAATTAGAAAATTCAATGTTAAATTACAAATTTACCCTTGGCAGCCCCACTTTAAGGGTTTTAGGGGCGTTTTCGTAATTATGCTTTTTCGGCCTTTTCAGAAAAAGTGACCAACTGTAGCCCCACCTAATTTTCACTCCTGAACTCAATAGAACCATCAAATCATTTAAAATCTAACTCTAAGACCCATTTCTAGAGCTGGCCAAAATTTATGAGTTCTCCGGGAAAAATCGGGGTTTTACGATTTTGGCTCCGTAAACGCGTTCCTTTATACTCCTAACCACTTAATTAACTATTATATTAGGTTATAACTACCATTTGAACCAAAATTGGGCAGCATAACCCTTAGGCAACTCAATTCCCAAAATTTAAAACCAACGGCAATCCGGCGAAATTTCACCAATTAAATTGCCCACAGCAGCTAGAATAGTTAATATACGAAGGTTTGGAAGTTACCTCAAGCTCTCACAAGTTTTTCCCAAATATGGCTGAAAACCCTAGGTGTTCCACAACAGATTTTGAGCTTCCAAACCTTAAAGAACAAAGAGGAGTAGCTTAGGGTCGGTGTTATACGCGTTAGGAGCTAAATCGTTGGAGAAATCGGCTTACCTTGTGAGATTTCTTCTCCTTTCTCTCTCTAAAATTCTAAACGTTCTCTCTCACTTTCAGCTGCTGTTTTGTGCGTGAAATGCTGAATGAAGAAGAAGAGAATGATATATTATAATATTATATATCATTTTAATGATTTATGGAATTTTCCAACAATTACAAAACTAATTTTTATTACATAACTTCCTACATTCATGTAACTATGCCATCATGTCCAACCGATATTTCCTTATTTATGCCACATGTAGGAGACACCTAGGGGTCCCTCCCTAAGGTCTCAATTGGCTTCACAACTTGTTTCGGTTACGTATACACGTAAAGTCTCAATTTTGGTCAAAATTGCATTTTTGCTCAAATTTTCCATAAATTCATATTAAATTGACCAAAATATTCTAAATATATTTTTCCTTTTATGTTCCTTAATTAATTTAAATTATCTTCAATTAATAGGAAAAATAATTAATTTTGTGATAATTTGGCAAAATTACGATTTTGCCATTACCTTTTTAATCTAATTTCTTCCGTTATTTTTCTTTGGCCAATTTCTATATATTTTTGGACCAAATATTTTCTCTAATATTTCTTCATTTTTGGTCCTTAATATTAGTGATATATCCCAATTTTATCATAATATTTAATATCATATTTAGGGATTTTATCATTAATTTTTGGGCTAAATAACATTTATTATGATTAAATTGAATTAAAGATGATTGTGGGAAAATAAATCTTAAAATGATATATTTGTTATAATCTTGTAATTACTTTTTAAAATTTAAATTTTGAATAAAGATATTACAAGACATTGATCTGAATTGTAGGTTACATTGGAGGAGCTGAGGGACTAAAATGTAAAGATTTTCAAGGACTGCAACAGAAAATAAAATTCTGCATGTGGCTACAAGGCAATTTTAACAGGAAAAGGGTACTTTTCTGTAATATTAGCTCTCACTTTCAGGTGGGAAAATGTCAGAAAGAATTACATAAAAGTACCCCGAATTTACAAAACACCACTTGGGTCCCAAATTACGAAGATGCCGCTGGAACTGATTCACTTAGCCATCAGAGAATATTACAGAATAGAGCCCTGGATTTCCAAAACTCCAGTGTGGTCCCAATATCCGAAAACCAGCGTTCTTCGCTCCTGAAACTGATTTTTGTCCAGATTCTCATACAGAATCTTGGAAAATCCTATCTGAATACAATTTTGAAAGATTTTTGCCGCAACTTGAGGAGATTTGACCTAGATTTTAATTAACAAAAAAAGAGAATAAAAAGGGGACGCACCACAGACGCAAGGGGAGCACCAGAGGACAGAGAGAAGACGCACGGCGGCAGATATGAGATTAAAGAACCTTGAGAAGAGACACGCACAGCGAGAGGGGAGACACACATCAGAACCTAGAGGAGAAGCACGTGCACCAGAACGTAGGGAGACACACCAGAACTCAGAACCAGAATTGATGAACCAGAACGGAGAGCGAACACGCACACGGGGCACCAGAAAGGAGGACGCCGCAGAAGAGAAGGAGAATAAAGATCAAGATTCACCAACAACACCTCTCTCCTTCTCTAATCTATTCCTTTCATGTTAAATTCATGGATTCTTGGTGTCTTGGAGGAGTTGCAGCTGTGATGAATTCCATGAGAGGCTAAATTCCTTCGTGTTTTTTGGAGATGGAAGATTGGTTTGAGCTCCAGAGATACATTCAGGGGAGTTAATTGTTTTAATCTTTTTATTTAATTATGTAACGAATTTCCTGAGTTAGGATTTTATGTTATATGATTAATTTATTGAGATTGCGAGTTGTTTATCTTAGTATTAATTGAACAATTGTGATTTAGATTGGTTTATGTGGTTTGAGATTTAAATTTCTATATTTCCTTTTGGTTTAATGTGGTTGTTTATTCTTTCATAGTTTGAATGAATATTATGACTGCTTAGATCTTGTTTGAATATCTCAGTTGAATGTTCATTGTATAGAGGAACAAGTTGCATGAATCCAATTCTAAATTGCACACTAAGTGGTATTTAATAGTGTATTAAGAGGTAATTATCTAGCTAGAGTTCTAGGGGTAATCACCAATTAATATACTAGACTTTACGAGTTGTTAAGGTTTAATTATTGACTTAGTGAGTGGTTTAACTCCCAATTCAATTTGAGCAAGGATAACCTATATTCCATTTTTCCAAGAAGCATTCATCATCAATTTGTTTAAATCACAATTTCATTAATTATTTCAACAATTTCTCAAAAATCCAAAAAAATAGTAGTTTAGGTTATTTTCCATTATTAAAAAGAAAAAAAATCAATTTAAAACCCATCTAAATATTTTTTGTCACTTAGTTAGATTAGGAATTAATTAAAAGGCTCCTCAAGAGAATACGACCCGAGTTGTGCCCTTCACTGCATAATTTGGTTTATTTTGATTTAACCTGAGGCGACTAAAGGCTTTAAATCAATGGCGCCGTTGCCGGGGAGTCAATTTATTTGACTCCTTGTTTAACTAAGTGTCAATTTAAAAAAAATAATAATTTTGGGTTAATCTTTTGTGTGCCTTTGAGTTAGTTAGTTAGTTATAGTTTCTTGCATTCATTCATCATATATGTTTTAGATTGCATTTGCATCACATATCATACATTTTGCACATTGTGGTTGAATTTTGTGTGCATGCCCCGAGGTAAAAAAGTTATACCTAGTGATCTTGATCTTGACATAACTTTAAAACAACTTAGGGAACAACTAAAAAGGAGTAAAGAAAAAGGAACAAGGGGTATTAGTAAAAATCCCTTAGGACATCACATATCTGCTGAACCTAGTGCCTTTAGGGAACTTCATTCTGAAATAGGTGATCAATTTAATCGAA
This sequence comes from Inga laurina, assembly GCA_963855925.1. Lineage (NCBI taxonomy): Eukaryota > Viridiplantae > Streptophyta > Magnoliopsida > Fabales > Fabaceae > Inga > Inga laurina. The sequence goes on from OY979711.1 coordinate 25,207,475, forward strand.
CTTTAGATATGGAACGTCATAATGAGGATGAAGAGGAAAATAATGGTATTCCACATAGAAGAGGTGAGGATGAAGGAGAAAATAATGGTGTTCCACATAGAAGAACAATTAGGGAAGTCACCACTTCTGGTATTGATTTAAATCATCTTGCTAATGCTGGACCTAACATGAATGCTGATTTTGAGATTAAAGGTTTATTGATCAATTCACTACCTAAGTTTCATGGTTTATCTGCAGAGGATCCGTATCTACATCTAAGGGAGCTTTACTTGAATTGTTCGAGTATGAAGCCAGTTGGAGCTTCTGTAGAAGACGTCATATGGAAAGTCTTTCACCACTCATTGGAAGGCAAGGCAAAGGAATGGTACATGAGCTTACCAAGACATGTAGCTGATTCATATCAAAGTTGTCAAAACTTGCAAAAAGCTTTTCTTGAGAAGTACTTTCCTGCATCTCGAACTTCTGCTATGAGAAAGGAGATCAATTCAATCCTCCAAGATCCAGATGAGACTTTGTATGAGTATTGGAACCGTTTTCAAGATCTTTTGGCTCGATGCCCACATCACCAGATTCCTGATGAGCAGTTGGCTCAAACTTTCTATGACGGTTTGAAAGAGAAAGATCAAGACAAGATTGACGCAGCCGCTGGTGGTGCTATCATTTATTTCACTACTCCTGAAGCTTGGGAATTGATCAAGAAGATGGCCCTAGCTAAGCAAACCTATGGGAACCAAGAAGGAATTCTAGAGGAGTTTATCATGTTAACTCTTCACCTCTACACATTCCTCAGCTTGACACCTTTACTGCTCAAATTTCTGCTTTAATGACAAAGTTAGACCGGATTGCTTCTAAACCATCCATTCAAGAAGAAGTAAATTCCATAGGCAAGGAATTGACAGCCCCAAGTTGTGATCTTTGTGGCTCATCTATGCACATCTCCTACAATTGTCCATCTCGTTATGAACAGGTCTCTGCCATGTATCAAGGCCGCCCTAACAATCCTAAATGGGACCCCTACTCAAATACATATAATGAAGGCTGGAGGCAAAATCCTAAATTTAGTTGGAGAGACAATGATAATAGAAGACAAAATCTTTTTCAACAAGGAAATATTGGAGCCGGTATCTCTTCTAACCAGTTTCAAGAATCTTCAAAGATGGTCATTCCACTCCAAGATAACACGCTTTCCCAGCCAAAGAGTGATGAAACCAACCAACTGTTGAAGAGTATGGCTGCTCAACTTACTAATATGGACAACCGAATGAAGGAAGATAAGGCTTTAAATGATAGTCAATTCTAATCTATTGCCACAATCCTACAGCAAATGCAAGGTGATAGAGCAAGTAACAACAACCAAATGGAAAATATTTGCAAGAAGTTGGAAGAGTTAGAAATGAAGAATAACATGGTGCAATCTCACTTGACTCAAGTCTCCAACACTCTTAATGACTTACAAGCTAAGAATGGAAGTGGTCTACCTTCTACTACTGTGATCAATCCTAAATCTATCAATGCCATTGAGTTAAAAAGTGGCAAGATAGTGCATTTCCCAAGAGATAGTGAAGACCATGTGGATGAAGAGATAGAAGCTGAGAGTCCACCCTTAAGCCCTATGAAAGTGGGTGATTCTGAAAGCATCAAAGAGAAAGAGATCTTAGAGAAGAAGAATGGCAAGGAAGTTGAGCAACCTCAAGTGGAGGAGCAACCACTTTTGGAAGAGGTCAATGAGAAAGCTCAATCCACACATGAGAAGGGCGAATCAAGCATGCAAGGAGCCTTAATGCAAAATGGTAAGGAGGTAAAAATTTCTGATATTCCCTTCCCTAAAGCTTACCTTAGAAGTAAGAAATTGCATGATGATAAAACTGAAAAAGAAATGTTTGAGTTTTTTAGCAAGTTAGAAGTGAATATGCCTTTTCTCAAGATGATTAAAAGTATACCTGCATATTGTAAGTTTCTTAAAGATCTTTACTCAAACAAGAGAAAATTCAGGCCTAATGAAAGAGTCCAATTGAGTTCTAATGTGTCAGTCATCTTTAAGCCCCAACTTCCCATTAAATGCCAAGACCCTGGTGCCTATACTATTCCTTGTACTATAGGATCTGCTAACATAACTACTACTTTGCTAAATTTAGGGGCTACAATTAATGTGATTCAGATGGTATTAGTGTTGTGTTACAGCTAGCTGATAGGTCAATTAGGCATCCAGATGGTATCTTAGAAGACATCTTAATCAAAGTAAAAGATCTTGTGTTCCCTGCTGACTTTTATGTTCTAGATGTGTCTAGTGAATTAGCTCGTGATTTGACTCTCATTTTAGGCAGACCTTTCCTTAGAACAGCAAATACCATCATAGATATGAAGGAAGGTGCTATAACCATGGAGGTTGGGAATCATAAAATCTGTTTTAATACGTATGAGGCCATGAAACATCCTTATGAGGATTATTCCTTGTTAGGTGTTAATGCTATTGATTTAGCCATTGAGGATGCTAGAGATGATTATGAATTGAACTTGCATGATGATTACTATTTCCATATACATGCTGAACATGATTCTTTTGAGCTTGATGATGATATAGCTACTTATGATGCATATTTTTCATCTCTCCCTTCTATACATTCTCTTTCTGATACTTGTGTTGGTGACGTGATTTGCCCTGATTTTGATATCAGTTGCACTCTTCTTGCTTCACCCGTTTACAAACTTTCTTCTGATGATGCTAACCCCACTTTTGCAAGTGATTCTGTTTTGGAAAAAGGTTTGCTTCTTGAGTGTGCAGATACCCATAATAAGGTGGAAGCTGAGAATATAGCTGGAAGTGACTGTAATAGCTCTCTTGACCAGGAAGATGAAGAAGGTTTCCTTTTAGCTGTTCCACCATCTCATACATTTGAACCGCAACAGAAGCAACCTGTGTCTAAGAATAATGGGCTTAAAGAGACTTATTCTCTTGCCACTGCTCTTAAATCTATAATTTCCCCTCATACCTTAAAATATTTGCAGGATATTCTCTCTAACTGTGATGCAGGTATGAAAGATGATAAATCCAAGTCTGTTGCTGCTATTAGTCAACCTCAAGTTGACTCAACACTTGGGAAGCTCAAGGAGTAAGAGATGAATGCAAAGAAGCTTAATGCACACCAACCACCGAGGTTACCAAGGGAAGTTCTCCTTACTCTCTTCAACTCCCTGAACTAATCCCTTTTACTGTTCAACCCCCCTCCCTTGAATTGAAACCTCTGCCTCCTAATCTTAAGTATGCATTCCTTGAGCATGATGATAAACTACCTATAATTATCTTTAATGCTTTGTCTTATGATGAAGAGGCTAGATTGCTTTGTGTGCTTAGGGAGAATAAGGGAGCCATTGGTTGGATATTAGCTGATATACCGGGGATTAGTCCATCTATATGTACTCATAGAATTTTATTGAATGAGGGTTCTAAACCTATTAGACAACCCCAAAGGAGACTTAATCCATTGATCTTAGATGTTGTAAAGAAAGAGTTACTAAGTTACTTAGTGCCGGGATTATATATCCTATTTCTGATAGTGAGTGGGTTAATCCTGTTCATGTGGTTCCAAAGAAGAGTGGGCTTACTGTTATTAAGAATGAGCAAAATGAATTGATCCCCACTAGAGTACAAAATGCCTAGAGAGTGTGTATTGATTTTAGAAAACTAAATGATGCCACTAGGAAGGACCATTTCCCTCTTCCCTTTATTGACCAAATGCTAGAGAAATTAGCGGGAAAGAGTCATTACTGCTTCTTAGATGGGTTTTCTAGGTATTTTCAAATCCCTATAGCTCTTAAGGATCAAGAAAAAAACCACTTTTACTTATCCTTTTGGCACTTTTGCTTATAGGAAGATGCCTTTCGGTCTTTGTAATGCCCCTGGTATTTTTCAACGTTGCATGATGTCAATCTTTTATGATTTCCTTGAGCATTGCATGGATGTTTTTATGGATGACTTTACTGTTTATGGTGACTCATTTGATGCTTGCTTGTCTAGTCTTGATCATGTCTTAGCACGATGCATTGAGAAGAAACTTGTTTTGAATTATGAAAAATGTCATTTTATGGTCACTCAGGGCATAGTGCTTGGACATTTGATATCTCAAAAAGGTATTGAAGTTGACAAGGCAAAAATTGAGGTGATTTCATCATTGCCCTACCCATCTTCACTTAAGGACCTTCGGTCATTCTTAGGGCATGTTGGTTTCTACCGACGTTTTATAAAAGATTTCAGTAAAATTGCATTGCCTTTGTCAAAGTTACTACAAAAAGATGTGGATTTTATTTTTGATGACAAGTGCAAGCTAGCATTTGATGAGTTGCGACATAGATTAGTCACTAATCCTATTTTGGCTCCTCCTAACTGGGACCTTGCATTTGAGCTGTCTTGTGATGCGTCTAATAGTGCTGTTGGAGCAATGCTTGGCCAAAGAGATAGTAAGGTCTCTAAGGTCATAGCTTATGCCTCCAAAACATTAGACAATGCTCAGATTAATTACACAACTACTGAGAAAGAGTTGTTTGCCATTGTATTCGCCTTGGATAAATTTAGATCATATATAATCAACTCTAAAGTTGTTGTCTTCTTAGATCATACAGCTGTCAGGTATTTGTTCAAAAAGCCACAGTCTAAGCCAAGAATGCTTCGCTGGGCTCTTCTTATGCAGGAATTTGATATTGAGATCAAGGATCGAGCTGGAGCAGAGAATCATGTAGCGGATCACCTCAGTCGGCTTCCTAATGATACAAGGGGAGTTGATTGTTCTGCTTTAGTCTGTGATGATTTTCCTGATATTGCTTTATGTGTTGTGGAATTAAAGGAACCATGGTTTGCTGACTTGGTAAATTATTTAGTCTTAGGATTGATTCCTGCATATTTGCTCCGTTTCAGGTGAGTAAATTAAAGCGAGAAGGCCAATACTATGTATGGGATGAACCACACCTGTGGAGAATGTGCAGTGACCAAATAATTCGAAGATGTGTACCTGAGGAAGAATTCCAGTCCATCCTTTCTGCTTGCCAATCAATGATATGTGGTGGATACTTTAGTGCTAACAAGACCTCTAGGAAAGTGTTAGAGGCTGGGTTTTATTGGCCTACCCTATTTAAGGATGCGTATTTATATTGTAAGGCATGTGATAAATGCCAACGGTTTGGGGGGTTATGTAAACAACACGAGATGCCACAACAACCTATGCTCTTTTGTGAGGTATTTGATGTATGGGGCATAGACTTCATGGGCCCTTTTCCACCATCATCTGGGTTTACTTACGTCTTGTTAGCTGTAGATTACCTTTCTAGGTGGGTAGAAGCCATTCCCACTAGGAAAGATGATGCCCAAACGGTCTCCAAGTTTCTCAAGACTAATATCTTTTGTAGATTTGGAGTGCCAAGGGCTATAGTAAGTGATAGAGGTACCCATTTTTGTAATAGGGTTGTCAATAACCTACTTGCTAAACTTGGAGTTACCCACAAAATGTCCACTGCTTATCATCCACAGACGAATGGGCAAGCAGAGACATCCAACCGAGAGGTCAAGCAGATTTTGGAAAAGATTGTCAAGCCTTCAAGGAAAGATTGGAGCTCAAGGTTGGAAGAAGCACTATGGGCATACAGAACTGCATTCAAGACACCAATAGAAATGTCTCCTTACCGGCTTATCTATGGAAAAGCATGTCACATTCCGGTAGAGTTGGAACATAAGACTTATTGGGCAGTGAAAACGTGCAATATGGATATGGAAGAATATGGCTTAGAGAGGAAGCTGCAACTACAAGAATTAGAGGAGATGCGATTAGAAGCTTATGAAAGCTCCCGCATCTACAAGGAGAAAACCAAGCAGCTGCATGACTAAAAGATTATGAGAAACCACTTCAAAGTTGGTGACAAGGTTCTACGCTTCAAGGCTCAATTTGCACTCAAACCTGGAAAACTTAACACCAGGTGGGAAGGACCATACATAGTCACCAAGGTGTATGATTTTGGAACAATAGAGCTTCTGGATGAGGTTAGCGGATCAAAATTCAAAGTCAATGATCATCTCCTCAAGCTCTATCATGATAGCACCGAGCCGCCTTGAGGCCAGGTTGTCCCTTTCCTCTCTCAATCTCTCATATCATATATATAATTGCTTGTGAAATTTGTTGAACATGAATGCTTGAGATAAGTGTGGGGGAGGGACATTCCCAGTAGTGATAGTAGGATTAGTAGTTTAGTTTTTAAGTTCAATAAAACCCCTATGTGTCCTTGGTTCTCTCATCATATGCCATCCCCATTCTCTCTTACATTCAAGATTAATTAGATTGTTGCATTGTATTCCTTGAATACATTGAGGACAATGTATTGAGTAAGTGTGGGGGAGAGTGTGTTTTTTAGGAAAAAAAACCGCACTTGAATTTTTGGTACTTGAATGTTTTGAAAAATGAAAGTTTGTCCAAAGTCATTAATGCATTTGAGAGTTGAGCTTGATTATGGTTAATTGCAATGTTTTGATTAGTTATTGTTCTTAATTCTAGCATTGGAAATAGCTGAGTAAATGCGTTGTGGTTAGTTTGTTATGCAATTGGGTGTTTTGGTAAGCATTTGAGAAAAACCCTTGTTGGAAGGTTATTTGAGCCTAAATTTTTTCTTTATATGTGTGCATGATTTCTTAGCTTTTCATCTTCTAGAACTTGTCTCAACTCTGTGTCAAAGCTGTATTTACATTAATGTGATGGAAAGGATAGAGGCATTCGATTCTAAACCCTTTTGACCTAAACACAAGCCTTTCAAAGCATCCATTGTTTACCCCTTTGAGCCATTCATTAAGTTGTTATGTACGTATATATCATTTACGTATCTTGGCATCCTATATTGTTATAAGTAAATTGTCATCACTCATAGTTTCTATGAATGTTGAATTTGCCATGTATATAGATATTGAAAAACAAAAAAAAATTGTGGAAAAAAAATGAAACAAAAAAAAAGAAAAAAAAAGAAAGAAAGAAAGAAAAGAAAAATCCTTCAAATAAGGAAATTCTATGAAATCTCTATAAATGACAATATGCACTTCAAGTGGTAAATTGTATGCTAAGTGATCAGTTATTAGCTTATATACGTGCATGACACTTGTTTCTTTCTCAATTATTTCATGTGGCCTTCTCCATCATTACAACCCATGAAAGTCCTCTTGATTCGTTACATTATTGTTGTTAACGGTAGAGATGTTAGAGTTGTTACAAGCCTATGGTAAGGTGATAGTTAAGTGAGCCAGAGTGACATGACCCTAATGAAGAGAGTTGAGCGTAAACACTAATATCCTAGAGAGTTCTCTTATGCTTATTTCAATTACATTTGATTGTGTAGTGGACTAATCCCTTTGCATTGCTTTGTACTATGACTTATGCTAGTTGTGGAGTTTAATTAATCAATTTATTGATTTTCATTTCATGAGATAGCTCATCTTTAAATTGTATAGATGTTCATCTTGGATGGCTTTAAATTGATAATCTTTGTTCAATTAGGCTTTTTAAATCACCCAAATTAATTCCATATTCATTTTTGCCCAATTTCCCGTGAAATTGAACATTTATAAAATTTATAAATTCCAAATTCATGAATATTCACCATTTATTGAGTTTCCCCAAATAATTACAATATATTTAGTGAATATAAAATTTGGGGTGTTACACCGAGGCAAATGCCATATAAACTCTAACTTCCTTTAGGTTTCTTGTTCTCCTTGGTAACCATATTAGTTGCTGAGGCAAGTTCCACATAAACTTTAACTTCCTTTAGGTTCCTTGTTCACCTCGGCAACCATGTTAGTTGCGGAGGCATTTGACACACTTGTTCTCTTTCCAATTTTGCTGGTTCTTTGTTGCCAATTTAACTTCCTTTAGGTTCCTTGTTCACTTCGGCAACCATATGTTAGTTGCTGAGGCATTTGACACACTTGTTCTCTTTCCAATTTTGCTGTTCTTTGTCATCTCCTTAACTTCAATGGATCTTTTCTAGCTCCAATACAGTCTCTACATCCTATTACAAGAGTAAGAGAATTTATAAGTTCTTTATTTCTTTTGATGAGGCACATATCATATGATTATATGCAAGAATTTCTTTAACTTTGGCTTGATACTTTGACTTGCACATTTTCTTTTATAAACTCTTTCTATGAACAATTTGGATCCAAAAATGGTTGAAAAGAAAAGAAAATGTGATGGAATATTATAAATTTCTAAGACTTAACACACCCCCCAACTTAAACATTTGCTTGTCCTCAAACAAAAATCTTTACTCTTATCGAATTAATCAATTACATATCATTTAAGCATGAATAAATTTGTCCTCATCAACTGCTTAAGAAATTATATCAAACAAGAAAGCAAGAAAATATGCAAAGTTGAGCACTTCATAGATTTAAAACATGATTTTCAAGAATTTCTAAGTGTAAGTGTGTGATTGGAGTTAACATATATTCTTTTTGCACTTGCCAAAGTTAAATGTAACACTTCAAATCATATACCAATATTCAAACAAACAATCTCATCATCCTCTAATCCCTTCATTTTTTTTTTCTTTTATTTCACTCTATTTGACTTAAAAATCAAAGGGACTTTTTTAGCTTGTAATGGAGTCAAGGGTCAAGGTTTTCAAAAGAAAAGATAAAAGATAATCAATAAATACCTTAAGATAGATGATATTATTCAAGGGTTTTCTTCCTTTTCTCAATAAACACACTCCTCTAGACTTAAACCAAATTGATCTTTTTTCCACATCAAGCCTTCTTTATAAACATACATATATTTTTCATTTTTTATAGACACTTTTATTGTTTTTTGAATATATTGGCTTGATTTTTATACATTGTCAACTTCTTTTCTTTCTACACTCCTTTTTCCAATCATTTAAATTTTACAAATCACCATAATCCATAACCCAATCAATTATCATCTATCTGAAAATAAAGGAATTATGGTTTCTCACATTAACTAAGGTAGGTAGATGATAGATTTTTCAAAAAGAATCTTTAATTGATTTTTCTGTTAGGCTGAAAATAAGGGTTCAAAAAGAAATAAAATCAATCGGGTACACTTGAAAGACTCAAACACATTTTGTGATATGCCCTCCTAATCATTTCTTTAAATTTTACAAAATTAATCAAAATCTTTAAAGAATTCCAAAGGTTATTTTGAAATTAAAAGTTTGAAATAAAGGCATATAACTTAATTTACTACCAACCCCTTTAACAAGTACATTCAAAATAACATTAACTCTAATAGTGCTTAATTTACTTAAAAATTACTTAATAACATGTTTTATTATTACAATATACTATCAATGCACATTAATCAAAATTTCCTATCTAATATAAAAGATTGAGCAATAATTTATATCATTTGATCATCCAAGCATATTTGACAAATAACCAAAAATTTCAGCTCATACCCAACACTTTTCTCAAACAAACATTTAAGCATGAAAAACCTCTGATATTTCAACAATTTTCTTTTAATAATAGTTATGTATCATTTGCAGAGTTATTTAGCCTTTATTTGGAATAGCTTAAAAAGCATTTATAAGTGTTTTTTACGTAAATCAATATAAAACTCCTCTCACATACTTACTTCATATATCATAAATCATGAGTAAAAAGTATTTATAAGCTAAAATCAAACTATTACAAACAAACATTTATTCAATAAAGAGATGTTTCGTTATTGCTATGTTCACTCAAAATACTCGTATAGTTTTGTTAATATGCATTTTTTGAGTACAAAAATCCCCAGCAACTTCTTCAAATAATACAAAAAGGCCCATATCTGTTAACCACGTTAAACGGATGTTACTTTTGGTTTTGATAGGCCCCGCTTATCCGCGTGTAATCAACCTCTCCCTAACTCTGCTTTATCTCTCTCTTCCCCCTCTCTTCTTACGGATCTGAATTCTTTCCTTTTTCTTTCTCATTTGCTCTCGTCTTTCTCTCTCAAAACTCATTATTTTGATGTCAAATTTATAAGCTCTTCACATTTTCTTTAAAAAAATAATAATGATTATCCTGAAGTATTTTTTAAATATCAATCAGTACTTTATAATATTTTTTCAGTATTATCCAATCTCATGAACTAATTTTTTAAGATTTTAAAATAATATTTTAAGAAACTAACTAATACTAAAAAAATATTTTATGATAATCAATTTTAAAAAAAAAAAATGAGAAACTTATATATTTTCCATCAAAATAATACATCTTAGGAGAAAAAGACGGAAACCAATAGAAAGCGAAGGTGAGGATCCAAATCCCTCACTTACACGCCTTTTCTTCTTCTGCTCCTCCTTCCGTGGGTCAACTCTCTCTCCTCACACTCACCCTCCCTCTCTCTCCCCCCTGATGCCACCGGCCACCAACCTCAACACCAAAACATCATCTCATCAAGAGTAGAATGCCACCAGCCATCAAAGCTATTATGTTTTGGTTTAATACTCAAGGTTTCACCGCTTCACTGCCTAGTGAAGGTTGAGCTTCATCGCTTTGCAAGTTCATAAGAAAATCCGTGTTGCTCCGAATGCTTCATTTCAATTTGCTCCCACTTGACGATTCACAGAAGCTACGAATTGGCGAGTCGAAGGTGGCCCTGTTTCATTAGCAAATATCCATCTCTATTTTTTTATGACAAAATCGATATATTTTTTTCCTGATGAGTCCTTCATAGGTAAATAATTGAGTTTTGGTGGTATGACTGTATGATATTATTGTCACTTGTATACCTCTTGTAAGCATCTTCCAGTTACAATAATTTTTGAAGTTTTAGGAGTCATCAATTAAGGCTATCTTAAGATGATGTTTTGGGGTTTGTTTGGAGTGATGGGGAGGGGAGGGAAAATGGGTAGGAAATTTTTTTTAAATTAAATTTAAAAAAAAAATTAGAGAGTTGGGGTTATAAATTTTTAATTAATTTTTTTTTATTTTTTTATTTTATATATTTTTTTTATTAAAATTTTATTATCCCATTTTTTCAATCTTTTAAAATTTAACTCTTATAAATTTTCTTTTTTCTTTCATTCTTTCCAAATTCCTCACACCATACAGACCCAAGGTGCTCATGTGAGGGGTGGAAATGCTGATTCAAGGCATCAAAGCTATCATGAGTGGGTGGCGTCAAGAGAGATGGAGGGAGGAAAGAGAGTGAAGGAGGGGAAGGGTGAGTTACCGACACGAGTATGGACAAGTGGAAGAAGGAAAAGAAAAAGCTTGTCCGAGAGGAGGAGAGAGAGAGATAAAGGAAAGGAGGAATAGGAAGAAATAGATGACAAGAGTACATAAGTGGAGTCCACCAAAACCAAAGTAACGTCCGTTTAATGTGTTTAACGGAGATGAACATTTTCAATAATGAGTATTTTTACATTCAAATAATTTATATATAATGCCACGGACACATTTGGTAAAAGTAAGTATTTCTCACCTTCATCCCAATTTCAACTCTCAACATTCTCTCTTCTCAAAATTCAAATTTTATATTTAAATTTGTAATCAAAATCAGATGTTTATTGGTCATTATCTCTCTAATACTCCTTCCACTCCTATTTATAAGAACTAATCGTGTAATTTAAGAAACGATTAAAATTAATTAAAAATAATAAGTATGTTTAAAATAAAAAATTTTTCAAGTATGTCCTTATTTATGAGAGAGAAAGTAAGAGAGAGAAAAAGTAAATATAAATATATCAACATTTCAATTATTGCAACACATATAATTAATTAGGGGAAAAAATGGAACACATTCATTAAATGTTTACACAATTCTTATCGAGTTTTTATAAAAAGAATCAAGGAAACTCAAATTTTGACTTTTATAAAAAGTACTTGAGGGAGTATATGAGATCTCCTCTCTCCAGCATGGTCTTTTCTTCCTCATCATTTTCAAACTTTCTCATCGACTCTTCGACAACCACCACAATAGGATCTCATATTCATTCATTACAATGCCCCATTTGAGCCACCCCAATAACAAGGTGAAGTATTTATGCTTGATGATGAGAATAAAAGAGATAAATAAGAACAATTTTCCAACTTCCCCATTAGGAACCGTATTTAGAGGCGCTTTGAAGCAAAACGAGATGAGAAGAACAAGTCATTTCTACTAAAACTAGAAAAGAAGCGGTGAAATTAGGGGTGCAAAGATTTCTCACTTAAAGGATGTCACAGACAAATCATTATTTGAACAAGGTATACCATTCGAATTTAATATTCATTAACCTTACAATGCTCTAAATTATGTAATAATGTGAATTCCCTTATAAATATCATCTCATTTTGAGCCTATAATTTAGTTGATGTATGAGCTTATAATTTTAGTTAAACATTAACGCCATTTAACTCTTGAATGATACAAGGTCTCGTTGTCGTGACACATACAAGCATTTCTATTGTACCATTAAAATCAACTTATCTTAATTACCTTTAATTTCTTTCTATCTCTCTCCATAAGGGTATTTGTGTAAAAAAAGAACTCAAGGCTATTGATTTTTTACATAACGTCCTATATTTTAGACTGCAAAAATCTTCTAGAAGGGGGTCTTATAATATAGAATAGGAGTACAACATAAGATTCATTGAAATTAAGCTATTTATAAATTATGGACTTGTAACACAACTTATTCTGTAGTTTCATTTAACACTGCAATTGCGAAGCATAATGACTATAATTTTCGCCAAATCATGAAGAACAAGGACAAAAAATAAGCCAAAAACAAACTTCTTCAATGCTCCTTTCAAGTCCTACAAAAATGTGCCCCCCTCTCTTCTCTCTCTACTTCAACATTAATAATTCAGGGGATATGATTTTACCTACCTATGTAAAATAAGTTAAAAACATAAATTACTTGTACAAAAGCAATTCACAAAAATGAACATCATCACGCATGCAAAATCAATTGGAAGGTTTCTTCCAAAAATTTCACCTCCAAGCTGGTCTAATTTTAGAACCACCGACTCCATTTCCATCTTGTTCTCAGATTTCCTATACCTCATCGTGCAGTAATTAGTACATCAGGATCACAATCCTTCATCTGGAATTTCCAATTTTGACTTTCTTTTTTTCTTGGATTTTGACTTTCTTACTTCATCTCTTGTAATCTTCTCACCAAGACTGTCTTCTTTCGATTTCTTGTGATCTTTGCTCTTCTTAGACTTCTTTTTGCTATCTTTTGTGTCCAGAGTGGTTTCTTTGGTTTCAGACTTCTTTCTTTTCAAAGGCAAAGCATTCAATTGTTCACCAAGCATGACATTATCCTTATTAGCCTGCTCTTCGTTTGTGAGCTGATTTTCTATTTTACACGAGACATTAACATTAGTGGTAGCACAACATGTCAGTCAACAAAAGACAGAGAAATGATGCCTCAAATTAATTAACCAGATATATTTAATAAAAAAACCAGAGACTCCACCAAGCATGTTCCAGGAATCTTACACGAAACCCATATTGCTGAGGATCTTCCCAATAGAATTCTTATATGGATCCCAAGCAAAAATGGTATCCTTGATGTTAAATCAACATACTGGGGAAATAGCATTTGACATGCAACTATCCAAAAATAATAATCATTCTTCCCTTGTTTCTTTATATTTTATGTTTGTTTGCATCACTACTTGTAATATTTATAGGGCTTGGTTTTACAGTTTTCCTAAGCTTCACGAAGGTACACTATCAATATCATCAATATAATTATAAATCCTATAGGGAGCCACATTGTTTATGAGCTATGAACACAATGCAATTTATCTCTTAGGCAAGATAAAATACATGGGGCCCCACCTAATTTTTTTAAAATAGTTGTGTTGGGCCTTTAAGGCTGCCCCTTCCCTTTTCATCACACTTGTACTCTTAGGTGCCGAAGGTCCATGCATTGAATGAAGCATAAAAAATGCGAACGCACTGCCAGGTGAGTGCCTGGTTAAAGTCAGTGCCTCTCGGTGCAAGAGGAATTGAACCTTTTCAGCACCTAACATCAGTGCGTTAGAGGTGAGCACCTTTGACTAACTTTCTCTTGTTCAATATATTGACTTTCAATTTAATATTCCCTCCATCACTAATTATAAGATCCAAATAACCGATCTGTTTGGTTCAAGAAGATTGTTAAAATTAGTTAAAAGTAATAAATATATAAGAAATGTACTCTTTCTTTTCCCTCTATTAGGAAATAGTCAGATTAGGAAATAGTTAGAGGTATTTTCGGTGGAGCTTGCTATTGTTGACATTCTACGTTTTGCTTCTCTGTCTCACACTAGCTTTTATTCTATATATATATGTAAATATGCTCATTAAGGTGAATCAATGTAAATACACTTTTCAAGTCCATTTTGCTTACATGGTATCAGAGCCATTCAGAAGTTGAGGGCCAGTTTCAGTTGAGAGCTCGGTTTTTTGGGTCACCGGAGAGTGTTTTCTGGTTCAAAACAGTGAGAGAGAGAGAGGAACTTAAGCTTCTGTCATGAGAGGTTTTTTGGCAAACGCGCCCCACCGTCGCTCTACCCACCCTTAGACCGGCACTTGCCATGAATTTGATGACCATCCGACACTCCGACGAGTCCACACGCTCCGCAATCAGCTCGCCGGCGTGTGACAGCGCGTACTGTGGTGGTTTCCTGACGGCGTCTTCTTCCCAGTGTCGGTAGGTGGAATCCGACCTACCCCTGTGTTTTGGGGCTCATCCGATCAAGTTTGCAGATTGAGGTCTAAACTGGTATTTCTGAGTTTGAAGAACCAATCTGTCATTTTTTGAAATTTGAAGAACCGAATTGGCATTACTGTGATCATTTTCTTCTTTGGACAACTCTACTAGTTATTTGAGCTCCGTTTGGACATTGGCTTTGCTGTCTTCTTGAGAGTTTGTTGTGATTGCATCCTTGCTTATTTGCTATTTGGTACATCTTGTTTGATTGATTTCTTAAACAACTACTATTTGTTGTGGAGCTCAACTTGCTTCTAGCAAGCATCAATGGTTGAATCTAAGGTTAGACGTTCAGGTGCCCTTGCTACAGGTAATATTACTTCTAGCTTGCCACTTATTCCTCAAAGTGGATTATCGATTCCGGTGCCACTGACCATATGACAGGTAACCATCATTTGTTCTCCTCGTATGAACCTTATGCCAATCCCCATTGCAAATGGTTCTTACTCTTGTGTTCTTGGATTTGGTACTATCAGACCTACCCCCGTCTATTCCTTTATCCCCTGTTCTTCATGTTCTTGACCTTGCCTTTAATCTTTTGTCTACTAGCAAGCTTACCCGACAATTAAACTGTTTTATCACACTCTTTCCTAACCATTCCCTGATTCAAGATCTCATGATGAAACAAGTTATTGGTAAGGGCTATGAATCTGGTGGCCATTACCTCCTTGATGATCAGGTACCGCGTTCAGTTGCTTGCTCTAGGGCTATGAATCTGGTGGCCATTAAAAATGTTGGGGAGTTGAAATATTTTCTTGGAATGGTGTTAGCTCGATCAAAAGGAGGGATCTATACTTCTCAAAGAAAGCACATCCTAGATCTTCTAAAGGAAATAGGGATGTTGGGTTGTAGGCCCAGTGACACACCTATACGGATTGATAAAATAAGTGAAGAACTAGACCATGGGAAAGCTATGGAAATGGGAAATTATCAGAGAATGGTTGGCAAACCGGTTTATCTCTCTCACACTAGACCAGACATCACATTTGCAGTTAGTATGGTTAGTCAACATTCCCATGATCTTAAACAAAAGCATTTGAATGAAGTTTACAGGATCCTTTGATATTTAAAGGGATCCCCAAGTCATGGTCTATTCTTGAAGAAAACTTATAGGCGGGGAGTAGAACTATTTACAAATGCTGAATTGGCAGGTGATCAAGATGACAGAAAGTCAACATTTAGCTATTGCACGTAAGTTGGGGTAACTTGGTCACATGGAGGAGCAGAAAGTAAAGTGTGGTTGCAAGGAGCAGTGCTGAGGCTGAATATAGGGCTGTAGCACTAGGAATTTGTGAAGGGATATGACTAAAGCGAGTTCTTGAATAATTAAAGCAGGCTATGAACCTACCTATCAAACTCTATTGTGACACCATGACTGCAATTAACATTGCATATAATCTAGTTCAACACGATAGAACCAAGCAAGTGGAGATTGACAGGAACTTCATGAGAGAGATAGACGAGGGTATTGTTCACTTGAAGTATATCCCTTCCAGAGAATAGATGGCAGACATTCTCACTAAGAAACTACCCAAAGAATTTGAACATTTTGTTGGCAAGTTGGACATGCTTGATATCTATAGTCCAACTTGAGGGGGAGTGTTAAATCCTGAAAGTATAGGGATAGCAATCTGCTAGATCCGGATTTATAGGAATGGTTGAAGATATGATTATTTAGTAGTTATCATGATACTATTATTTGATTTTATTACGATGTAATCAGCAATAATCAGTTATTATTTGATTTTATTACGACGCCATTGTGCTCTGTCGAATCTCTTATGAACATGGATCAACGAAGATATTGTGCTAATGCTAGGTCGTTGCCTGTAAGTAACGCGCTGTATGGCTCGAGTACAGTGATAAGTGAGCAAGGGCCGCTGCATCGTCGCCCGGGTGTAGTGTTAAATGAGCAAGGGCTACCGCTCTCTTCTGAACGGAGGCGGCTAAAGAAGCTAGTTCATGAGAGCAAGATCAGATTTGGCACTTGGAACGTTGGGACTCTGAATGCAAAATCTCTGGAGGTGGTGGGTGTAATGAATGAACGTAAGATTAATATCTTGTGCCTTCAAGAAACAAAATGGGCTGGAGAAAGGTCTCGGGAAATTAATGGTTTTAAGCTTTGGTATACTGGAAAGGTCAACGGAAGGAATGGTGTTGGTATCATCACTGATAATGAATGGAGAAAGAACGTGGTGGAAGTTAAAAGGGTTGAGGACAGAATCATTTCCTTAAAGATGATTGTTGGGAAGGATATTATAAACACTATCAGTGCGTATGCACCTCAAGTAGGGGCAGAAGCACATCTTAAGGAAAAGTTCTGGGAAGATTTGGAGGGGCTAATTCAGAGTATCCCACTAACCGAAAAGATTTTTATTGGAGGAGATCTTAATGGACATGTCGGTAAGGAGGCAGGACCTCATGCAAGGGCTCATGGGGGTTTTGGATTTGGGGTGCTCAATAGTGAAGGTCAATCTATTATTGATTTCTCCCTCGCATATAACCTCAAGATTGTCAACACTTGCTTTAAGAAGAGAGAGGAACATTTAATAACATATAAGTGTGGAGCTGCCAAGACACAGATTGACTTCTTTTTGGTAAGGAACTCGGATAGAAGACTTTGTACTAACTGCAAAGTGATTCCTGGGGATGGCGTGACAACAAAACATAGGGTTTTGGTCCTTGATGTGATTATTAAGTGTGTAAAACAAAAGCACCGGCAAATTTTAAATCCAAGGGTCAGGTGGTGGCAGTTAAAGGGGGAGAAGAGAGAGGTTTTTAAGAGAGCTCTTTTGGAGGAGGGGGTGTGGGAGTTACAAGGAAGTGCTAACATCATGTGGGAGAATATGTCTAAAAAGGTCCAGAAGGTTGCTAAAGTAATTTTGGGAGAATCAAAAGGTTTTGGTCGGCAAGATAAGGAGACTTGGTGGTGGGATGAGACTGTTCAAGAGAAAACCAAGCATAAGAAAGATTGTTTTAGAGCAATACACTTGTGTAATAATGATGTCAATTGGGAAAGGTATCGTTTGGCTAAAAAGGAGACTAAGAAGGCAGTGAGTGAAGCTCGTAATAAAGCATATGAGGAGTTTTATAAGGAGTTAGGAACAAAGGCGGGAGAGCGTAAGATTTACAAGATTGCAAAGAACAAGGAGAGAAAATCGAGAGACTTGGACCAAGTGAGGTGTATAAAGGATGAAGAAGGCAAAGTATTGGTTACTGATGGAGATATTAAGAATAGGTGGGAAACCTATTTTCATAAGTTGTTCAATGAGGGAGGGGGAGGGCCTTGTGATTACGAAGATTTGACAACTCGAGAAGGTGATCTCAATTTGTCTTTTTACCGCAGGATTCGAGTTGGTGAGGTTAGAGAAGCTCTTAAGAAAATGGAGAATGGTAAAGCTGTTGAGCCTGATGGGATTCCTATTGAAGTTTGGAAATGTTTGGGTGAAGAAGGTGTTTTGTGGCTCACAAAATTATTTAATGAGATTTTACGATTCAAGAAAATGCCGGATGAGTGGAGGAAAAGTACTTTGATTCCTATTTATAAGAATAAAGGAGATATTCAAAATTGTGCAAACTATAGAGGAATTAAGCTTATGAGTCATACAATGAAATTATGGGAAAAGGTGATTGAACGTAGGTTGAGGTTGGAGACTGAAATTGCTGAAAACCAATTTGGATTTATGCCAGGAAGGTCCACAACAGAGGCGATTTATTTATTGAGGGGGTTTATGGAAAAGTATAGAAGCAAAGGAAGAGATTTGCATATGGTTTTCATTGATTTGGAAAAAGCATATGATCGTGTGCCAAGAGATTTACTATGGAAAGCCTTGGAAAAGAAGAGGGTGCGGTTTGCATATATCAAAGCCATACAGGACATGTATGAGGGGATTACTACTAATGTTAGAACGCCTGGAGGTGTAACAAAGGACTTTCCTATAAGGATTGGCCTACATCAGGGATCAGCTTTGAGCCCTTATTTGTTTAACCTTGTGGTAGATGTTCTAACTGAGCCTATAAGAGAGGAAATCCCTAGATGCATGCTTTTTGCAGATGATATAGTTCTGTTGGCTGAGTCCAGGGAGGAAATTAATTCTAAGCTTGAGATATGGAGACGGACTTTGGAAGTGAAGGGTTTTTGTTTGAGTAGGAGCAAAACTGAATATATGCATTGTAAGTATGATAAGAGACAAGGTCGAAATGAAGTGGAAGTTATATTGGAGGGGCAAGTTATTCCGCAAGTGACAAAATTTCGGTATTTGGGATCAATTATTCAACAAGATGGTGAAATTGATGGAGATGTCGATCACAGAATTCAAGCTGGATGGTATAAATGGAGAAAAGCCACTGGGGTTATTTGTGACCGGAAAGTACCTAATAAAGTAAAAGGGAAGTTCTACCGCACTGCTATAAGACCAGCAATGCTATATGGTAGTGAGTGTTGGGCTTTAAAGGGATTGCATGAGCATAAAATGGGGGTGGCCGAGATGAGAATGTTGAGATGGATGTGTGGTCATACAAGAAAGGATAAGATTCGTAACAATAATATTCGTGAACGAGTTGGAGTGGCCTCTATTGAAGGAAAAATGGTAGAAAATCGTTTGAGGTGGTTTGGTCATGTTCAACGAAGGCCGTTGAATGCACCGGTGAGGAGGGTTGATCAAGCCGTATGGAGTCCTGTAAAACGAGGTCGCGGAAGGCCGAAACGAACGCTAAATGAGGTCATTGAGAGAGACCTTTTGATTAATAATATACCTAAGGATATGGTTTTCGACAGAGCACAATAGCGTCGTGCGATCCATGTAGCCGACCCCACCTAGTGGGATAAAGGCTTTGTTGTTGTTGTTGTTGTTGTAATCAGCAATATCTTCGGGATTACTCAAACTCATCCGAGATATTCTTATGTGTATATATGTAACCTCCTTGAGATCGAATACAATAATGTAAGATATCTCAAACCTTCAAGACTTCAACTTTCTTCGATAATTACTTCTATTGAGAGCATATATGGATGGACTCTCAGAAAATATTAAATCTAAAAGAGGTTCTAGGCTTTTAGCTAATACGTTTTTAATAGGGATCCGGCATCAATTCTTTTTTGATTTGATCAAGGGTGCCCTCGGTAGGTATAGTGTAGAAGAGATCTGAGAGAGAAGGAGGAATAGATAGGAAGGGAGAAGAAACAGAGGGGGAAGAGGAAAGAAGAGAGAGAAAACCACGAGGAGAGGAGAGAGAGACTAGAACTACTTTGATTATTCATTCATCATGGAAAACATAGAGATACAATGAAGAATTGTATGCCTTATAAAGGCAGCTGTTATAATTGGTTATTAAGGCGCAAACACAGTACTAATTCTATGAGGTTGCGCATAGGTGACTAGCAAGTGGCGTTAACTAATCCTATTAGCCACAATAGTTATAGGTAGTAAGGATGTCAAGACCTTACCTATATAGTCCATGCCTATATACAAGGGCTGATAGGAAAACTTGTATGTTGTTGATTGATCACTTGGTGAATAATATGCAGCACATTTCCTCATCTCTTCTCTATCTTCTCTCTGTTTCCTCACTCTTCTTCCTTTCCCTTCCTTCTCTTCTTTTCTACAATATACCTATTAGTCCCCAAGCCACTTTCGAGGCTTAGAGCATAAAGAATTTTCATCTTTTCCAAAAAGTGCACTTCTCAGTATTCAAACTTATGTTCTTCTCTTTACGGGGTGAGGCCACTTACCACCTTAACCAACAACATGTTGGCATCCGGTATCAATTCTCAATCTTATTGACCTATATTATGGCCTTTTTATTCTCTGTTTGAGAAGCAACGTGATGCACCAGTGATGACTTTATCTCTATACAAAAGTCTTATATTTAAAACTGTCAATTTCTAAGTAAAAATTTGCCAGATCTGCTCTGATATGGGATGCTTTTACTTTAGAGTTTGATATGGGGTGCTTTTACTTTAGAGTTGTATAGCTTATTCAGTAAAAATCATAAATCCAATTATACATAGCAACTCCTTGGTCTAAATATGAAATGCATGTCACATTCAATCAATAAAAAGGTGTACTAAGGGAATAAGGGTCCTGGAAAATGGCTGGGGCTCAATATTAAAAGGCAACAAAGGACACCAATGGATCAAAGTGGAAATGAGCTTCATCCTATGGACTTTAGCTTTCAAAGATTTTGCGTTACCTCCTAGAACTTAAGAGCACAAGATTGGGTTTCAATGTGTAATAATAAGTACTAAGTTCCAAATCCATATGATTTCAAGCATCAGTGCATGAAGCCAAATGTTTTAAATGCATTATTACAGCTTCAAAAAATAAGCATCAAGAAATCATAATTTTCCATAGAAAAGATACACAGGCCTACATTCTCCACATGACAGAATATAGGAGCACTTCTGTTAAGAGCGCATAGAAATTACAGAAGGAGGAGGAAGAGATGAAAGGAGAAGGAAGAAGAAGAGAGGAGGAGATTCTGAATATTCTTTGTATTCATTCCATTCAACAACGTCTGAGAGCAGCCTCTCTCTTTATATGGACCGAATGTTCAACTACCTTCCCTAACAGTCCCTAATGGTCAGTTACTAACCGACTCCCTAATTCTACCCTTAAGGCGTTTATGACTTAGGGTGTGTTTGGTTTTTTGTGGGGGGGAGGGGGTAAAATTATCTTTTTGACTGGGAAGAATTTAAATTTTGGGCGGGAACCCAAAATTTAAAAGGAATGAGAGGGTAAATTTTGGGTTTCTCTCGTCCAAAAAAGTAATTTTAACCCTCTCCCCTCCCCTCAAACCAAACACACCCTTAGTAGCGCCCTATTAACTTTATTAATATATTAGGCGTTTATTGGATTAGTACATCCGCCTAATATATTATTAACTATACATCAACTTCACACATTTTTGATAAAATAATAGGATATGCAAAGAGAATGATAATCTTCCCTCGTTTAAATAAAGACTCAAGCATCTTAATTTAGGTCAAAATATCAGCTACTTTTACTTTGTAGTGGCATATATACCCCTAAACATTTTATACATGTTATGAAATACAAAGCCATAGTTAATACCATAATAATAAATAAGGAAAAGGCTACAAAGCATACCGCAGAAAGGAGCTGTCTGTTCTTTATATCCCAAATACGAAGATAAGCATCGAGTCCTAGAAGCATGTCATGATATGAGCTTTAGTGATGAATATGGATAACCATAAATGCTAATACAATAGCCCAATAGCTGAAACGTTCTTATCAGACTGAAAAATGTTCAGTCAGAAAACTACAGACCTGTACCTTTTCAATTGATTATGAGCTTTAGCAACAACAATCCAGAACGAATGAAAAGGGCAACAAAAGATTATGAATAATAGATCAAATGGTATGACCAACAACTAAAACAATCATTTTCACTGACAATAAGACTCAATATAGCACACTATAATTTTAAAACAAACTACTTAGCGATATATGCAGACCAAAATCTAATAAGCTACCTGCTCTGAAGGTTTTTTCAGAAAAAGAAAGCTCACTCACCACATGAAGCTATAATTGGTAGCTCAGGGTGCCTGACTATGGATCTGATGCTTCCAGAGCATTTTCCAGTAAAACATCCTAGCAATTTTCCTGTAACAAATTTTGCATCAATTAAAATGATAAGCTGAAAATAACTCATGCCAAGAGATGAACTCATAGACAGTGCATAATATCATAAGTTGAAAACAACTCGTGCAAGAGGATATCAAATAATAACAAAATATAGCAGTTCAAATTCAATGTAATTACATCTGATAACTACCAAGAGTCAGAAAATCCAAGAAAAACATACCAACACAAACTGTGGTTATCAAGATTCCCATCTTATACGGAAATAAATGCATGCAAATCCTAATAAGTCTCTCTTTATTACATCTATACTAAAAAGAGTACTGCAACAAAGGAACTGATTAAAATCCAACTCCTAATCTCTGCAATTTATGAAGTCATACACACAAGCTTGAAGAATTGTGAAGGCGTTCATATTTCCATTATGTCTAACAAAGACCTTAGGTCCACATTTAATGTCTTCTCATGCAAATAGGAAATAGTTGTTTGGGAAATGTGAATGAGTGGTTGCTGTACAGAGAAAGTACTGCAAAAGGTCTTGGAGATGCTCTATAGAAAGAAAATATCCCTTCAGAGTGTGAAGCATAAAATGTAAGCAATGCTAAAGGTATTAGAAATCCCTTCTATTAAGAAAACTTTAATGAAATGAACTGCTATACATCGAATGCAAAAGAGCTGCTCTTCACTACAAAGATTAAAGCTTTAGACTCTAGCTTTCCCCTTTTGTCATTCCAACTCTTCAACCATAATGTTTACAGCTCAAGACCTCTAGCTGTCCCTCAGGCCTTTACTTTTACACCCTCTCCATCACCCTCTCCTTTGTTCCATATAATAAGATGCTACATGTTTTAGGTATAATCTTGAGCATTTAAAAATGTTAATATTCAGGTTGGATTTTTTTCTCAAGATATTTTGTTTACAATAGGAAAAATTTGTTCTATACAGTAAGACAGACTAAAACTCAGTAGGAGATAACATCAAAAGAAAAGAGAGAGAGAGAAAACAAAGAACAGCAAGAAAACAAATGATCTCAAACATGCAACTAGGAAGACTGATCTCTGAGAATAAGAACAGGAAATTCCCTGCAATCACACATGCAGAAATTCAAAGTGAAGTCATCGAAACTACAATATCCCACAGCACATGAAGCTCTGACCAAATAAACCATAAAACTATAAGCATTGCACAACACAAGAAGGTAAAATTTATCATGATGCGAGCCTTGGTGAATTACCCAATGAAAGTTTACCAAACCAGGGAGAATTCACATAAGCCCATCACATGAAACTTGTCATCCATATGAAATGACTACCCAATCAATTATCTCAACAAACAAAATATACAGCCTCATACAACTACACTAAAAATATTAATGCTAAACGGTTGGAATTGACAGGTTGTCTCAGGATCCTAGCTTTGGACAACTCAGGCTTGTTTACAAAGCATAAATGGCTTTTTCATGAGAGAAGAGGGAAAATGTAGGGTCAACATGTACCTGCCACTGCACGACAACACTAATGTGAAATGTCCACCATTTACAGATTTTACTCCTCCATAAATCTTAACAGAGTAATTTCAGGTCATAACAAGAAAAGATCACTAACATGATCACTAATGTAGATATTAAGAAGTAAATCAGCACTCAAATATTTGGAATCCCACAACTGATTTATCCATTAACTGCTACAATAGGGCACTTTACTCCCAAGTACAAGATGAAATCTTAGTCACAGAACAATTGACAACCAGCCAATTTATATCATTGCCTAAAGTCAAATAAATTACCCCAGCGAATTTAGCCATGGAAGCAAGATAGTGATAATCTGATACAATAGTAGAAGATAGAAGAGAATGTACAAGAGAAGGTAGGGGATAGAGAATGTATAAGAGAAGGTACAGACAGATAGACAGAGCAGGAACTGGATTCACATTCTGATTATGCCAAAAGCTAAGCAATGTACTACCAAGGTTATCCATATAGCCAACAGTTTCACGCCATTAACCACCCTAACCATCTCACTTCTTAACTATAATAATGGCTCAAGAAGACTATTAATATGGAAACATGAAGAACAAAGCCATTCATAAACTTACATGACTAGATACTGAAAGACATCCACATACCTGTTCGTATATCAACAGAAGCAAGGTCACCAGATCCATTCCCTACATAGATTGAATAACCATCTATATCCTCAGCCACTGCTTTAATTGGTGTCTCACGAAAATCAAATGAAATAACAGGCCTTCGCTGAGCAGAGATGTCATATAGACGAACCTGGTTGAAAGTTACATGTTAAAAAACAATTGAATGCATTCAAAATTAAGTACAAGGGCATAAGCATCATTGGCAAGGAAGCTTCCCTAAGTATTATTACACATTCCAAATATGTTTATTGATTAATTTCAAATTTTCAAACAAGTTTATGTTTAAAATTACCTGATGGCTGTTAGTTCCAGCAACAAATTTACGATGATCATCTTTGCTTAGAAATGTAGCACATGTAAACCAGGTAGGGGTAAAAATACCAAGGCTGTTCTTAGGAGGCTGCAAAACAAATGGTAATATTATGCAAATACGAAAAACAAAAATATGATACAGTAAAAGATAATATGGGTTGGAAACAAAAGCAATTATTGAAAGAACAAAAATAAATTCATTGCAGACTCACAGGTTTGGCATTCCATATCTTAGTGGAGCTCTCAAGATCCCAAAAATTGACTTCAACACCTTTCCTAAGCGATGGATATAAGAAATAGTTAGAATATTCCAGCTCAGAAATCTAAAATAAGATGACAGACATTCAATGATAGTGCTCGTATTGGTTTGTCATAAGATTTTAAGAAGCACCTCCCTCTCCATTGCTTTGTTTTCTGTTGGCTTTGAGCTTGCATCATCGCAAGATCTTTCTATTTTATATATTTCCACTACGGAGGTCTTATATTTCGTAGGTTTTTTATTCTCTAGCAGCCATATTAAATAAAAACCAGTGAAATTGCTTTTGCTTCTTAAAACCCCCAATTAACTACAATACATTGCAAATTGCAAGTCTTTTTCACAATTAAGATACTACTATTAAATTTAACCAACAACAAAATATCAAAACCTTCAGTTTGATCTATAAAACTTAATAACATTAGTACAAACAAACAGTAGCCATTCCAGAAGCAGCAAAAAACTTTGTAACTCAGTGTATCTGCGAATTCATATTATGTTTTCAAGTAACTCCAATCTAACTAACATCTGCTTATAAGTAGAGTTAAAAGAAGATTACATATGGAGAGAAAGATAATTAAAATTTATTTGCCTTCAATGTTTCCACTAGTTTCTACAGGTTCGTTATGAAGGACCTAAGAATATGAATGTGCAATATATGGTTAAGGTAGTAAGCCAGGATTTCCATACAGAAGTTTATGCCCTAGCATCTGCTGCAATAAATGATAATCTTTAAAACACAGATATGACTATCTTGTAATTGTAAGATAATAAGGGATATCAATCATCCAATAGTTTAGAACACACTTATTTTTAATGTCCTCCATTCCTTCTAGTTCACGCATTTTGCAACATTAAGGGAACTATCTTTTACCTTGTTCCCATATTTTCTACTCTTAAAACCCTTCTTTATAAACGTTCATGAAATCAATTATTTGAACAGTTTGATACTGGTTTGGTTTAGTTAATTTTTACAGCTCATACACCATACTCGTGTAAATTGTAATGACTCACCCTCCAAATACAGCATACTTCTCACTTTCATCCACTTTGCAACATGAGATATTACCACCAGCACATACATTCCAAGTTGAAGAATTAGGAGAAACAGATTCCGAAGGTGAATTGGTCACTTCAAAGGACTTTACACTTGCGTCTCCCTTGGCTGTGCAGGTAAGTAAAGTACAAGGCCTAAAAACATAAACTAAATCCGAATTACTACTATTAAACTGTAGAAAAAGAGATATATAGCTAAGACACACTCATGCATACATAAGAGCATTACAAGCAATTAAAATATATCAATCATGTGAGCATGAGCAAACAAGCAATGAACCGCCAATATGAGAGCCAACAAACTTTTTGACTTACAGAACATAAAGATAATGAGTGTGTCAGAACTATCAAAAGAGGAAAAGGAAAAAAGAACAAAAATTCACTGTGATAGTCACTTTTTAACTAAAATGAGCGAAGAATATAGCACAAAAGGAACAAACATAACACACAAATTTGAACAGTTAAATGACATTGGTATATATACTACCTGGAAGCTAACTCTGGGATTTCCCTCGCAAATAAATGCAATCCAACAATAGCGTTTTCTTCAGACCGAATATCTGTAACATTGGAATTTAACATTGCAGCCTGTAGATCTCCATTTACAGGTTTCATAACCTCAACCTAAAGTGGATATGTAGATTAAAGCACTTAGGAATTTGAAAATATAGATTGAACACCAAAACAAGTTAAGAACATTCAATGATATTATGAAGGAACTTACCCGACCATTTTTCCTCGCTACAGCTAATAGCTGCAATGCAAGAAAAGGGAAAATCATAAGAGAATATTAATTCATGTTTCTCCTTTGTACCTTTTCAAACAGCACATACCGGGTCAGCCTTGCGGTGAGTGATAGAAACGGTTGAGACGCAATTGGAGGAGTCTGGTTCACCCCATCTTTCAACAACACGTGGAACTCCAGATTGCTTATCACGGGCTTCAACAACTAACACAAACAAAAGGACCAAGAAAGCGAATTAAAAGAGTGAAGCAAAACAAGATGCGAATTTGTAAGAGCCAAGAGATGAGAGCATATAAATGATCAACCAATAACCTTTAACGAGACCAAGTGCGTCGAAGGTTAAAGCCCGAAACGGAGGGCAACCCGGGCAGTCAACAGTGGTGGTACGCGGCATCGTTCACGGCGCCGACGGGAGAAATTTTCAGTTTGGTGCGCCTGAAAGTGCTCTTTTGGGTGTGTTTGGTTTGAGGGGAGGGAGGGGAGGGGAGGGGAGGGTAGGGGAGGGAGGGGAGGGAAGGGTAGGTAAATTTTAAGTTTGGACAAAAGAAACCCAAAATTTACCCTCTCATTTTTTTAAATTTTGGATTCCCGTCCAAAATTTACCCTCTCATTCCTTTTAAATTTTAGGTTCCCGCCCAAAATTTAAATAACTTCAACCCAAAAAAATAATTTACCCCTCCTCTCTTCCCCTCCCTCCCCTACCCTCCCCTCAAACCAAACACATGCTTTGGGTTGGGTGGAGGTTCGAGAGTACCTTGCGGCTAGGCTTCTTCGAATGGGAGGAAGACAAGCAGTTCAATGCCTATTAGCATAATATTTTTTGAAAAAAGACTGTCATCATGTTAAAAGAAATATAATTAATAGTTAATTAAGAATTATACAATCATACAAGTAAAAAATAAAGTGCAGACTGTTATGAATATTAAATATGTGGATGTCCATTGACTCATATTACTCTTACAGTCAACTTGACATAAAGAAGAAAAGATGATTTGACACAAAGCAAAAGCAAAAGAAGACAAGGACATAAAGACAGAAAAGAAGACAAGGACATAAAGACGATATAAAGTAACCATGGTCATTTAAATATAACCATGGTAATACAACCACGGTTAAATTTCAACCTCTATATAAAGGGCTGTAATCGATTGTTTCAATTGAACTGAATGAGAACTTCTCTCTAACTTCTCTCTAGAAATTCTATCGTCTTTCTTTGAATCCTATCAATCTTCTCTCTTATCACATATACTTTTATAACACGTTATCAGCACGAAGCTCTAAAAGAAGGTATGATCTTCTTATGGTTTCTTTAATGATTATATATATCCTGTTTTATTTTATAGATCTGGGATAATCTGAGCCACTATATGGAATTAGAGAGATACTTTTACCGATTGTTATATAACATCGGGTTCCATGGTTAAGATTGGAGATCGTTATTGTTTTTATATATTCAAGTTCTTTTATATTATTATTATTATTATTGTTATTATGGCCAGAAGCCATACACATCTTATTCTTAAAATTATGACCAGAAGTCATAATATTTTAATTTCTTATAATATGGCCAGAAGCCATATACATATCTGATTCTTGAAATTATGACCAGAAGTCATAATGTTTTAATAATATGGCCAGAAGTCATATCCATTCTTATTATATAGCCAGAAGCTATATACATTTTTCATCTTATTATATGGCCAGAAGCTATATATATTTTTATCTTTTATCCTATTGTACTGCCAGAAGTCATGTACAATTTTTATCCTGAAGATAATAATTAATTCCTCTTTAAATGGCCCGAAGCCATACATGGCCTGAAGTCATGAAATTAAATGGCCCGAAGCCATATATATGTTTTAATTTTCTTATCTTGCTTTATGATTTATTTATTGTCTTTATGAATTTACAGTTATTATATTTACAGTTCATATTTTAATTATTTTCATTTATTTCTTTAATTAGTTTGAACAATGGCAAACCTGGCAAAACTTGAAATTGTGGCTCTTGATATTACTGGAAAAAAATTATTTATCTTGGAAGTTGGATGCGGAAATTCACCTAAATGCCAAAAGTCTGGAAGACACGATTAAAGAAGGGAATGAGGCATCCAACAAAGATAAAGCCAGATCCATGATTTTTCTTCGCCACCACTTACATGAAGATTTAAAAACTGAATATTTGACAGTGATGGACCCACTTGTCCTTTAGAACAATTTGAAAGAAAGATATGATCACCAGAAGATGGTCATTCTTCCAAAAGCTCATTTTGATTGGATGCATTTACGCTTGCAAGATTTTAAATCTATAAGCGAATATAACTCAGCTATGTTCAGAATTACTTCAAAATTGAAATTATGTGGAGAAAATGTTACTGATGATGATATGTTAGAAAAAACATTCTCCACATTTCATGCATCCAATTTGCTCCTGCAGCAGCAATATCGTGAAAAAGGTTTCAAGAAATATTCTGAGTTAATTTATTGTCTCCTTGTGGCTGAACAAAATAATGAGCTTTTATTGAAAAATCATGAATCCCGTCCAACAGGCTCAACTCCATTCCTTGAAGTGAATGTGGTAACAAATGAATTTTATAGTGGCCGTGGCCGTGGTCGTGGACGTGGACAAGGACGTAGACGTGGGCGTGGCCGTAGTCGATATCATGGAGGTTCAAATTCCTACCAGAAGTGGGAAAAGACTGATAAGAACCAAAAAGGGGAAAGCAGTAGGCATAATAAATATGCTGATAATCCATGCTATCGATGTGGTGGCAAGGGCCATTGGTCTCGTACCTGTCGTACACCAAGGCACCTAGTTGATCTTTACCAAGAATCAATAAAAAATACTAGTAAAAGATCAAATGTTGAAGTTAATCATGTTGATCAGGGCGAGAATTCTGAGTATGGTGGCGATATAGATAATAACTATTTGGATGTTGCAGATTTCTTAATATAATTTGAATTGTTATATTTTATTTAAAGTTGTTTCTATCATATGTATTAATTTTATTTATGTTTTTATGAAGAATGAATTCTATTGGCATCAATCCTGAAGATTTATGTCTCGTTGATAGTGCAACAACCCACACCATACCCAGACATGATAAATATTTTTCTTCCTTGGTAATACGAGAAGCCAATGTTCAGACTATATCTGGTAGTATAAATTTAATTGAAGGCTCCGGAAGAGCTAATATTTTGTTACCTGAAGGAACAAAATTATGCATTGATAATGCATTTTATTCTACCAAGTCTAAAAGAAATTTATTAAGTTTCAAAGATATCCGCAGAAATGGATATCATTTAGAAACAACAACTAAAGATAATAAGGAATATCTTGTCATTACAAATATAGTTGCTGGTAGAAAATGTATATTAGAAAGTTTTCCTATTTTTTCTTCTGGTTTGTATTACACATGTATAAGCACAATTGAATCACATACTATTGTGAACCAGAAGTTCAATAACGCAGACCAGAAGTTTGTCAATACAAACCAGCAGTTTGATAATGTAAATCAGAAGTTTACTAATGAATTTAATGTTTGGCATGACCGGTTAGGCCATCCCGGTTCAATAATGATGCGACAAATAATTGGGAATTCATGTGGACATACCCTGAAGTGTAAACAAATACCACAATCCCATGATTTCTCATGTGCTGCATGTTCCAAGGGAAAGTTAATTATTCGCCCCTCACCAAGCAAAGTAGAAAGTGAGTCTCTCACATTTCTAGAACGGATACAGGGAGATATTTGTGGGCCAATACACCCACCATGTGGACCATTTAGGTACTATATGGTTTTAATTGATGCATCAACTAAATGGTCGCATGTTTGCTTATTATCTTCTCGCAACCTGGCGTTTGCGAGATTACTTGCTCAATTGATTAGATTAAGAGCACATTACCCTGATTATCCTATCAAGAAAATACGTCTTGATAATGCTGGTGAATTTACATCACAAGCTTTTAATGAATATTGTATGTCCCTTGGAATTGATGTTGAACATCCTGTAGCTTATGTTCACACACAAAATGGACTTGCAGAATCATTGGTTAAAAGGTTGCAACTAATTGCAAGACCTTTACTTATGAAATCTAATCTACCAATTTCTGCTTGGGGCCATGCCATTTTGCATGCAGCTATGTTAATTCGCATTAGGTCAACAAGTTATTTAAAGGTTTCCCCCTTACAAATGGTTTTTGGTCAGGAACCTAATATTTCCCACATAAGAATTTTTGGGTGTGCAGTATATGTGCCTGTAGCACTGCCACAACGCACCAAGATGGGCCCACAAAGAAAGATGGGAATATATGTTGGGTATGAATCTCCATCAATTATAAAATATTTAGAACCATCTACAGGAGATTTATTTACGGCACGATTTGCCGATTGTCATTTTGATGAATCATTTTTCCCAACATTAGGGGGAGAAAACAAGCAGCTGGGTAATGAAATTAGTTGGAATGAATTATCATTGGCTCATTTTGATCCTCGTACAAAACAATGTGAACTTGAAGTTCAAAAGATAATTCATTTACAGAATTTAGCTAATCAAATGCCAGAAGCATTTACTGACCCAAAGAAAGTGACAAAGTCACATATCCCAGCTGCTAATGCTCCTATTAAAATTGATGTCCCTGAAGGACAACCTGCTATGAATGAATCTAAAGCACGCCTGAAGCGTGGCAGACCCATCGGTTCCAAAGATAAAAATCCTCGAAAAAGAAAAGGAGCAAAGAATATAGATGGTCAAGTCGAGGATAATGAAGAAAAATTAGTAGCTCCAGAAGAGCCATCTCCTGAAGAGATATTATCTCCAGAAGAGAATGTTGTAGTCCCAGAAGAGACCCAGGTACCTGATATATGTGAAAATAATGAGATCTCAATAAATTATGTTATGAATGGAATCCGATGGGATAGAAATGAAATCAACGTTGATGACATCTTTGCTTATCATATAGCATATGATGTAATGAATGATAATGAGGATCATGAGCCAAAATCCATTAGTGAGAGCCAACAAAGAAAAGACTGGCCCCTATGGAAAGATGCCATTAATGCAGAATTAAAATCATTGGCAAAACGTGTCAAGTATTTGAACCTGATATTGTCCCAAGCAACGCCTTGAGGGCGCACGAGGGTTTTGTCCCGCCTCGAACACGCGGCCGCTACCCGGAATGGTACGGGGCATTACCAACGCGACGGGAAGGCGAAAAGTATTTGGACCTGTAGTCCTTACACCTGAAGATGTAAAACCAGTTGGATGCAAATGGGTTTTTGTACGAAAAAGAAATGAAAAGGGCAAAATAACTAGATATAAGGCACGTCTAGTAGCCCAAGGTTTTACACAAAGACCTGGCATTGATTTTGAAGAAACGTATTCACATGTAGTGGATGCGACTACTTTTCGTTATTTAATCAGTCTAGCAGTAGATGTAGGACTTGATTTACATCTAATGGATGTTGTGACTGCCTATTTATATGGATCACTTGATAATGATATTTATATGAAAGTCCCTGAAGGACTTAAGATGCCAGAAGCATCCAATTCAAGTTCTCAAGAACAATACTCAGTTAAGTTAAATAAGTCCCTGTATGGCCTGAAGCAATCAGGGCGCATGTGGTATAATCGCCTTAATGAATATTTGTTGAAAGAAGGATACAAAAATGATCCGATATGCCCATGCATCTTTATGAAAAGATCTAATAGTGAGTTTGCTATAATTGCTGTTTATGTTGATGATATCAACATCATTGGAACTCCTGAAGAGCTTCAAAAGGCAATTAATTGTTTGAAGAAAGAATTTGAAATGAAGGACTTGGGAAGAACGAAATTTTGTCTTGGATTACAAATCGAGTACTTTAGGAAAGGGATCTTTGTATATCAAGAAACTTATACAAAGAAGGTCCTAGAGCGATTTTACATGGATAAATCTCATCCATTATGTACCCCAATGATTGTAAGATCTTTGAAGGTGGACAAAGACCTATTCCGACCTCGAGAAATTAGTGAAGAAGGTGATGAAGAACTACTTGGTCCAGAAGTACCATATCTTAGTGCTATTGGAGCACTAATGTATCTTGCTAATCACACACGGCCTGATATATCATTTGCTGTCAATTTACTAGTAAGATATAGTTCTTCACCAACACGAAGACATTGGAATGGAATAAAGCACATTTTTCGTTATCTCAGAGGTACAACAGACATGGGGTTATACTACTCAAATGTATCCAAGCATGAACTGGTTGGTTATGCAGATGCTGGATTTTTATCTGATCCACATAATGGTAAATCACAAACGGGCTATCTATTTACATGTGGAGGTGCAGCTATTTCATGGCGATCTATGAAACAGACTATATCAGCCACATCATCTAATCATGCAGAAATTCTAGCAATACATGAAGCAAGTCGAGAATGTATGTGGTTGAGGTCAGTAATACATCATATACGTACAACTTGTCATTTATCTTCGGGCAAAATGATCCCAACAATCCTCTATGAGGATAATGCTGCATGTATCGCTCAACTTAAAGAAGGCTATATCAAGGGCGATAGGACGAAGCATATTTCACCAAAATTCTTCTTCACTCGCGATCTTCAAAAGGATGGTGAAATAGATATCCAGCAAATCAGTTCAAGTGAAAATCTAGCAGATTTATTCACCAAGTCACTTCCAGGTACAATCTTTGAAAAACTTGTTCATGATATTGGTCTTCGGAGATTCAAAGATTTCAACTGATATTATCAAGAGGGGGAGTCGATACACGCTGTACTCTTTTTTCCTTATCTAGGTTTTGTCCCACTGGGTTTTTCTAGAAAGGTTTTTAATGAGGCAGCACTTGATGGTGTATCAATGAATGATGTACTCTTTTCTTTGGCTAGGTTTTTATCCCACTGGGTTTTTCCTAGTTAAAGTTTTTAATGAGGCACATTCATAATGGACATCCAAGGGGGAGTGTTATGAATATTAAATATGTGGATGTCCATTGACTCATATTACTCTTACAGTCAACTTGACATAAAGAAGAAAAGATGATTTGACACAAAGCAAAAGCAAAAGAAGACAAGGACATAAAGACAGAAAAAGAAGACAAGGACATAAAGACGATATAAAGTAACCATGGTCATTTAAATATAACCATGGTAATACAACCACGGTTAAATTTCAACCTCTATATAAAGGGCTGTAATCGATTGTTTCAATTGAACTGAATGAGAACTTCTCTCTAACTTCTCTCTAGAAATTCTATCGTCTTTCTTTGAATCCTATTAATCTTCTCTCTTATCACATATACTTTTATAACACAGACCGATTTTTAGGAATTCCTCTAGAGAGAGAGAATTTCCCTCTAAGCCAAGCGAGAAAAGTTTGCCAAATAAAGAGCTAGTCATCTTACTTTGTCAAAATTACTAAGGGCCTATTTGGTACAAGAAACATTTTAGGAGGAAAAGAAACTTAGAGAAGAGAAAGGAAGATTGACAGGGAACTTTTAAAAATTGACATGTTTGGTAAATATGGAAAGGAACCTAGGTTAAGGGAATATGAGATGTTTGGTTGGAAGAAAAAGGAGTGGTTTAAGTGGAAAAATTGTGTAAAAAACCTAAAACACCCATAACTTCACCAGAAGTTCAAGTTGGAACTTAACATTCTAGTTCGAACTTAATAGCGCAGATCAAACTTAATAACCCCAGTTTGAACTCGACCTCGTCTTCACTGTTTATCGTCTTCCTCGTGGTACTGTTCATCATCTTCCTCGCCAAGCTTCGAGGTCAAGAGAACTCATCTTTGTGCTGTGAGCAAAGGACTTGGCAGACAAAGGCTATATGTTTGATAGAGAATGTCAGAAACTTTGCTTCACCGAAGGTCAATCCTCGCCGTCTTCGAGTTATCAAGTCGATGGTTTGAAACTTGGATTCAAAGCTTCGAATCACTGCCGAAACTCTTGAAGTGAGACCACTCTCATATTCAAACTAGAAATTACCTTCAGCTCGAATTTCTGACCTTCAGATCATCCTTCGGCTCACGAATAATTTGCTTTACAGGGGCATTTTCGTCCTACGATTTCACTCTCTCAGAAACAATTTAAGATCCCACCATTTTTGGAGGCATCTGAAGATCCTATGTTTAAGGGAATATGGCAGGAGGTGGGAATGTGAGTTGCGGTCAATTTTCATTGCCAAACACGTTTTTTGGGTTGGAATATTGTAATTTTCCCTTTCCCTCATCAACTTTCTGCGTAACAAACAGGCCCTAAGCTAACTATAGTATGGTGAACCTAACTTAGGTCATTCTTCTCTAAGGGCTTATTTGGTATGAGGGGAGGGGAGAGAAAATGGGCAAAGGGAAAATTTTTTAGAGTTGAATTAGAAAAAATGAGAAAAGTGGGGTTAACAGTTTTTAATTCATTTTTCTTACTCTTTTATCATTCATATTTTCTTTATTAAAATTTTGTAACCCTATTTTTCCAATTTTTTTAAATCCAACTCATAGAAATCTCCCCTCCCCTCCCCTCCAAATCCCTCATACCAAACAGATTTTTATGAGTTGGATTTAAAAAAATTGAAGAAATGGGGTTACAAAATTTTAATAAAAAGATTATGTAAGATAAAAGATTAAACAATTAATTAAAAATTTTCCCTACTTCTCTCACTTTTTAAAATTCACCTCAGAAAAATTTTCCCTCCACCTCCCCTCCCCTCATACCAAACAAGCCCTAAGGAGCCTAATGATTACTAAAGTTCCCAGTAAATCTATGAGCCACAAATTAAGCAAGATAATTACAGCAATGATGAGATTGATTATAATCTAAATCTACTCCTAATTTTTATTGTATTTTCTGGTTTTAAAGTGTGATAGGTGGCAGTAGCGAGTGGATGGAAATAAGAGGACAAATGAGTGATAAATGTGCTTCCAATGAGTTGTAACTTCACCTTCCTAGCCTTCTAATGATATGAGTTTATTCACACACTAAATCAAGCAGCTTCTTGTATTAGCTTTTTTTTAATAGCTTTTACGACTTACGAGGTAAGTGTGTAAGAGGAGTTTTATCTCGAGTTGTGCAAACCATGATTTGAAACCATGGTTTGGAGGTTTGACAAACACACACTAATCACATAGCAAAATCGGATCAAAATAGTCAGCCACTTCTTAAAAGCAAGTTAATCAACTCTTCTCATGAATTAATCACCAACAACCAGTACTATCTTCAATCAAAGCTTAGTAACGGTTGCTAGTTACTCAAAATAAAGAAGACTACCATCTAAATGTTTCTAAATCGGTTTAGCCATACAAATGAATAGAGAAGGAGTAAATTCAGATTACATTGCAGGTTACTTCGTCACTTACTACCATAAGATCCAAAGCTAAATCTAAAACATAATCTACCATACAAAACAAACCCCATTGCAATCCACAGCTCATAGGAGGTGAAGGATTTAGTTATACATGGGGTTCAAATCAGCTCCACCAAATAGCGACAAATTCAAAGCGAAAGGTAATAGAATTGGTGGGGGGAAGTGGAAGAAAGTGAAGATAGATGAAGATGAGAGAATTAGATATGAGAATGTGTGCGAAAGTGACCGAATATCCCTTTCTGGAGTGAGTGCCGAGCATTTTGAATCAATTTCTAGCAAATTCTGATGGCAAGGGATGAAATTTGACCATAGGGAAAATTGCAGTTGAGCTAGGAAAACTTTATGTATTTTGCCCTCTAGTCCCTTCTCTGCCTTCTTGCAAACTTTCTAGACTTTATAGTTTAGTCCCTTTTCCAATTTTCAGCTCCTTTTGACTTCAATTTCTTCCAAGTTTCCTATAAAACAATTCATACAAATATAATACCATTTGCTCCATAAATCAAACACTTAAGAAAAATTATAAAATGTATTAATTAAGCTCTTCTAAATCATTTAATGATTTCGGGATAGATCCTAATGGTGCTACATTAAGTCTATCTGCTAAAGATATCTAGATTGGATTTCTTTGCTTTAATATCTTAGACTTAGTCCGCTACTTTAGTCTGCCCTCTTTCAATTTCCAATCATTCTCTGCCTCTCACTTTAAATTTCTTCTCCCTTTTCTTTTGCTTTCCTTTTAATTAGTTCTTTAGTATTTAATGAACTTCAATTATACAAACTTCAGTTCTATTATTCTTACGTGTGATTGGTTGATAGCCTTGCCTATCCTAGAGATTATGATCATTGCTCTATTGGCTGCATAATTTTTCTCTGGTTTAGGTTCTTTATGCTATAATAAATATATTGGTGAGTTTTAAGTCCCTAGGCTTTCTCCTAATCATCCCACTCTTCGATCTCAAGTGTATTCATCACTGTAATGTTTTCATTTCTTATAAATAGGGTCATTATGTTATGCCATCTTCATCCCTTTATATGCATTTCCTTCAAAATCCTTCTTTGTTCCCTATCAATCTTATCCCATTACCCTTTTGCTTTTGCTTCATCCTTTCATTCTAGTTTCCTCTGGTGCTCATTTTCTAACCATCTTCTCAAACATGGCCCCCTTTTCCTCATTCACAATCTTCCCTTATGCATCATCTTTGTCTCTTAATGGTTCATCCTTAGACGAGGAGCCATTTCTCTTTGTATGTTATAGTTGTGCTTGTTTATATGAAGTCTTTTTCAATTCAAAAACTTAATAACAAGCTTCACTTAGTATGGATGCCCAAAGAATATTTTGCAGTTCAAGGCACAGTGGGACTTTTCTATCTTATTGGGTTCAAGAATGTTGAAGACTTAGAGTTTGTTGTTGATAATGGTCCTTAGGCTATTAACAACTCCTTGCTAATGGTTGATCACTGGACCCCTAATATGCTTCTGAGAGAGCTTCATATAGCAACTCTTTTGATCTGGGTCTAGTTTTGGGGGCTTCCCCTGGAATATCATAATGTTGTCCTTTCTGAAACTCTTGGAAATGTTTTTGGAGATACAGTAGTACATGAAAGTGCTGCTCACTTCTCAACTAGCTTGAACTTAATGTTAAAGTGCATATTAATCCTCGCATGCTTTTAAGTCAAAATGTCAGGGTTTACCTTGATAATAGATCTCATGTTTGGCTCCATTGTAAGTATTAAAGAGTCTTTCGTTGTTGCAGTCACTACCACTTGATTGGTCACACTTAGAATGCATGTGGTCAACTTTTTCTTGAAGTCTTTAAAGGCTATAATGATGTCATTAAGTGAGTTTTCCTCTATTTTAGAGGTCGTTTTACATGTAATTTTGCTTCTGGTAAGGCTGAGCTTTTTTAACAGGACTAAATCAGACAACATAGAGGTAGAGGCTATAAAAGAATTAGTTTCTTCTTCTTTGGGGGTATTCCATATCTTATCTATAAAACAACCCCCAAGATGTCCTTTTGCCTCATGACTAGAATGATGGATTCTTTCACTTCTCATCAGATGAATTATCTGATTCTAATCATGATGTTAAGCCTCAGGTTCTAGTTGGAGTCCCAAATAATGATAATCAAGCTAGTCCATATAACCTCAATCCAGGGCTATCTTTGGACTTCATGATTCAACAGTTAATAGAGAATGAAGTCGATGACTTTCAAACTCCTATGGGTCCTTTATTCTCTGACTCTGAGCCCTCATGACCAGAACTATCTCTAGAACCAACTCTTGCTGAACCTTTTCAGGACATGGCCCCCAAAGATAATCTCAATTTCATCATCACCTAAAGACTTACTTGGAAAATCTCTATATGATTTTAATGGTTCACGAGCACAAGTAATCCATTCCACTCTTCCCCATCCTGTGTAACCCCCTTCACGCTTAAGGCCGAGATTAGTTCGTAAAAACATAATTAATGTAGAATTATAGACCTTAGATGATTTTGGGACTTAAACAAAATCAAACTTCCCAAAATCATGGCTTATAAAAATATTTACAAAATCTATTCATAACGGTCTCATATTCACATTTCAATACTAAATGGCCTGTACAAGTTGATTTCATTCACAAATATCAGAGTATAAACAAATTCCCGACACACTCGGGTTCCATTCATTAAATAAGGGATTTACAAAGGCACAAAGCCCACAATTCATTACCCTTAACTTGGGGATTACACAAAACTATACTATCAATCCCAATATACACAATTGTTTCCCAAAAATATCCCAAGAGATATACATGATAACCAATGACCCCAAAATATACTTCTAAATCGGAGTTCTATCCGCTCTTCGTCGTCCGCTTTCCCTTTGATCCTTCTGCCCTGTCTAAAACATGGTTTTTGAGAGAGTGAGATTCTAAGGAATCCCCGTAGTAACAAATCAATCATATAATGTACAATAATAATGCATGTAAGCAAATCATTAACCACAACAAGCAACTACAACGGCAATGGTTAGTATGACACATGTCATCCCTTACGATTGCTCACGCTGAATTGCTCACGTTGCATTGCATCACAGCAATCCACACAATACATTTCACCACAGCTGGGATTCATATAATGCATTTCATACACAAGCCATACATGCAAAATACACACAGCCCACGGCTGGATTCACAAACGCCGCCCCACGGGTCGGATTCACAATATCCATGTCGATTACGACGGCAGTTCAACGGCCGACCTAGATATGACCATCGTCAATCCCTACACGGCTCACGCTGACCTGCTCAAGCCGTAATGGAATATGGCACACATTTCACACATTCAACGATAAGTTATGCATGCCAAGACATCATACATAATGTGAGAGAAGAGTCACTACCTTGATCCTTCAGGGCATACTTCGGCACCGGTCTCTCCCGCCTAGGGCAAATATCGTATCCTAGAATCATGATTAGGGACGAAGAGTTATATTCTATTCCAAGACTTAATTAACTTGAAACACTTAATTTTGGTTATCATAATTGACCCTTAAGAGGCCACAAATGCCTCTAATAAAAGCCCTAAAAGGTTGGAAAACAATAGGTTAGAGATCTCCTTTCGAAAAATCAAAGTGTTGGAACACAGGGGTGGGCTGCGGCCCAAATATGGTCAGAAGGTCGTGGCCTACGGCCCTCCACTCTTGGGCTGTGGCCTGAATCAGGCCAGAAAGTCTTGGGCCGCGGCCAGCCACTCTTGGGCCACGGCCCAGAAATTTCCTGACTCTGGGCTGAACTTCGAAAAACCATAACTAAGTCTAGAAATATCAAAACGAGGTGATTCTAAAGCCAAATGAAAGGTATATGAGTCCTCTTTCAAGGAAAAATATAGCCCTTCACTGGAAATCACTAAGAAAATACAGAATCACCAAGAACTACACACTACTCCCAAAACAGTGTTCTGTTTCAATCCCAAACTTTGGACAACCATATCTCACAGAATCCTTAACAAAATGACACCAAATATATGTCCATTTTGAATCTTGGGATGTGAACTTTAAGACTAGAAAGTTTCATAATTTTCAAATACCATTTGGTCACTCAAAACGCTCATGCAAACGGACTGTGCAAAACAGAGCTCAAACCAAACAACTTTCTAACTTTTCCCAAGTGATTTTAATGAATCCAAAGTTAATAACCAAGCTCATTCCCACACAAAATCACTCAAGGAATTCAATGGGAATGCCAAAATCACCAAAATCCTATTCCATTATCATGCTTTGGTTTTGGGTAACATTAAACACTAAACTCCCAAAATCTCCAAACTTGGCAATTTCAAACCCAAATAAATTCTATCTATCCAAGATGCATTCCAAACGTACAAATTTCATACTAAACACATACCAAACTCCTAATAGCCCTCATTTTCGAAAATGGCCCCAAAATTCCAGAAAATTCAAAGTATTTCAAATGGTATGTAACTTGGATAGAAAGATAGGTCTCACTCACCTTATCAACTTCTCCAAAGAGAGTTCTTGATTCACTTCCTCCCAAAATTTCCTGTGGCCACAAA
Source organism: Inga laurina (assembly GCA_963855925.1). Taxonomy (NCBI): domain Eukaryota; kingdom Viridiplantae; phylum Streptophyta; class Magnoliopsida; order Fabales; family Fabaceae; genus Inga; species Inga laurina. Next base: position 25,248,236 of record OY979711.1, read on the forward strand.
CCACAACCAATGGACAAGCTACAACCATAGAAATGTAGCTCTTAACTCAAGGATCAACTTTAATGAAGGGAGTTTGAGCAATAGAAGCCATTTTCCTTACCTTTTTCAAGCTTTCTTCTCTTCCTTTTTCTGCCAAAAATGGCGCCCAGCTGAGAGAGAGAGATGAGAGTGAGAGATGGAGTAAGGAAGAAGAAGCAAATGATGGCACACTACTCCCTCCCTTGTCAGCCGATCAAGAGGGAAGAAGAGAGAGGAAATAGAATAAAATAAAAATCCCATTTGACTTTCTCCCATACTCACTTTTTGCCACTTGTCACACTACCATTGGCTCTCACTAAATAAGTCACAAATTAGCTACATTAATCTCTCCATTAGCCATTTAAATCACACATCTCATTTTCTCTTAGTTAGTAATTAATTTCTCCATTAATTACCACTTATGGCCAATATTTCTATTCTTCCAATTTCTCAATAATTATGACATATTATCAAAATAGCCATAAAACACATAATAATCTCAATTAAATTCATAATTATCCATAATAATCATGATTAACCCATAATCAAAAATTGGGATATTACATCCTGGTTGAGGGAGATACTGAAAACAAACAAAGAAGGCTAAATAATATTTTTGATAGTTTTAATGCTGAGATGAACAGATTCATCAGAGACTGTTTTTGAATCCTTGGGAAATGCCCTATCAATCTTTATGAAGATTACCCTTTTACGCCTCCTGAAATTTTCCATTCTCTTCAATCTATGAAATGGTTTTCTACCTACTCGACTCCTGTTGCACTTGAAAGCTTTATACTTGTTAGGAGGCAACTTGGGAGAAGCATGGAGGAAGCTGGAGCCTAGGAGCTTACACTTGAAGACTACAAGGGAGTGTCTTTCTTTTATCTTTTTGATTCAAGACTTAAGATTATTTAGTTTTAAATGATTTTGGGTTGTGTTAATTGAGAACAATCTAGTTTTAGATTGTAAACTTATTTTTTATTTGGATTGAATTGTTAATTTGGATTTGATTTATTCTTAATTGATTATTGGGATTTTTGTTTGCAAACCTTTGATTGTCAATTAAATTATTAATTGAGTTTTCATTATTAATTTAATTGTCAATTTGGGTTTAATTTCTTGATTGTTTAATTAGGTGATTAATTGTCGAATTGTTTAATTAGGCAATTGTGAACATAATTTCCAAAATTATCTTAAATAATTGTGATTGGTTTTTAATGGATTTAATTAACCACCACTTTTTCCATTATGAGTTTTCTAGTGGATTAGGTGTTATTGAGCATGAGGGTTTCCCATGTCTTGATTAGGTGATTAAATTTATTAATTCCAATTTTTCATGAACCTCCCTTTGGTCTAATAAATTGAATGGCTAAGAAAGCTAAATCCATGTGAATCCTGAGTTGTCCCCTTTATCACCATAACTGAACGAAATCCTTGTTGATTGTCTTGCTTTTGATTATTTTCTTTGCTTAGCATCTTAATTCCTTTTTCACTAAAAAACCCCAAAGATTGCATTCCAATTCATTTAGGTTAGTTTCATTCTCATATAGATTTTAGAGTCATTTGCATTTAGGTAGTAGAATCCTGCACTTTAGTTTAGGTCCATTCTATTGCATCTTTTGTTACTTAAAAATCAATCCTAAAGAAAACCCATAGCTTGCTCCTTGGGAGAATGACCTAGGTTGACCCTAAACTGCATAATAATTTAGGACCTAGTTATTAATTGATTGCTTTAGCGACAGAAGCACGCATCAATTTTGGCGCCGTTACCGGGGAGCAGCGGTTAGGCTTTAGGATTGAGTTTTTAGGAAACTTCTTAGGTAGTTGTTTATTGCATAACCCGATCCTCTTCTGAAAAATTGTTTGAATTTGATCCTGAGATTGAGAGGACACTTCACCAACGAAGAAGGACTAGAGCTGGTACTTTTGTAGGCAATAGTTCCTCTGTTGAGCCCATTGTTGATTCTTCTGATTCTAAGGTCAATATGGATGCTAATAATATTGTTGTTAATGCTGATAGGAATGTTAATGTTAATGCAAATGCAAATGCAATTCTTAATGCAAACGCAAACGCAAATGCAAATGCTAATATTGTTGATCCTGCATGACTATTAGAGAATTGGTTTCACCTGATTTGCATTTTCAAAATTGGTGTATCAATTATCTTGATATTAATGCAAATTTTGAATTGAAATCTGGATTGATTCACTTACTTCCAAAATTTAATGGCCTTTCAGGTGAGGAAGCGTACAATCACTTGAAGATGTTTCACATGGTTTGCACTGCTATGAAACCTGTTGGTGTGACTGAAGATCATATTAAGATGCGTGCCTTCCTATTCTCTTTAGAAGGATCTGCTAAAAATTGGTTGCTTCGATTACCTCCTGGATTCATTACTTCATGGAACCAATTAAAGAAACTGTTCTTGGAAAAGTATTTCCCAGCTTCTCGCACTTCATCTATCAGGAAGGACATATGTGGATGTCGACAAGTGGTTGGAGAATCCTTATATGAATATCTAGAGTGTTTTAAAATGCTATGTTCTAGCTATCCCCACCATCAGATTCTGGATACATTACTGATCCAATACTTCCATGAAGGTCTCTTACCTCTAGAGAGAGATTTATTAGACTCAGCTGCTGGTGGTGCACTTCTACACTTGACTGTGGATCATGCTTGGGAATTGATTGAAAGGAAAGCTGAAATAGCCAACAATTTGGTACTAGACAACAGGTCAAAGTTAATGAAGTGGGACGAATTTCTTCTAACTCTGAGTCTCGCTTAGAGAGCAAAATTGATAGACTTGCATCTGCTATGGAAAAAATGGTTATGTCTCATATGCCAAATTCTTCTAATATGGCCAATCCTATGGGGTCCTCTACTTCTGTTGCCCTACAGGCTAACTCTTCTGCTCTAATAGGGTCATTCTGCTCTATTTGCTCTCTAGCTACTCATGGTACTGACTCTTGCCCCTACATGAATGATGGAGTTGAACTTGTAATGCGATTTACCCTTCTAAGCCTTTGACTCAAGGTGGCTAAAGATATGATCCTTACTCCAATACATACAATCCTGGATAGCGTGATCATCCAAATCTTTGATATGGAAATGGCCAAGCTCAGCAAGCACAATTCAATCAAAGTGGGAATTCTAGTGGCAAGATATTTCAACAAGTTATACAATCAATGCCAGTCCAAGATGAAGATTCAAGGTTAGAAAGCAAGATGGACACTATGATGCAAAACCTGATGCAACAACAACAACTGATACAACAACAACAACAGATACAACAACAACAACAGATGCAGGAATTTCAAGCTTTTCATACTCAAATGGGTCAATTTTCTAATGCACTCAGTAATGTACAGAGTCAAGGTTCAGGAAAGCTTCCATCTCAAGTGGTAACCAATCCAAATGTTGGACCTCAACAAAATCCTAATATTGGTGGAGTTAATGCTATATCTCTTCGACGTGGAAAGACAATCCCTTCTACAGATCCTGTTACCACCAATACTTCAAATGACAAGAAAGTTGTTGATGACTCTCCTTCTACTCTTCCTTCTACTTCCACTTCCACATCACAGGATCAGTCCGCTTTATCAAAAACACAAGTGGCACCTCATGAAGAACAAGAAAAGGGTGAGGAAGGACAGCAAGTGATCAAACCGGCCCTGCCATTTCCTACTGCAGTAGCTAAAGCTGAAAGGAGAAAGCAGGAAGCTGAGATGTTTAATGAGGTCTATGATATCTTCAAGAAAGTGGTGATCAATGTTCCACTAGTTGACTTAGTCGCACAAGTGCCTAAATATGCAAAATTCTTGAAGGAGTTATGTACTACAAAGAGAAAATTTAAGCATGAAGGCAAGGTTGACTTAGGAGCAGTTGTCTCCTCTCTTTATCAAATGCCAATGCCAGTAAAGTGCAAGGATCCTGGTAGCTTTCTCATCCCTTGTACTATTGGTGACATTGACTTCTCAGATGCCTTAGCAGACTTGGGAGCAGCTATAAACGTTATGCCAAAATCAGTCTTCAACCAACTCAAGGGTGTAGAGCTTAAGCCCACAAATCTCATTGCATCCCTTGCTGATAGACGTTGCACAGTCCCAGAAGGTGTCTTGGAGGACATCTTGGTCAAGGTAAAAGATTTCATATTCCCTGCAGACTTCTATGTTCTTGATATGGATGATGGTAGGTTTAGGTAGAAAGGACATTCATCTTTGATTCTAGGTAGGCCTTTCCTTAAAACTGCTAGAGCTATGATAGGTGCATGCTGGTAGCCTTACTCTAGAATTTGCTGGTGAAACTATTAGATTTAATGTGCTTGAATCCATGAGACATCCTCCTGATGATTGTGCTGAGATAGATGTTAATGCTATTGATGCTATTATGGATGATTCTGTTGTAGATCTTAGAGATAGCATGCTTAATAGATCCGGTGATATTACCTGTTTAGATGATACTATCTCTTGTTCATGTGCTGAAATTGGTAGTTGTGATACGTGTGCTGATCTTGATAGTGCTGATATTGATATTTTCACTGATGCTATTGAGATTATGAGACTTTATAGACATGATCATTCTGTGCCTAATTATAGTGTAACCCCCTTCACGATTAAGGCCGAGATTAGTTCGTAAAAACGTAATTAATGTGGAATTAGAGACCGTAATAGATTTTGGGACTTAAACAAAGTCAATCTTCCCAAATTAGGGTTCACAAAAAAAATCTTTACAAAACCTGTTAGATAATGGTCTCACATTCACATTTCAATACAAAATGGCCTGTACAAGTTGATTTCATTCATAAATATCAGAGTATAAAGCAAATTCCTGACACACTCAGGTTCCGTTCATCAATAAGGGTTTTACAAAGGCACAAAGCCCACAATTCATTACCCTTAACTTGGGGATTACACCAAAACTATACTACCAATCCCAATATACATAATTGTTTCCCAAAAATATTCCAAAGATATACAATGATAACCATTAATCCAAAATATACTCCTAAACTGGAGTTCTAACTACTCTTCGACGCCCGCTTTCCCTTTGATCCTTCTGCCCTGTCTAAAACATGGTTTTTGGGAGAGTGAGATTCTAAGGAATCCCTGTAGTAACAAATCAATCATATAATGTACAATAATAATGCATGTAAGCAAATCATTAACCACAACAAGCAACTACAACGGCAATGGTTAGTATGACACATGTCATCCCTTACGATTGCTCACGCTGAATTGCTCACGTTGCATTGTATCACAGCAATCCACACAATACATTTCACCACAGCTGGGATTCATATAATGCATTTCATACACAAGCCATACATGCAAAATACACACAGCCCACGGCTGGATTCACAAACGCCGCCCCACGGGTCGGATTCACAATATCCATGTCGATTACGACGGCAGTTCAACGGCCGACCTAGAGATGACCACTGTCAATCCCTACACGGCTCACGCTGACCTGCTCACGCCGTAATGGACCATGGCACACATTTCTCAAATTCAACGATAAGTTATGCATGCCAAAACATCATACAAGATATGAGAGAAAAGTCACTACCTTGATCCTTCCGTGCATGTCCTAGCGCCGGTCTCTCCCGAGGAAGGCAAATGTCAAATCCTATATTCATAATTAGGGACGAAAGGTTATATTCTATTCCAAGACTTAATTAACTTGAAACACTAAGTTTTGGTTATCATAATTGACTCTTAAGAGGCCCCAAATGCCTCTAATAAAAGCCCTAAAAGGTTGGGAAACAATAGGTTAAAGATCCCATTTTGATAACACAAAGCGCCAAAACACAGGGTTGGGCCGCGGCCCACCATTCCTTGGGCCGCGGCCCAAACATGGTCAGAAGGCCTTGGGCGGCGGCCCGCCACTCGTGGGCCACGGCCCAAAACAGGCCAGAAAGGTTTGGGCCGCGGTCCGCCACTCTTGGGCCGCGGCCTAGAAGTTTCCTAACTCTGGGCTGAACTTCGAAAAACCATAACTAATTCTAGAAAACTCGAAATGAAGTGATTCCAAAGCTAAATGAAAGGTATATGAGTCCTCTTTCAAGGAAAAATATAGCCCATCACTTGAAATCACTACACAAATACAGAATCACCAAAAACTAAACACTACTCCAAAAATAGAGTTCTGATTCAATTCCAAATGTTGGACAATCATATCTCACAGAATTCTAAACGAAATGACACAAAATATATGCTCATTTTGAAGCTTGGGATGTGAACTTTAAGACTAGAAAGTGTCACAATTTTCTAATACCATTTGGTCACCCAAGACGCTCGTGCAAACAGACTGTGCAAAACAGAGCTCAAACAAGACAACTTTCCAACTTTTCCCAAGTGATCCAAATGAATCCAAAATCATTAACCAAGCTCATTCCCACACAAAATCACTCAAGGAATCCAATGGGAATGCCAAAATCACCAAAATCCTATTCTATTATCATGCTTTGGTTTTGGGTAACATTAAACACCAAACTCCCAAAATCTCCAAACTTAACAATTTCAAACCCAATCAATTCTATCTATCCAAAATGCATTCCAAACATACAAATTTCATACCAAACACATACCAAACTCCTAATGGCCCTCATTTTCGAAAATGGCCCCAAAATTCCAGAAAATTCAAAGTATTTCAAATGGTATGAAACTTAGATACAAAGATAGGTCTCACTCACCTTATCAACTTCTCCAAAGAGAGTTCTTGATTCACCACTTCTCAAAATTTCGTGTGGCCAAAAACCACCACCAATGGACAAATTACAACCATAGAAATGTTGCTCTTAACTCAAGGATCAACTTTAATGAAGGGAGTTTGAGCAATAGAGGTCATTAAGAGGGTCAAATGACTCACCTTTTGCACAAGCTTCTTCTTCTTCTTCTGCAGAAATGGAGGACGCATGAGAGAGGGGAAAATGAGAGAGAGAAGGAGGTTGAAGATGAATGATGACTCCTTAGCCCCATGCCTTCTATGTCAGCGAAAGTGAGAGGGAAGGAGAGAGAAGAAATGATTTCTTAATGCCATATTTGACTTTCTTACATCCTCTCTCACCCAACCAATTTGCCATGTGTCAGAATTTCATTGGCTCTCACTCACTAAATTCCCAATTAGCTTCTCTAATCCATCCATTAGCCATATTAATCACACATCTCATTTTCTCTTAGTTAGTAATTAATTTCTCCCTTAATTACCAACTCATGGCCAATATTTCCATTATTCCAATTTTTCAGTAATTATGACATATTAATTAATAGTGCTATAAAACACATAATAATCCCAATTAAATTCATAATTATCCATAATAATAATGATTAATCCATAATCAAAAATTGGGATATTACAATTCTCCCCCCGTTCAATAAATTTCGCCCTCGAAATTTGTTACACATCATGGGGCATAAACTCAGGAAATCTTTTCCTCATGTCCGCTTCCGCCTCCCAAGTCACTTCTCTTGTAGACATACCCTTCCAGACCACCTTCACGAATGGTAAGCTTCGTTGCCTAAGCCGCCGCTCTTCTCGATCAATGATACGCTCTGGCTCTACCGCATAGGTGAAGTTATCTTGCAACTCAACCTCTTCATACTCAATGATATGCTCAGGGTCTGGTTGGTACTTCTTGAGCTGTAAGACATGGAATACATCATGCAGTCTACTCAGACTCGGGGGTAGGGCTATCCGGTATGCCACCGGCCCGATTCTTGCCAAAATCTCAAATGGACCAATGTATCTCGGACTCAGCTCTTCCACTTGATCGCTCTCCCGATGCCTGTGACCGGAGACACTCTCAAGAAGACATGATCCCCCACTTCAAACTCAAGAGGTCTTCTCCTCTTATCAGCATAGCTCTTCTGACGACTCTGTGCTGTAAGGAGCCTTTTCCTGATAACTTGGATCTGCTCAGCGGTTTGGTCAACAAGATCCGGCCCATACAACTTCCTCTCAGATAGCTCTGACCAGCACAACGGTGACTGGCACTTTCTTCCATACAGTGCTTCATACGGAGCCATTTGAATGCTCGTATGGTAACTGTTGTTATAAGTAAACTCAGCCAATGGAAGATAGTATTCCCACTTTCCTTTGAAGTCTAGGACACACGCCCTCAGCATATCTTCTAAAGTCTGGATAGTCCTTTCTGACTGTCCGTCTGTCTGAGGATGATAGGCCGTGCTAAACCTCAATTGAGTACCCATAGCTTCATGTAAAGCCTTCCAGAATCTCGAAGTAAACCAAGGATCTCTATCGGAGATAATATTCTTCGGTGTACCATGGAGTCTCACACAATCTCTTTGATATATATCTCAGCCAGCCTATCAGGAGAATAGCTAGCATTGATAGGTATGAAGTGCGCAGACTTCGTGAGTCGATCAACAATAACCCAAATCGCATCATAGTTCTTGATCCTGGGCAAACCCACCACTAGATCCATGGTCACACTCTCCCACTTCCATTCTGGAATTTCTGGACTCTGAAGCAAACCTGGCGGTCTCTGGTGCTCAATCTTCACCTTTTGACAGGTAAGACACCGCGCCACATACTTTGTCACATCACTCTTTAACCCTGGCCACCAATACATAGACTTCAAGTTGTGATACATCTTGGTCATACCGGGGTGAAGAGTATATTGACTCTTATGAGTCTCATCAAGAATTCTCAATCTCAACTCTGCTTTCAGTGGTACATAGATTCTCTTCTGATAACGTACCAGTCCACTCGGTGACAAGTCATAGTCTCGAGTCTCTCCTTGCTCAATCTTAGCTCGGATCGACTGGGCTAGCTCATCATGCATTTGAGCCTCTTCAATCTCAGTCCTCAGGTCATTCTCCCCTTGGACCACACCATAACTGGCACATAGGATATCCTTCGATAGATTTAAATCCCGAAAATCCTCGATCAGTTTACATTCCTGAATCATCATTGTTGCCACTAGCACCGTCTTCTGACTCAAAGCATCCACGACAACATTAGCCTTACCCGGATGATATTTGATCTCCAGGTTGTAGTCTTTCAGCAACTCCATCCACTAACGTTGTCTCATGTTCAACTCTTTCTGATCAGACAGATATTTGAGACTTTTGTGGTCGCAGTATAATTCCACAGTCACACCGTACAGGTAATGACGCCGAATTTTCAATGCAAACACAATTGCCGCAAGCTCCAGATCATGAGTGGGGTAGTTCATCTCATGCGGTTTCAGCTGTCGAGAGGCATAGGCCACCACACGTCCCCGCTGCATCAGGACACACCCTAACCCCTGCTTACTCGCATCACTGTACACGACGTAAGCCTCACTGGGATCAGGTATAATCAACACTGGTGCCGTAGTCAATCTCTCCTTCAGCTTAGTGAAACTCCGCTCACAACGTTCATCCCACAAAAACGGTTGATCCTTCCTCATGAGCTTGGTCATCGGCAATGCAATACTCGAGAAGTTCTGAATGAACCTCCGGTAATAACCAGCAAGACCCAGAAAGCTGCGAATCTCAGAAACAGTTTCTAGTCTTTTCCAATCAAGTACTGCTTCCACCTTACTGGGATACACCGATACCCCGTCTCGAGAGATCACATGGCCAATGAACTTCACTTCCGTAAGCCAAAACTCACATTTGCTTAGTTTGGCATAGAGTTGCTTTTCCCACAGAATTCTCAACACGATTCTCAGATGTTGCTCATGATCCTCCCTACTCTTGGAGTAGATCAGGATGTCGTCGATAAACACAACCACGAACTGGTCAAGATACTGTCGGAAGATGCGATTCATATAATCCATGAATACCGCCGGTGCATTCGTCAAGCCGAAGGGCATCACAAGGAACTCATAGTGCCCATATCTCGTTCTGAAAGCAGTCTTCGGAATGTCCGCTGCCTTCACACTCAACTGATGATATCCTGACCTTAGATCAATTTTGGAGAATACACACGAGCCAGACAATTGATCTAACAGGTCATCAATCCTTGGGAGAGGGTACTTGTTCTTAACAGTCACCTTGTTAAGTTCTCGATAATCGATACAAAGCCTCAAGCTCCCATCTTTCTTTTTCACAAATAACACCGGAGCTCCCCACGCCGATACACTAGGTCGGATGAATCCTTTCTCAAGGAATTCTTCAATCTGCTTCTTCAACTCTGCCATTTCATTCGGGGCCATATGATATGGGGCTTTCGATATCGAACCAGCTCCAGGCACAATCTCAATTGGAAATTCCACTTCCCTTTCCGGAGGCAATCCACTAAGATCGTCTGGAAATACCTCAGGAAATTCATTTACCACAGGTATACTCTCTATGGCTTCACTATACTCTCCCTGAACGGAGAAAAACACCATATACCCTTGACATCCTTTCTCGAGATATCTCTCAGCTTTTTAGCCATTGAAAGCAAGTTCAAACTGGCATTTACATTGCTATCCTGCTGTGTACTACAGAAAGTGATCCTTTTATTACCACAATCAAGCAATACATCATTTGCTGTCAACCAATCAAAGCCTAAAATAACTTCCAATTGTTGGAGTGGCAAACAGATTAAATCTACTGTAGACTCACGACCCTCAACAACTATCACACAATTTAAACAGGCTTCGGCCGTCACAGCCTTGACACCCATCGGCGTCGACACAACCAAATCAAATGGTAGTCTATGCACATGCAATCCCAGGCGCTTTACACAGTCATAAGCTATGAACGAATGACTTGCACCCGAGTTGAACAAAGTATCTAACTCATTATCACCAAGAAGAATTTTACCTTGGATCAATTCAGGTGACTTTCGGGCTTCCTCATGTGTCATCGCGAACACTCAACCCTGATTCCTGGGCCTTTGCTCTGCCAGCTGTCATGGGCACTTAGAAGAAATGTGACCCACTTGCTTGCAGTTGAAGCAAATCACCTCTCCAGCACAAGTTCTTCCCGGATGGTACTTCCTGCACTGATTGCACATCGGTCCCACTGGAGGTCTCTGGTCACTACGACTCCCCGGTTGGTAGGGCTTCTTACTACCACCCCCATAAGAGGATCCTTGCCCCTTCCGCTTCTGGGAAGTATTAGCCTTGCTAGGCTCACTGCGGCTACCACTACCCTTAGATAGGTACAACTCCCTCAAGTTATACTCGACAACTCTACACTCTTCCACGGCTTTATTGAAGTTAGTAAACTGATGAGCAGCTAACCTCTTCTTCAATTCACGCCTCAATCCCTGGATTAGCATAGCGGAGCTCCACTCCTTATTTTCTCTTTCCCGAAGATAGGTAGAATACCGTGACAATCGAGTGAAACGGGAAAGATACTCGTCAAAGCTCTCCATATCTCCCTGCTTGATAGCCAGAAACTCAGACTCTTTCTCAAGCCTCACCAACTTGGGGAAATACTTCTCGTTGAATTGCTCTTCAAATACCTCCCAAGTCAATGGTACATTTCGGTTCTTCAATGATGTGGCGATGTTCCTCCACCACCGATCTGCATTCCCTTCTAGCTTATACACAGCTAGTTTTGCCTTCACCTCTGTAGGGCACTCGAGGACTTCAAAAATCTTCTCTAACCGGTTCAACCAGTCCTCAGCAGCTTGGGGGTCAAACCTCCCTCTGAACACCGGAGGCATATGCTTGCAAAACTTGGAGACCCAAGAATTTAAGTCCCTTCCCTCACGAATCGGCACCCCTTGAGACTCTTGATTAGGCACCGTGTGAGGTGGGGATTCGTGAGATCCATTGGACCCTTCAGCTGTCTCCTCATGATGAGTCTCTGGTTGAGTCTCCTCATGAGTTGATTGGGCCCTTTCCTCATTTCGCTTGGCCCTTTCCTCTCTGAGCTCTTCCCTCAGCTCAGCTATCATATCCCTTTGTTCTCGTACGAGATCCATCATCTCTCGCATTGGATCAGGAGGATTGTCATTAAGTTCCTCCACCTCTAGGTCCTGTTGCCTGACTCTAGTAATAGGGTGAACCATTTCGTCTTTATCACTACAAATGATTCACCACGTCAGTACCTTAGCCAATGTATACACATAATCCATAACATTCATCTCAATCCACAATTAGTAGATATACTCATGTGTATACGCAACAAGCACTTATCAAGCAATAAGCTACCCTAAACTCAAGGATTAAGGTCAACTAAGGAGCTATCCTAGCAAATCCTCACCTTGCCAGGAACTACAGCTCTGATACCACAAATGTAACCCCCTTCACGATTAAGGCCGAGATTAGTTCGTAAAAACGTAATTAATGTGGAATTAGAGACCGTAATAGATTTTGGGACTTAAACAAAGTCAATCTTCCCAAATCAGGGTTCACAAAAAAAAAATCTTTACAAAACCTGTTAGATAATGGTCTCACATTCACATTTCAATACAAAATGGCCTGTACAAGTTGATTTCATTCACAAATATCAGAGTATAAAGCAAATTCCCGACACACTCGGGTTCCGTTCATCAATAAGGGTTTTACAAAGGCACAAAGCCCACAATTCATTACCCTTAACTTGGGGATTACACCAAAACTATACTACCAATCCCAATATACATAATTGTTTCCCAAAAATATTCCAAAGATATACAATGATAACCATTAATCCAAAATATACTCCTAAACTGGAGTTCTAACTACTCTTCATCGCCCGCTTTCCCTTTGATCCTTCTGCCCTGTCTAAAACATGGTTTTTGGGAGAGTGAGATTCTAAGGAATCCCCGTAGTAACAAATCATTCATATAATGTACAATAATAATGCATGTAAGCAAATCATTAACCACAACAAGCAACTACAACGGCAATGGTTAGTATGACACATGTCATCCCTTACGATTGCTCACGCTGAATTGCTCACGTTGCATTGCATCACAGCAATCCACACAATACATTTCACCACAGCTGGGATTCATATAATGCATTTCATACACAAGCCATACATGCAAAATACACACAGCCCACGGCTGGATTCATAAACGCCGCCCCACGGGTCGGATTCACAATATCCATGTCGATTACGACGGCAGTTCAACGGCCGACCTAGAGATGACCACTGTCGATCCCTACACAGCTCACGCTGACTTGCTCACGCCGTAATAGACCGTGGCACACATTTCTCAAATTCAACGATAAGTTATGCATGCCAAAACATCATACAAGATATGAGAGAAAAGTCACTACCTTGATCCTTCCGTGCGTGTCCTAGCGCCGGTCTCTTCTGAGGAAGGCAAATGTCAAATCCTATATTCATAATTAGGGACGAAGGGTTATATTCTATTCCAAGACTTAATTAACTTGAAACACTAAGTTTTGGTTATCATAATTGACTCTTAAGAGGCCCCAAATGCCTCTAATAAAAGCCCTAAAAGGTTGGGAAACAATAGGTTAAAGATCCCCTTTCGATAACACAAAGTGCCAAAACACAGGGTTGGGCCGCGGCCCACCATTCCTTGGGCTGCGGCCCAAACATGGTCAGAAGGCCTTGGGCTGTGGCCCGCCACTCGTGGGCCGCGGCCCAAAACAGGCCAGAAAGGTTTGGGCCGCGGTCCGCCACTCTTGGGCCACGGCCCAGAAGTTTCCTGACTCTGGGCTGAACTTCAAAAAACCATAACTAATTCTAGAAAAATCGAAACGAAGTGATTCCAAAGCCAAATGAAAGGTATATGAGTCGTCCTTCAAGAAAAAATATAGCCCATCACTTGAAATCACTACACAAATACAGAATCACCAAAAACTAAACACTACTCCAAAAATAGAGTTCTGATTCAATCCCAAACGTTGGACAATCATATCTCACAGAATTCTAAACGAAATGACACAAAATATATGATCATTTTGAAGCTTGGGATGTGAAATTTAAGACTGGAAAGTGTCACAATTTTCTAATACCATTTGGTCACCCAAGACGCTCGTGCAAACAGACTGTGCAAAACAGAGCTCAAACAAGACAACTTTCCAACTTTTCCCAAGTGATCCAAATGAATCCAAAATCATTAACCAAGCTCATTCCCACACAAAATCACTCAAGGAATCCAATGGGAATGCCAAAATCACCAAAATCCTATTCTATTATCATGCTTTGGTTTTGGGTAACATTAAACACCAAACTCCCAAAATCTCCAAACTTAACAATTTCAAACCCAATCAATTCTATCTATCCAAAATGCATTCCAAACATACAAATTTCATACCAAACACATACCAAACTCCTAATGGCCCTCATTTTCGAAAATGGCCCCAAAATTCCAGAAAATTCAAAGTATTTCAAATGGTATGAAACTTAGATACAAAGATAGGTCTCACTCACCTTATCAACTTCTCCAAAGAGAGTTCTTGATTCACCACTTCTCAAAATTTCGTGTGGCCAAAAACCACCACCAATGGACAAACTACAACCATAGAAATGTTGCTCTTAACTCAAGGATCAACTTTAATGAAGGGAGTTTGAGCAATAGAGGTCATTAAGAGGGTCAAATGACTTACCTTTTGCACAAGCTTCTTCTTCTTCTTCTGCAGAAATGGAGGACGCATGAGAGAGGGGAAAATGAGAGAGAGAAGGAGGTTGAAGATGAATGATGACTCCTTAGCCCCATGCCTTCTATGTCAGGGAAAGTGAGAGGGAAGGAGAGAGAAGAAATGATTTCTTAATGCCATATTTGACTTTCTTACATCCTCTCTCACCCAACCAATTTGTCGTGTGTCAGAATTTCATTGGCTCTCACTCACTAAATTCCCAATTAGCTTCTCTAATCCATCCATTAGCCATATTAATCACACATCTCATTTTCTCTTAGTTAGTAATTAATTTCTCCCTTAATTACCAACTCATGGCCAATATTTCCATTATTCCAATTTTTCAGTAATTATGACATATTAATTAATAGTGCTATAAAACAAATAATAATCCCAATTAAATTCATAATTATCCATAATAATCATGATTAATCCATAATCAAAAATTGGGATATTACATGTAGCATTAGTAATTCTAGTGATCACACATCTACTACTTCTATTGATTCTAATGGACTTTCTCAGTTACTTAGTGTGATTGATTCCATGAGTAGAACTGATTTATCTTCACTACCTGAATCTGAATTATTGATTGACATTGATCATGTTTCTAATAGTGAGATTTCTGATTATGATTCTATCTCTGACATGAGTGCTACTGATGGTACAACTGTTGTTGATTGTGATGTGTTGCTTGATCCTACTGCACTTGCAGTTTCTACTAATACTCCCCAAGATGGGAAAGTTTGCTCTTCTGTTTGTGAATCAGTTGGGCAGGTTTCTAGTTTGACTGATATAGATTTGAAGCCGCTTATACCTTCAATTAAGCAAGCTCCATTTTTGGAGTTGAAGCCACTTCCTGACTCATTGAAATATGTCTATTTGGGGAAGAACGAGACACTTCCTGTGATTATAGCTAGTGACATAACTGCTGATGAGGAAACCCGCCTCTTGGAGGTACTTAGGGGACAAATGAAAGCTATTGGATGGACTCTTGCTGATATCCCTGGAATCAGCCCAAATGTGTGCATGCATCGGATCCTGCTAGAAGATGGTGCCAAAGCTGTGCGACAGCCACAGAGGTGACTCAATCCATTAATCCTTGATGTGGTAAAGAAAGAGGTCTCTAAACTTCTTTCTGCAGGTATAATCTACCCTATTTCTGATAGCCAGTGGGTAAGTCCAGTTCAGGTAGTACCTAAGAAAACTGGTATTACAGTTGTGCGTAATGATGAAGGTGAGCTAGTTCCGACTAGAGTCCAGAATAGTTGGAGAGTATGTATTGACTATAGAAAATTGAATTATGTGACTAGAAAGGATCACTACCCCCTTCCCTTCATAGATCAGATGTTAGAAAGACTGGCTGGTAGATCACATTACTACTTTTTGGATGATTTTTCTGGATATTTTCAGATTTCTATTGCCCCTGAGGATCAGGATAAAACCACATTCACATGTCCATTTGGAACCTTTGCATATAGACGCATGCCATTTGGCTTATGTAATGCACCAGGCACTTTTCAACGTTGCATGGTTTCCATATTCTCTGATTTTCTTGAGCATTGGATGGAAGTTTTCATGGATGATTTCACTGTTTACGGTGATTCTTTTGATGCATGCTTAGCTAGTTTGGACAATGTTTTGGAAAGATGCATTCAATATAATCTTGTGTTGAATTTTGAAAAATGTCATTTCATGGTTAAGAAAGGAATTGTTTTGGGCCATGTAGTTTCACATGATGGTATTGAATTTGATAAAGCTAAAGTTGATATTATTTCATCCCTTCCATATCCTTCTTGTGTGAAAGATGTACGTTCTTTTCTTGGGCATGCTGGATTTTATAGAAGGTTCATCCAGGATTTTAGTAAGATAGCACTGCCATTATCTCGTTTATTGCAGAAAGATGTGGGTTTTGTTTTTGATGATTCTTGCAGGTATGCATGGGATGAGTTAAAGAAGAAACTCACTATACCTCCCATCATTCAGCCACCTAATTGGGGCCTTCCATTTGAGCTCTTGTGTGATGCTTCAGATTATGCATTAGGTGCTGTTCTTGCCCAGAGAGTAGAGAAGAGACAACATATCATAGCCTATACCTCTCGAATACTAGATGCTGCTCAGGCTAACTACACTACCACAGAGAAAGAGCTATTTGCGATCGTCTTTGGGTTAGAGAAGTTTTGATCTTACATCCTTCACACCAAGGTGATTGTCTTTACAGATCACTCAGTTATCAAATACTTGTTCAAGAAACTTGACTCCAAACCCCATCTCATTAGGTGGGTGATGCTGATACAAGAGTTCGATGTGGAGATTCGTGATAAGAGTGGTGCAGAGAATATGGTAGCTGATCACTTGAGTAGGATTGAATCACCTCCGGTAACATCTCTACCCTTAGATGATTTTCCTAATCAAAGGCTCTGTGAGGTTGTTGTTTCTATCCCTTGGTATGCTAATATTGCAAATTATCTTGTTGATTCTGTTTTGCCAGCTGACATGAATACACATCAATTGAATAAGTTTAAGAAAGACGTTAAATTCTATATATGGGATGATCCTTACTTGTGGCACATTTGTAGTGATCAAATTATTAGGCGATGCATTCCTGATGATGAATTTGAGTCTGTCTTAACTTTTTTCCATACTCTTGCATGTGGGGGACATTTTAGTGCTAAGCGTACTGCTAGGAAAGTTTTGAAAAGTGGATTGTTTTGGCTTAGTCTATTTCGTGATACCCATGAATTTTGTAAGAAGTGTTCTAGATGTCAATTTGTGGGTACTATTTCTAGGAAACATGAGATGCCCCAACAACCTTATTATTTTGTGAAGTCTTTGATGTTTGGGGAATTGATTTCATAGGACCTTTTCCCACTTCATTTGGTTATCTGTATATTTTGCTGGCTGTGGATTATGTGTCCAAGTGGGTTGAGGCTATCCCCACTCGTACTAATGACTCTTTTGTAGTGGTTTCCTTTGTTCGGTCTCACATTCTTTGCAGGTTTGGCATTCCCAGAGCTATCATTAGTGATCAAGGAACTCATTTTTGCAATCGGAGTTTGCTGAACTTGTTTAGCAAGTATGGTGTGATGCACAAAGTAGCCACTCCATACTATCCTCAGACGAATGGTCAAGCAGAACTCTCTAATAGAGAAATCAAGCTCATTTTAGAAAAGACAGTGCAACCCAACCGGAAGGACTGGAGTAAAAGGCTAGATGATGCACTTTGGGCGTATCGCACAGTATATAAAAGTCCCATTGGCATGTCTCCATATAGAATTGTCTATGGCAAAGCATGTCATTTGCCAGTAGAGGTGGAGCACAAGGCGTATTGGGCAATAAAAAGGTGCAACCTTGATCTTGCTAGTGCCGGTGCTGAAAGAAAGTTGCAATTGCAAGAGCTTGAAGAGTTAAGAAGGGAAGCTTATGAGAATGAGAGGATTTATAAGGAAAGAACTAAAGCAGCCCATGACAAACTCATTATGAAGAGAGAATTCCAAGTGGGCCAAAAAGTTCTACTCTACGTCTCCAGATTAAAACTCATGCCTGGAAAGCTCCGTTCTAGATGGGAGGGGCCCTTCATTGTCATTGTTGTTTTTCCATATGGAGCTGTGAAGATCAAGAGGGAGCCGAATGGAAAATGCTTCACCGTCAATGGACACCTCTTGAAGCCGTTCTATGACGGATTCTCCACTCAAGCAGTGGAGGTTACCGCACTACGAGACACCACGTAGACCCCGGTTGTATTCCTTCCTTCACTCTTTTATTTTGCATTGTCATATTATTCAGTTGAGTAGTGTTGCATATTACTTGTCTTTGTGCTTTGCTATGACTTTTTTGCATTGAGGACAATGCATTGTTTAAGTGTGGGGGAGGGATCAACTGTTTTGAATGTGAAAATTGCAAGTTTTAAGTAACTTTAGTATGATGCATCCTTGATTTGAAAAGTGATTGATCATGTTTTGAGATAATAGACTAAGTGGCAATGAATTTGACTTAGGTGAATTTAGGCTAGTAATCATATAAACCTAGTGAGATTTTGAGCCTGATGCATTTTTTTCAGTGTGTACCCCCTATCTCTTTACTTGATCTAGAACTTGACTTGAATCTTATTTGAGGCCACATTTTATGCATGTGTATTCATGAAGATGATAAAGGCATTCATTTCATTTTAGCCAGATAAGCCAAACAGCCTATCCTTTCCATACATATACCCTTTGTTTAGCCCCTTTAAGCCTTTTTTTTTCTCACCCCATAACACAAAAAAGAAAAAAAATCCTACCCTTTTGAATGTCTTAGGAGTTGAAGAGCGTTGCATTATATCTATTTTGGATGGAAGAACATGTATAAAATTAGGAATTGGGTCATTGTGAAAAGTATGATATGTTATCTTAAAAAAAAAGCAATAAGATTCCGTTCTGCTGGTTTAAGCTGTGCTTAGTAACCGGGGATCTTCATCACCAATGTTGATCTTCGCGTCAAACGGCCAGTAAGAGCTATGAGTGTGCTAGTAGCATCTTGGTGCTATTGAGTTATAAATGTTTGAGTAACCGGGCCTTTGTATCACCAATATACAGGTTCACGTCAAAAGAACATATATATAACAGCCTAAGAGAATTGCAAAAAAAAAAGAAAAAGAAAAAAAAGAAAAAAAAAAGAGAAAGGAAAAGTAATGACTCAGTTCAAGTGTGATTTGGTTTCTTTCATCCTGTTTCATCCTATTGCATCATTCTCTTCATCTTCTAGGATATTCAACTTTGTTTCTCCAAATACTATACCCTTTCTTTTTTTAGCCTTAGCCCCATTACAACCTAATAAAAGTCCTTTGGATTTATGTTTGCATTTGCTTTGCTAGTGGTGGAGAACTTAGATCCTTGTCAAGCCTATGGAAAGAGTACTGGATAGGGTGGATTTGAGTTTAAACACAAGCCTATACACTTTTGAGTGATGAGAGACATACACATATCCTTGGTGAGGGATTTCTAGCTTAGATATTCCTTTGTCAAGTAAATTTCCATGAAGTTTGTTTTCTTAAGTTGTGAGACAATCACTTAGATAAAAGAGGTGTTGAAATGCTTTTGTTTACTTTTTACTTGTGATTGGAACATTCACTTTTGAAGTTTTGTTTGATTTTGTCTTGTTATACTCCCTTGGTCTTGATTTGTTTTGCCCAGGAGTGCAAATGATAAGTGTGGGGGAGTTGATAAATCACAATTTTAATATATTTTATCCCACCTTATTCATTTATTTTGGAGATTATTTTAGGCTAATTTGGATTTATTAGATAATATTTGGATAATTAGCCACTTTTGGGAAATAATATAAATCTGAATTGATTATGATATTATTGGGCTCAAAAAGTTAATATCTTAATTGTTATCTTGTGATTGAAAAATATTTCCAATTATATGATAAATCACGATTTTATTTGATTCTTGCAGAGTAAGGAAAAGCATATTGAAAGATCCTACGGTGCAGAACTTTTCTTAGAAACTAAAAAAGAATCCAATGGTGGAATTTTATTGGGCTTTTGGAATTTTAATAGGCCCAAATTAGTACCCAAAACTCTCCCCTCCCTTCTTAAAAATAACCTAGCCGTCATAGCATTGGGAGATACGCATACACGAACAGACGCAGAGTCACAGCCGCTGGAAATCACACACTCGCAGACGCATAGACGCACAGACACCGCACCAGGAGAGCTTGGACTCATTCAATTGCTATTGTTTCTTTGCGCGGGACCCACGGCCATTTATCAAGCATCAACTTTGTTTCTCCTTTGATGGCTGTGACTTCGTGTTCAGAGTTTAGAGGTAGGATGAAATCCATCGAAGCTTAAATTCTTTTGGGAGGCAACTTGGGAGAAGCATGGAGGAAGTTAGAGCCTAGGAGCTTACACTTGAAGACTACAAGGGAGTGTCTTTCTTTTATCTTTTTGATTCAAGACTTAAGATTATTTAGTTTTAAATGATTTTGGGTTGTGTTAATTGAGAACAATCTAGTTTTAGATTGTAAACTTATTTTTTATTTGGATTGAATTGTTAATTTGGATTTGATTTATTCTTAATTGATTATTGGGATTTTTTTTTGCAAACCTTTGATTGTCAATTAAATTATTAATTGAGTTTTCATTATTAATTTAATTATCAATTTGGGTTTAATTTCTTGATTGTTTAATTAGGTGATTAATTGTCGAATTGTTTAATTAGGCAATTGTGAACATAATTTCCAAAATTATCTTAAATAATTGTGATTGGTTTTTAATGGATTTAATTAACTACCGCTTTTTCCATTATGAGTTTTCTAGTGGATTAGGTGTTATTGAGCATGAGGGTTTCCCATGTCCTGATTAGGTGATTAAATTTATTAATTCCAATTTTTCATGAACCTCCCTTTGGTCTAATAAATTGAATGGCAAAGAAAGCTAAATCCATGTGAATCCTGAGTTATCCCCTTTATCACCATAACTGAACGAAATCCTTGTTGATTGTCTTGCTTTTGATTATTTTCTTTTCTTAGCATCTTAATTCCTTTTTCACTAAAAAACCCCAAAGATTGCATTCCAATTCATTTAGGTTAGTTTCATTCTCATATAGATTTTAGAGTCATTTGCATTTAGGTAGTAGAATCCTGCACTTTAGTTTAGGTCCATTCTATTGCATCTTTTGTTACTTAAAAATCAATCCTAAAGAAAACCCATAGCTTGCTCCTTGGGAGAATGACCTAGGTTGACCCTAAACTGCATAATAATTTAGGACCTAGTTATTAATTGATTGCTTTAGCGACAGAAGCACGCATCACAAGTCTATGGCCGCCGAATGACAAGTCTATGGGTATCCATTAATACATCTATGTGCCTGCTGACAAGTGAGGTAGCTGACAGCGACAACTCTTTTGTTTGTCCAAATAATATATCCACATAATTAATATGAAATTATAATAACAAATGTAGTTTATAAATACGTCCACACTAATATTAAATTACAATTTATTTATAACCTAATAGCAATTTGACCACATTATGTAAACATATTTGAATATATATTAACAAGTGTAGGGGACTGTACTGACAAGTCTATAGGCTTCTACTGATAAGTATATGAGCCTATTTTGACAAGTTCATTCTCATCTATTAAAAATTGCATTTACATCATAACACAAGTTTACATCCAACTTTCATTTACATCTTCAAATGCATTGTGTTCGAGGGGTGTGGAGGCGAAAGAAATCCCAGGGGGCAGTACTTCGTGAGTCACATTGCCACGCCAATAGGTCTCCGATAGCTACTAATGGTTCGGGTTTAGGCCCAGCAGTAAAAGGGATTAGGGGTGGGATGTGACACAAGTACTGTTTGATTTTTTATTCAATTATCTATGCTTTCTCAATTTGACTGTATACTTGATAGCAAGGTTCTTCTGGATTTTGATCATGTTAAAAATAATTTGAAATTTGATGATGAAGGTATGCAATGTCTTGCAGCTTCATCTTTTGTCAGCTATAATTCTATCCTTTTACTTAATTTTTTTATGTTGATGTCTGATAATTTTGTTGATTCTATTCATGCTTATATCGGCTATGATATCTCTGGTCTTCTTTTCTCAGAACTAAACAAAATGGGTTCAGATCCAACCTACAATATAAATGTGTATGGAGATATCAAACAAATGCTTCAGGAGCTTAGGACTGAGAGAGCAAAGGAAACTACGATGCTTGGGGGAGGTGGGACCAAGGCACAAAAGGAAACGGTTGCTGCACTTGCTACCATATTAGCTGCAAGGTCACGTCTAAAGTAGGATTCAAAGTCAAATCTTGATGCTAAAGCTCCTCAGGGATTTAGTATAGTAGACGCTACTTTTGCTTTAGTGCATGAAAGAAGCGCAGATGCTGCTAAAGCCTCATCAAGTAATAAAATTGCTGCTAGGATAGTTATGCACTTGGCTAGTGTGAAGGCTCCATTAAATGGGAAGCTAGTGAGTTTCACATATTTCATCTTTATCTTGCTTGGTTTAGTATAATATGTATTTTGAGCTATATACTTTTGGAATAAAAACTCAACAGATTCTGCTTTTACCATGTGGGTAATGGAGGAGGGTGTTGGTGCATCTAGAGAGAGATGGCATTGGACCAAACAATATACTACCAGCCTTGATCATTGCTTAAATCCTATGACTATTTGGAAAAATGAAATTGTCTGTTTTTGTCAGGAGGAAGATGAATCAACAATTGTTCTCTTAAATCCCACTACTAAAGAAATCAAGAACTTTGCTATTACCAAAGTGAACATTTATTTAGCAAAAGCTATTCTATCTCTATTCAACCTCACATCTTATGAATTTAAGATGTTTGCTTCCTAAATTTTAATCTTTATTCTATACACTAATTTAGTTTAAGCACTTTTGGTAGACATAAACCCATATCAGCTTCTCTTATTTTGTGCCTTATAAAGATTGAAGACCTATCAAGATATTATCTAGAATGATGATTATAAATATTAAATGACAAATGTTTCTAGCTATTTTTATCTTACCTATAAGATTATTTTTTTCTATTTTCTTTCCAAGATGAATATATAGTCTACTTGCTGGTGTGTGGATCATTTGTAAGTTGTGACCTTTTATAATATACATGTATCATATGACACTGACTTTATCCCCAACTTACCTTTATTGTCATTTCAATCTTTGTTCAATGTTTGAAACAAATCCGATTAGTACATCATCTTTCATTCTTTGTACCACTTATACTTTTGTAAAGTATTAATTATACTCAAAGTACTTGTGCATTGAATGTTGTCTCATAAAGCGCAATAGTGACTATTTTAAGAGGTCCCAAACCCTAAATGATGATTTTTACTAATATGTGATGGAAACCTTCACTGATATGTCCGTATTCAATGGATAAAAGATCTCCACAGAGTATAGATCTAATGGATGAATACAACAATTAAAGAAAAGATAGGCGAAAGAAGAACCCACTGGTGCATTTGAGAAGCACTCCACTCTCCTCACAATCTCGTAATAGCTTCTATGCCTCTCCTCAATAGACTACACCCCATATATACTTAACGTATTCTCTAACTACCACATTACAATTCCCTATTTGCCCTTACTCACATGTTCTGCACTATCACTCATTTTAGGCCTACGTTTATAATAAATGAATGATAGCCCAGGCTCATCATTACCCCGCCCATGAAGATTGACCTTGTCTTTAAGGTCAGGAAGTAGAAGCTAAAATTTTGTCAAGTCCATGATCAAGGGCTAGTTGTGGGGGCTCGTCTAGTTTAATATATCTCTCATCCTCCGTTGGCGTGTCCTCTGAAAGAATCAAAACCTATAGCTGTTTGTTCCTGCAGCAATGTCCAGGTTTGAACTTCTCATCACACTTGAAACAAAGTCCTAACGAACGATGACGATCCATCTCAACATCAGTATACTTCTTGGGGTCTGATTTGCTGGTATAAGTAATCGGTATGGCTATGCTCTTTGAATCCTCTATTTTCTTGGTCTCGGTGGAGCTCACTAGAGAAGACGCAATAGCCGTCGACCCCACTTTCCCAAAAGACAATTGGTCCTCCGTGGTATGATAGGTATAGGTCGGATAGTAACAAGACCCGGTCCCTTTGGAGTCAGCTCAATATTGGTAAGGCCCATCCGACTTGACGTTCGTGGCATGAGTCAGTACCAAATTGCGTTCGTCCTAACACAGTGCCATATCCATATGTTCCGAAAGTGTGTTAAGCCGAAGCAAACGCTGATCAGCTTTAATCTCAATTCAAAGCACATTTAAAAATGTAGCAATCAGCAGTTCTTCATCATAGTTCCCCAGCTTAACCGAGAGCAATTTGAAATGCTCAATGTAATTCGCAACACCCTATGTTTGGTGTAACACCATTAATATCTTATAAGCACTCCCGTATTACAAAGGATGGAATCGCAAGAGCAAATCGTGCTTCAGATCTTCCCAAGAATGAACAGGGGATCGAATCTCTTTCCACTGAAACCAATTAAGAGCACAGCAGCATCAAGCTTGTCACGTTCTAAAACTTTGTTGACTTTGAAATAGCGCTCAGCTCGGAAAATTCAGCCCAATGGATTATCTCCTGAGTATAGTGGAATCTCAAGATTGCGATAAGTAGACACTCTGGACCCTTCAGGTTGTTGCGGTTCTTTCATAACTGATTCTTGAATTATGGTTGTAACCAAGGTTTTAGACGAAGACGCTCCCAAGGGAGGAACGTTGTCCTGCGGCGGTTTTCCCTCTCAGAATTTGGTAATAAACTCTGTCAACAGAGATTTTAAAATCACCAAATCTCACTTGACTGAGGCCATATCTATGCTCAAGTATTCGATATGTTGTTCAGTGATAACTAACTTGGCATTATGTCCATCCACTTTTGCCTCCATTCTTGTGTTGACCATGACCAGAATTGAGTGCTCTGATACCTTTGATGGAAACCTTCACTAATATGTTCATATTCAATGGATAAAAGAGCTCCACAGAGTATAGATCTAATGGAGGAATACAGTAATGAAAGAAAAGATAGGCGAAAGAAGAACCCACTGGTGCATTCGAGAGGCACTCCGCTCTCTTCACAATCTCTCAATATTTTCCATGCCTCTCCCTAACAGAATATACCCCATATATACTTCATGTATTCTCTAACTGCCACATTACAATTCCCTATTTGCCCTTACTCACATGTTCTGCACTATCACTCATTTTGGGCCTACGTTTATAATAAATGAATGATGGCCCAGGCTCATCAATATGCAGATTCATATACATGGGGTTTGATATTGCTATGGAAAAACATAGCTAGTCTCATATTGGATTTATATTCTTTTCCATTGTATCTTTTCTTTCTTATTTATTTTGTTTTATAAACCTGAACGGTAAGGACTCATAATGGCTAAGCATTTTATTTCTCTGCTATTTTTCTTCCATAACTATAACTCATCTAGATATTTCTCTGCTATTTTTCCATAGCGGCTATCGAGAAATAACCTATATCATAATGACACTTGATCTTAACACAGTAAAAGAAGAAAATGAACGAGAAGACACAGTACCTCAACTCTGCAATTGTTTTTCGACACAAAATCTACAAAGAATTGTTTGCACTAACTCCTAATCAATTTCCCAAAATATAACTGAGACAAAGGGGAAAGATGATTGGCAGTGAGGGCGACGGAGTGGGCGATCAGAAGAGGGCGACGATGGTAAGCAAATGAGAGATCGATATTATGTGAAAGGGTGGGGCTTCAAGTTAAAATCAAGGGGGTTATTTTTATCATTAATATATTTTGATCAAGGATAGTTTTGTCTTGTAATTTTGCAGTCCCGATATTGAAAATGCAATACTAGAAGGGAGGTGGCTTTGCAACAATCCCACTTTCGTGATACTCTCAATCCCTGGTTATCTATAATCCCTCATACCAAACAATATATTCTAGCCTAATCCCTGGTCCAATCTCAATCCCTACCCCAATGCTTCGTAGCAAACAGGACCTTAGTATTTGTTATAGTTGTGGAACATATGGAGAGTGAAGATTCCAGCACCCGTCAACTTTTGACACCTTTCTTTTCCCCTTTTTTTTTATAACATTTTCCCTTGCTTTTTTTAAACCGAAACTTTTGTCGCCTTTCACTGATACACGTATGGAATTTTGATAATGACGTTTGTCCACCTCAACAACGGTGGTGGGAGACCCTGTCACTCATAATTAGAGCCGGTAATTTGGGGCCCGCCCAAAAAAGCCTTAAACGGGCTGCCATTTTGGCAACCTGTTTAAATGCGGGCTAAACGGACTCAGCCCGTTTAGCCCGCGGAGCCGGCGGGCTGGCCCACTTTTTTTTATTATTATTATTTTAAAAATAATTTTTTGGTTTTTTTATTATTTTTTTAAATAAAATAAATTTAAATACCCTTATTATTATCTTTCATTTGATGCCGTGTTTAA
The DNA here is from genome assembly GCA_963855925.1 of Inga laurina. Classification (NCBI taxonomy): domain Eukaryota; kingdom Viridiplantae; phylum Streptophyta; class Magnoliopsida; order Fabales; family Fabaceae; genus Inga; species Inga laurina. Next base: position 25,274,699 of record OY979711.1, read on the forward strand.
TTAATTTCTCATACTTTTTATTTGACATTTTTATTTTTACATTATATTTATTTATTCTATTATTATTAAATTTAAAAGAGATGTGTTTATATGTTTTTGTTATGTGAGTAGATGAAAAAAAAGGAAAGTAAGAACAAAATTGACTTCATAACACAAATGTATAAAAAAAGAAGTGTGATATGAGCGGGTGAAAGAAAAAGAGAGTAAATATTTTTAAAAAAAAAAGAAATAAAAAAAAGAATGGCGGGCTGGCCGCCTAAACGGGCTCGAGCTGGCTTTTGCCAGCCCGCGAAGGGGGCGGGCTGGCCGCGAAACCCTCCAACCCGCGCGGGCTGGCCCGCAACCCGCGGGCCAGCCCGCATTCCCGGTCCTACTCATAATAAAAGAAATGCCCAAAACAAACAAAAATTGAGCATTTGCTATGGTTCCATCGTCATTGCTTACCCATAAGCAAGTGATTCTAAAGGAGGATGTGTTTGGGCTCCCCAAGGAATCCAACTTTCAATTTGTTGAAGATTCCATCAAATTGAAGGTTCCAGAAGGTTCGAATCAGATTCTGCTCAAGAATCTCGACTTATCCTGTGATCCCTATCAGCGAATTTTGATGAGCAAAACAGTTGTTCTCATATTATACTCTTGGCGCTGTAGGTCTTGTTCGTTGCATTACGCTCTTTTACTGTTTGTTCTTATGTTTCACTTGCTTGCTGGAAGTTTTGTGAAATGAGAATTGATTTTAAGAAACTACTTGATGAATCGTGTGTGTTTGGTTTAGATTTTGAGAATAGTTTTTACGATTTACGAGGTAAGTGTATGAGAGAAGTTTTATCTCGGTTAGGCAAATCTAGGTTTGAAACTGAGGTTTGGGAATTTGTGCTGAAAATTTCCCCAAGTTAGTAGGTTCTGAATCTGCTTAAAAGTTTAGTTTTCTACATAAAGCAATTGGAATGAGCTAGTGGGCTTGTAATAACTCCTCTCTCTCTCTCTCTATATATATATATAGGACTGATGGAGTAACTCTTGGTTGGATTGGAAAAGTAAGAGAGCCGAAATCGGCAATGTTTCCGGTCTCTTGTAAGTCTTGAAACAAGAGGGATATCATATGTAATTTAACCGATCTTAAAGGTGGTTTAGTGTAATTTGCCTAGTGGATGTTTGGTGATAATAAAAAAAATATGCAACTACCTCCGCCCTTCATATAAGAGTTAGTTGGGGATTGAATTTATTCCTAAATATAAGATCTCAATCCGCTTTGTCTCCTAAATTTATATTTTTTTCCCAAAGTATTCGAATTGATTGCACCCATTAATGAGTTTCTACTCAAGGATAGTCATGATAAAAGATGGTATTTTAAGAAAACCAATCTATATTTATTACACATAACTAATATAAATAACTTTTTTTGTCTACCCAAATTAGTCAACTAGCTCCTACATTAAGGACCAGGGGTAGTATATACTTGAGGCTTCTTAGAAGAAAGGAATACATGCAATTTATTTGTTTCAGCGTGAACTAGTATATCATCAAACAAGGTCACACTGAAGAATAAGACATTTTGAAGTGGCTCATTATTCTGGTGACACTAAAGCTTCTGGTCACTGTTTAATCAATTAAAATTAAAATTAGATTGTATGACATTGAAATTGCTTAGATGTAGTATAAGGTGCAGCTGCTGACAGTTGTGTTGAATAATTGCAGCCAATACATGGATATGGTATGGCTAAAGATGTTGAATCTGGACACCCTGACTATAAAAAAGGTGACTTAGTTTGGGGATATGTTATATGGGAGGAGTACAGCTTGGTCCCCTCAACTCAAATGCATTTCAAAATTGCGCACACCGATGTCCCTCTTTCCTATTATACTGGAATTCTTGGTGTGTGTGTGTGTGTGTGTGTGTGTGTGTGGTATGGCTAAAGATGTTGAATCTGGACACCCTGACTATAAAAAAGGTGACTTAGTTTGGGGATATGTTATATGGGAGGAGTACAGCTTGGTCCCCTCAACTCAAATGCATTTCAAAATTGCGCACACCGATGTCCCTCTTTCCTATTATACTGGAATTCTTGGTGTGTGTGTGTGTGTGTGTGGTATGGCTAAAGATGTTGAATCTTGACACCCTGACTATAAAAAAGGTGACTTAGTTTGGGGATATGTTATATGGGAGGAGTACAGCTTGGTCCCCTCAACTCAAATGCATTTCAAAATTGCGCACACCGATGTCCCTCTTTCCTATTTATACTGAGAGAGAGAGAGAGAGAGAGTGTGCGTGTGTGTGTGTGTGTGAGAGAGAGAGAGAGAGAGTGTGTTGTTGTATCATGTTCTTAATGTATGTGTCACTTGGAAGTTGGAACCCTAACTTATCAAGCTTTCATGTGATAAATGGTTTCTTTGTACCTTGTTTGTTCTAGAAGTTTCCAAATGCTGATGAAACATTTCTTACTAATTTCTGCAATGATTGTTAGTATTTTGCATTTTATTGGTTTGGAATGGTGGTTTGGGTGCTTTTTTGTTAGCTGCCTTCTTCATTTTCTTTATATTTATCTGAGAAACTGGTAGTCAAATCATTGAATTTATCCATTACCCAGCTGGATCCTGATATGGTCTCTATTTTCTTTATATATGATTTGCGTTACGCTTTTGTTTCTTTCTTGAGCACACATGTTTCTGAAGATTGAATCTTAGCCAGCTTCCAGGTTTGTGCTTAGTTGCCCAGCTTCTCCTGTTTGTTCGTCTTGTTCTTATCAATGCTCTTCTCTTCTTAAATATTGAATATCTCCAAGTTCCAAGGAGAAAAAAGAAGACATTTATGACTAGGAAAATGTTGTGCATGATCACTTCTTGTTCTTTCTTGGAATTCTTTAATAGGACCCTTTAATTTGGTCAAAAAAGAAAAAAGTAGGACCCTCTAATATTAATTAAAAAAATAATTGAATTGTAATTTTTTTATTTATGCGTACTATTTTATCTTGAATCCACTAGTTATTTCCCTTCCTCAATAACTATCTTCTTTTGTTTCAAAATAGGTATGCCAGGATTGACTTTATATGCTGGTTTCTATGAAATCGAATCTCCCAAGAAAGAAGATAGCGTTTTTATCTCAACTGCATCTGGTGCAGTTGGTCAACTTGTTGGGCAATTCGCAAAACTCCTAGGTTGCTATGTCGTCGGAAGTGCAGGGAGTAAAGGGAAGTTATGTTTCTAATTGATGTTGTTATACCTTAGAATTTATTGAAACTAACATGGTTCCCAATTTGAATCCTCTATGTTCATAAAAACTAACTATACATATAGTGTACTTAGGGAGGTATATACAGATTCTTTTTATGTCTTTTTCTCTTTAAATACATGATGACTTCATAACCAAAATGGACTCAATTTGGCATATTCTTCCCCCCTTATTTATCCTAATATTACAAAAGCACTATCTTACATGTTCATTCACTTTAATATTTGAGAGAAGTTACACTATCAACAGCTTTTGCTTTCAATTTTAGGTTCCTTCTCAGTGAAAGTTAGTGAAGCATCTAATTAGTACCATATTAATGCATCACAACCCAAAGTAGTTGCTTGCTTCTATTTTTTATTCTAGGATAAAGCCAGATTATATATTTTGCAGGAGTGTGATTAAAATGAACAAAGTCCATCTGTTTTCTTTTCTTTTGTCTGATCTTCCTATCTCATGAATTTTCACCCTCGTACAATCAGGTCGATCTATATTGAAAAATAAATTAGGATTTGATGAAGCTTTTAACTACAAGGAAGAACCTGACTTGGATGAACCATTGAAAAGGTCAGTGTCTGATAACTCTATCTTCCACCTAGAAATTTAAATTACTTCACCACTTAATATGCATCTTAGAATCTACTCCCTCCAATACTTTTTGTCCTTTCTTAAGTTACACTTTGGAGATGTCTAAAATTTTAATGCAGTTTTTACCTTTTTGTCCTTAATTATTTTTATGTTGATTATAACATATGGTTACTCATTCTCTATCTCTCGCCCTCTCTATAAATAAGGTATATTTTGACAAAAGAATACATTTTTACATACACATTGCCTTTGACAAATTTTGATTAATTTCTTAATTTACAAAACTTGATTATTTGTAATTTATAAAAGGGGTTAAGATACAATTTTGCCCCAAAAGTAAGCACTTGGGAACTCTGGGTATCCGGAAGTTTTTCAATGAGCAATTATGCCCAGAACTAACCAAAATGTAGTAATTTTACCCCTTGCCTTTAAAAATGTTTACGGTCAACATTAATTTTATAATAGTCAATGCTTGTTTTATAACTGTTAGGGCGAATTTGCTCCTTTGTTAAAAAACTTTCAGTTCCCAACACTTTGGAGTGGTTACTTCCGGGGAGAATTGGCAACCCTTATAAAAAAGTGTCAAAGGGATTAATAGATATGGATTTGCATATTAGGTACTTCCCAGAAGGTATTGACCTTTACTTTGAGAACGTTGGGGGTAAAACACTTGATGCAGTACTTTTGAATACGAGAGTCCATGGCCGTATACTTGTTTGTGGAATGGTCTCACAATATAATCTTGATCAACCTGAAGGCGTAAAAACTTTAGCACAAGTCATTTTTAGGAGAATCCGTATGCAGTGATTTAATGTACATGATCTTTATCACCTCTGTCCCAAATTATGACAGTTCATTCTACCTCTTATCAAAGAAGGGAAAATAGTTTATGTGGAAGATATAGTTGAAGGCCTTGAGAATGCCCCTGCAGCTTTGGTTCGCCTCTATACCGGTCGCAATGTCGGAAAACAAGTCATCGTCATTGCTCGCAAGTAATATTAGGGATATGGACCCTCCACATTTAGTAAGTTTTGGCATGGTATAAATGTAGATGATGGTAGCTACAACAAATTTTATGCCTACAAGTGAGTTTGGCTATAAATGAGCTTATCTGAAGATTTAGTTGTTGATAGATCATAATGGTGTCGTACGATCTATATATTAATCTCACCTAGTCGAATAAATCCTTTTTTTTGTTGTTATTGTATATGAAAATTAAGTTGCGGGGTGAAGAATTGGAAAATGATTCTTGTATATGTTTCACTCTGTTTCCCAAGTATATGATGCATTACAGTATATTATTATAGTCCAGAGTATGTTCTATGAAATACCAACTAAACAAATAACTGCTTAAAATTTCACTCAATGTTAGGATCAGCAGACTTCATTCCCAATTCCATAAGAGTTTCCTTCTCAAGTATTAAATCAAAAACTTCACATGCATACCACAAATCAACTCGCAGACATTGAACCATACGTGCTTGTTTAGGATCACGTTTTAGGACTTTCAAAAGTGTTCATTCATGTAAATCAAAACAAAACTCATTTCACATACTTACCTCATATACTGTAAATCACAATTGAAAAGCTGTTTTGAAAGCTTTAATTGTTATTCCAAACAAGCACATACCTTAAACATATTCCTCTGCTACACAATTACACAAACACCTTGCGTGCATTTTATATTAACTCATAAAACAAACATCATACCCCCACCATTCAACAACCATACAAGTATATAACCTTCAAATATCAAAGTAATTTCACAAAAATCCCAGTATTCCATTCCAGAATTTATTTTAAAATTTAAATAGGATAGCTTCTAAATTCAAAAATTATCCACCAACTTATTCAAGGATTAAAATAGATTTTTGTTTTATTTCTATAACGAGTTTCTTATCAAGATTTTTCTTAAGCAAATCATAACAAAAATTTCTTCTCTTATCAAGATTTTCCTTAAGCAAATCGTAACATAAATTTCTTCTTCTCTATCAATATCTTAGTCTGATAGCTTTCAATCAATTAGTTCTAACTCCTTCCTTCCTTTCTTTTCTCAACCAGCAGCAAACAACATTTTTTTTGGCCAAACAACACTGAGAAGAAAGTATTGGGCATACCATATCTGAACACATGAGGAAGAAATGAGGGATCAAACAGTTGACCCCAAACTTCACTTGGAGCAACAGAGCAAAGAGACAGAGATGAGTCTGATGCTGAAGAACCAAGAAGGAAACACACACACACAGAGCAATGCAAACTTCAATGGAATCCCCTTGTTACAACAAAGGGAAGAAGAAAAGCGGACTGCTCACCCCACTCCACCCCAGCGACGAACAGCAACGGAGGACGAAGGAGAGGATGAGGAATGCAACCATGATTTGCAAGGCAAAGCAAGAAAAACGTTATCAACAGAGATGGAGAGAGCTAGCTAAACATATAGCGAATTCCATCAACAATGCAAAAGATGTAATCAATTTCCATTTGAAGAAGTTTTATAGTGATTTACTAGGTCAAACATATGAGGAGCTGATGGGTGGTCTTGAATCTTGATATTATAATTTTCAGTTTTACATTTCGTGAAATTAAGAGATGATTAAAAGATACGTTACTTGCATTGAGTAATAATGGACTTACTTATTTGGTATCACAAGTGATTTATCTCTTGAATACTATTTGGAGGAAGCAAAATCTAGCCATGTGTCGTGGGCAAGGGTAAGTCTGATGGCAACAATTGAGGAAGTTAGGCAAGCTGTTCAATTCATAGACCTAGCCTTTTCTAGCTTAGCAACTCTAATTAAGCCTTGCTGATTGGTTAAATCAGTCTGTGACCGGGACCTATTTTCTCTCCAATTGTCTTCATGTTGCTTTGTTTTGGGTCCGAAACTGACATATTGATTATAAGCATCAACTAGTTATTTACTGCATCAATAAATGTATCATTCACATCCCTCGTAAGTTCTCTTTAGTGATTAACATTATTTGGCAAGAAATACTGCTTTACTTTTTGAAATTTCAAATGTTAGCATCAAGATCATTCCTCAGTTATCATGTCGTCTATTCATATATAGCAGTTTATGTTCTATATATATTTGTAACTTATAAACCTTGTTCATTATTGGAATGTCATTTTGTCTTAAACAAAAAAGGAGCTGAAGGGTAGCCTTTAGTGGAGCAGTAGTTGTTAGGCAACTTGCTACCAGCAACTTTGCCTCAAAAGTTTTTGACCTTTTTTTTTAAAAAAAATTCCATACGCATCCTATATCTCCGTAAGTGCAAGCAAAATGAAATTTTGTAGGGTTAATATAATGTTTTATCCTCATAGTTTACTCTCATTTTTATTTTGGTTCCTATAATTTTAAATCATAGGTTTTACTAAGGAGTAAAATGGTCCTGTCCTAGTTTTATTAAAATATATGGACTAATGTTTTAAACTGAAAGAAACTTAAGGGATCTAAACTTATAGTTTGAAATTATAGGAACCTAAACCAAAATAAAGCTAAATATTGTAAACAAAAAGAAAATATCATTACATTAATAAAATAATTTATATTTAAAAAAAAAAAAAAAGTGAAACGGGAAAACGGGCTCATAGGCTAGTCCAAGCTTAAGTCCTTTCTTTACACTTGTCATTGCTGGACCCCAAGGCTTAAAATACTCACATACCCCTATTTAAGGTTCGGCTCTTGAAGAAAAAGTACTTGATCGAGTAGTCCGATGAGTCCAAATTATATTTTAGCCTCCAACTGTATTGGCCCAAGCCCTTCATGAATATTTGCAAGATGGTTACTTACGCCTGACCCTATGGCTTTATTTCCTTGGAGGATTGGACTGAGCTCATTCTTAACGTTCTATAAAAAAACAATATCTTAGGGTACCAATAGGATTGAGTCTAGTGGGATAGGCTAATCTATCATAATATGGTGAAGTAAGGTTTATATCTCCTAGTAAGGTTTATATCTCCGTTAGGAGAGATGCCTACAAATAGTATCTAGAACCAATAAAAGGATAAATATGTCTAGCAAAAACAAATTCTTAAGGTACTTTATTCACTCATAAAAAGACAAGATTCATTCAAGTGTATGTGGTATTTGATTTATAAATTTAATTTATAAGAATAATATTTGTATAATTAAATAAAATTGAAAAGCAAATAATAATACTACCATACAATATAACATGATTTTGGCTTCATAATTGATTATATGCAAGTTTGGTATAGCGATGAATAAATGTGATTTTAGACTATCATTTTCTAAAATCACTAATGGTTATATAATTTTTTGCCGACAAAACCACAAATTTGTAGTTATGTAATAAACAAATAAAATACAAAAGATTGTATCATATTACATACATCTCATAAAATATAGGAGATGTTCCACATAACTAACCTAGTTTTAGTAAATATTTTAACATGCGACTTTTTGACAAGATGACAAAAAAGAGGAAAGTAGCATAATTCATGAACCCAGACCGGATTGGCCAGTCCATCCCAAGAACCTGCAGGTAAACCGATTCAGTCTGGCATCCTATTCGGTTCACTTTTTTATATATATATATATATATATATATATATATATATATATATATATATATATATATATATATATATATATATATATATATATATATATATATATATAATTTTCTTTAGGAATTCATATTAATAACCCTAAAATCTTTAATTTCTCACTGGTTTGACCCTGGGTTAGCTCCAGTTTGGCTCCGATCTGACCCACTGATCCTTAATCCAGTACCCTTACCTGTTCAGTACCCGATCCGGTTCATGAACCTTGGAAAGTACTGAGGGTCTGCCAAATAGCGTTGGGTGAGGATAAAATTTAGAGCATCCCGTAGAGCCCCTAGTTGTTGTAAGTGTAGATTGCCCAGACGAATAGGAAGCGCAATGGTCCAACTACTATAAGATCTGATTGTAGTATACCTGAACACAAACACAACGATTCCCAGTCTTAAGCTTGTTAGTGCAGAATTATAAAACCCAAGATTGCAGAGGCTGATCTCGTACTATTGTCTGCAGGCCAGCAGATCCCGGGAGTTCTTGCTGTACGATATAGAATTCCATCTGCTGTTTGGATTTGGTAGCAAATGCAATAGCTCTTGCCTGGGCTATGCAAATGACTTGTATAAGAAAAAATCTCTTCCCTGCATGATAAAAACTATTCTCGCGCATACCAAATAGACTCAAGTAATTGAAAAGGCAAAAAAGATAAGAAATTACCATTATTTTTATAATCATGTAACCACTGCACTATCCACTGCAACAAAAATCTTAAAGGGTACTCATAAACTCTAATTCCCAACTATTATAATCATGTAACCACTATTTTTATAAGAAATTAACATTATTTTTATAATCATGTAACCACTGCACTATCCACTGCAATAACTATCTTAAAGGGAACTCATAAACTCTAAATCCCAAATTACTACCAAACCAAGAGGCTTTAGCAAAAGAACAGTGAAGAAATAGATGGTCTAAAAACTCATTATCAGAGACACAGAAAGAGCATACCTCAGAAACAGTATCAATAAGCTTACTTATGGTTATATAATTACCATAAAGAGTAATGAGTATGAATTTTATAAATTTATTTATATTTCCATAATTATATTTAATAATTGCTAATATTAAATCAAATTTAATAAATGACCTAAATATTTAATAAATAAATTTATATTTAAATATAAAGTTGTTTATGGTTTCTCTTTTTTTTTTTTGGACTGATGTATATGGTTTCTCTTTAATTGGTGTCAAAATAATACCTTGCCTTATCTTTTTTAAGTTTTTTAGTTTATATAATATTATTCTGACTATATGTAATTTGTAAAACTCTTATTTACTAAATATCATTTTTTCTTGAATAAAAAATATAATTTTCATTTAATAATTATTATTATTAAAAATAATTTTAAATTTTATGTGAAGTACAAATCTTAAATAAAAGGCATCGTATATTAAATAAAAAATAAATTAAATGGGCAAAAATTTATATAGGAAAAACTTTAATGTTGAAACTTCGTTGGGATTTTATCAATGCTGAAGCACCAGCTTATTTCTTATGTTCAATATGTCGCACAAAAATAAAATTACGATTGATGATCAGGTCTTGGGAAAATTACCCGATCGACATAAATGGTTTTTTTTTTTTTTGGACTCAAACAAAATTATCTAGGCTTCCCTTACTAAATCAAATAGGCACTTTTAGTATGTTACAGGACTATTTGGATTTTTTTTTTTTTTTTTAAGGAAAAAATCATGATTTTGATCCTAACATGAATCCAAGCATGTGCCTATTTGGCTTAGTAATCATCTCAACCACACTACCCCACTCACAAAGCAATCATTGCCATTTATATATTTAGATTCTATGCATAGAAGATTTAGCCACCATGATACGTCAATATATCCTCCATCAGATTGGAATCCAATCCCCTAAAGTGACAAAATATCTTGGACATGACCTAATCCCCATCAATGATGCCTGGGCTCAACGTTACCACCACTCCCCCAACAGTATGTCTTGTCTTGGTGCTTTCTTCAAATGGAAAATTATCACTCTTTTAGTAGGGTTCATGTGAACCTATTTGGAGGTGGCTATAAACTAACTTAAGGCATTAGCCAGGTTCTTTTTTATAGGGAGAATGACAGAAAAACACCATTTGAAATTCAAAATCCCGCTGACAAGAATAGTAATGGGATTGACAACGCAAATCTTTGTCAAATGACTAATTGGGGGTTTTTGCAGTTCAAGTGGTATTTTTTTGTCATTCTCCCTTTTTTATAAAAACTAAAATAAAGTTGCAGTTATATTAATAAATATGTTAAATATAAATTTCTCTTTTCATAAATATCCTCATTTAATAATTGGTCAGTGGCTTTCGATAATTAATCTCGTTAATAAATACTATTTTTAATAAGGATATAAAATAAACTTTTTAAATAAATACTCCAGAAAAGATATTGTTTCTTGTAAATTGAACCAGGAGAACCCTACAAAATTCTCTTGTAAAATATCAGAGGGAATATTTAGTCTATAAGTATATGTCATTGGTGAGGTAAGCAACCATCCCACCAACCTTATGTCTAGTCCATTAGTCTAGCGTCATTAGAGCCTTCATCACACTAGTGGAAAAATAAGTTTTAAGACTGATTAAAAACAATATTTTAGACCGGTTTCGGATCTGATCTTGATACAGTCAGTCTTAAAAGTCTGTTACTTTTTAGACCGGTCATAAAACCGGTCTTAAAAAAATTTTAAGACCGATTATTTATAAAACCGATCTTAAAATAATTATTTTTCAACCAGTAATCGAAGAAACCAGTCTAAAAAGTTCAATTTTTTAGACTGGTCATAGAGATAACCAGTCTTTACAGAGGAGATAAGTTGTAAATTACCAATAGAACAGGCCATAAACTATGTATACTTCTCAGGCTACCAAAAGGATTCATTCCATCCGTGCTAAGCCAAAGCCTAAGGTTCCTAGGTTCTTCACCGAAGATAGGAAATAATTGATTGATTTTCTTCCATTGAGAAGAATCAGTTGGATGTCGAAGCTTTCCATCGGATATCCTCTCATCCACATGCCATCTCAAATTTTTTGCGTCGTTTTCATTAGCAAACAAGCGCTTGAACCTTGGTATGACTGGAAGATACCACAACACTTTTACAAGGGCGTTATTTGATTTGTACCTCGAGGTTTTACATATTGGACACTGTTGTTCCTCTTCATACTTTTTTCTATACAATATAGAATTATTAGGCATGCATGGATCTTTTTATACTTCATCCCTAGTAGACATAGTACTTTCTTAGCATTATAGTATCGAGAAGACAACACATTATCATCTGGAAGCATGTCCTTAAAAACCTCAAGCGTTTCTGAAAAACTCTTGTCGCTTCATCCGTGTCATGCTTTCAAGCTTACCAATTTCAATATTGCTTTCAACAATTGGTATTTTTACACCCTGGGTACAGTGGTGTCTCAGCATCACTGCACATATTACCATATGCATGTGATTGCTCAAAAGCCTCTTCTCCTATATCACGAATAATATCCTCTATCTGATCATCCGTATCCATGTCATTATCATCAAAGCCCACTCCCCCTGTTGAGATGAACTTGGCATTTCTAATTCTTTACCATGCTATACCCATACTGTATAACTCTTACAAAATACTTCACAAATTAAATGTGTATATATATCTGTAGCACTTAGTCGCTTCTCATTCAAACATACTACACAAGGGCAATAAAACTTCTCTCTACCATCATCGGCATTTCTTCTAGTAAAGTCTAAACAACCCCTCACCCCATTATCATATTCAACACTCGTTCGTTTAGCTTTTATCCAACTATGATCCATATCTATCTCAACACTTGTAGCACCCTATATCCAATAGTGAAAGGATAGACAAAAAAATAACAACCATAGAGTTTTAGAGGTTTCAACGAATTTTAACATGCACCATTTGAAAGTAGTAAAAAAAGAGAACTTAGAATCAAACAATCACACTAAACACTGATAATAACATTGACAATCAAACTACAATCACACTAAACCAATAACACTGACAATCACACTAAACTAATAACACTAACAATCACACTAAATTAAAACAAAATTAAACTTAAAATGGTATTACTCCAAGCCAATTATCACAAGTCAGAGAGCACCTTATTTAATTTTGGTCCAAAACAAGAAAAACGTATATAGTAATAAAGTCATCAATCACACAGTTTTCCCTTTAACCTTAATTACATTTTTCTGCAATTATTTTGTGTCTAACCACTATATAATGTCAAAGTTAATATTATTGAGAATAGTAAATACAAGCTGAAAGTTGATGGCTTTAATTAACAAAATACTAACTTGATTGAAGACCAAGGAGTGAGCTTCTACTCAAAGTCACGGTGGCAAAGGGAAGCCATGGCAGAGGAGAATGGTCACTACCGAGAATAGAGGTGGCGGCGGAAGAGAGTCATGATAATCAAAGAACAGTGATGAGGAACACAGCAACGGCAGCGGTAATGACGGAGAAGAGTAGAGCAAAAGAGGAATGGGGAGCGATGGAGGAGTTCAGAACAAGCAGTGACAGAGCTCACAGAGAAATGACGACAAGAGAAGAAAGGGTTCAGAGTAAGGGTGTTCAAATCCCGGGACGGGACCGGGATCACCCATTCTCGGTTACCGTCCTGGGGGGTGGCCGGGACTGGGATGTCATTCCCGGTCCCGGTCCCGGGAAATTCTCGGGACAACCGGGACCGGGATCAGGAATTCCCGGTTTTAATAATATAATTATATTAGTTAAATTTTTTATAATCTAATGTTTAAAGTGATTATTTAACACCTAATAAGGTCATAAAAATCACACAAATTGAACTAGAATTGAAGAATAACATATTATTATTAATATTATTATCACATTCATCATTTTTGTTATTATCTTTATACACTATATAGTTAGGATTTGTATCACGATATATACGATTTAACTCTAACTAAATATGTGATATACATTTTATCAAATGATAACTTAATTTATGGGGTAAAAAATACAAAAATGAAATAATAACCTATTTTTTAAGGAAAAAAGAAAAATAAAAATAAAAAAACCGGGACCGAGAATTCCCAGGATCACAACGTGTGATCCCGGTCCCGGTCGGGACAGGAAATTCCAAGGATAAAATGTCTGGGACCGGACCGGGATACTTTGAACACCCCTAGTTCAGAGGGCAGGATTTGGGCGCGCAGGAGTGAAAATAAGCTGAAATATCTCATCTTTTAGACCGGTTATCCATTAAAACTGGTCTTAAAAGGGTGAAAAAAATAATTTTAAAAACTTTTCATATTTAAAACCGGTTTTCACAAAAATCAGTCGTAAATATAACATTTAAGACCGGTTTTCAGAGAAACCGGTCTTGAAAGTTAAAAATTTTAAATTTTAAAATATTTTCATATTTTAAGACCGGTTTATTTATAACCGGTCTAGATAAGTTTATATTTAAAAGTTAAAATTTTTGCTATTTTAAGACCAGTTTTATTTATAACCGGTCTAGATAAATTTTTTAAGAACGGTTATTTTTAGAACCGGTCTTAGAAGTTCTATATATTTACAAAACTGCCACCGGTCAAATTTTTAAGACCTTATCCGCTAGAACCAGTCTAAATGTGGTAGTCTAAAAAGGGAATTTTGTACAAGTGTCATCTATTTTTAAGTTGCAGGTATGTTGTTTCATATGGAAATTTCGTGGTTGGAATACATGTTTGCAGCAATACTGGTAGTATGTAAGTTGATTTGAGTTGTGCTCGAGAACATTGTCCTAAAAATCATATTCCACAACCCCTCAGTAAATTGAGATGCAGGTTGGAAGTAAACTCAGCTAAAGATGATCTCAGAGGAGGAAGAAGAGAATGCTTAAAAGCCCAAGAGCGGCGCATTTTAGCTGTAGCTAGCATCTCCTTATATAGGTTGTGGATTCACAAAGACTTTGAGCACTCTTAAACACGCTATTGAACTTATAAATTGCACTACACATGTGAGGTAACAATGAAACCCTGTTCAAGAGTCGACATATCCCTAGTAGCTCCACATCATTATATTTTGAGTAAAGGTGCAATTTTAATAACAATGTTTTGTGCCAAGGGCAACTAGCACCATACAATTTTCAGAGGGGCTAAAACACACACAAACATTGCAAAGTGGGGCAATTTTACGACACCTGTTAAGTCTAAAATAAGGTCCATTAGTTTAAGCAGAGTGGGTCCTATATGTTGCACAGTTGTCATCTATTTGTCTTGTTTAACCATTTGAAAGCAACACATCTAATCCCTTTAATCCTTTGAGCATGGAGATCTTTCACAGCTATCATCTATTCCTCCTCCTGAAGCCATCTGTCAAAGACGCATCTTCCTCCCTGAGCCCTCAATTAAAGATGCCCGAAGACCTCTGCTCCCTTTAATTCTTTCAAACGTGATGGGTAGGAGTGAGTTAACTCCATCCGGTTCCTTCATTGAAGAATCGATCGGCAAGAAGGAGGAAGCAATGAAACTCGTAAATATTTGTCGGGAAGGAGGAGGAGGATTCAAAATCATTGGAAGTGGTAAGTGGGAGTTGTGAATATCCATTAAACTCATAACTCTGAACCTTCTTATGCTTCTATAAATATCTATCAAACACATAACTAAACGAGTCATTAGTGTCATCGAAATGCAAAAAATCAGTCGTAAAGATGGTGTCGTCATCATCTTCTACGATTGGAAGATGTAGAAAGAGTTGTTAGAACCGGCTGACACCCAAGAGGGGGGTGAATTGGGTGTAAGATAAAAACTTAAGAACTTTGGAAATCTTTTCATATCTTAGAGGAAGTAATAAATATGAAAGTAATGAATCATAAATCATAGTTAGATATTTAAATGATATATGCTAGAAGTATAAGAGCTTAGGGAAGAGAATATGCAAACTGTGATTTATCCTGGTTCGGCCCAATCCACGATGACCTACGTCCAGTCCCCAAGCTCCTCCTGAGATTTTCAATCCACTATCTTCCTCAAGTTTAACAGGGTACTTGAGAACCACTACAATCTCACAAGTTTGATCCGGGCACTTGTGAAGCCTTTACAATTCTCGCACTGAGATTACTCCCCCTTACACACCGTAAGATTACAACCAAGTTGCTCCCCCTTACACACCGTAAGGATACAACTTTGATGATGAAAGATTACAGTCAATCTTCTCTCTCAGAAGTGAATAGATGAATACTGAAGCACAATGAAAACAATCTCTCTCTCAAATATACATGATATAGAAAATGGATAAGAACAGAGAGTAGTTGGGTCGGAGTGGATGATTCATAATATAAGCATGTTTGCATTTTTGTGTTCTCGTTGGTGTCCTGAACTCTGAATGCTCTTCTATTTATAGTTGATGAAGGTTGATGACTGTTTGAGCATTTCAATATATCCGTTGGAGTGTGGCTTCTTCAATTTGAAAACTAGCCGTTGTGAACGTTGACGCTCCTCTTCCTTAAATTCAGCTTTTGACTCTTCTCATCATCTCTTCATTGTTTTACTGGAAAAATGCATTAAACACTAATACAATGAAGTGTTAGAGTGATTAGAAGCAATAAGAATGAGTTATATGATCATTCCATTGATTTCCAGAATCTTCGGGACGTTGCTCTGTTTTCCTAGGAAGCATTACTCGAGTACTTACTCGAGTAAACATCAAGTTTCTTCACAGGTTACTCGAGTGCCAACTCGGGTAATACACTCTTTTCTTCATAGGTTACTCGGGTAGTAACTTGAAGTTCTCTTCTAAATAACTCTGCATACACAGTGTTTTACTCCAGTAGTGACTTGAAGTTTTCCTAGCACAGTGCTTTACTCCAGTAGTGACTTCAAGTTCTCGTCTAAATAACTCTTCAAGTTTTGCTAGCACAGTGATTTACTCCAGTAGCTACTCGAGTATTCATTAAAGTTTACTCGAGTACATACTCGAGTATCATCGGGAAAACTTTGATGAACTTCAGGTTTTTGCTTACCACAGTGAGTTACTCGAGTAACATTGGCAGGAATGAAAATGCTGAGAGCAACTGCAAGTGATCTACATGGTTACTCGAGTACTTACTCGAGTAACGTTGTCAGACCGAGAGCAACTGGAAATTTTCTATCTGATTACTCGAGTACCTACTCGAGTAAAGTCTTTTGTTATCAACCAGTTACTCGAGTGGTGCCTTCAAGTGAATTCTTGATTTTGACTCAAAACATGGCAAATTATATATCATCGGAAAGCCCTCATTATCTACATTCCAATGCAATAGGAATCAACTCTAAACTCGTTGTGTACAGAAAGTTATGATCCAAAGAGTATCTACTGTTCTTAGACAATCCTGAAATCACGAGGAGCAACTTCCAGATGTCATAGCTCTTAGGATATAGCTTCAAATGTAACAAATTATTTATTCATGGAAAGATCTTTGAGTCTTCTTTCATATGGCACTGGTTTCGTTGCAATCCGATGTGTATTTTGGGAGTTATGTCCAAAATACCAAAGCTGTCCAAGAATATGACGCTGATTCATGTGTCGACTTTTTAAGCTTATATCTCTCTCATCTGAACTCCTTTGAATGTGATCTTGGTGTCAAAAGTTCGTGTTGGAAGTCTAGTTTCATATGCCACCGGATTGAGTTCAATAAGACATGTGGTTGGAGAGATATCATCAAAATACCGAACCTATGTTCTGCCGCGCGAAAACAGAGTACCCATTACTTCAAGTGCTGCCTCGAGTGATTCATCAAATAACCCGGCAGATTACTCGAGTAAGGCCTCGAGTAAACACCTCCAAAATCAGACAATGCCATATTACTCGAGTGATTACTCGGGTAATCATCCCCAAAGGTACCATAGCTTCCGTATACATCATTTTAGCTTCGTATTGACCCATTCCAACTTCCGTATGATCATAGAAACCTCCGGTATCACTTCTAGGAGCTTGAATCTTGATATTCTCATATGATCTTGCAAGTTCTTCTTTCTTTAATCTCTTTCTTCTTGTTTTTCCTGTTGATAATCATTCTTCATAACCCAACTTCAATCTTCTTGATGAATATCTTCAATCTTCATCTTTCTTTCTTCTTTCTTCAATTCCTTGCCTCTTGATTTTCTTCTTGATGATTATTCTCCATTTATGAGGCATTATAATATCAACCCGCAATGATGTCTATGACTAATCTACAAGATATACAACATTAAATATGGTAGTTAGTCAATGTGGAAGATAAGTATATTATACAAACTTTTTGCTCATATTTGACATCATTAAAACTATTCATATCTAACATTCTCCCCCTTTTTGATGATGACAAATCCTTCGAGAAAAATATGTATGAGTTATAAAAACTATGTAAGAACAATATATTTTTCTTGCCTTTCTCTCCCCCTATTTGACATCAGCAAAAAGTTTGAAGTATAAAGAAGAAAGTCTTGTAGAGAAGTAAATATGAAGTCAAATGAGAAATGTCATTCTCCCCATTAATCAAAATAAATGCATCAAGAAAACAAGTTTCTCTCCCCCGTTTTGAAAGTAGTTTCATTTATAATTTTATGTAAATGAAAAATGGTTTTCATGAAAACACATTTGAAACAATTTGGAGAGGTTTTCAAGAAAACATTCATAGTCAAGGATAGGCAAAGTAAGCTCAAAATGTAAAGAGAGGGTTTAGAAATGCTCATGTAGTATTTGGAAAATGATGAAGTGCTCCATGAAAGCCGTTGCTTTATTCTTTAGCGATGCTAGTTCATGATGTTGTGTTCTCCACACGTCTTGCTATGCAACTCTGATGTATGTTCATGTTGTTGCCAAGATTCTCCAATTGAGTTGAGCTTCTGTTCAGCATGCTCAATGCTCACTTGGATGTAGCAAGCTGATAACTGATCCATGAAATCCATTGCCTTCTCTTCTTGTTGTGATAGATCCATGATGTTGTATTTATCACATTTTTGCTATGCAATTCTGATGGATCAAGTTCATAGGAATAAACTATAGCTGGCTGAGTGGTAGACTCTGAAGTATGCTCAATAGAGAGCTCAGGAATAGCCTCTGAGATGTGCAAGGGAACTGAAGTACTTGCTTCTCAAGTGGTGTCTAAACTCTTGTTGCTTGAAATGTTGTTGTCCCTTGATTGAGCGCTAAAGCATATGTCCTCAAAGTTGATACATTCTCCTTTTAGTGTGTTGAGGAACGATCTTGCATAGAGCCAATTCTCCTACTATAAAAGCATTCTTGCAAGGAGAGTGGTTAGTGCAATCAAGTATCAAATTTATTGCATAAACCAAAGTCATCCTTTCCATATGATATGTTAAAAATTAAGATCATGAAAGGAAAATATAAGAGTAACTCATCTTCAAAACTAATTAAAAGATAGTGAATCCAGATGAGTATGTTAAAAGGATGTTCTTTCAATAAATGAGATGAGCTTTTAAGATATAAAACACATGTGAATGTGAAGCTCCCCCTTAATGAATGCATGGCTTAAAGAAAATCTTTGTAAGCAATACAATTAATAACTCTCTTGAATTTTGTAAAATCATTGGAAATTTTGTAGAGAGAATGAGTATGAAAAAACGAAGATTAGAGAAAAATCAAGTTTTGAAAATGATGATTCTATTCAGGGTTTTAAAGTTGTAACCCTGTATCCCTCGAGTAGTTGCTCGAGTAATTCCACTCAACCATCACTCGAGTGCTCACCCGAGTGATGCAACTCAAAGAATTTTAATTAAGTAAGAATACAATACCTCACTCGAGTAATATCGTAATCACTCGAGCCATAATCCTCTGAAGTCCGTTGATGCATCATTGGATACTCACTGTCTGATGATGTGATCAGTACTAAAAGATTCTGAAGTGTAGTCTTCTGTGAGCACTTTAGGATACCAAGATGTACTCAGAATAAGGCCTTGAAGTTCTGGTTGATTGAACCACAGAGTTGTCTAATCTTGTTATTCACAAAAGTGATGAACTTAGCATGTTTGTAGCAAGCTCTGTGTGATTGTTGAAGCTCCTCTCTCAGAAAGCCTTAGACAGATGGACCAAAGAATGAAGGACCAGGAGACCAGCTCTAGCAAAATATTGTATCTCATATATTCTTGAAGTCTCAGCTCTTATCCTCTATGCCACTTGTGTTAACTTGGAGTGAGTTTCAGATTTACTTAGAGTAATTGTGAATTACTTGAAGGTCTACTTGAAGTAATTGCCGATTACTTGAGGGTCCACTTGAAGTAATTGCTGATTACTTG
Source organism: Inga laurina (assembly GCA_963855925.1). Classification (NCBI taxonomy): domain Eukaryota; kingdom Viridiplantae; phylum Streptophyta; class Magnoliopsida; order Fabales; family Fabaceae; genus Inga; species Inga laurina. Next base: position 25,294,327 of record OY979711.1, read on the forward strand.
AAGTAATTTCATATTACTTGGAGTAAGTCCTGTGGAAGTATATGTATACCTCTTGTTCTTTGAAAGACATGATCTCTCCAATGTTCCTCTCCTTCTCACTAATAATATAGGCCATTGTGTGATAATCCTTTCATGAAGCGATTGAATTGGCCTTGCTCACCATAGCTCTAGTATAGATATATCATATAATTTTGTGAAAACATAGAGCTAGGATTGTAGTTGAGAATCCTCATAGGCTCACCAAGCTTGACGATTCTGTGCATCTCATTATCTTCCTCTAAACATCTTTTGATCACCTTGGAATGATAAGGAAGGTGGGTAGGCAACAAAGATTCATATTGGCTATACTTGTTCTTGGCCTTGAGTTGCTTTGAGATGAATCTCATCTAGGTTCACTTAAGAGATTTTCCTCTTCTTTCTCTTTCTCTGGCTGCATCACTAGCTACTTACTTGTGGTGTCACTTTGAACGATACCACTGATTTTGCTTCTGCTCACATTGCAATACTGCCAATCATGCCTTCTTTGTTAGCCTTTGATCTTTGTATCTAGAAGTATAGCATTTTGATCAACTCCTGTAAAAGTATAAATAAATGCTCTTGGTACCCAACTTTCTCTTGGGTCCATATAATATTAGACATTATAACTCTTATGCTCTTATATAATTGAATCATATGATATTTGAGCAAAGAGTATAATAATCAACAAAGACCAAAATATAATTTTACCCAATTAAATAAATTCAATCAATTGAATCATAAAGGGTAACGCATAAATAATACCAAGAATGATGATTTCAAAGATCAATGACAATTTGTAATTACACTTTTAAAAAAAAATTAAGTCATTGATAAGATTTTCATGCAATCAATGTAAGTCAGATCAAAGAGAGTTGAAAACTTATTCATAATGACCAACTTTTATGAAAGGATAAATCATGAATGAAATCAAGTTTTTCAAGAATGATAATGGGATATGCAAATTGTTCAAATCTCAGATGTAGTTTCAAATCATAACAATGCATTGTAAAATTCAAATTTTGAATATATGCAAAACTCATCTTTGAAATATGTTTATAATCAATATTCATGTTAAAAATGGTGGAAGTCAACAGTTTAAATATACATATAGCAGAAAGCTTTCTTTTTAGAGAACAATTAAGATAACATGTTAGACATTGGAGTTTAACATGTTTGAGAATTTTCCCAAGAGCAAAAGTCATATTGAAAATGAATTAGCCAAAAAAGGCTTAGCTTCAAGGATGTATATAAACACAATGACTTTGCTATTGACCAAGAAATAAACTTGACTCTTAGAGATGTGTCTTGAAGAATAGGGATATTCAACTCAAGAATTTGAATAGAAGGATCTAGTTACTCGAAGAATGGATGAAGACAAATGGTAATGCATTTGAGCAACAAAATGAGTATAAGAATTTATGGATGATGAAACACATACTCATTGATCCAAATGACTAGAGTTCTAGAATATTATCCTGGTAAGTTATTCCACAATAATGGTTAATGCATTAAGATTCAATGCACTAATGAATATTCATAATGCTTGGAATAACATGGCCAACCAAAGATTTATGCATTAGGCATAAAGCTTTTACATATTGGATTCTTTTCTAGGAAATACACTTGAAACTCATATAGATAGTTAACTTGTTAGACATAAGGTCTAACTTGTTAGAAAATAATGGTTGAGGAGTTCAAGCATTGGATAACACATTTAAGATCAATGATCAATATGTCAATGATGGGGAAAACTCTAGTGGATGGATTTGAAGCATTTCTGACTTTTAGTATACATAAATATTAACTTCTAATTTTGAAACCAATTTAAATGCAAACAATATATAAGTAATTTTCAAATAATGTGTATGCATTTTTATAAACAAGATGAATTGGAATCTAAGTATATTGTTGAAATGTACATTTCAAAACTCAAATACACAATTTCATTTTAAGTCCATTTAGCAATCTAAAAACAATTTGAAAACCATAAATGATTGATTGCTAATGGTATGCAATTTTATAACACATGATGGAATGAAACCAAAACATATTTTTGAATTGTGCACTTCAAAACATAAATTGATAGATAAACTATGCACAATTTCACTTATCGTTCATTTAGCACTCTATAAACAAATTAACAATCATGAAGGATTGATTGCTAAATGAATGCAATAATGGACAAATACTCATTACTCAAAATAAATAATTCATATAATCACAGTATAGAGTAAGAATTAGATATCACCGTAATTTCTCTTGTCCTTGTGACAGCTTGCTTGAATTTGGTGGAATAATATTGGTTTCTCTCCTTTGCCTTAGATACTTGGAGGATTTCTTTTGCTTACCCACTGCATCTTTCAAGGATGTTGATACTTTGAATATCTTGCTGTGGGTGCTGGCAATCGTCTCTCAAAATACATAGACTCCAGGAGTCTTTTACTTGATGCTTGAGAGATCCTCCTTTTCTTGTTCTCCTCAAGATAGTTAAGCGGTACTCTATGGTAGTCCATTCGTGAGGTAGAGCGTACTCTTTTTCTCCATTACATTTCTTTGTGATTAAACTTTACAGTTTCAGCAATGGGTGCTCCGAGAGTTCTTCTTTTCGATATAGATGGTATGAACCTCTTTCTTGGTGCATGAGAAACTCTTGGTTTCTTCTTCATCATCTCCGTACCCTTCTGTCCATTCTTCTTATATTCAATCTGCATACATAAAGTACTAGAAGAATATTTTGGTACCCATATATACCTGAGTCCTTGATTGTTAGGATTAGACATTACTTGTCTTTTCGAAACCCAAACATATTTATTTCTCAAATTAGAATTTCTTCTAATATAGCATGTGTGAGAAATATGACCTGATTTACCACAATAATTGCAAATAATATGATGATATGTATTATGAGATTCTATACAAGTATTGTGTTGATCAAGAAAAGATGATTTCGAATGATCAGTTTGCCTAAGTTCTTTCTTCCCGCATGAATTTCCAGCATGATTGAAAATCTTTTTGCTTTTCTCAATAGAATCAATAATTGGTTGAAAAACAATTTTATGCAAGCTTTGAAAATCAGTTTTATGAAAATCACATGAAGAATTGGAACTTTTTACCTTAAGTTCATGTTGAGCTCCAGAGAGTGAATTTTCTTGTCCGTCCATAACGAGCTCTTTTCGGGAATCATTTTCCTCTTGATCTTCTATGTTGACAAGATCATGGAAGTGTTCTATGATTTCTCCTTCTTCATTGTCAACTTCCACTTGTTCATGAATCGTGGATGTATAGCTTGTAGTCTCACATGAACTGTCAACACTTTCAACTTCAACACACTTGTTAGAAGTATACAGAGAATCAAGAGTATCCCAAATATCTCTTGCAGTAGAGCAAAATCTAATTTTCTCAAAATCATTTTCAGTTAAAGTACTATACAAAATTTTCATTGCTCTAATGTTCAATGAAAACATTTTCTTTTCTCTTTCTGTCCAATCCTTTCTCGGTTTGAAATCAAAGACATTTGTAAAAACATCCCACATATCATAATCAAATTATTTTATAAAAGATATCATTCTAGCTTTCCAAAACCAAAAATCAATATCTTTCAAAATAGGTGGAATAGTGTAGTCAAAACCTTCGAAAAGCATATAACATCCAAAATCAGCCATTATAAACTCTTGAGATGGTTAAGTCCTTTAAACAATAGTCCGTCTCTGATACCAAATGTTAGAACTGGCTGACACCCAAGAGGGGGGGTGAATTGGGTGTAAGATAAAAACTTAAGAACTTTGGAAATCTTTTCGTATCTTAGAGGAAGCAATAAATATGAAAGTAATGAATCATAAATCACAGTTAGATATTTAAATGATATATGCTAGAAGTACAAGAGCTTAGGGAAGAGAATATGCGAACTGTGATTTATCCTGATTCGACCCAATCCACGATGACCTACGTCCAGTCCCCAAGCTCCTCCTGAGATTTTCAATCCACTATCTTCCTCAAGTTTAACAGGGTACTTGAGAACCACTACAATCTCACAAGTTTGATCCGGGAACTTGTGAAGCCTTTACAATTCTCGCACTGAGATTACTCCCCCTTACACACCGTAAGATTACAACCAAGTTGCTCCCCCTTACACACCGTAAGGATACAACTTTGATGATGAAAGATTACAGTCAATCTTCTCTCTCAGAAGTGAATAGATGAATACTGAAGCACAATGAAAACAATCTCTCTCTCAAATATACATGATATAGAAAATGGATAAGAACAGAGAGTAGTTGGGTCGAAGTGGATGATTCATAATATAAGCATGTTTGCGTTTTTGTGTTCTCATTGGTGTCCTGAACTCTGAATGCTCTTCTATTTATAGTTGATGAAGGTTGATGACCGTTTGAGCATTTCAATATATCCGTTGGAGTGTGGCTTCTTCAATTTGAAAACTAGCCGTTGTGAACGTTGACGCTCCTCTTCCGTAAATTCAGCTTTTGACTCTTCTCATCATCTCTTCATTGTTTTACTGGAAAAATGCATTAAACACTAATACAATGAAGTGTTAGAGTGATTAGAAGTAATAAGAATGAGTTATATGATCATTCCATTGATTTTCAGAATCTTCGGGACATTGCTCTGTTTTCCTGGGAAGCATTACTCGAGTAAACATCAAGTTTCTTCACAGGTTACTCGAGTGCCAACTCGAGTAATACACTCTTTTCTTCATAGGTTACTCGGGTAGTAACTTGAAGTTCTCTTCTAAATAACTCTGCATACACAGTGCTTTACTCCAGTAGTGACTTGAAGTTTTCCTAGCACAGTGCTTTACTCCAGTAGTGACTTGAAGTTCTCATCTAAATAACTCTTCAAGTTTTGCTAGCACAGTGATTTACTCTAGTAGCTACTCGAGTATTCATTAAAGTTTACTCGAGTACATACTCGAGTATCATCAGGAAAACTTTGATGAACTTCAGGTTTTTGCTTACCACAGTGAGTTACTCGAGTAGCTCCTCGAGTAACATTGGCAGGAATGAAAATGCCGAGAGCAACTACAAGTGATCTACATGGTTACTCGAGTACTTACTCGAGTAACATTGGCAGGCCGAGAGCAACTGAAAATTTTCTATCTGATTACTCGAGTACCTACTCGAGTAAAGTCTTTTGTTATCAACCAATTACTCGAGTGGTGCCTTCAAGTGAATTCTTGATTTTGACTCAAAACATGGAAAATTATATATCATCGGAAAGACCTCATTATCTACATTCCAATGCAATAGGAATCAACTCCCAACTCGTTGTGTACAGAAAGTTATGATCCAAAGAGTATCTACTATTCTTAGACAATCCTGAAATCACGAGTAGCAACTTCCAGATGTCATAGCTCTTAGGATATAGCTTCAAATGTAACAAATTATTTATTCATGGAAAGATCTTTGAGTCTTCTTTCATATGGCACCTGTTTCGTTGCAATCCGATGTGTATTTTGGGAGTTATGTCGAAAATACCAAAGCTGTCCACGAATATGATGCTGATTCATGTGTCGACTTTTGAAGCTTATATCTCTCTCATCTGAACTCCTTTGAATGTGATCGTGGTGTCAAACGTTTGTGTTGGAAGTCTAGTTTCATTTGCCACCGGTTTCCGTTCGATCCGACATGTGGTTGGAGAGATATCATCAAAATACCGAACCTATGTTCTGCCGCGCAAAAACAGAGTACCCATTACTTCAAGTGCTGCCTCGAGTGATTCATCAAATAATCCGGCAGATTACTCGAGTAAGGCCTCGAGTAAACACCTCCAAAATCAGACAATGCCATATTACTCGAGTGATTACTCGGGTAATCATCCCCAAAGGTACCATAGCTTCCGTATACATCATTTTAGCTTCGTATTGACCCATTCCAACTTCCGTATGATCATAGAAACCTCTGGTATCACTTCTAGGAGCTTGAATCTTGATATTCTCATGTGATCTTGCAAGTTCTTCTTTCTTTAATCTCTTTCTTCTTATTTTTCCTCTTGATAATCATTCTTCATAACCCAACTTCAATCTTCTTGATGAATATCTTCAATCTTCATCTTTCTTTCTTCTTTCTTCAATTCTTTACCTCTTGATTTTCTTCTTGATGATTATTCTCCATTTATGAGGCATTATAATATCAACCCACAATGATGTCTATGACTAATCTACAAGATATACAACATTAAATATGGTAGTTAGTCAATGTGGAAGATAAGTATATTATACAAACTTTTTGCTCATATTTGACATCTATATTTGACATCATTAAAACTATTCATATCTAACAAGAGTGTGTCTTTGTTAAGGCAACCCAGTCACGAGGATGAATATGAAAGTCTAAGAGGGCATTACCATCATAGGTCATTGGCGCCCCGATGGATGGCATGGATGAAAGGTAATTCAGGGAGGAGGTTTTATGGATCTCCAAACCACTAAAAGGTAAGGAGTGGATTTCAGAAAGTTGATTGGGTGTGGATCTTAAATTGTAAATTATAATGTGACCACATGAACAATGATAGGATAGGGGTGTGGCTACTTTGGATGGCATGATGGTGAGTTTGGTGAAAGGGCAGATACTATAATTAAGGAGCTACTTGATGACATAGATAGACTTTATGATGAGAATAACATGTCTCGAAGAGGAAAGAAGGCTGTAGATTCTTTGAAGAGCTCGACACAATACGAGGTGAAGTACAAATTCTTAAACACAAAGATGAGATTAATGATACGAAACTTAGAATGGCGAAGTTGAAGTTCAAGGTAGCCTTGGCTTTATTGTTAATTACATGGGTATGGTTGTTTATTATGTAGTGTGATTGTGAAAATGAAAAACAATCAAAGGTGAAGAACAAGTAAATGCATGTATATGTTGAGGCATTGTTATATATACGTGTTGTATAATGTTGTTATGTCAGACGCTTCAAATTGAACCAAGTTATATATATTTATAATGAAAAGGCATCATAAAATTCCCAGCAAAATTTTTTTTATTTGCCAACAATTCCTAGTTGATATATACAACATATTACATATATATATATATATATATATATATATATATATATATATATATATATATATATATATATCTTAGTGATACTATACCTGTAATGATACAATAAAGACATGAATAGTTGAAGAACAAATTGTGAATTTAATTGCTATAATTTAGTTGTCACAAATGTTCCCAAAAGATGAACATGACATTTCCAAAAGATAAACCTATGGACATTTCCAAAATATGGTTGCAAGCAACATATGGTTACACCTAATTTCCAAAATCTGGTTGTAAGAAATATATGGTTGCCCTTAATTTACAAAATATTTACAAAATAATTGGCAATCAACATGCCATGTACAAAATACTATGATTTAAGTTCACAAAATATATCTCAATCACCACCTAGTTACTCAACCCCATATTTATGAGAGTTGGTGTGTGGATCTTCTCTTTTTAATAATACTCTATGTCTGTGATTGAAGTTGGGAGGTAGTAATACATGATTGCCCCTTCCACTTAAGTCCTAGCGCTTTAAATGGTAGTGTTAGTGGATACATATTCTGTCCAATCCTCCTTGAACCCTCTGATGCACTAGAACTTGCAACTCTTAATAGTCTGATTCACTTCTCATTTGGTATGGGAAAAGTCCTTTAAGTGTCAGCAATAGGAATGATATTGTATTGTGCAGTCCCCTCACTAATTAGAACTTTAGAAAGCAGTCTAAGCTATAAAGAGAACTGTAAAAAGTAAGCTGCAGACAAGTGTCATGAATAATACTCAAAGGAAAAAGAATGCATATTGACATTGTATATGGCTTTGCCAGTTTCTTCATCAACTCTTATACCCATTCCACTATGAACTCTATTTTTGTAAACACTTCATTTTGGTGGCTATTTGGATAGTTTTAAGGGAATGAGTAGTGGATAGGTGACTTGTGATTGTTGTGATGGTTGAGTTTCTTGTGGTTGTTGTGAAAGTTGTCTCACTTCTTGTTGTTGGGAAGCTTGACTTGCTTCTTACTACTGTGAAGGTTGGGTGGGTTGTATTCTTTTCCTTTTTTTTTAGCTCGAGAGTTGCTGGAAGAAGGTGCCTAATTCAATCACAATAATTTCCATAGTAAGCATTAAGCATTTTCAAACCATTTGAAATAGAAATAGGAATTTAATTGATAACAACTTGAACAAAGGACCTGTTTACATGTTGATTTGTTGTGGCCTTCCTGTCTGCAAATGGTACATCTGTTTGTAGAGCCTCTTTTGCTCAACTTCTCAAGTCCCTTTTGTGTGTGTTCAGCAAATGTAACTTTCTTTTTTATGCTTCTTCCATCCTAACCCTTTTCTTTCTTGGTCATCTATGTAAGGAACAAGCTGGTGGTGGTTGCATAAGAAGAAATTTATTGCCTTCCCAATATTGCTTACCCCTAGCAGGTTGAAATTTGGTCCTATAGCTAGTAATATAGGCGTCCTTGTGGTAATACGGGGAGATTTGGGTTATAGGATCTAATTTGGCATGGTTCATAGCATATATGCTGTGTTGGCAAGGGATTCCAGTTAAATCCCAAGCCCTGCACGTTTACTTCTTCTGACTGAGGTCTACCATATGCCTATCTTGTCCTTCAACCACTTCATATCCATAATCTCCATTGAAGTATATTCTACATTTCACTGCTAAGTACGTATTAGTTTCAAACAACTCCAAGTACTTAGGGCTATAATTTCCCTTCGAACATCTAACAATGTTCTCACTTTGTGCCCATTTCTCCATTATTTTAACCCTAATTCCATCAAACATTCTAATCACAGGGAGAAATCTATATTCATCAATCCATGCATTTAGGCTTTCACTCATATTCTTGACAACTACCAAAGATTGACATCTACTTGTAAAGTACGCTCTTACCCATAATTCAAGATTGTAACAACTGCATCCTCAGCTGCTTGCTTCCTTAAACGTCTAAGTATTATTAGATTATCATTGAATTGTTCCCTAAAAGTACTCCATGCACAAGCAAAGAACCACTTCTTCAGCTCATTGCCTCTCTATTGTTTTCTCCAAGTCGCATAAATGTGCCTTGCACAGACCTTATGCTCAGCCAGAGGAAGCACCTCTTTAACAGCATGTGATAAGCCCTATCATTTAAGTATAATTCGCATCATTTGTAATCAAAACATTAAAAATTAAATAGCTTTAATTACCTTTTGCATATCTAACATGAAGGTCACCTTAACTCCATTACCCAATTCAAGTGAGGACCGAACATTTTCAATAAACTAGCTCCAGTTGTCACTATTCTCTTTTTGGCAAGACAAATGCTAAGGGGTATAATAAGTCATTGGCATTAACATCAACTGCAGTAAGCAAAATGCCTCTAGCTTTTCCTTTTTAAAAGGTCCCATCAACCTAATTAAAGGCATACAACCTTGTTTCCACCCACCTGCACAGTAGTCCATACAATTACATAAACAGAGATGTTTTTAAAACTGCAATAAGGAATAAAAAATAACAATAACACATAATTTTCAATTTCATATAGTTAAACTACATAGTATTAATTATTAAACCATCAATGAAAAATAGTGGATGAACAACAATAACCTTTCAAGACCATAACACATACCTTTGAAGCATTGAAATATAGGTACATCCTATTGAAAACTCTCTGTCCTAGCTACAATGACTCTTTATGTATCTCTACATTGACTTCTGACCCTAGATTCAATATCCTTAGCTCATTGCAATATGCTTCCAACCTATCAAACTCATCTTTAAAGCTCTCATCCATGTCTTGTATTATCATCCTTTTTGCCTTCTTGCACTTGTGAATACTGACATGCACCATGAACTCATGCTCAACATCCCTCTTCATGTCATTAACACTATACTTTGGCTTCTCTTGGATTTTTTTTCTTAAAATGTTTAGCCAGCTACCTCATGGTAGACCTTTAGTCCTCATAAACCCTAAAACAAGTATGCTCATGCCATAGCATGTTCACCTTGTACCCTACATTTAACCCATCTCTGGAAGCATATAATATGAATGGGTAACCCTCTTCACAAACAGTTGTTACTAACCTCTTCTCACTTCTCACTATTTTCACATTAACCCCGTTTTTTAATGGCATACCTATAGATAGCCCTCTTAAGCTCTGCTTTGTCCAAAAATGTCATACCCACAATGAAAAAGGGCTCACTATCAGACTCGTATCATTAACAGGCCCATCACCCTGGAGGCCCAAATCTTCCTCATCATCCTCACTTGCATCCAACTCTTAAGTCCATTCAAGTTTATCCTCCACACTCTCTTCAGTATCCGATGTAATATCCCAAAATGTACTCAAGGGCTAAATTTATAGAATAGATGGTGGGATTAATGATAGAATTACCTCTGAAAATTTTGTTATGACTTTAGTTATATTTCACATGCAATATTGGCAACTAAATATTATATTGCAAGATGATATTTTACAAGATCATCTTCTTCTTCAATAAGCCATGATTCACGTATGACAAGGTGGAAAAGCAAGAGAAAAATACCTATTGGCTATCAAATATGACATATGGAAGCAATTGGACCAAGTTATAAAAAGATGGGGACTTGGTCAACAATCTCATGCTAATTGGGGAATTAACTTTATTATTCAAGGAGATATTCAAAAGATCATCATCTCTTTTCCTAGGCTTCCTTTTCGTATAACATGAGACAAAGCAAGAGGGAATGATGCTTGAAAATGAAAGCAATTCTAGCCAAGTAAAATAAGGAGTTTAAAAGTCAATAATTGTGGCTTGAATTGAAGGAAGCAAGAAGGGAGCATGTTGGTCAACATCTCTTCTCCCTTTTTCTTGAGGTTTCCATCCAAGACAAAGAGGCAAGAGAAATGAAGCTTTTGATCAATGTAATCACTTTCTTTGAGTCAAACATTTCGGCCAAAACAAAGGAATATCACAAGAAAGAAAGAGAAAAGATGAAGCAAAGGATTATTGGTACATATCTTGCAATTAAAGTGCTTTCTCTCTCACACATGTGCTCAACCGACTTAAGCTCTACAAGAATTCTTGAATATTTAATTAAAAAAATTCTCTCATCTTATTCGTTCATTTCAAGTCGGCCAAGTGCAAAAGAAAAGGAAAGAGAAAGGGCAAGACCGAAAGTAAGAGCCAAGGGGAACAAGAAGGAAAGGTAAGCTATTTACACCTTCAAGATCCCATTTTTAGCTCTAAAGACCTTCATGAAACTTGTTCCTCTCTTCCTTAGCTTCATTTCTATGGTTTTTGTTTTTAAAGAATAGGAGTTTTCAGCCACCTTGCAAGAACAAAAGTTGAGGAATCAAGAAAAGAACACAAGAAGAAGCAAGAGGTGAGTAAGAGCATTATGTTGATGTATATGGTGCTTTAATTGGCTGAGTTGTGGTGGGCTATTGTGACAGACCTAATTTCGTTTTTTAGGGTATATTAGGGATCATGAAGCTTTCATCCTATGTATGTGCTTATATGTTGGTTTGGAGGCAAATGAGCTAAGCTTAGTGATTAGATAGTGAAGTGGTTGTTTGTTGTGAAATACCCTAAAATTCTGCCAAAACAGGACATGGGGAATGAGTGGGAATTTGTTCATTTTGATGTTACCATTGTTTTCTACATGAAAAATTATGTGGGAATAGGTTTGGTTGTTGATTTTGAAGCCATTGGACACATTGGTTGAAAATTGGAAAAACTGTCAAGTGTAACTCTGTGCAAGGCAGTCATGTTGTAGGGACATTTTGAATGGGTAATTGGTGTCTAAAAATTATGAAAATTTCCAGTCTTAAATTTCACATTCCAAGCTTCAAAATGGACATATAACTTGTGTCATTTCATGTTTTGGGCTGGGAGTTCTAATTGCCCAAAGTTTGATGTCAAAACTGGACCTAATTCTGGAGCAGTGTGGAATGTTGTGTAATTCTGGAATTGTGTGGTGATTTCTGGTAGTGATTCATATTTTTCCTATGAAGAGGACTTCAAGATATTTCAATAGGCTTTAGGATCACCTCATTTTTATTTTTCTAAAATTAGTTATGATTTTTCAAATATGTTGGAAAATTCTGGCAGATTGGTCACCTATGAGAAAATTGAAGATTTTATGGCATAATGTAATATTGTGGAACTTTGAGGTTAGAAATTAGCCTTTTAGGTTAATTGACCACTTTAGCTCCTTATTTGACTTGATTAATTGACCATAGTGATAATAAACTTAAGTATTATAGAGATAAAACTTGGGAAAGAGATTGACGGGTTGTCCCTAACTTGGTTTACAAGATTTGATATTTGCCATCCTCGTGAGTCCGCTGTGCCAAGAAACGTCGGGAATGGATCAGGTAGTGACTCTCTCTCTCTCTTATACTATGTGTAATGCTCTGTATGTGTGTGTTATCACTATTCTATGATGAATCTTTGATGCTGTTGCGGTTACAGCTGGTGATAGCTGTCGTTTACAGTGCAAGCTGTCGTTTACAGCGTAAGCTGTCGTTTATAGCATAAGCTGTCATTATTGTGATTACAGTGTAAGCTGTCGTGATGTTGATTACAGCAAGAGCTGTCGTATTATGTATACAGCCTTGAGTGCTATCGTTTGTGGTGAAAACCATGTATCTTTGAGATTGTTGTTGCTGTTTGTGATTTATGTACATGCTTTGTGTTTATGCACTGTATGAGTGATTTGTTACTACTGGGATTCTCTTGAATCTCATTCTTTCCAATGACTAACATTTTAGACAGGGCTAGTGGCGCTAAAGAGAAGCGGGCAACCCGAAGCGATTAGAACCCCTTCGGGGTATATTTGATTGTAGGGTGTTGGTTATCTTCTTTTGAACTTGGGATTACTGTATATTTTGGAGATGTAAATATTACTGTTGATTTTGGTTATGTAATCCCCTAGTGGAGATTTTTAAACCCTCAGATTATATATGTATAGAACCCGGGAGTTGCCGGGGATTTGGTTATACACTCTGATGTGTGTGAATGTAAACTAACTGCCAGGTAATTATATTCGAATTTTGAAATTGAGACCAGGATAGAGAAGAGTTTTTAAAAGTTTTTGGTGAAAACCCTACTATAGTGTAGGAACTTGAAATGAGTTTAAGCTATCCGATGGTCTCTAAACCAATTTAATTATGTGATATCGAATTATAATTACATGGTTAAAGGCAGGGGGTTACATCCGACCTTTCACTTTGTACAATATAGCTCTCATCTTCACTATCATCCTCACAAACTGGTGCTTTCCCCTTCTCTCAAACAAGAACAACAATGTTTTATGTGTTACCTAGTACAATTGTTTCATCAAGTCCATCAGCATTAACTATGTCCTCAACCCCTCTATTACATCAATTACTTCTATTGGAACTTTCTCCTTCCCTTCATTATCAACTGCAACTCCGTTAGCAACATTCTTGAAAACCCCTCTATCATTTATGATTATAATACTTTCAGTAATATTTCCATCAATTGTATCCCAACTATTGCTACGCATAAAGAAGATAAAATTTACCTTCTTCAATAACATTTTGTACCTCTATTCCACTGTCTCCTCCATATGTTCCTCTGTATTTAGACCCGTATTTTGACCAGTATTGGCCTCTTTTTTCCCTTCCTTATGTCAACCCATTTTGGCCATATCTCTCCCTTCAATACCATAAATTTTGGCTATCTACTCTACAATAAGAAAATACAGAAATAAGTTAGGGGCTTTTACGCCATTCCACTATACCTAGCAGAAAATAACAACTTTTTGCCTTAATCGACACTTACCAGTATAAATTTGCTCTTTTTGCTTCTTCTATGGATTCCTCCCTTCCACACCACAACACCCTATAAGAATCTTGGCTTGTCTCCCTTTCTCGATTTTGACCTCGATTTTCACTCTCTCGAATCAACAATCGAAAACCCTACTACATCCGTCACTATCAGCTTCCACCTCGCGAGAATGACATATCCACTTCGGCAACACTTTGTTTTTTCATATTCATGTGTTTTCCTTTTCTCAGTCTATGGAACTTTTTTTTACTTCAAGAGTTTTTTTCAGATTCGTGTGTTTGCCTTTTCTCAGTCTGTGAAGCTTTTATTTCTTTTTAATTCAAGAGTTTTTTTAATTAACACCAGCCCACGTTGGCAAATACAAAGAGATCATTTCAAGTCACCAATTCATACATTGCCATGTCATTATTTTAGGTCAAACATTTTTCTCTCTCATTTTTAGTTTGGTCAATGTTAACAGATATGAAGGCTATGGTAAAATTGCCCCACTTTTTAATGTTTGTGTGTGTTTTAGCCCCTTTAAAAACTTTATGGTGCTAGTTGCTCTTAGCACAAAACATTGTTATTAAAATTACACCTTTACCCTTATATTTTACTCAGCCTCTTGCTTATCAAAATCTTTTGTGGGTAGCTCTCTTTGCGAATATCAAGCTCTCAATGTAAATATCTTTGTTATGATCACAAGTTCAAAGGGAAGGCCCATTAAACTTATAAACCACACATTATTTATGAAATTCCCTCGTGTTGTAATCATAAAAGAAATATCTTTCCATTTTGGTAAGTTACAAGGAATGGTCAAAACATTGGTGAATTTGGGCACATTTATTTCTCTATGCAAGAACACATTATAATTTCTTACATCTAGCTGGCGGAAATCCAACAAGCACCATATTGTTAGTAACTTGGTCATTGGTGCAAAGATTTCTTGGAACTCTTCACCTTCATTTTTTTTATTTTAATCAAGAATTTTCCTTTCAAGACTTAGAGAGCAAAGTGTTTATGCCTCTCCCAACAAGTGCGCTTCCTAGAATTCAAACTTGTATTCTCCTGTGAGGTTGCTTACCACCTCAACCAAACTTTTAGCACCTTTAATTTTCATGGAACTGTGCACCTTCAATTTAAGTAAAGCATTTCATGACCAATGTCGCTAATGTTGAAAATGTGGGAAGTAGGTTGGCAAGTTAGGTTGAAAAAACCCACATCAAAACATATTGGTTTTTTGTCAACCCAAGCCTTTTTTAGGCTTTTTTAAATACTTTTTAATTTTTGGATTAAATAATTACAAACTTTTATGGACCAAATTTAAGTTGTTTCTGTATTTTCTTAAAGTTATATAATTAATTTCACACCAAAACTTTCAAATATCAACATACAATCTATTTCATATGATTATTATAAGAATATAAAAATGATAAACCAATAAAAATAGAGAAATCAAACATGGAATAGCCTTCCTGTCGTAAAACAAGACTATGTTTAAATGAAGTATTAAAACCAACAAGATGATGCTTGCTGTAATAAGTGGCATGAGAACACAAGTTCAAATTTCAAGAAGCACACTTTCTTGAAGGTGAAAACCCTTTACGCTCTCAGTCTCGAAAGAAATTAAACTCAAATATAAAGTGAATTGGAGATACCTTGATCAAATCAAAAAAATTAAGTAGAAAGTAATAAATTTTTTATTAAATTAGAGTTAGAAAAAAATAGGCTGCGACAAACCCTACTCATATGTTACAACCTTAATGTTGCTTTTTAACAATAGACCTTGCCAATTGACTCTTTTTTTTTTCATGAACAAGTAATTATGTAAATATGAAGAAAAAGAGAAAGATACAAAGTTTTTTAACATTGTGCATATGTCGTGTAATATGTAGGAAAGCCGCCATGACACTATTTTAAATTTAGTAATAATTGTAATATGTGACTTCTTGACTAGGGAGTAAAATAAAGGGAACTAATGTGACTGATCAATATGACTTTGACCTAAAATATACTAGATTGCATCTCATAGTGCTACTAGTTGTAGTTGAAGATGACCCACTTTAACTAGAGTACAGATGTGCCATGCATGGCAACTTGTCTGATTGAAGCATACATTGATAAACATGATACACTTTCTCGGATAAGTCGTTTTAATTTTGAACATTATATTCCAACGAGGTCCATTATATCCTTGTAATTGTCGTAACCAAAAAGTGGTGTACTCATCATATGTCTACTTTAGTCTTGAGCTTGAACCAGTTTGCTTTGGACATAAAGAAACATACTAACTTACCTTGGTTTTTGCCATCTATATTACCTAAATAGGAGATAATTGTTGCCCTATATGACAAGTACTGTTTCATTTAAACCATAAACTATGTATAATATAGAAGGTAAAAGGGAATTAAAACTACTATAATCTGATAGAAACTACAACCACAAGGTTATCCATTGTTATAATGGTTTATGCTCGAAAGAGTCAACCCAAAATCTTAAAGCATTACCAAACCAACAAGCTCTAGCAAATGGACAAAAAAAGAACAAATGATCTAAAGGCACATTAGGTAAGCCACAAAAAACATGTAAGACCCCAACTTACAATTTTTTCCATTTTCGCACTTTGCTGGAAACTTGGTAGAATTTTCATCAAACTTTAAAAATATAGCCTTTAGCCAACTAGAAGCTCATAATTCCTAAAATTTCTATTTTTGGACATTGTCATAGAAACTTGCAGTTTCACTGGGCTAACTTCAAAAATATATAACTCTGTGTATAGCTCTAAATGATCTATATGACCTATCAAATTAAAGCTTGATAAGTCTACTTTTATTCTGGAAAATTTCATAGTCATTAGACATCATTTTTCTATTTAAAAACGTCGCACAACAACTTTGCTACACAAGAAAACTCATTGGCAGCAAATTCAAATGTTTACAATTTGTGTTTCAAACATAATCATGTTGTGTGTGACCACTACTTACCTTGTTTTATCATTCCATATGCTCTTTACTTCACCTTTTTATTCCCTTTAATATAAGAAATTTTGGATGAATAAAATTTGGGATGTTAGATTTCTCCCCACGTTGATACAATTTTGCCCTTGAAATTTTGGATATCATATAATGTTGATTAATATATAACTTATTCCTGTTGTGTGCATGCTTGTATACATCACGAATTATCTTATATGTGCGTGTTAATGCCTGTTAGTAGTCACACATTTAGCCTGTTTCATCTCAAGGGTTACACAACCTATTACTACATTGTTTATCCATTAAGCCTCACTGCCTATCTGTCTATCAAGGTTCAGGATTAATTGCCTGCTTATCCCTACTTACCATACTGTGTACATTGTTTAATATATCATAGAGTGCTTGTTAGGCCTTACTACCCAAGGACACTGCCCTGTGCAAACATGCACATCGGGTCTTATTGCCTCTGTTCTCTGTTTGACACAACTTTGATTGCTTAAAAATCTACTAGCCTATGGATGCCTAGTCCAATAGGTCTTATGATCTTAGGGCATACTTCCATTAGTTACTCTAGACCTCATTGCCTTATCAAGACCCTACCCGATGTATTTAGTCTTACATCTTGTATCAATGAATGTCCTGGTTTTACTACCCTATACAAACATGTACATTAGGGCTTACTGCTAACATGTCTTTCTATTTGGTGTTCATGTTCAGGATCAAGTGACCATTTGTTCAGGATCAAGTGACCATTTGACCCTTACTGGTCGTATTGTGTGCACTGCTCACTAGGTGTACTATTCACTGAATAGGTAATTAATTCTATGAGGTTATTGAGAGTGATTTGCCACCACCATTATGTCCTACTACACTAGGGCTCATCCCAATCTCTATTTACATACATCACAATGAACCATATTGGTTGTATGACTGTTGACCACAATGGTCATATTACTGTAAAACACACTAGTTTATGTCAGTGCACACCATATAGGGTGTAATATTGTTGGCCGCACTACCTCAGCACACATGTTTTACGCCCAGCCTCTCGACTGCAAGCAACCAGAGCGGTGCAACAAGCCTGGCCATGTTGAGCTAAGAGCCACCCGATCATAGACTGATTAGTCACATCTTTAACATGCTCTGATAGGTTGCCTTGCTGCTCAAGGCAAATCACAATAAGCCATATAGGCTATGTCACAGTAGACCACACAGATCTAATCATGACTCTGGATGATCAACACTAGTGCGAATATCAACCTCTCATGTTGACCTCAAAATTTACACATCAATTTACTATGCTTCCACTACCCACTCTGATGTTTATCTCTTCATATGAGCTTTAATAATGTCAAGATGATTTAATAGGAGTCCCACAGGAACCTCCCATAACACTTGACTGCACCCATAATCTGTGTTCCTCTATGCCAATTACTGGACCATTTCAACTCAATGTTGTTTTCACTTGATTAGGACCTAATAGATACCAATTTATGACAATTCCTGACATATTGTCCCATAATATCTTAGCACCACTCTTAGGTGCTACTTATGTTCTTCTCTACTAATATCTTTCAACACACTATCTGTCATCCACCAATCAACTCCTAGTATGGCCTCAAGTTAATGGAATAGCAGGCAGATCAATTATATCTCTCATTTCATCTAAGAGCTATCAACTCAATCAATCCTTTAAAGGAATATTTTATGATTATGATATTTCCCTATGCTAGACTTAACAACTAGCAACCTTTCAAAATCCCTTTCTGCAAGGATTTGTATCCGTAAGAATCTTGTTCCTCATTCCACAGATTATTACTAACCAGAACACTCTGATCAGGCACCTTAAGGATGTCGTGGCTACTTTAATTATCCCCGAACTCCATCGAGTATATCATTAGGAGTACTCTGTCTCTACCCAACTTCTAAGGTCACTATCTAACACAATTCTGAATATATTTGCAGCCTAAGGACACACTGGTCCACTAAGTCTTAAGGCCTCTGGACACACAGGTCCACTACAACATATCTGGCACGTAGGATCTTTCATCCTAGGGTCTCTAACCCAAATTTTAGGTTCATTATGAAATCTATAACCTCAATATCACACATATTGGGAATCATCTTCCTCAACTAAACCCAATAGGCATGTTAAAATCGTGATCAATAATGCCTATTCTAACCTTCACGGTTTTCGTGTATTATCCTCAAAACATTACTAAAAGTTCAACACTATCCATAAAGTTTACAGGGTTCAAACTTCCATCATGGAACAGAACCATAGTACAACCAATTCACATTTCGACCTAAGCACTATTTCAGTTTAAACGTGATTCAGGCCTATCATCAACCTTCAGTATCATCAGATCGGATCCTCTATGATCAATTTATGGTATGATCACTACTTATCATATAGCACCATATATCATATCTGCATACTTTTAACACCATGGTGTTACTAAAGATCATCACTTAGCATGGAGAAACCTCAAAACATTCACTATGCCTCGAGTTTCCATAACCCCATCAAATGAACCTCTCTGGGCAGTACTCACTGTAACAGAAATGTTATGAATTAAAATCAATACTTATATCATCATCATCTCTATGCTTTTAAGCATTATTTATCTCGTCTATGAACTTCTAATCAAAAGTCCAACTTTAATCAAAAGGTTCCAAAGTTCCAAGGTATTTCTCAGGGGGTCACCCATCCTAAGATTTTCCTAGGTTGAGCACGTTTAAATTTTGTGTGCCTCAAACACTAAGATTTCCAAATGGTATATTCCAGCTCTATTTGAACGCACGATTGAAATTTGTAGATTTTTTTACGTACATAGAGTGTAGATTCGTACTCTCAAGATACCCATATGAACTGGATCACATTGGCGGAATCCGACTATAATACACAGCAAAATGCACCAGAGGAAGTAGAGAATGAGAGAGAAATTCCAGAGAGTTTATTTTTCAAAGAGGTCTGTTATGTGTGATTGTCTCCACTCTTATTTTCCACACACACATAAAACCCACGTAACAAAAACTGTTCCCAACAATTCTTACGAGAAAACTACTCCCACCAATTTGTTTCAAATAATTGAGAAATATTGTTAACAAATACCCTATAAAATTGGATATTTTATTTTGACCTCAAGGCCAATTGGGCCTAATCCAGAAGGGTGGATCAAGCCCATTACCCAACAAAATTATATTCAATTAAACCTTGCAGAAAATGTAGCCATGTTGATTTGCCACATTTTTTGCCAATGCGCCTTTTTCTTTGTAGTGACCACATGTTTCAACCTTCAGCAAACTCCAATACAATGTTTAGTACGAAAAAAACAGAATTTTCTCTAAAGAAAATTCGAAAGTACATAGGAGTATTACTTTCCGATGTTGCCTTTTAACACTACCCAGATGGTAGTAAGCCTAATAGAAACTATAGTAAAAGCATGAATTAGAGTCTCTATCCTACCACACTATATTAGGAGAGGTCCGATTAAATATAATAACAATAATAATAAAATTTTATCTCACTATGTAGGGTTAACTATATATATCGTATGATGTTATTATGTTCTATCAAAAACTATGTATTTATATAAATTATTAATTAAAAGATCCCGCTTTAAAACCTCATTGAATATTCACTTCAGTCTTCCTTAATAGCATTCCAATCAAATAAGTGCAAAATATAATATGAAAGTTTACTTAACATGAACAGTATTATTTTGGTTGTTAATTTAGAATTGATTAATGATATTCTACTATATTCCATCAATATACACGCGTTCAAGGTAAAAATACACACACACATGCGGGTCTGTAGGGTGATCCTAGTAGACGACACTTGTCCCCCTAGTAACCTAACAGGCTCAACATGTTGACCCAGCCTAGTGTGGCCTAGTATATCAAGGGATACTATACTATGTTAGCTGATGGGGTTTATTTGGATTATTATTTGTAAAAGTGACTTATATCCAGAGTATAAAAAATCGGATCGGACTGGCAGGTTCAACCGGTTGAATCGGTACCTGGTCCGGTTTGGTTTGATTAGTAAACCGGTCAGACCGGTTGAACCGGTTGGACCGGTCAGAACCGGTAAAAACCGGTGGTCCAACCGGTTGACCTGGTTTCTTTCTTTTTTTAAAAAAAAATTTCAAATTTTTATTTTGTGTTTTTTGAGGGCAAAATGGAAAGTTGAAGACTAAAATGAAGAGAAAAATAGATAAAGAAAGAACAAATCTAAAAAAAATGAAGAAAATAATGAAAAAATTATTTAAAAAGATATAATAATTATAGAAAATAAGATATCTTTGTATAAGTATAGGTATTATAACTAATACTAATAGATTTTAAACATTTTTTTTCTAAAAATCTTTATTTTTATCTATAGAAGTTTAAAAATATATTAATATATATTATCACTAATAAATTATAATATTTTAATATGACCGGTTCAACTACCGGTTAGACCCCGGTTGACCCATTAACCCTTGAACTTGTGCTGTGACCGGTTCATTACCCGGTCTGGTTTTTCGTTCCTTGCTTATATCCAAAGTATATTTTATAAATTGACATTAAAGTAAAAATTAATTAGTACAATGTGATTTATGTTTGAATACATATTTCTAAAAAAAATTAATTCAATAAACTGAAACTTCTTTAGATGATATAGTTGAAAAGTAAGTTTTAATGTAAAACAAATTGATGTATTCAATGAATAAAAATATAAATATATGAAAATTTAAAATTTAAAAGAATAATAGTAAAACTTTTTAAAAAAATATTATAAAAGAAGCATATTAAAAAATTATTTTCAATAAAGAAAAGCTCATTTGAAGAAAAGCCAATTAAGTGTGTGTTTGGGATAGCGGTAGGAAAAATAACTTATTATGATTCTGACTTATAAAAAATGACTTAGTGCTCGTTTGGAATAGCTTATTTTTTGACAATAAGTGCTTATAAATAGTTATTTATGGCATACGAGGTAAGTATGTGAGAGCAGTTTTATCTCGACTTGCGTAATAAGCACTTATATTCAAAAAATAAGTGTTAGTCAGTTTTTGTAATATGATTTATGTTTGGAAAAGTGATTTTGCATAAGTCAAAATCTGTTTGGATTGGTGATTGTATAATTACTTTTTTAAAAGTAAAAACTTGTTTGGATTGGCGATTACATGAGTGCTTTTGTATTAATCATAACAAAAAAAAATATTTAAAATTAAAAATTAGTGGAAAAATTGAAGTTAGAAAATATGATACCAAAATACAGAATTTCACATAAAATTATTACATAACTAAATATTAAAAAATGTTCAAAAAAATTATATGAAGTTATTTGAAATTTTTTATTAAAAATAATTCCAAATGTGATATTAAATTATAAAAAAAATTAATATGTCTTGTTTCTCTTAAATTTTATTTAAAAAATCATTTTTGTATATTATAATTACTAAATATAAACACTTATAAAGGCAAATGGATTTTTTTTTTTGGTTCCTGGGATAAGGTCTGGTGTTATTATTGTTTAGTATTATACTGTCCAGTTCTGTCTTGTTTTAATCCAACTGAAACTTGAGACATATCATATTAATGTAATGCAGTCTTTTAAATCTAATGCCAATGTTTCGACCCAAAAAAAATTAATCTCAACAAGTTTTCAAAAATAAGTAGGTAGATGGGGCTTAATTTTTAAGGATTCTTAACGGACTTATTTTTTATTGCAAAACGCTCTGCCAAACATAAACAAATTGACTTGCGTTTTTATTTGGGCTTATTGACCAAAAAATGGGTTTATTTGGCTCAAAAAGTCAAACCAAACACTCACTTAATTTGATAAGCTTCTGGCTTCTTGAATAAAAGCTTATTTGCTTCCAATATGCTAAGCTTTGGCTCCAACTAAAGTTTAATATGAAAAAACAAAAAATCAGTTTTGAGCTTCTAACTGGAATTCTCAACAATGACTAAGTCATTAAGCTCGCATGGCTAAACCTTGTACGGGTTGTTGTTTAAAAAACTTTTGTTGAAAACATAATTATCATTAAATAGATATTTTGGATACTAATAAATATGATTCTTTCTCGGAGGGTCTTTTTGATTGTAAAAGTGAGGAATCCAATACTGGAGATTGTGAGTGTGCGAAGAGGGTGTGACTTTCCTTAATTAACCCATTATATGTATCCATGATTTTTCGTGGTAATTTGTAAGAATGGATGAGGTGGAACTCAAATAATGAGCCTGGTTCAAGGAACCTTTCCAGGTGCCCTTGGAACAGGGTTTTTGGCTCAGTCTACTATGTAATTTGGAAGAACCGTTGCAAGAAAGTATACGAAGGTGTTAGTGATCTTCCGAAGGCCATGGTGCAACAAGCTTTTTCCATCTTTTTGAAGGGGTGGCTAATGGACGTTTCAAACATTAAATCTTTCGAATCCCGGACAGAGCACTCAAAAGCAGTCCCTTCCTTCTACTGCTGCAGAATTATTGGTCATTCGTGCTGGGCTTCAAGGGATTTAGATTCTCTCCCATACCATTCCCATCATTTTCCATCCTTTTCCCTTCCCTACCATTAGATTAAAATCTCAACGGTGTAGATTTAACATCTTATAAAAATATTATTATGATTTTACTTTAAAATACAAAAATAAATTTAAACTGTAAAAATTTGATCTGAACTGTACTGCTATGAAAAAAATTATACTCTATAATAATATTTTTATAAGATGTTAAATATGGATCGTTAAAATTTTGATCTAATGGTAGAGAAGGGTAAAGGATGGGAAAAGGATGAGAGTGGTGTGGGAAAGAATCTAAATCCGGGCTTCAACTATGCAAGTCTATGAGCCTCTACGCCTATTCCTTGGATGATAGTCATATGTTATTTACTGACTGTGGGTCTTCTCACCTTTTTAAGAATGAAATTGTTGATATCAAGTCTCTCACCTCCTCACATTGCGATCTTGAGATTATACACACACTCATAGGGAACCACTAATATGTGCATATCACCTTGCTAGGAACGCTCATGGAGCCAATATGGATATGTCTACCCTACAGGATCCTCCTGCCTTGTGCTTGGAGCAATTACATCCAAGACATATTGGATAGCCTATTGAAACAATCGTCCCAGGCTGTGAGCTGATTTTTATTGGTGGTTGTATTTTTCAAGCTTAACGCTTGCCTTGCTAGTAAAAAAGACTATTATTCTTTCTACTCCCTCCAGTTCCTTTATAATACATCTTCTAGAAGACATTTTGTTCCTTTTTTTTTTTAAGACGTTTTAATAGTTTCAATTGGTATTACATGTTTATTTGGGTTTAGGTACAAAAATCCTCATAAACTTTTACCCAAAGTGCATCCAACACTTTATACTTTTCAAATGCACAAAAATACCTATGAATATTCAAAATGAGAGCAAAAAATGTTATCACTATTAAATTTAACGTAACACCGTTATTTTTTTGTAATGAGGGTCACACTCTTTTTGCATATGTAATACCCCGAATTTTGAGATTGGAGGCTTGAAAATAAGCCTAAATTAAGTGGACTGCTAAGCCCCGATGTAGCAGGTGTCCCAAATATATTCTCTAATGTTTCTTATATCTTTGGATTATTAAGAAAGTAAAATGATGAATTTTGGAGAAAGTAATTATGTTTTTGGTGAAATCGCCTATGAGGTAGTAAGCTTTTCATGCGATTTTGAATGATCAAATGATAATAAAAAATTATGATATTTTATAGGATGAAAGTAGACATCCTAAGATTTAATTTGATAGGTCATATGACTCAATTAGAGCTATACACAAAAAGATATGAATTTTTGAAGTCAGCACAGAAAAACTGTGAAATTTCTGGAACAGTATGCAAAGATTGAAATTCTGGGAATTTTTTGATTCCATTAAGAAAAATTCTATATTTTTCCATGAAACTAGACTCAATAAGGGTTCTATAGGCTTTGGAATCACCTCATTTCGAGTTTTCTAGAATTAGTTATGAGTTTTCAAAGTTTAGGCAGAAATCTGCCAAAACTTTGTAAAAATCCGAATTTTGGAAAATTAAGCAAATTATTATAATATTATGAAATATGATAATATAAACTTCATCTTTCTCATTCAGCTTCTAAACCACGAGAAACAGACCTGAACATAGTGTGAGAAAGTTGAGAGAGTTTAGAGAGAGAAATAGAAGAAAAATCACAAGGTAAGCCGATTTCTCCGACGATTTCGCTCCTAACACGTATAACTCCAACTCTAAACTACTCCTCTTTGTTCTTTAAGCTTTGGAAAGCTCAAATTTGGTGTTTTGAAAGTTAGGGTTTTCAGCCATCTTTGAGAAAAGCTAGTGGGAGCTTGAGGTAACTTCCAAACCTTCATATATTGACTATTCTAGCTGCTGTGGGCAATTTAATCGGTGAAATTTCGCCGGATTGCCATTGGTTTTAATTTTTGGAAATGGGTATGTGGGGCTGTTATGCTGCCCAAATTGGTACTAAATGGTAGTTGTAACCTAATGGAATAGTCAATAAAGTGGTTAGGAGTAGAAAGGAACACGTTTACGGAGCCGAAACCCATATATTTCGGTCTGGGCTATAAATGGGTCTTAGAGTTAGATTTTCAATGATTTGATGATTCCATTGAGTTCATGAGGGAAAATAGGTGGGGTTACAGTTGGGCACTTTTTCAGAAAAGGCTGAGAAAGCATAATTACGGAAACGCCCCTAAAACCCTAAAAGTAGGGCTGCCAAGGGCAATTTCATAATTTGACATTGAATTTGGTAATTCCGAGTCCTGAAATGGATTCCTTGGGCGAAAATATGTCAGGATAGCCCAGGTTAGAATTTCGAGAAAAGTATAGCCGGACCGGGTACGATGGGGCCGGGTCCCCGGGGGTATTTTAGTAATTTTTCAAGATAGACTCATATAACCCCCAGAAATACTATGGAAGTGTCTAAATAGTACATTTGACATTGTAGGATCGAATATGGAGCCCCGAGCTGTTGGCACGCAAATCGAGGAGAAAGATGGAGGTAGGGGACTTACCTTACTTGCATGTATCTGATATATTTGCTTGTGTAATAATGTATGTGATTGCTTTACTTGATTGTGTAGAGCATATTTGAATAAATGAAGCTCTGTTTCTGTTTTCGCTGTGGCTATAGTCTTGTTGTATGAAACATTGAGCATGCAGAAATGTCATTATGGGGCATACATCTAGATAAAGCTAACATGTCATACACATAGCATCAATCATGCACGCATTATGGTATCTGTTTCCTACTGAGATTCTCTCGAATCTCACCCTCCCCTACCAACAATTTAGACAGGAGAAGACAAAAGATATGTTGAGAGCAAAGAAGAGAACTACACGAGAGGATTGCAGTGCGGAATGAAGTCAGGAATATGTCTCCGTTTCACTGGGGCAAGTTTAGACACCCAAGTAGCCCTGTGTGGCTACACTAATTGTAATTACCAGGTACAAACCCCTATGGGGAGTTTATGTAATCATGCACATATTATCAGTATAGTTATGCTATTCCTGTGTTGCCTACCGAACCGCATATCGTTTTCCGCAAATACTCTGGTAAATATGAAATTAAAATAAGGACGTGACAGCATATGCATATGTAACTGTGTTATACTATATTTAATGGTACTAGCATTTTGGTTCTCATTTTTAATATTCATGAGGATTTTTGGGACCTTTGAAAATTAAATTTTTATAAAAGCTTATAGGTATTTTTACATTTTAACTATATTTTTCTATACGTGCCCATATTTAATAAGAGTGGTGAAAGAGAATAAAAATAAATGTAATATAAGAGTTTAGTATGATTAATAAGGGCAAAATTAGAAATTATTTGAATTTTAGGACAAATTTATTAATTCTAATAATTTTTTATTGATACATCTCTAAGTGGTGTGTCAAATAAAACAAGTCCTTATCTAGTTAACTCATTTTTAATTCTAATCATTTTTTAGTGATATATCAAAATTAGTAATGCAACTTAACTCATACCCCAAGTGATGCACAAAGCCCATATCTAGTTCGATATAGACAACAGCAAAAATTTGCTAGGATACAAATGCACTAGCGTTATCTCATGGAGTTTTAACATGAAAGTAGGTGTGTCAAATAGAATAGGTCCCACATTACTTGGGGGAGAGAGAATACAAGTGTATATATTACACCTTGTGAATTTGGACTAGTAAATGGGCTAAGAGGAAGAGTAGGCTTACGCACATACAACAACGGGGCGCCAGGAGGCAAACACAGTGGAAATTTGGAGATTTCCCTCCTTGCGCACAAGTTAAATAAGGTCTTGGCACTTTTTATCACATATTTTTTGAAAAAATCTAAAATTTATTTTGTGAAAATGGCTTACCGGAAAAACCAAATTTTTGATATATTTGAATTTAAGATGTCAACATTTTTGTTACAAGGGCATTAACCAAATTTTATTTTGTTTAACCGACCATCATTACCAACTTTCATGTTGCAAGCCATGATCTCCATATTCCGAAACTGGTCAATGAAATATTTTTATGACCTTCAACATTCAGAAACCACTAGTTTAATCGTGTTTATTACCATTGATTTTTGCCTAAAGTTTGAGTGCATAAGCGGCCTATAAAAGGCATTGCCTGCAAGAGGTTTAGGCACCTTGGTCGAAAATCTCGAGCACACTCTTCCTCTCTACCTTCTAGTTGCTTAATATTTTGTTGTTCTATTCACCTTGTATCTACAAGAAGGGTCCATTTTATCCTAGAGAGTGCCTCTTCCAATCAGCCAGTGGTTGTGGGATAGATCTTAAGGACAAAATCTTTGAACATGACTCGGATTACACAGTGTATTTGTAGGAACTTTGCCAACAATCTTAAGAGCGAATATGGCTTCTGTTTCTCCTTATGGTACCAAAGCTAATAATGCTTCTACTTCTGAAGCTAACAACACTGGTGCTGGTTCTAACCCAATGGTAGTGCCTATGCCAAGACAGTTTCCAAGATAAAGCAGTTTGAAGGGAAGAACTTCAGACGCTGGCAAGAACATGTCTACACTATTCTCGACATGTATGGAGTTGCTGATGAGTTTACACAACATGCACCTTCCCCATATGCTGACCAAGCCCAGAAGAGTGCTTGGGCTTATGCTAACAAGGTTTGCAAACACACTCTCATTACTACTTCATCTAACGATCTGTTTGTGAAACATGTCTATAAAGAATCAAATGAGATATGGGGATCACTTATCCTCAAGTATACTACTATGGATGCTGTAAAGCTACTACTACAGAATCATGATATAACCACCCCAATGACGTCCCAATTTTAAAATTAGGTGGTTAAAAAGGAAGGCGGTGGCATTTTTATAATTATCTGTATGTAGGGAAACCTTTAGACATCCCAAATTTGAATTTGGGACGCTTAATTAAAGTGGTTCATGGTGCGAATTTAAATTTTTTTTAAGTGACAGGGACTGGGTTTAGACGTCCCAAATCAATTTGGGATGCCTAAAGTCCTACTTTAGGCGTCCCAAATGGATTTGGGACGTCTAAAACTGGGACTTTAGGTGTCCCAAATGGCATTTGGGACGCCTCGTATGTCAGACACTTGTCTGACATGCGTCCTCTCACACACACACACACCCCACCTTTACTTTTTGACCATCTCCCTCCTTCTTCATTTATTTCATTTCCTCTGTCGTCGGTGTTCTAGGCATTCCTCCTCCTCCCATCTTCTTGTTGTCTTCTTCAACTCTTCCTCCTCCCTTCTTTGTCTTCTTCACAACTCGTCCTCTCCTCCCTTCTTCTTCAACTTTACTCTTCCTCCTCCTCCCTTCTTTGTCGCATGTCCTCTGTCCTGTGCCTCTCTGATTCACTTCCTCACTTGGAACTCCTTCTTGTTGTTGCGTATTCAATAGCTGCGGATTCTGAAGAAATCAAAACAAGATTAAACAAGAAGAAGAAGATTCAAGTAAGGCACACACCATTGTGACGCCCTCCACCTCCTTCCTTCCATTGTGAAGCACGCAGGCTCCCCCCTCTGGTTAGTTTTTTTTAAATATGAATTTACTTGAATTAAATTTAAACTTGCAATGTGAAATTATTTTATATGATTTTATTTATTGGAGTGATTTTATCTTGTGACTGAATGTTTTTGTGTTTTTTGGCTAGAACCATAGAATCGTTGTTAGCTAGTAGTTATGCAATAATATATTGTTTGATATGTTTGGAGCTTGAAAATGTTTGTTTTATATGTATGGAGCTTGGTAATTGAGAGGGAAAAATTGTATATATATTAATATAAATAAATGGAGCTATTGATTGATTTTGATGAAATGAACAACAATTAAGCATAGTAATTTTTGTTTGTTTAAATATGGTTGGTTTTATTTTTTTTTAGATTAGATTAGTATAATTATTATTAGTGTAGTGGTGAAAATCTTATTTTAAGATAAAGGGATTAATAAGATAAAGACATTGATCATTAATAAATATATAATTGATTATTAAAAAAACACAATATACTTAATAAATAGATTGAAATATATTATTATATTAATCATTCTCTTCAAATTATTATAAGTTCTTTATGTCCTAGAATAGAAAAAAAATTGAATATTTATTTGAAATTCTATATTATTTTCTATATTCATAAGAGAATTATATTATCAATAGCTAAGAATACAGAGTTAATAACTAAGATAGGGTTGCTTGAAATTTTGGGATGTCTTACTTTTAAGGGGAAATGCTATCGAAAGTTTTGTTGAAAAAAGTGAAAAAAAGGCAATCCCATCCTATATCGTTGACAATTGTACTAAATATGTAAGTGTTATTGGGAATGGCTTAGGTGGTAACAAAATGGATCACAGTTGGATGAATAATTTGAGAACTAGTGAAGAATATGAGAAAGGGGTGGAAGAATTTATTGAATTTGCTAAAAAGAATGCTCCAACAAAAAATGGGAAGTATTTTTGTCCTTGTGTGAATTGTTTAAATGAGAGTCGACGGGACGTTGATGTCATAATGGATCACCTACTTTGTGATGGAATAAATCTGCAATACACAAGGTGGATATGGCATGGTGAGGAAGTAACGGATTGTCCATCTCATAAGAAGGAAGATGTGGATGTCATAGATGAAGATAAAATGGAGAAAATGATTCACGATGTTGAGGTAGAATCCTTTGCGCAGTCGCAGGAGTATGAAAGCCTATGGAGTGATGCAGAGAGACCATTGTATCCTGGGAGTAAGTACACGCAGCTGACGGGAACATTGCATTTGGTTAACTTAAAGGCAACTTATGGGTAGACCGATAGTAGTTTCACATTGCTGCTTGACTATTGTGTGATATGTTTCCAGAGGATAATGTACTTCCAAATCGTATGTATGAGGCCAAGAAAATCCTGTCTATGATGGGTATGGAGTATAAAAAGATACATACTTGCCCTGATGACTGCGTACTGTACAAAAATGAGTATGGAGGTTTTAGTGAGTGTCCTAAGTGTAAAATTGCACGATATAAAGTGAAAAAATATTGTGGTTGTGGCAATGTGACAACTAAAAGGCAACCTTTAAAGGTTATGTGTTATCTTCCAATAATACCACATTTAAAACATTTGTTTGCGACTGCAACAAAAGCGAAGAAGTTGAGATGGCACTCTGATGAGAGAATATCTTATGGGAAATATCTTCGGCACCCAGCTAACTCTCCACAATGGCAAAAAATAGATGAAATATTCCCTCAATTTGGCAGTGAGCCGAGAAACCTTCAGCTTGGGCTTTGTACAGATGACATCAATTCGTATGGAACTCTTACTAGCACACATAGTGCATGGCCAGTTCTCCTTGTAATATACAACTTGCCTCCCTGGCTATGTATGAAACGCAAGTATATGATGCTTTTTATGATGATTTCTGGACTAAAACAGCCAGGGAACGATATTGATGTCTACTTGACACCTTTGATTGAGGACTTGAAGAAGATGTGGGGGAAGGCATATATGTGTTTGATGCTTATAAGAAGGAGTCCTTCAAGCTACGTGCAATAATTTTCACAACGATAAAAAACTTCGTTGCATACGGAAACTTGTCAGGGTACAGCATGAAGGGTCATAAAGCATACCCAATATGTGAAGCAGACACATACTTCCATCAACTAAAGCATGGAAGAAAAACTGTCTACCTTAGCCACAGGAGGTTTCTTCATCGATTCTACCCGTATTGTAAGTTAAGAAAGCATTTTAACGGCTTACTGGAGCATGGAATGGCTCTAAAGTCATTAACCGAAGAGGAAGTTTACAGTCGAGTGGAATGTATCAATTCACTTTTGGTAAGAATCAGAGGACTGCGGGTGAGAAGAACATATGGAAGAAGAGATCCATTTTCTTTGATCTTCCATATTGGTGTTCGCTTGACGTGAGACACAGTATTGATGTGATGCATGTGGAGAAGAACGTTTGTGATAGCCTTATTAGTACGCATTTGCATATACTAGCGAAGACTAAGGATGGGATTAGTGCGAGATTAGACCTTGTTGATATGAGAATAAGAGAACGGTTACATCCACAACTAAGAAATGATGGTAGGAGGGCATACATGAAGCTAGCAATGCATACACTATCAAAAGCAGAGAAAAGAAGTTTGTGTAAGTGTTTGCATGAAATTAAGGTGCCGCAAGGGTATTCCTCGAATGTGAGAAGATGTGTCTCAATGGACGATTTGAAGTTAGGGGGAATGAAGTCCCATGATTATCATGAGTTGATGCAACAACTATTACTGGTAGCTATTAGAGGCATAATGAAAGATGAAGTACGAACCACTGTAACAAATATTGTGCATTTTCTTCAATGCTATCTATAACAAAGTCATTAACACTGAAAAGTTGGATGAACTGGAAAATGAGGGTTACATTATTTTGTCACAACTAGAGATGCATTTTCCTCCTTCATTTTTTGATATAATGGTGCATTTGGTAGTTCATTTGGTAAGGGAGGTAAGGCTCTGCGGTCCAGTTTACCTGAGGTGGATGTACCCTTTCGAGCGATACATGAAGATCTTAAAAGGGTATTCTAAAAATCCTTATCGACCAGAAGCCTCAATAGTAGAAAGATATGTAGTTGAGGAGGCTATGGAGTTTTGTAAAGATTATATGTCAGGGAAGAAGGAACAATATTGGAATAAATAGGGGAGAGGCAAGGGAACACGAGGACTAAAAGTAAAGAATGTTCCTCGTGAAGAGGTGTTGCAAGCCTACTTGTATATCCTGAATAATATGGAAGAAGTTCAACCTTACATAGATGAACACAGAAAGACTTTGAAGAACAAGAATCCAAGGAAGAATGACATGCAGATTGCTATTGAGTAAAACAATACATTCATGTAGTGGTTTGAGGAAAAGGTTCTGCACAAGACCGGTGTGTCTGAGACAATCGAGTGGCTAGCTTGGGGGCCTTCGTTTCAGGTCATTACTTGGACCGGTTATGATATAAATGGCTATTCTTTCTATATGAAAGAGTAAGATAACAGAAGTACCATGTAAAATAATGGGGTCATGGTAGAAGCTGAAGCTATGCACTTTTCCAGTTCGAGAGACAAAAACCCCATATTAACGTCTATGGCCTATTATGGAGTTATAAAAGAAATATGGGAGATTACATACAACAAGTTCAAAGTTGCTTTATTCAAATATAAGTGGGTTAGTAATAATGCTATGGTAATAGATAAACAATTTGGATTTGTCTCAGTCAATCTTCGAAGAGTTGGCTATAAAGATGAGCCTTTCATTCTAGTAAGCCAGGCGAAACAAGTGTTTTATGTCACCAATCCTGCGAGCAAAAACATGTCCATTGTCCTTAAAAGTAAAAAATAGAAGTATGGTGATCTGACCTTCAACCTTGACGACACACCACCTTTCAAAACAACTCCACCTTGAACAAATGAAGTAGAATTGGTGGATGATGAAGAATATGCTGTAAGAAATGACCATGATGAAGGAATATGGGAAACAATATAGAGTAAGACCTTAATTTATAAACGAGAACTGTGTGTGTTTTTTGTTTTACTCCTGCTTAGTTTATTTTATTTTTATTGCAATTTATTTACGTTTCTGACAATGC
Organism: Inga laurina; assembly: GCA_963855925.1. Taxonomy (NCBI): domain Eukaryota; kingdom Viridiplantae; phylum Streptophyta; class Magnoliopsida; order Fabales; family Fabaceae; genus Inga; species Inga laurina. The sequence goes on from OY979711.1 coordinate 25,327,202, forward strand.
TTTTTGTGTTACAGGAATATGGACAACTCTAGTGCTGACGAAAGGCATAGAGATGACGAAAGCCCTAGCGATGATGAAAGGCCTAGAGATGAATCCATTGCAAGAAGGAGGGTTAGAGGCTATACAAAGATGGGAGCATTGGTTGCACGTCATGAACATTAATAAGAGAGACTGCATATAGACTTTGATGACAATCTGAATCCAGTTGGTCCTAAGGAAGACCATTTCATTAGCTACGTAGGATTTTTGGGTCGAAGCAAAGTGCGCATTACCTATGATAATTGGAGATTGGTTCCCCCAAAAATGAAAGACATGATTTGGCAGCAACTTTTGGTATATAAGTTTTGATGCATCTATGATAATTGTAGCTTTATTCCTATTATTTCAAATATAATTATCTTATGTTTTACCTTGCAGCAAACATACAATGTCCCAGACACCAGGGAGATGTACAGGCGCTGGATGGATGAGGTTCGGATACGATCGAAAGGTTTCAAGAACAAGCTAATATCAAGGTACATTCGAGGGGCCTAGAGGGGTGAGGATCCATGTCAACATTATTCGTATTTGTCTCCAGAGGACTGGAGGTTATTTGCGGCATCATGAGCAGATCCTGAGTTTCTGGTAAGATTTCTGTCATCATAATATAGAGCTTTTAATTTTCATATACTTGATATCGTTGATTTATTTTTTATTATTTTTCATTCATAGGCATTAAGTGCATTTGCATTACATGTCTCGCGGTGGATATTAGAGCTTGAGTGGCAAATAATGCAAGAAGAGTTACATAAAATGAAGGAAGCAATGGAATCTAATCCTAGCATTGTTATCCAGGCCCCGGCACCTCCTCCACGTTACAAAAAATAGAAAGCAGGGAGGATTAAGGGTGGGAAGTACATAAATTTGGTTGTTGTTGAGGTTGCTACGAGGATTGTAAGTAGTTATACCATAAGTACCTAATTGTTTGCATATCGAGATTGGTTTTGATACATTTATGATAAACTGTATGCTACAGGATGAACTGGAAGATCATAGTAGCCAAGGTTTGTTCAATCTAAGTAGATGGATGTACATCTTGTCAACGGTTATTGGGAAGGCAGATGACCCTGGTCGTGTTCAAGGAGAGACACGGGAGTTAGTGCCGCGAGGTATTTTAGACGAGACTCACGTTATTCGTCACAAGCTGGACCTAGTAGGGACCTTGTGGCCAAGATTCGAGAGAACCTCAAACAAGAGCTCGAGGCCAACCTTCGCGACAAGCTCTGACAAGAGTTATTGTCAAAGCTTCAACTTGAAATGGCGAAGATGTTCGAAGCGCAAAGGGCAAGGGACGAGCATAGAACTCAAGAATCCCCGGCCTTCAATAGCACCAAAGGAAGTTGCATCCCTCTGAGGAACCACTTGGCAATCCTTCTCCCACTCCAACGTCGGGAGAGCCTTCCACCCTCTATTTGGAGGATCCACTGTTGCGTGTTGTTGCTGATGCTCTCGTTCACACACGTGCTACCACCCACCATCATCAGCAAATTCCGAAAGATTTTCATAAGGTGAATGTGACAAGTGTTAGAAAGGGGGAAGAAGGTATAACTATCCCTATTTCTGATCCAAAGGTTAGCATGTTAGGTCAGGAGATAGGATCTTTCATCCTTTGGCCTCAAAATCTTATTGGTTCAGAGGCAACACCTCCAATGGTAGGCATTACCTTACTATTACTGAAAATCCGTTGGCATCCTAATAACAATTTATTTTTTTGATGCTCTAAAAGGATGACGAAGATGCGAGGAAATGACCCTACTTAGCACGACTGCAACAGATCTACAAGGGCATTAAACAGGTTGACTTGAAGATGCCTGAAGGGATTATGGGCCTTATATTGGAGTATCCCTACACGATTAACAATACATATCTCAAGCAGTTTATCCGGTTGGAGGAGATAGATGCAAGTTGGATGAAATTTGAAATCCGGTAAGTTTTTTTTCAATTTTCCCATAGAATTCATTTAGTGGTTTTTTGATTTCATACATTCAATAATTCATTCCTTATTTTAATTCTATTATAGCATCTTCCACGGCCTCTGCACAAGCATGGAAAGACATGGTTGGTATGGATTCTTATGCTCTGCAAATACGACAGGGGATACCAATACTGTGGCGCATAGGACTTACTATGTGGGCTATGCAATAGGAGAAACCAAACTTCGTTGTTATCTAGTACCCATTGTTTAACGGTTCGTATTTTCATTTTATCAATTTAAGATGTTTAATAAATAATTGTCTTGTCATTTAACTTCATTTTAATATGTACATGTTGTTATAGTTACCACTAGAGTTTGTGTGTTATATGTCCTCGCCGCAACCTAGTCTATTGGTTTGATCCCTTGCGTAAAAGGCCAGACGAAGATACAAAATCCGTCTTCGACACGTAAGTTATTTTGTTTGTATTTTATTGACTCTTAAAAAAATGAATAGTTCTAATTTCTATTGATTTTGATTTTCATGATAGTGCTTGTCAAACATATAGAGTCCTAGGCGGGTCATGCGAGGGTACATTTGTTAAAAAGTCAAAGTGGTTTTATCCGATAGTAAGTAGTTTCGATTCTAATTATTTCATTGACGGTCGTTTTAGACATACCTTTATTGATTTTAACAACTAATTGCATGCCTTTGATTTAAAGTGCCCTCGACAACCTGGCAACATTGAATGCTGATATTATGTTATACTTTATATGTATAACATCACTCAAAGTAGAATTACTAGCGATTTTGAAAAGGTAATCGCTTCTTCATTCTCAAATAATAATATTTTTGGTGTTTTAATTGAAATGCTAATTAATTCATTTGCTTGATTCATTTCATCAAAGCTTATTTTCTAATTTTCAAATTTTTGATAATGAAGATGCCTACCTACATGAAGACCTTAATTTGATTAGAGACCTTTTGGCTGGACATCTTCTTCAAAATATAGAGCAGTAAACTTTTTATTTATATCAGTTTGTAGTTATGTGATGATAGTGTTTTGATACTTTATGGTTGTTATTTTACATGTATATAGTAGTAGGTTGTATGAGTTGATATTATATGTATATGTAGTAAAGATTTTAGTGCTAGATATCCTTACCATTTTGTAACGAATATTGTGGTTTATGAATCCATTTTCGATTCTGTTTCTGCAGTTTGAAATCGCTGGGTAATGCAGAATGTAATTAATCATTTTAAAAAAAATAAACCTTTTAACATCCCAAATCCAGAATTAGGACGTCTAAAGTCTCACCTAAAAGTCCCATATTTTTGGGGCATCTTTTCTTAAAACATACTACACCTCCCACATAGACGTCCCCCAGTTTTTGGTCTTTAAAAGTGCCAAAAAAGGAACGTTAAAACCCATTTTTGTAGTAGTAAGCAGAAGTCTTTTATAGGAAACTTTTACAAATGGGAGATGACAGATGACAAAGTCATCAAACTTCAGATCAACGAGTACCACAAGTTGAATGAGGAGCTTCAGGCTGAGAAGATCAATCTGCTAGATGAGTTCATGGTTGGTGTATTGATTGAGAAGCTGTCAGATTCGTGGGATAACTGTAAGCAACAACTAAAATACAAACAGAAACAATTGTCACTAAATGACCTGATCACTCATATCATCATTGAAGATACCAACCAAAAGGCGATACATTCTACAAAGGGCAAAGAAATGGTTGCTAAAGCAAACCTAGTTGAGGAAAAGCCGCACAATAAAAGGCACGACCCAAAAAACAAAAAGAATCAAAATAAGAAATCTTACTATAAGCCTAGAGATACTAAGCCCAAGAAGAAAACGGGTAGTTGTTTTGTCTATGAAAAACCATGTCATGATGCAGCTCAGTGCAAGAAAAGGGCTAAGGAAGATAACTTTCAAAGAGGTGGAAATCCTCCTAAGCCAAATGTGAATTTGGTTAAAGAAGATGATAGCAATGATGAAGAAATCATTGTTGAAGTGGTGTCACAAGCCCTTCTTGTCTCTGATGTGAAGAAATGGGTGGTAAACTTAGGGGCTACCAAGCACATCTATGCAAACAAAGAGATATTTACCTCCTTTAAAGAAAAGGAAGACCATGTTTATTTGGTTGACTCTTGAACTGCTAAGGTTTATGGAAAAGGGAGAGTGGTACTGAAGTTCCCATCTGAAAAGACCTTGACACTGAATGACGTGCTGTGTATACCTGAAGTTAGAGCTAAATTATTCTCTATGGCATTGCTTAGGAAAGTTAGGGTTAGGGTGTGTCTTGAATCTGATAAGATTGTCATGACTAAGAACAATGTTCTTATTAGGAAGAGCTATTGTAATAAGGGACTATTTGTTCTAAGTGTTGCTGAAATGAATGAGAATGCATCTTCTTCTACTTACTTAGTTGATTCATAAGATGTGTGATATATTAGATTAGGATATGTTCATAAATCTTATATTAAGAGGCTACAAAATCTAGGGCTAATTTCTAAAAGTAAAAGTGATTTTCAAAGTAAATGAGAGATTTGTGTAGAAATTAAATTAACCAAGAGAACGCATTTTCTACATAGAGAAACTGAGTTGTTGTCTTTGATTGATACCGATTTAGGTGATTTGAAACAAACTAAAACTAGAGGAGGTAAAAGATATTATTTTACCTTTATCAATGATTTTTCAAGATATACTAAAGTATATTTATTGTGAAATAAAGATGAAGCTTTTGAAAAATTTATAGATAAAGTAGAAGTAGAAAACCAGTTAAATTAAAGGATTAAACAAGTTAGATCAGAGAGAGAAGGGGAATATTTATTACCAAACGAATTTTATGAAAAAGAATGTATAATACATGAAATAACTCCTCCTTATTCACTTGAGTCTAACAATGTTGCATAAAGGAAAAATAGAACTTTAAAAGAAATTATCAATGTTTTGCTTGTAAGTTCTACTACACCAAATAACTTGTGGGGTGAAGCTTTTCGTTCTGTTTGTTTTCTACAAAATAGAATACCTCATAAGAAAACTAAGAAGACATCTTGTCAATTATGAAAAGGTTTTTTTGCCTACTCTTCAATATTTGAAAATGCAGGGGTGTCTTGCTAAAGTTTTACTACCTGATGTTAAAAAAAAGAAAATTGGTTCTAAAACTTCTAATTGCATGTTTATTAGATATGCTCAACAAAGTGCTGTTTATCATTTTCTAGTTTTCAAAAGTGATGTTTTAGATCATAACACAATTGTTAAAATAAACGATACAGAGTTTTTTGAACATATATTTCCTTTGAAGATTGAGCATATTCCTAAAAGAGTTGAAAATTCTTCTACTTCTTCTGAACAAAATTCAAACAAAGTGTTGGTTGAAGATCTTAGAAGAAGTAAAAGACAAAGAAAACAAACATCTTTAGAGATAATTTTTATACTTACTTAGTACAAGATGAACCTAAAAATTTTTATAAAGCTATTTCTTCTCCGAATGAATCTTTTTGGAAAGAAGCAATAAAAGCTTAAATTGATTCTTGAAATCAAAATAAAAAGTGGGTTTTGGTAGACTTGCCCCCAAAAACAAAGCCTATTGGTTGTAAATGGGCTTTTAGAAAAATGTATCTTTTTGATGGAACTATTGATAAATACAAAGCGAGGTTGGTAGCCAAAGGATATGCTCAAAAAGAAAATGTTGACTATTTTGACACATTCTCTCATGTAACAAGGATTTCTTCTGTTAAAATCTTAATTGCCTTAGCTTCTATTCATACACTTTTTATTCATCAAATGGATGTTAAAACAATTTGTTAGATCTTTGTATGGTTTGAAACAAGCGCCTAAACAATGGCATGAAAAATTGGATCAAGTTTTGTTAAGTAGCGGTTTCTCTACTGTTGAGGTAGAAAGATGTGTTTATATAAAACTTGTAAATGGTGATTGTGTGATTATTTGTCTATATGTAGATGACATTCTTATCTTTGGTACTAGCATGGGTGTTGTGCTTAAGACAAAACACTTTATGTCTTCTAATTTTGATATGAAAGATTTGGGTGAAGCAAAAGTGATTTTGGATGAAAATATAATGAGGAATGATAATCGCATTATACTTTCTCAAGAACATTATATTGAGAAGATTTTGAGAAAGTTTGAACTATTTGATGAGTCTCCTATGAATACTCCTTATGATCCTAATGTATATTTAAAAAAAAAGGAAGGAAATCTAATTGCTCAATTTAAATATGCACAGATTATTGGGAGCCTGCTACATTTAATGAACTATACCAGGCCAAACATAGCATATGTTGTGTGTAGATTAAGCAAATATACTCATTGTCCAGGCAATAAACATTGGAAGGCTCTGGTAAAAGAATTGAGATACCTAAGAGGTACCATGAATTATAGTATTCATTATAGTGGATTTCTTGTTGTATTGGAAGGATACAGTGATGCTAACTGGATCTCATATTCAAAGGAGAGCAAATCTACTAGTGGTTATGTTTTTACTCTTGGTTGTGGTGTCATAACATAAAAGTCAGTCAAACAAATTATCTTAACCAATTCCTCAAGGGATTCTGAATTTATTACTAGGGAGTTGGCTGACACTGAGACTGAGTGGTTGAAAAACTTCTTGGCAAACATCCCACTAGGTGAAAATCCAACACCATTAGTGTATTTACATTGTGATAGCCAATTTACGATAGCTATGGCTAAAAATAAAACATTTAATGGTAAAAGCAAACATAAACGATTAAGACATAATATAATAAAGCATCTGCCAAGAGATGATATAATCTCAATCGATTATGTAAGACTAACGGTGAACCTTACGGATCCGTTTACAAAACCCTTGGGAAGGAAACAAACATTTGATTCATTGAGGGGAATGAGACTTAAGCCTATACGAAATTAATAGCGATGGCAACACAACCTCTGTGAATGCGTAAGAACAAGTCGTGTATTAGTACTGCTAACACTAAAGTAAATTGTTAGTCTCTTCCTATGATGCTGAGAAAGTGTTAGAATGCATTTTAGTGAGGATGATCAAAGCTCTTAATGAATCTATAATCCTACAGGATAGTGCACTCATTGTAGGTACATTTCATGAAATCACCTCTATGAATATGGAGTGGAGCCGCTCCTATGAGATCGTAGCAAAATCTCTAAAGCATTCGTTATGCTCCAGGCTTGCACATGACCGTCTTAACGTGTAAAACTGCGTTAACAGCGAAATGTGGGGGTATAATATGACTTCTAATGCCTCTAATATACGCCTAAGAGATGTGAGTTCATAATCCATAGGACCACTGACATCTTTGTATATTCAGTGTTATTAGTCTATGTCTAGTTCATAAATCAAATGACCACTAAATACAACAGTTATACCCATATGTGCAACTCAGCTAAAGGTGTTTCTCTTAACACATGTGGGGAATTGTTAGAGTTTTAACACGAAAATGGTGTGTCAAATGAAACAAGTCTCACATTGCTTGGAAGAGAGAGAATACAAGTGTATATATTACACTTTGTGAATTTGAGCTAATAAATGGGTCAAGAGGAAGAGTGGGCTCGTGCGCACAACAACAGGTCACCAGGAAACAAACATAGTGAAAATCCAGCAACTTCCCTCTGCAGGAAGGGTCCGTTTTATCCTAATGAGTGCTGCTTCCAATCAACTGGTGGTTGTGGAATAACTCTTAAAGACAACATCATTGGACATGACTCGAATTACACAGTATAGTTGTAGAAACTTTGCCAACACTATCTAATTTTTTTTAAAAAAAAAATCAATATAACTACTAACTATTTAAGTTCTCAAATCGTTATTTAAAAAATTACAAGATATAGGTAGCCTTGAAAATCTTTTTCTTAAAAATCTATATATAATTCAGACTATTCTATAAAAGGACAAATTTTATGTCCTTAAGGTTATATAGTCTTGTAATACTTTGGTAAGTTTATACACTTTTATCCAACGCAATTAGAATAAGTGAAATAGATGTTTAAAAATAAAATAAAAGTGCTAGTAACTAAAATTAGTTTCATAACAAATTAACAAATGAGTCGTCAAAAATACGGTTGTTTTGATTTGATTAGTAAAAATTACGTTGAGAGTATAAGCTTTGAGCAATTTTTTTCATTTTGAAATATCTAATTACAACAAAGTCATTTATTGTAAATTTCATCAATATACTACAATGTTATTAGGAGAAAAAACTTGATGACTTGCGGATCTCCTTTCAAACATTCAAAATCAAAAGCTGAAATTTCTTTCCCTTTCATACTCAGAATTCTTTTTGGAAAAAAGTTTAAAACTTTAAATCAGACTTATCAGAAATGGCATTGATATTAGACATTTGAATATATAATAAAAAAAGTGTAACATGACATTGATGACAATTACCACAATTTCCTATTTCCAACTATTATATAAAATTAAAAAAAAACAATATAGTTTTTGGAAGTCAATAAAACTCTTTCCTTAAAAATTAAGATTTTTAATGGCATTTTGCCGTAAAATACCAACACCGTGTTCAGGCTGTTTGAGAAAATGGTAAAAAAACACGTTCATGCAAGTCGAGACAAAACTCCTATCATAAATTTATCTTATATATCATAAATCATATTGAAAAAACAGCTTCTACCACTAATCCAAATTGTTACTTAAATGGGCAAAAAGGAATGGATCTAAAGTATGAGTCAAGACACAAACCATCAAAAACTGGATAAGACGAAATTCAAATGCAGGTTATTAGTTGATTGATAGTAAAATAAACTTTAAAATAATCAAATTAAACAATCAAACAATATATTCTAATTCAACAAATTTTAATTTTAATCATATTAATATATTGAAAATAGCTACCCTGTTTTGCGTCCCGCATATTTAGCAACGGTCAAGTTGGGTGAATGCTAAGAACCATCATGAATTTTTATAGAAGCAGTTCAACCTCAATAATGCCATTAAAAAAGAAATACTTTCTCTTTCTTTAGTGAGCATCTGTGTACAGAAATTGTTTTCCAAAAATAAAAGAAAATAAGGCAAAACTTGGAAAAAGAATCTATTTTTTTTCAAATAAAAAAAAGAAAAAAATTGAATGTGCATAAACCAGCAGGGAGGAAGAGACAACTCATGGGAAATATCACCGTTCAAGGTCAATGGTCATCGATATCAACGGATGTGGTTGGCTCTTCCGAAGTCAGCAAGCTTCCTTGAACGGTTTGCACAAAACGACGACGCAGTGGAGAGGTGAGGCTTCGCCGCCGTTGTGCCTCTCATCTCCCCCGCCGCAACCACCTCCGGAGGCAATCCTTTTGGGTTCCAGTGAGGGTTCGGGCTCGCCCTCACCAACGGACTTAAGCAAAAAGCCATGCCTGATACGTTCCTTACGTGGCGGGAACGACGTGTCGCATACGGTGCAGTAGATGGCGTTTTCCGCCACCGAGGGGACGTTTCTGTTGAGTAGCTACCAGCTGAAGGGGATCGGTCGCATCCATCGCAATCCTCCACGCAACTTTCGTTGGTCACAGGCGACATTCCCCGATCTGTTGGCCGATACCGACTCCGCCCTGTGGCGGTAGAACCTTCCAGAGAGTTCATCCTATCCATATTCTTCCGACGAGGGGGGAAGATCATTGAGAACCATGAGGGAGACGCCGATGACGATGGTTCGCATGATTCCTGAGAAGAAATCCTCGGATTCGCTTCCAATTTATCGGATCTGGATCTGAATAGACTTGAAAAAATCCAGAACCTCCCCGTCTTCTTCTTTAATGACGAACTCGTTCTGCCAGGGAATCCTGAATTGGCCTCAGAATTGCCAGTACCGAAGGTAGGGCCAAGTTGTGGCGTGCTATAGAAGAGATTGTTATGTCTATCACAGCTCTGCCAGCTGGCATAGTCCGATTTCCGCCGAGAGACATACGGCGACACAGAACGAGGGAAAACAAGCGGAGGAGGAGGGTTGGGGTCGGATTTCCGAGGGTGATCATCGGAGGCGCGTGAGAAAACGCGCGCTAGATGTGCCTTCTCTTGTGCTGCGATGAGTGCGATGAGACGTTCCCGGAGACAAGAGGCGCAGACGCCGACGGTACTGCTCAGGTCCTCCGGGTGGTGCTTCCGACACCTCATCGAAACCCCTTGGCTTCGTCCTGAACAACACCACAACAGAGGATCACCTGCTTCAATACGACGCCGTTTTGAAATACAGTAACCTGTGGTGGAGCTTCTGATAGTCCACCGTGACGTGAAAGAGATCTGATGGAGAATTCGAAAGGCAAGTTTGTCTTGTTGCTGAGAGAGGGAGAGATAGTAAAGTGGTTGACGGAGGGTTAGAGTCTCAACTGTAAAGTTGTTGACGGAGCAGAGGGTTAGAGTCTCAACTCTCAAGTTTAAGGCATGGGAGGGTATCTTCAATTCTTTATTAAATTTTAGAGAGAGAAAGGTGCTAGTACTTGCTTTGGCTGTTGAGACTCATAAATATGCACGCGCCAGAAGAATGGGTATGGATCTTATACTAGTAACTTGGAGCATAAAATAGGAAAAATAGTTTTAAAAAAAAAAATCTCCTATTATAATGAGTGACACTCGTCATCAACTTGAAATCACGAATTATAAGGGTGTTTATGTAAATCGGAATAAGATTTTTCTTATATATATTTATTTATTTGTTGTAATTTTTTTTTGATCGGAATTTATTTGTTGTAATTGAAAAACTGATTTTAAAACCTCCCATCATCATTTCAAATAAGTTTAAAGATAAATTACAACTGAGTACTTAAACAAATTTCAAATAGGTTGCATGATAAATTTTATAATGAGAGATTTATCAACTTGTACCCAAAACAAACTAATTTTCAGCAATTTTTCTTAAAAATACATAGCTAAGAATGATAGAATAAAAAAGTTCAAAATTACTATGTAATTTGAATAACAAAAAAAAACATTGGTACTCATCCTATTATAAATATTTCTTCAATCCTACGAGTATTTATAAGCTACGGGGGTAAAATTTGTTTTGTTCATGTTTATGAATCCTGTCATTTAATTTTGCTAAATTTATACCACAGTTTTTGCCCCCAACTTATAGCGCATAGTTTTACCTTTTGTTAGTTTTTTTGGAATGAAATGGATGAAGTGACACACCAACAAACTGTTAGTTGATATGGTAAGTAATCTTATCAAGTAAAAAGAAGAATATAAGTTTGAATACTATAAACGAACTTATTAGGAGAGGAAAAAACTTTTTGCACTCTAAACATCAAAAGGACAAACTTATACATTGTACAAAAAAAAAAAAGGGATTAAAGACTATTTTTAACCCGGAAGTATTTAGTGGGGGTCAATTTTACTCAGGACGTTTCTTGAGGGCCAATTTTGCCATGAAAATTTTAAATTTGAAGCAATTTTCTGTCTATTATCCCAATTAAGTTTGACGGTTAGTTGACTAAATTTTGAACAAATTTGCTCCTTCCAAAGTAAAATTGCACATCAACAAAAATGAAATAGACGACAAAATTGCTTTAGAAGTTTAAACTTAGGAGCAAGTTTGCCCAAAATTGAAATAAACGGTCATTTCATTTCATGGTAAAATCGCGTCATCTAGGGTGCAGCACTCTAACTAATGGTCAAACTTAACTGAAATAAACGATCAAGGTAAAATCACGTCAAATTTGAAACTTCTAGGATAAAATTAGTCCTTGAGAAATTTTCGAGATAAAATTAACCCTCAGTGAATACTTTTAATATAAAAATAACCTTTAACAGGGGGAAAAAACTGATGAAGTGAGACGGTTAAAATGATTGTGCTATTTAGGATATTTTTTATTAAAAAAACAGCTGAATGGTTTGGAATAGCCTCTCGAATTATTTTTTTACTACTTTAGGCCCAATTTTCATGCCTCAAATTTAGAGAGTTAAAAATACAATGACTTGTTGACCAACAAAAAATATATATACAATGACTTGAAATGAATAATACTATTACAAAATTACACAACTTTTTTCACTTCTCTCACTCTTCTTCTTGCCACTCTAAAATTCAATGCATTCCTTGTAGTTTCATGATATCTAGAATTTAAATAGTCAATGTTTAAACGTGAATGATTGGTTGAAATTGAACATATTAGAAAAGAAAAGGCCATAAAAGGATATGGTAGTTTTTTTTTTCCTGATGAAAAATTGATATGCTAGTTAAGTGTGTTTTAACAATGCCCTTAAATTTCACTTGGTGTCTTTAGATTACTTTATTTATTTCTTTTTGGTGATGCATACTAGTATTTACTGCTTTTGTAACTTATAAACAAATATCAATATTTTCAAAACTAGACCTGACATTGAATTTCAATGTTGAAATCTTTGTTAGACTATGATTGGATTAGTTTTAAACAAAATTTACACCCAATCCATTCTTTTTTATAAGATGAGATTCTTGAGTATGCCAAGTTCCGTTTTATAATATAGAATTAGGGGATGTCTAAAGAGTGTTTTTTTTTTCCTTGTAAAGTCCCTATTTTATCTCACTTAATTACAAAAATTACCAATACCATTACTATATTTTATTTTTATGTTTGACTAAAACACTCAATATAACATATTCCATCTCTCCTATATAAATGAAGGTGTTTTTGAAAAATGAATTAATTTTTTTTCATATTTATTGTACTTAACTAATTTTAATTATCTCTTCAAACAACATGATTTAGTTAATCATATTTTATAATAAAGAACAGAGGGAGTATAATTTAAAGAATATGTATAAAAAAGTCTTAGACAAAATTTATATCCTTATCATACATGGTAAATTATAGTCGATCGCACATTGTACGAACATTATAATAAAAGTATTTATTGTCTATTACTACCAAAACTATTAATATGCAAGATTAATTGTCCAACCAAGATACTAAAAGCTTCCATGTTTCAACTCTACCAATAAATTGTCATATATGTATATGACACTAAAGAAAAACCGATCAAAAGACAAAAAAAAAAAAAAAAAAAAATTGGGTTACTGAAAAATTTGTGCTGATTTTACACTACAACTGGACTGAGGAAATGATTAGTTTCCGGTCCCGCCGGACGGCGGAGTCCGACTTTGACCATATTGCATAATGCCACCGATAAAAAGTTTAGAGCAGATTGAAAATAGAACAAGAGTCATGTCGTTTACCAGTAAAAAGTATAACGGGATTCGGTGGTTATACGCTAAGAATTGTGTGCAAGCAAAAGGTAATGGCTACTTCTTTCCACAAAAGAAAACGGTATTGGCTATTTGGAATAAGTCCCTCTTCTGTCGTTTACTGAAAACCTATGGAATAAATATGTCACTTATTATTTGTCCAAAAAAAAAATATGTCACTTATTAATTGAATCTGTCACATTGATATCTCTAGAACTAAGGAATAAGGAATTAAAAAAAAAAAAAGATAAAAAACAAAGAAACTACTCCATCAATCGGAAGATAAAAATATTAACCCTTAATTATAATTTTATAAAGATTTTCACTGATAAAATATAGAAAAATGAACACCAAATTTTTGAACTTCAGTTGAAATAACTAATAAGATTTCCATTTAGCATTATTTTTAGAGTAAAATACATTAAGTATCCATCTGTTTTACCTAAAATTATATGAAAACCCCTCTATTTTGAAAACCTATATAAACCTCCCTTAAAATTAAGATATATATTACACAAACCTCTCTTATATTTTTAAAATTTTATTTCCATTCATTCAACAGTTCATTGACCATTAAGTTTAACTCTTAAATTTAGATTTTGACAAAATAGCCCCATTTAACATAATAATTATTTAAACATATATATTTGTCAAAACAATTATACAACCAAAAATTTTATAATGGATATAAATAAATTTTGTTAATATATTATAATTCTTTTAATTTTTATTATCTTATAAAATTTATTAATTTTTATTTTTCATCATTTTATTAAAACTTATTTATTTAGATTTCTTTTAAATGTTCAAAAATGGATTTTAAATATATTTTATTTTATCATAGAGTATAAATGGAATAAGTTTGATTGTTTGAGAGATTATATAAACTATTTAAATTTATAATTTATAATTTTTGAATAGTTTTGTTGCTAAAACATTTAAACACATTTAGTTTGTATATATTTATAAAAAAGATTAATCAAAATTTAAATCAATTTTTATAGCTACATCAACTAAATCAAGCAAACTTATGTATCGATATAATTAAAAATATTAAATAAATAAATTTGAAAAATAAAATTATGGAAAATGAATAATGAAAACTCTTAAATTATTCATAACAATTTTAACTAAAAATATAGATTTAGTATCATGTAGGATAAATTAGTAAATAAAATTTATTTTAATAAAATATTTAATAAAATTATTTTTTAAAAAAATATTTATAATGGTGTTCAGAGTTTGAACTTTAGTATATGTTTTCAAAATAGATAAGAAATTAATATAATTAAGGCAATACATAAGGGAATTTAAAGTATTTTACTCTTATTTGTTTTTTTAGTTTTTTAATTGTCATTCTCCCAAAAATTTGTGATGCTATATTCTATAACAAATTTGTCATTTTATCTTAGTATTGTCTGTTATAATTGACTCTCACACATACCAAATTTGTCATGTTATATTATTTTGGTCGATAATTTATGTTTGGATCTAAATAGGTGGATAATCTACTACAAAATCATTTTAATTATTGTGATTTGAAAACTCAATGTAAAAGTGTTGACTTTGATCCCACAATCAAGATGAGATAAATATAATGATTAGACGATGAAAAAGTGCCTCACCGATTTCTTGCCTTATCGGCATCTAATTATTTGCTGGTTGATCAATGTGGGTTTACGCTTACATTTTCTAAATGATTATTATTATTTTTTATTAATTATACATACATAATAAAAATAGTATAGTAGTAGTAGTAGATCAATGTGGGTTTACGCTTACATTTTCTAAATGATTATTATTATTTTTTATTAATTATACATACATAATAAAAATAGTAGTAGTAGGTAGTAAATGATAACTAGTAGGAGTAGTAGTAGCAGTAGTAGTAGCAGTAGTAGCAGTAGCAGTAGTAGCAGCAGTAGTAGTAGCAGTATGAGTAGCAGTAGTAGCAGTAGCAGAAGTAGCAGTAGTAGCAGTAGGAGCAGTAGGAGCAGCAGCAGCAGCAGCAGCAGCAGTAGCAGTAGTAGTAGAAGTAGCAGTAGCATAAGCAGCAGCAGCAGCAGTAGGAGCAGTAGCAGCAGTAGCAGCAGTAGTAGCAGTAGTAGCAGCAGTAGTAGTAGTATAGTAATAGTAGTAGTAGTAGTAGTAGTAGATGATAACTAGAAAAAATAATAATAAATGATAATTTTTGAAATGTCATATGGTAATAGTAAATGATAACTAGAAAAAATAATAATAAATGATAATTTTTGAAATGTCATATGGTAATAACGCCCAATAATTTTGTTACATGTCCATTTTATTGGAGTAACTGATAATTATTAATTAATAATTAATAGTAAATGAAATACGAATTTTAATTCTTAAATTTGCCTTTGATTATTGATTTAGTCCCTAGATTTTGATATATTACAATTTACAACGCAATTCTAATAATTTTGGGTAGAGACAAAATTACTGAGATACAATTAGGAATTGAATTTTTTTAAAATAAAATTAAAAAATTTAAATTGTAAAGAGTCAAATTTTTGGTACTAAATGATAATTAAAAAAATTGATTTTTTTGCCCAAAAAAGTTTCTTGATTGAAAGATATATTTTTCTTGATAATAATAAGAAATTATTTGAGCGCTGACGAAGGGCGTGATCTGCACACTCCATATTGAACCTTGATCCAGTCAAAGAGGTCAAACTTCGGCTTTGTCGTCATCATGTGCCAATCATATTTCCTCAGTCTACATCTAACGGATATTATAACACTAGGTAAACACGCACCTTTAACGAAGGGGTAGATTTTTAATTTTTAATTAGACTAACAGATAATAAATAATGAAATAAACTAGTGCAAATATAATAAAAAAGTTTCCACTTTATTTTTTAGAGTTAATATAATTTTTGATTCTTTTAAAAAATGTTCTCATTTTGATTTTGATCCCTTAAATTTCAAACCGTGAGTTTTAGTCTGTCAAATTTCATTTTGTTTAAAACATTAGTTCATTTAATTTAATAAAAAGCTGGATCATATTGCCTATAGAGGGACCATAACCAAAATAAAGACAAATTTGAGTACCTAAATTTGTATTAACCCTATTTTTTATTATGTTTTTTTTCCAATTATTTTTTACTATGTTCACTAGCTCTCGGTGTCTTTTTATTAATCACTTATATCTAAAAACTTATTTTAAAAATATAAGTAACTTATTTGTAGGGTATTAAATGAGATTGTGCCAATTTTACCTCTGTTGACTATATTAATGTCACCACCCATTTCCATTTCAATAATCGAAGAGTAATAAAGACGGAATTCAATGGGCATATAGAAAAGTACAATTATACTGATAAAAATATTCGTTTACAATTCCGATATCGTTCATTGACGAAAACAGAAAATACAGCGGAAACTTAATATTTGCAGAATTCTCCAAAATATCTAAGCATAAATGAATTATAATTACGATCTTGTCCTCGCCTCAAGACACGAGCCAATTACTACTCGGTGTCTACTCCTTTGCCTTTCGATCCACCGGCACTCGCTGAGATGTTTATTTAAAAATAGGGTAAAATTCCGAAGAATCCCAGTAGAGACATGCTATCGTCCATAGAAAATGCGAAAAGTAAATATGATATATGCCATGTATGCACCAATTAATGAAAAATATAAACATATCATCTACATGTATACATGAGTAGGGCCTAACCCTACTAATCTGCATCGATTGGGTTCTTACCAACTTCAATGTAAGTGCCTCTAGCATCACTAGCCCCTTTCTGGGCAAATCATGTTGATTAATAAAGTATATTTACAACCATGACATCCAAACAATCATATAACTATGGCATGATGTATGAAGGATAATGTCTCTACCTCAAAGCTTTATAACCCCTTTTTCCGGTGTGTCTCGTAACGTGTGTTGTTCCGGCTTTCGAATTGGTCCTAAAATATTAAATGTACCAGAAATAGGTCATAACCTATCCAAGTATCATTTTAGACTCTTCCATAGTGTTTTTTGTGGTTATATTAGTCTATGGTGAAAATTTACCAAAATGCCCCTGGGACCTCGGCCCGGCCCCGCCGTAATCGGCCCGATGGCAAGTTTTTCCAAAATTTTGACTAAGGTTATTCTAACTTATTTTCATCCAAGGAATCCATTTCCGGGTTTGAAATTACCAAATTCATTGTCAAATTATGAAAATACCCCTGACAACCCCTATTTAGGGATTTCAATGGCGTTTTCGTAATTATGCTTTTTTGGCCTCTACCGAAAAAGTGCCCAACTGTAAACCCACCTATATTTGCCCACTGAGTCCAATGGAATCATTCATTTCATGAAAATCCAATTGCTACTACAAGTTTTGGTCCTGGCCAAAATATTGAAGGGAAAATAGAAAAAAATAGTTGTGTTTTATCTTCCAAAACTTGTACTCTTTCACTTCTAATCCTTGGTTAACTCACTTAAACACTTCTTAATCATGTTTTAAAGGATTTTGGGCAGCATAACTCCTTAGGGTTATGGCTTTTCCAATTTTACAACTCAACCAAGAAACTTGAAAAATCAAGAAACAATAACAACAACACCGCAAGAAGGCAAGTTTATGAAGTTACCTTCTTCGGCTTCTTGGTTTCCTCTTACTCTAGGCTCCTCCTCATTCTCTTCTTGATCTCAAAGTGTGACTTCACCACCGTGGATTCATGAGAACAAGAGTTTAGAGAAGGATTTCATGACAAGACACAAGAAAACCATAAGAAATTAACCTTTTTACCTTAGATTTCCTCTTCATTCTCTCTAAACTTCAAGAGCTTTCCAAGTTCACCCTCTCTCTCTTTTCTCTTTGTCTTGGCCGAATTGTGTCTTGAAAGAGGAGGGAGAAAGTGTTTATTCATTTGGTTTTCTCCCTTCCTAACCCTTGATCTCGTCAAGGGTCAAGATTACACCACCTTATGTAACCCCCTGATTTTAAACACATAATTATAATTCGATAATGCATATTTAATACGGATTAGAGACCATTGGATGCTTTAACCTCACTTTTAACCTCATTTTAAACTTTCAGTCTCACAGTAGAATTTTCGCAAAACTTTCAAAACTCTTTTTCCCATTCTGGTCTCAATTTCAACATTTGAATATAATTACCTGTGCAGTTAATATACATTCAATCATATCAGAGTGTATAACCAAATCCCCGGCAACTCCCGGGTTCTATACATATAACCTGAGGTTCATAAGTATCCACTAGGGGATTACTCAACTAAAACTGAAGGTAATATTCCTAATTCGAATTATACAGTAATCCCGAGTTCAAAATAGATAACCAACATCTCAAAAATCCCTAGTATCACTAAAGATCCTAAGTGCTTCGGGTTGGCCGCTTCTCCTTTGAGCCACATGCCCTGTCTGAAATATTAGTCATAGGAAAGAATGAGATTCAAGCGAATCCCAGTAGTAACAAACCACTCACACAATGCATAACACCAAGCATGTATATAAATCACAACCAGCAACAGCAGCAGCAATCTCAAAGATACATAGTTTTCATCACAACGACAGTACTCACGGCTGTATGCACAATACGATAGCTCTCGCTGTAATAATAATCACGACAGCTTACGCTGTATTCACAATAACGAAAGCTTACGCTATAATCATAATAACGACAGCTTACGCTGTAAACGACAGCTTGCGCTGTAAACGACAGCTTGCGCTGTATACGACAGCATGCGCTGTATACGACAGCTATCACCAGCTGTAATCGCAGCAGCATCAAAGAATCTTCACATAACAGTGATAACACACACATACAGAGCATTATACATAGTGTAAGAGGGAGAGAGTCACTACCTGATCCTTTCCCGACGCTTCTTGGCACTGCTGGCTCACGAGGACGGCAAATATCAAATCCTGTAAATCAAATTAGGGACAACCCGTCAATCTCTTTTCCAAGTTCTTTTCTCTATAATACTTTAAGTTGGTTATCATTTGAACTCTTTAGGTGACTATTTTAGGCCTAAACATATGCCTAAAGGGTTGGGAAAGGCTATACCAAAAACCGCCTTTAAAAGTGCTAAACACAGATTTTTGGGGGTGGGCCGTGGCCCACAATCCTTGGGCTACGGCCCAAAACTACCCAGAAACATTTGGGCTGCGGCCCAACATCCTTGGGTCGCGGCCCAAGAAAATCCAGTTTCTGGCTGAACTTCCAAAAATCATAACTAATTCAGGAAAAATCTAAATGGGGTGATTCCAAAGCCAAATGAAAGCTATTTAAGTCCTCTTTCAAGGAAAAATACTGGCCATAACTAGAAATCACCACAAAAATCCAGATTTACCAAAAACCTAACATTGTACCAAAACAGGGTCCAGCTTTGATGCCAAATTTTGGACAGTTCAAACTCCCAGCTCAAAAAGCGAAATGACACAAAATTTATGTCCATTTTGAAGCCTGAGATGTGAACTTTAAGACTGGAAAGTTTCATACTTTTTCAACATCATTTGCCCAGTCAAAACGTCCACACCATCTGACTGCCCAGAACAGACTTATATTGGACAGATTTTCCAGATTTTGCCAATTGGTTTCCAATGGTCCCTAATTTCAAATCACATACTATTTTCACACAATTTGGCTCAAGGAACACATTGGAGCCATCAAAATGACCATATTCATTATCCATAAGCATGTTCTACCACAATCACCACATGTCACCTTAACATCTCCAATCAACACACACATTGCAATCCATTCCAACCCAAAATTCCAAGCCAATTCCAAAGGCACAAAGACACTCTATGACACTAATTTCCACACTAAACACTAACCAAATCATGCTTTTCAAAATTTACCAAAAATCAGGGCAAATTCCAAAGTCCTCAAGACTCAACCAATGATCAAAGCAACCATACCAAAGTGCTTCTAATTCTTACCTCTTCTTCTTCCTAGAGCCAATTCTTCAACTCTTCAACTTCCAAATTTCCACAAGTTCTCAAACTTCACCAACCAAAATTCTGAAACCATAGGAATATAGCCCTCAACCTCATGAACAACATTAATGAAAGTAAATTGAGCATTTATGGACAACTTCTCACCTTTCTTTAAGCCTTCTTCTTTCTCTTTCTTGCCTAACTTCAGAGAAAATGGAGAGAATGGAGAGAGATGAGAGATATTGATGAGGAAGATCACTTTGCCTCACACACACATAACCGACTAGGAAGAGAGGAGAAAGAGAAAATGGTTTGAAACTTTGACTTTCATCTAAGGGTCATTATTTTGACACTTGGCACCATCCCATTCTTCCTACCATGACTTCATATTAGCTTGCATGCATAGGATTCCACCCTTTGGTCTTTCAATCTTAGCCATTGATCTTGATTACCAAGGGGTTTCCTCTCCAGTAACTTACCAGTCGATCGGTAAATTTACCGTTTTACCCCTAATTAGCACAATGCACGATATATATACTTCAAAAGTGCTCAATTAATATTAATTACATTACTTTGAAGTTGCTAATCCTTGGTCACAATCTAGGATATTACACCTTACATGCCCCATTCCTTCAACCGTACTTCACACCATACCTTCTTACTTTTTGCCATCCCTTCTTAACTTTATGTCATGCCTTCACATCATATGGGTCCAATTGAATTATGACTAGATTCCTTCTAGTTACACAAACCATACACCCTTCTCTTTACTCTAACTATACCCATTTCTTCTCCCTTATTTTCATAGTTGGACGAAATTTAGGGTGGAGAAGAGAAGAAAATGTTTTTCATAAATCCCATAATTCATATAGTTGTATTATGTATCATTTCCCCTAATTTCACAATTCTTGATTTATTCCATCAAGAATAATCCAATTATGCATTTTCCTTGATTAATTGAGATTAACTTCAATTAATTAGAAAATAATTAATCTTGGGCTAAATTGGAGAAATTATGATTTGCCATAGCCTTTGTAATTTAATTAAATTCTTGGATTTATTTGCCCATTTCCTTATGAATATGAATATTTCAAAATTCACAAGATCCAAATTCATGAATTTTCACCATTTTATTGACTTACTCAAATAATTACAATATATTTTTGGTGAATATAAAATTTGGATTGTTATAGTTCTCCCCACTTAATTAAAATTTGTCCCCGAAATTTACTACGCTTATACATTCATAAGCTCCGAGTAATACTTCTTCATACTCTATTACATGTTCTGGATCAGTTTGCTACTTTCATAAATACGTGGTCACCTACTTCAAATTCTAGAGGTTTTCACCTCTTATCTGCATAACTTTTCTGTTGGCTCTGAGCAGCTAGCAACATCTGCTTAATCAACTTTATCTACTATCGGTATTATCTTATGGTTCAATGCATCAATGACAACATTAGCTTGCCCTGGACAATATTTACATTCCAGGTCCTACTCTTTCAACAACTCTATCTACTTACATTGCGTCATATTTCACTCTTTTAGGTCATACACATATTTCAATGTTTGTGGTAGCAGTATAACTCCCCAATTATGCTATAAAGGCAACGTTTCTGATTTAATGCAAATATTATTATCATCAACTCAAGATTATGGATGGAATAGTTCAATACCTGAAGTTTCAGCTAATGAGATGCGTACGCCCTCACTTGGCTCGCATCAATTCTCATCTAAATCTATGCATGTTTGCATCTGAGGATTCAGTTCCCTTCCTAATCCATGCCATCTGACATTAGTGAAAACAACAATGGCCCACTATGGATTTGGGATTATCAATGTTGGTACTCTAATAAATTTTCATCATCAGCTCTTCAAAACTCCTTTCACAATCATCATCCCATACATAATGTTGAGTTCTGGGAAATTTTGATATAAACATCTCATCCTTTTTATTGTCACACCCCAATCTCTGACTTGACCCTATTTACTGATACCAGATCACCTAGCCTAGAGGCACCTGCCTCGGGATCAAGGGTGGACTCACACCCCCAATCTTTGACTGGACCTCACTTACTGATACCAGATCACTTGGCCTGGAGGCACCTGCCTCGGGGTTGAGGGTGGACTCACAAGGAATATCTGCGTATCATAATCACATATTCTAGCATTCTCAGCTTAGTACTGCTTCCACTTTACCAGGGTTCATTAGGATCCCTTGCCATGAGACCACTTAGCCCAGACATATTACCTCTGAAAGCCATAACTCACATTTAATCGACTTGGCATAGAGTTGATTTTCCCTTCACCATGTTTTATTCTATTCATAATTATTACTCACGTGTCATTTTACTTCGTGAGTTTACTAATAGGTCATCAACAAACCAGATTTTACGGATTATCGCTAAGCTATGCAGCCCTACAACAGTAGACAATCAAGTCCATTAGTGATTCAAGTCCCTTGGCATTCATCATGCCATTCATACATCGACTGTGGCAATCCTGACACCTGTGGGTGTAGGTACATTCTATTCGTATGGGAATCTACATATACTTACCAATGCTACTAAGCTTTCTAGGGTGGCCCATTCATATACACCGAAACAGATTCTAGAGAATTCGTTAGCCTACTAGGCTGTCAAAACACAATTCCCTACTATCATTTATTACATTATAATACCTTGCACGATTTAGGCCATATCTAATGCCTGAGGAGTCAATTCAACTACTAAGTTTGATCCTCCTATACAATTCTCTCAATCACAACTCAACCTCAATTTCATAGAGGTTCAAAATCATTTTACCTCAATTATGGCTATTGTCCATCCATATCGTTCGGAAGGACCTAGGGATTTACTAATCACTGTCTTATCTTTTATTTTCTCTATTCTGTTCGCATGGAGGACTAGCTTCCATAATTTAAACAAACATCAAACATTACTAGGGATTAGATGTCACAAAAAGTAATTAAAACTCAAACCATGCATTAAGTTGTCATTTAAAGAAATCGTACCTTGGATAAGTTCAGGGGATTTTCTAGCTTCCACCTAAATTATCGCATGGGCCACACTTTGGGCTCCAAGTCTAGACTCCTCTCGTTGTTGCTTCTGTGGGCAATCGCTAGCAAGATAACTTGGCTTTCAGTAGTTGTAGCAAATCTGTAACCTGATCAGACATGGTTAATTACCATATGGCTGGGTGCAATGCCCACACGTCTTATTTTTGGAGGATCTTTGCTCGCTACCGCTATCATCCCGATACGGCTTTTTATAATTGACGCCAGAGGGAACTTCCTGATTCTTAAATTTTTGAGTAGAATTCCCACTACCAAACACATCCTTGTAGTTGTCACTTCTGTCAAGGTACAAGCTCAACAAGTCATTCTCAGTAAGTTGACATTCTTCAACCGCCTTGATGAACACTGTAAAGCGTTTAGAAATCAATTTCTTTCTCAATTCTAGCTTTAACCCTTGTATCAATATATTGGAGCTCCACTCCTCGTCATCCCGATTCTTAGGTACGAGGAATATCGATACAATCGGACATAACACACCAGGTACTCATCAAAGCTCTCTTCATTATCCTGTAGTATGTTGAGGAATTCCTTTTCTTTTGCTAGCTTGTCTGGTTGAGAGAAATATCTTTTATTAAATTTCCACTGGAACATTTCCCATGTTGCTGGAATATTCCATGCCTGTAGAGTCAACGCTGTATTCCTCCACCATATATTCGCCTCTCCTTCTAGTTTGCGAATGGCTAGCTGGACTTTAATGTCATTGGAGTACATCAGCCTTGTAAAAATTTTCTCCAATGCGGATAACCATTCTTCTGCTTGCAGGGGATCAAATCTCCCATGGAAGGTAGGAGGTTGTTGTTTCTCAAATCGTTTCACCCATGTTTGGAAGACATTCATTTCATAAACCAATGTGGGTGGTGGCTCCTGATGAGGTTGCGCAGATGAACTATATTCACCTACTTGCCTTTCACGATGTTCTAATCTCTCCTGTCTCTATCGTAACTAGCGTAGTTCATCTCTCAAATAATTTTGCACAAGTTGTTGTCGTGCCATCTCATTCCGTATTTGGTGCATAAAGTCAGGGCTAACCTCCCCGTTTAGGTCATAATCTCCTTCCCTTGTACGTATCATTTTGCTACCTCACTAAATGAAATAAGGAAAAATAAATTTCCATATAGACACAAGGGCATTCTCATCATTTCATAATAATTCGGGTACACGAATACATTAAATATTTACAATAGTTATAGGGAACTAGAGACATTACTCAACTTACAACTTACTGTTAGGGGTGTACATCGGCAGGGCTGGGCAGGGCATGGACCATGCCAGAAAAAAGAATGGGCGGCGTTTTGAGGCCCGTTGCCCGGCCCTGCCCAATGAAAGCTCGAGTAATTTTGGGCTGGGCTGGGCGGGGCAGGGCAGGGCAGGCTTGTGTGCCCAAAAATCTCTCAAAAATTTAAAAATAATAAAGTATTAAATAATAATAATATAGAAAAAATATATAGTTTGGTATTTCAAAAACATATTTTATACTATAGTCCTTTTAAGATTTTATTACTTAGATTTGATTCATGGGCCAATAAAACAAATTAATTCAATAGAGATTATTTTCTTATTATTTGAAAATAATTTACTTTTCAAAAACTCAATTTACCCACTTCTTATTTAAATATGTGTATGAAAAAAATATGTCTATATGCCTAGTAAATACAAAATATGTTTATTCATTAAATTCTAATTGAATAGTAAGTAAATAATTGTTCAATTATATATACAATATTTTTTTTTAAATACAATTATACATACATATTGGTTTTGAAATTGTGCCATAAGGGCCAATTATTGTACTTTGAACATTATTATTTTAATGAAATTTCTCCATTCTATTATCATATTATTTGTATGTTAACTGTGATAATTGTATCCTTGAATAATTCATAAAGATTGTCCTAAAATGTCCCTGGTCGGTCATCTATGCGGGAGCAGAGATGAAACAAGATCAGTATGACTTTGATAAGATATGGAAATACGAATCAAAGTCTTAGGCACTTGTAAGAGTACAAGGTGCTGGGCCGACCCACTATGAGAAAGCTACATGGATCAAGTCATAAGCTTTTCTCATGTATAACCACATCACAATGCCCTTAGACCTGAGGTCATCATGGATTCCTACATGAGAGTTGCTAAACTTTGAACTAGTCAAAAGTCACTTTTGACAGGGTGATGATAAAGGCTACGATCGGACTTGGTGGTTTTTCATGTAGAGGAATATGTATGATCAAGATGGAATTTGTCCCTCACATTAATAGAGAGATATTACTGGGCCCCTCGATGAGTGAGTCTGAGAAATGTATGGCCATACTATGATGAAAGGAGTTTCTGTCTCTGTTATCAGGCTACTCAGGAATCGAGAAAGTAATGGTCAGGAACAAGAGGATGACATTATCCATGCCTTATCCTTGATCGATATATCGTGTGACAAAAGGGACGTAATATGGTTGTATGACAGGTTGCATCGTGATAACGATCCTCATATGAATTGGGTAGTTGTAATGTCTTGCTAGAGGATGCTTGTGACTTTTGGGTTAGTATAGTTAATAACTAACATGATAGAGATATAGTATCTCAGATTTAATTTATATTTATGAAGATAAATTAAATCTAATGGCTCTTTATTTGGATTAAATAAATAGGTTAAATTAAAACTGTTGGACAGATTTAATTTAAACTGAACTTATTTAATTAGCTCATCAAGATAATTAATTATTAATTAATTTCAAAATTAATGATGATTAATTTTGAAATTTGAAAATAACACTCATGGGTTATAAACTTGATAGAGCAGATATATTCATATGCACATGAGAATTGAGAGCCGCAAGTAAAACCCTAGGAGACATTAGAGGCGCTAGCACGCAGTCTCAGTTGGAGAGCATTCGTGTGGATACCAGTAGAGGGAGCGGACCTGACGTGTTGGCTCCTAGAGATCGTGAAAACTCTGAATCACCAAAAAGGTATGAATCCTTCCAACTTGGTTTAAACGCCGTTGATAGATCCTCGATTAGGATCGGTGAAAATTTTAAAATTATTCCACTGTGCCTACCGATTCTAACAATTGGGCAGGGCCAAATGGGCAGGGCAGCACACCTTGCCCGGTGCCCAGCCCTGCCCGGTATTTGGCCTGGCCCGAAGATGCCCAAATGATTTATGGGCTTATTTTTTAGGGCTGGGCTGGGCATTTTTTTGTCGGGATCGGGCGGGCATTGCGGGCCTCTGGGCCTCATGAACACCCCTACCTACTGTACATCATAATATCAATTCTAATACCATTATTAGAATTGTTATTCCTGACGTTCTGATACCATCATTACGTGTATCATTTCCTTTATCCAACGCACTACTGTCTGTGACATATTGTCTTTTACATATCCCAAAATATCATTTCTCTGTACCCTCTCAAAATACCGACTCTAACTAACTCTTTCTCTGTCTGTCGGTTCCGCCTGACTGCCCTTGTTGTACATGCTGGTCAGCTCGATCACCAAGATAACTCGCATAGGCCCCACATCACAGCTCGGTGTACATGAAATCTCGTACTAGCCCTCTCATATGCTTCTGGAAAGTCCAGAAGTTCACCTTCGGGCCCCACTCGACAATGAGGTTCTTCTGTCTTTTCTAGAATACTGTATTTGAGAAGAAGTACATTGTGGAAAGAACCCAAAACTCATTGGTCACCGTAATCTCCAACGACATCAGTAGTCGGTACAATGTCTCTACGCCGTCAAGGAATGCATCATACCAGCCCCTCGAGGTATTGTGCTCCTGTAATGCCCTGTACAACTTGGCCATGAGAAGGTAGTATAGCTCCATGTCCGGCTTCAGATTATACAACACCTATACAAGCTCTGCCTGAGATTCTTGGTCACTCATCTCATCCAACGGAATTTCCTCTGGCGCATCCCCAGTATAACCAACCTCTGTCATTGTCGTCCCGCTATCGCTACTAATCTCAATCACAGGCTCATTTTGACCATCCATAATGTCCTATCGCCATGTAAATAAAACCATATAGTATACATTTCTGATAATGCCAGAACCGCTTAATAGCTCTGATACAAAAAATGTCAACACCCGTTTCCATTTCGATAATTGAAGAGTAATAAAGACAAAATTCAATGGGCATACAAAAAAGCACAATTACATTGATAAAAATATTCGTTTACAATTCCGATATCCTTCGTCGATGAAAAACAGAAAATACAGTGGAAACTTAATATTTACATAATTCTCCAAAATATCTAAGCATAAACGAATTATAATCACGATCTTGTCCTCGCCTCGACACACGAGCTAATTACTTCTCGGCGTCTACTCCTTTGGCTTTCAATCCACTGGCACTCGCTGAGATATTTATTTAAAAATAGGGTGAGATTCTAAAGAATCCCAGTAAAGACATGCTATCGTCTATAAAAAATGCAAAAAGTAAATATGATATATGCCATGTATGCACCAATTAATGAACAATATAAAAATATCATTTGCATGTATATATGAGTAGGGCCTAACCCTACTAATCTGCACTGGTTGGGTTCTATCCAACTTCAGTATAAGTGCCTCTAGCACTACTAGCCCTTTTTTGGGCAAATCATGTTGATTAATAAAGTACATTTACAACTGTCATGCCCTTACCTTATTTTAACCTTTTTTCAGAGTATTCACGGAAAACGATATGTGGTTTGGTAGGCAACACAGGAATAACATGAATATACTGATAATAAGTGCATGATTACATAAATTCCCCATAGGGGTTCGTACATGATCATTACCATCAATGTAGCCACACAGGGCTACTTGGGTATCTAAACCCGTCCCAGTGAAACAGAGACATCTTCTCGTCTTCGTTCCACTACTGCAATCCCCTCATATGGTTCTCTGCATTGTTCTTAGCATATCTTCTGTCTTCCCCTGTCTAAATTGTTGGTAGGGGAGGGTGAGATTCTAGAGAATCTCAGTAAGAAAATAATACCAATATGCATGTACAGTAAATGTTTAATGCATGACATGTTTGCATCACATAACTCATGGTCACACAATGAAAAATCCGTAAGCTCAATGCTTCGAACAATATACTTATGGCCATAGCATAAATTGAAACAAAGCTTCAAATCATTCATACATGTTTCACATAATCAAGCAAAGCAATAAAATGCATCAACACACTAACACAAATATCATATATATGCAGGAGAGGTAAGTTCCCTACCTTAACCCTTTTTCGCTTCAAAATGCGTGCCTCGATCTACATGCAAACAGCTCGGGGCTCCATATTCAATCCTACAATGCCAAATGTACTACTTAGACACTTCCATAGTGTTTCTAGGGGTTATATGAGTTTATCTTGAAAAATTACTAAAATACCCCCAGGGACCCCGCCCGGCCCCGCCATACCCAGTCCGGCTGCACTTTTCCCGAAATTCTAACATGGGCTATCCTGACATATTTTTGTTTAAGGAACCCATTTCCGGATTCATAATTATCAAATTCATTGCCAACTTATGAAATTACCCTTGGCAACCCCACGTTAAGGGTTTCAGGGGCGTTTTCGTAATTATGTTTTTTCGTCCTTTTTCGAAAAAGTGACCAATTGTAACCCCACCTAATTTTCCCTCCTGAATGCAATGGAATCATCAAATCATTGAAAATCCAACTCTAACCCTTAGATCTAGCCCTGGCCAAAATCTTGGTATACTTTGGGAAGAATCGGTGTTTTTCGGTTTCGGCTCCATAAACGTGTTCCTTTATACTCCTAACCACTTTATTGACTATTCCATTAGGTTACAACTACCATTTAGTACCAATTTGGGCAGCATAACCTCTAGGACAACCCATTTTCCAAATTTACAAACAAAGACAATCCGGTAAAATTTCACTGATTAAATTGTCCACAGCAGCCAGAATAGTCAATATACGAGAGTTTGGAAGTTAACTCAAACTCCCATTAGCTTTTCTCAAGAGTGGCTGAAACCCTAGCTTCCCAAACACCAAATTGAGCTTCACAACCTTAAATCACATGAATAGGAAGCTTAGGAACGTAGTTATACGCATTACGAACCGATTTACCGAAGAAATACTTACCTTTGCAAGTTTTTTCCTCCTCTTCTCTCTCTAAAATCTGAGTTCTCTCTCTCTTAGGGTCTGTTATGGCGTCAGATTTGTTAGAACAAGCGTTTCACCCAAGAGGGGGGTGAATTGGGTGATACTAAATATTTTGTTGCAAATATAAAACTTGATGGTGAATATAAAGCAGTAAAGAGTAAGGAGAAATATCACCGAAGCGTACACCAGGAGTTATAATGGTTCGGCCACAATCACTTTGACCTACGTCCAGTCCTCAGAGCATCTTTGAGAGTTTCACTATAATTTTCAAGATTCAGTGGGTTCTTGGCACCTCGGTACAAGCAAATTCCTTCGCCTGGACACTCGCTCCCCCTTACAAGTTGTAATTCAATCTCAACTCAAGGTTCCATAACCTTAAGTTGCATCAATAAGAAATATTGAGTTTGAATGAAATATCTCTCTTACAAAGTGAATAAGAATCATTGAAGTACAAAATTACAAGTATGTGTAAAAATAGAGTATTGAGCGTGCACTTGATAATGCGTTTGTGTGTGTTCTTGTTATCATCTCTGTTTGGATGTTCTCATATATATATAGATGTGTTGATAATGACCGTTGGAACATTTTCTTCTCACCCGTTAGAGTTGCGCAGCAATATTTGACCGTTTACCAAATTTGAAAACTATCCGTTTGTGGTAGGTGGCGGTAGGTACAACTTTGACATTACTTTTGATTTTCCTCATATAGCAAGATCTCTTTATTGTTTATCTGCAAATATGCTAAGAATACTAATATAATGAAGGGTTAATCATATAGGAAACAAATCAATGAACGTTGGAATGATTTCTGAATTTCTGGACTTGGATACTCGAGTGGTCCCTCGAGTGTTCATTAAGTTTACTCGATTATCTTCGTGAAAATATTGATAGAGAGCAAGTCAATAAATGAACATCACATTACTCGGGTAGTACATGGAGTAAACAAATTTACAAACCTTGGAAATACCTGTTTACTCGAGTACTCACTCGAGTATACTACAATTTTCTTCAAAGGTTACTCGAGTGATTTTTCAAATAACCCGGCAGATTACTCGATGCTTCACTCCAGTAATGTTGGCAGGATTTCAGGCCGAGAGCACTTCAAGTTTTGCTTACCTGTTTACTCGAGTGCCGCCTCGAGTGAACATCTATTTTCTGCATAGCTTACTTGAGTGGATACTTCAAGTGCATTGTAAATAACTCTGCAGATCATTCGATTACTGACTCGATTAATCTCGTTCAAGTCTTTGACATAGAACATTTTCATACCTGCATACTTAAGTGGTGCCTCGAGTGAATTGTGATAATAACATTTCAGATTAATCGAGTGTTACCTTCAAGTTTTGTTTACCACAGTGATTTACTCGAGTGGCTCCTCGAGTAACATTGGCAGGATTGAAATGCCGAGAGCAACATATTTCTTGAAGCAGGGACTCGAGTAACTCTCCTTTTCACTTCATATCACTCGAGTCATCCCTCGAGTGATGTATCTGGCCGTGAGTTACTTGAGGTTCTGTGCTCTAGTTACTTCAAGTTTCTGTCTCATTACTCGAGTTCTTACTCGAGTGGCCCTTTAGAAATTCTGCCAGTGATAAAGTTTCTCAGCTTTCTCTTTTGGCCTTTCTTCAGTACTCCAGTGCTTACTTCAAGTGATGATTTGCTCTGTCATTACTTTGTTCAAACTTGTTTGTTTATCAAATCTTTTTCACATCCATTCTTTATTATCATCAAAACATGTGAGATCTAACAAGATTCAGGGCTGAAGAAGAAGGAAAGAGCTTATATCATATTATATATTCTATTCTATTCATTTACTAATTTTCCAAAAATTTTGGATTTTACAAAATTCTGGCAGATTTCTGCCCAAACTTTGAAAAATCATAACTAATTCTAGAAAAATAAAACTGAAGTGATTCCAAAGCCTATAGAACCCTTATTGAGTTTATACTCAGGTACCCAAGAGTGAAAGACAGCGAGTGCACACCCGATAGCACAAGAACTCTTAGAAGGCTACAATACTCTAGTCCAGAAAACCACACTCGAGTGAGGTCTCCTTCATTCAAGTATCTGTACAATATCACTTGAGTAAGGCCATCTTCACTCGAGTGTTCAGTGAACAATATCAGGTTCGAGCTTTCCAAAAGGGGATCTTTGAGATAGTTCTTCCAACCCTTTTAGGACTTGTGTTAGAGCCATGTGTGAGGGTTTAAGCAACAGTAATGATAACCAACATTAAGTGTTATGAAAGTGAGAACTTGGAGTAGAGAATTACCCGATGTACTTTATTTGGTTTATAGGGTTTGATATTCTTCCTGATCGTGAGCAGCCGGAGCTGGAGCTTACATGGAAAAAGAGTAGGAAACTTACCTCTCCTGCATATATTTGAAATTGTGTTGGTGTATTGATGCATGTTATTGCTTTGCTTGGTTATGTGAAACATACATAGTGATTGAAGCTTTGTTTCAACTTATGCTATGGCCATGAGTATATTGATTGAACATTGAGCATGCAGATATGTCATTGTGTGAACATGAATTATTATTGCAAGCATGTCATGCATTAAACGCTTATCTTACATGCATATTGGTATTGTTTTCCTACTGAGATTTTTCATAATCTCACCCTCCCCTACCAACAATGTAGACAGGGCAAGTGGATCAAGATTGAGCAAGCAACCAAGGGCGGCTAGGTCTCTTTATGGGCAAGTGCATTGGTAGTTGGTTATCGTTATATGTTGGTATAATTGTATATGTTTAGTTGTATATATTCTGATGATAGATTGGAATGTGTATTTGGAATGAGTACTATGTAATTCCCGTATGAGGGCTTGAATGGGCGATTATGCCTTGTAAGGCTTGATTAGTATATGAAACCCAGGATTGTCGGGGATTATGTTGTGCACTCTGATTGTAGTAAATGTGATTTATCTTCGTGTGGTAATTATATTCGAAAGGCGAATATGAGACCAGGTTATTTATTTTTCGAAAAGTATTTGTAAAAACCTCGTCATGTGATGGGTTAGTAAATGTTATTTGACTGTTATTGGTCTCTATTTCACTTAATTGGTGTATTTTGGATATAATTGTGGCAGGGAGTTACATTTTTGGCATTCGCCGATTAAATTGACCACAACAGCCAGAATAGTCAATATACGAGAGTTTGGAAGTTATCTCAAGATCCCACTAGCTTTTCTCAAGAGTGGCTGAAACCCTAGCTTCCCTAACACCAAATTGAGCTTCACAACCTTAAATCACATGAATAGGAAGCTTAGGAACGTAGTTATACGCATTATGAATCAATTTACCGAAGAAATCACTTACATTTGTAAGTTTTTTCCTCCCCTTCTCTCTCTACAAATCTAAGTTCTCTCTCTCTCTTAGGGTCTGTTATGGCGTCCAATTCAGGGCTGAAGAAGAAGGAAAGAGCTTATATCATAATATATATTATATCCTATTCATTTACTAATTTTCCAAAAATTTCGGATTTTACAAAATTTTGGTAGATTTTTGCCCAAACTTTGAAAAATCATAACTAATTCTAGAAAAATCAAATTGAAGTGATTACAAAGCCTATAGAACCCTTATTGAGTCTAGTTTCAAGAAAAAATATAGACTTTTGCTAGCTGAAATCAAAAAATTCCCAGAATTTCAATCTTTGCATGTTGTTCCAGAAAATTTCCAATTTTTCTATGCTGACTTCAAAAATTCATATCTTTTTGTATATAGCTCTAATTGATTCATATGACTATCAAATTAAAGCTTAGGATGTCTAATTTCACTCTGTAAAAGTTCATAATTTTTGCTCATCATTTGTTTATATAAAATCGCATGACAAGCTCATTGGCTCATAGACGATTTCACCAAATACATAATTACTTTCTCCAAAATTCACCATTTTACTTTCTTAATACCCTAAAGATATTAGAGACATTAGAGAAAAGATTTGGGATACCTGATAAACCGGGGCTTTGTAATCCACTTAATTTAGGTTTATTCCTAAGCCTCTAATTCCAAAATTCAGGGTTTTACAACAACCATGGTATCCACATAATCATATAACTATGGCATGATGTATGAAGGATAATGTCCCTACCTCAAAGCTTTATAACCCCTTTTTCTGGTGTGTCTCGTAACGTGTGTTGTTACGGCTTTCGAATCGATCCTAAAATATTAAATGTACTAGAAATAGGTCATAACTTATCCAAGTATCATTTAGACTCTTCCATAGTGTTTCTTGTTGTTATATTAGTCTATGGTGAAAATTTACCAAAATGCCCCCGGGACCCCGACCCAGCCCCGTTGTAACCGGCCCGATGACACGTTTTCCTAAAATTTTGATTAAGGCTATTATGACTTATTTTCGTCCAAGGAATCCATTTTCCAGCTTGAAATTACCAAATTCACTATCAAATTATAAAAATACCCTTGACAGCCCCTATTTAGGGATTTCAGTGGCGTTTTCATAATCATGCTTTTTCGGTTTCTACCGAAAAAGTGCCCAATTGTAATCCTACCTATATATGCCCATTAAGTTCAATGGAATCATTTATTTCATGAAAACACAACTGCTACTACCAGTTCTGGTCCTGGCTGAAATATTGAAGGGAAAATAGAAAAAAATAGTTTTGTGTTTTCTTTTTCAAAACTTGTACTCTTCCACTTCTAATCCTTGGTTAACTCACTTAAACACTTCTTAATCATGATTTAAAGGATTTTGGGCAGCATAACCCCTTAGGGTTATGGCTTTTCCAATTTTACAACTCAACCAAGAAACTTGAAAAATCAAGAAACAACAACAACAACAACACCGCAAGAAGGCAAGTTTATGAAGTTACCTTCTTTGGCTTCTTGGTTTCCTCTTACTCTAGGCTCCTCCTCCTTCTCTTCTTGATCTCAAAATGTGACTTCACGACCATGGATTCATGAGAACAAGAGTTTAGAGAAGGATTTCATGACAAGACACAAGAAAACCATAAGAAATTAACCTTTTTACCTTAGATTTCCTCTTCATTCTCTCTAAACTTCAAGAGCTCTCCAAGTTCACTCTCTCTCTCTCTCTCTCTCTTTTCTCTTTATCTTGGCCGAATTGTGTTTTGAAAGAGGAGGGAGAAAATGTTTATTCATTTGGTCTTCTCCCTTCCTAACCCTTGATCTCGTCAAGGGTCAAGATTACACCACCTTGCATGCCCCATTCCTCCAACCATACTTCACACCATACCTTCTTACTTTATGCCGTCCCTTCTTAACTCTATGCCATGCCTTCACATCATCTGGATCCAATTGAATTGGGACTAGATTCCTTCTAGTTACACAAACCATACACCCTTCTCTTTACTCTAACTAAACCCATTTCTTCTCTATTATTTTCATGGTTGGACAAAATTTAGGGTGGAGAAGAGAAGAAAATGTTTTTCATAAATCCCATAATTCATACAATTATGTATCATTCCCCATAATTTCACAATTCTTGATTTATTCCATCAAGAATAATCCAATTATGTATTTTCCTTGATTAATTGAGATTAACTTTAATGAATTAGAAAATAATTAATCTTGGGCTAAATTGGAAAAATTATTGGATTTATTTGCCCATTTCCTTATGAATATGAATATTTCAAAATTCACAAGATCCAAATTCATGAATATTCATGATTTTATTGAATTACTCAAATAATTACAATATATTTTTTGTGAATATAAAATTTAGGGCATTAGAATTAATAAATTAATAAAAGATAGAGAGGAGTGTAAATGTAGAGAGATGAAGGAATGTGAGAGAAAATGTGCACTCTTTTATAAATAAGGGTAAATCTGAAAAAATTTATCCATTTAACACTTTTCTTAATTTGTGATAATGAAATAGAAGTGATTTATAAATAAATACTGAGTGATAAAATTAAAAGTTAGACAAAACTTAAGTCCATTTACTTATATTCATTAGATCTAATTTTCCTATTATATTTTTATTATTAATAATGGTTTCAAAAAATTTTGTAATTTCATCCTTGTGAATTTTTATTATGACTAAAGTATACGTTTAATCTTTTATATTTGTGTCAATTTTTATTTTAATTTCTTAATTCTATAAATTGTATTTTTTTTGTCATTTATAAAGTATATTTTTAATCTCACGATGTAAACACTGTTAGTCTTATTAATGGAAAATGATGACTCTTTAAATTTATGTGACAAATGCGCAACTAAGTGCTAATAAATTATTTTTTCAGTTTTTTTTAAATTTTAATGTACTAATATTTTAGCACTATCTAGAGATTTGAAAAATATTTTTCTTTTGAATCTATGGCCAGAGCTTGCTCTTAAAACATCTTCTCCTCTTGTTCTATTGGTTGGCACGGTCCCTTCTAAACATGAATTTCCAAACAACCTCCATGTATGAAAACATGTTTTGTCAGTATTTAATTATACGGACGTCACTTAAATTTGATGAAATGTTGGCAACAAGAATGAAACCTTAAAATTAGGGTTATTTTCATTTTAAATAATTTTTTAATTCCCCAATTAAAAGTATAAAAATATTACCTTAAAAGAATAAAAATACAAATATACTTTGTCAACGTTTAATTTTGCAGTTATCACTTAATTTTGATGAGTCGGTATCTTTTGTTAAATAAGACTAATCGTGTTATGATTCTAGAACTAAAAATATATTTTATAAATTTAAGAGAGTAAAATGAAATTGATACAAATATAAAATATTAAATATATATTTGGGTTTTTATTATTAAAAAAGTTATATGCTAAGATTATATCTCTTAAAAATTATATCTCTATGACATCATCAAAGATATACTTCAAAGTTCAAACTCCATGTGTTTTAATTTTAAATAAATATAAATTTTATTCATTCAATCAATCTATATATTTAAAATAAAATTTAATTGTTATATATGTGGAATAAATATAAGGAAAAAAAGCGGAAACCAACAAAATTCTTTTAAAGGAACTAATTTAAATTTTGGGCATCATGAAAACACGCTTAGCTAGCATATACTCGCTTTCAAGTTCTTTTCCCTTCCTACATATTTAAGATTAACCAAACAATCTCGTTGAAGCATGCAATGACTTTTCAGGTTTAAGCTCTCGTTATTATAAAAATGTTTAGTTTATAAAAAATCAATAATATGACATATGTGCTCGTCAGTTTCCTTTGACTTTATAGTTTATTGTGCCAACTATTGAAATGTAATTCAATCGTCATATTGTAGACCCAAGAGGCGTTACTTCCGTTAACTTTTAAAAATTTTTAAAATTTTATTGTATCCCTTAATTTAAAATAAAATTAAGTTTTTAGAGTATAAAAATAATCACTAGTACAGAAAAGGGTTTTTAGACCGAAACATTTAGACCGGTTACAACGGATAAGGTCTTAAAAATATGACTGGTGGCATTTTAGTAATTATGATGAAATATTAAGACCGGTTATTAATATAACCGGTCTTAAAAATACTTTTAAGACCGGTTACAAAACAACCGGTCTTAAAATATATACAATAAAAAAAAAATAAAAATATGTAATATATTTTTTAGACCGGTTTTAAAAATAACCGGTTTAGAAAATATTATCTGAATTAAAGACAATCATAAAAATAAAATGTTTATTATTTTTAAGATCGGTTGCAGATGAGAACCGGTCTTAAAAATTCAAAATTTTAGACCGGTTATTAATTAATAACCGGTCTTAAATATATATTTTAAGACCGATTTCCGGTTTTAAAATAGAACCGGTCTTAAATAATACTTTTAAGACCGGTTTTAAGTGACAACCGGTCTTAAAACTGACCTGGATTTCAAAACCCGCCTAAATTTAGCTATGAAATTTCATTTCAAGACTCAAGCACATCAACGAAACCCCTGCATCTGTTCGCGGCAGCTCCTCCTTTCCCCTTCTCTTCTCCGTCCTTAACTTCACCGCCGTCAACGGAGATTTATTGTTGAATTCATTGTCGAAAGGCTATCGCGTTTGTTCCCTCCAATTGGTTTCGTTCTCAACCTCGTTTTTATTGTCAGGTTTGTGTTTCCATTTCATTTTTGGGGTTTTCATTGAAATTGTGAGATTACTTATCCTCCATTTTCTTTGTTCGATTCTTGCAGCAAGTGGCCAAGGACTGTTCAAATCCAGAGGAATAAGAGGATCCCTAAGCAAAGGTTTAAGGTACGGTTGAATTATTCTGAAATTGAGGACGTGGGTTTATTTTGGTGGTTTTCCATTTGCAGTACAGACTATAGTTTAAGCTTGTTACTTCTAGTGGACCTGGGTTAATTATTCCATTTGAAAGTGATGATTTTGAGAGTGGTAGTGATGATTTTGATCCTAGTACATTGAAGACTATAGTTTAAGCTTGTTGCTTCTAGTAGTGTAGCTTCTGTTATATTGTTTTGTTTGGTTTAAACTTGTTGCTTCTGTTATATTGATTTTGTAACTTCTGGTTTCCTTCTTTTGATTCGGCCCTGCGATTTGAATTTAAAATCTTTACCTTGTGCATTGCAATTATTTGTTCGTGTTTGCATAACTTGGAAATTGCTTTTGAATGATGCCTTTGTAGATAGTGCCGTGTTATAACAATAAGCACCGTGTAGCAAAATTGCCTTAAGTAGTGTTCTTAAAGTGTTTTTAGACAATGAGTCATCCTAGTGAGGGTACTCTCGATCCAACTAATCCAAATCAAAGCGAGCCTAGCAATGCTCCGAGTCAAGAACACAATGAGCCACATAACCGGCCTAGACGAAGGGGTAGGAGAGCCACCCGATTGAGAGACATTCCTCTCAATCGGAATACCGGGGGAAAGATTCCAATTGAGTTTGATAGATATTGGAAACCAATCGGGCCTAATTCCCAACGGTATAGGAGTTTTGTCAGCCTCCTAGCACGCAACAAGCCTAGCATCTTGATATAGCAGTAGAGAAATGTCGATAGAGGTGTGAAGCGACATATTTGGGAAACTATCCAGCTCACTTATGACATTCCTGAGAGTGAAGTCTTGTATGACAAGACAATGACGTATTGTGATGAACGCTGGAGGAAGTTTAAGACAAATCTAGCCAACAATTACGTGCATATCGAGGTGGAAGAAGGTCAGCCTCTTCCTAATCCGTGCGATCAGTATTCTTTTATTGACGAATAGACTTGGCAAGAATTTAGACGGCTTCGGACTACTCCAGAAGCATTGGTGAGTTGTTGACTTATTTTGCAATTGATTTGCTTATGATTTATGAATTGTCTTTATTGATTTACAATGACTTAATTTTGATTTCTTATTCACAGGAAAAAAGGAAAAAGGCCCAAGAGAGTGGTAGAAAGAATTAAAATTTTTAAGACCGGTTCTTTTTATAACAGGTCTTAAAATTACTTTTAAGACCGGTTATTTTTAACAACCGGTCTTAAAAATTTCTCTAAAACCCCTTGACCCAAAGGTCTTTTAAGACCGGTGCTCATGACAATCGGTCTTAAAATTGTTACTTTTAGACCGGTTATTAATATAACCGGTCTTAAAAGTTAGACTTTTAAGATCGGTTTCAAAACCGGTCTTAAAAATGATATACTTTAAAGACTGGCTGTATCAAGACCGGATCCAAAAACGGTCTAAAAAGTCGATTTTAACCGGTATAAAAACCCTTTTCTGTACTAGTGAATGATGGCCTTATTTTATTTGTCTTGTACATTATTTTATTTGTTTTGTAAATGCCCATATTTATCTTGTGAATTTCTATATTTTTCTTGTAGATAACTAAAATATTTTTAATTCCCTATATTCTTTTGAATCCTTTATTTGTATTGTAAATATCTTTAATTGTTTGTAAATACTCATATTTGTCTTGTAAATGGTAAAAATATTTTTAATTCCTTGAGTTCTTTCAAATCACTTTATTTGTTTTGTAAATGTCTTTATTTATCTTGTAAATGCCCTTATTTATCTTGTGAATGCTCTTCTGAAAAACATAAAAGAAGGGCATCAATGTCTTTTAACGCACAAAACATAATTTCATTTTAACCCAACTTCACTACACCCATATGGGTTAGAAGAGTCCATTTTGAACTTGTATGAATTTATTAATTTGGTTAAGGGTAGAGTTCATTTTAAGGCTTAGAGTATAAAAGTTTTCCGCCTCTCCCATCAAGTACGTTTCCCATGATTTGAACTTGTATTCTTGTCATTATATGAGTGAGGGCACTTATCATCTCAACCAAAAACTTATTAATAATATATCTATTTTTCTTCTATTGTTTGAATGAAAATGTTTAAGTAAATTATGTTTTCATGCTTCATTAGAA
Source organism: Inga laurina (assembly GCA_963855925.1). Lineage (NCBI taxonomy): Eukaryota > Viridiplantae > Streptophyta > Magnoliopsida > Fabales > Fabaceae > Inga > Inga laurina. The sequence continues at coordinate 25,366,721 of OY979711.1, forward strand.
TTAAGATAAGTTACATGGTTTAAACTATTACATGGTTTAAACTAAGGTGATGACAACTGGATCGTTTATTGAAATGAATAGAAACAATGATTCAAAAGTTAGTGGTCAATTGCAGAGCTCAACTCAATCATGATTAAAATAATATAATCTGCATGTGGAGGTTTAGTCCGGGCATGAAGGGTGATTGGATTGTCGGATTTCAAATTCGTTTGGGCGCTACTTCAACAGGTGCTGAATTACTAGAGATACTGACCGGACTATAGTTATGTAAGCATTTTAACTTTCGGAAGGTTCATGTGTACACAGACTTAGTGGAGGCTCACTAATTAGTAATGTGGTATGGTGGCGAGCCCCACCCTCTTCAAATGGAGATTTAGGCTGTTCGTTGTCAACACCCATTTCCATTTTGATATGCGCAGGGCAATAATGAACAAGTTTCATAGGCAAACAGAAAAGTATAGTTATACTGATAATAAGTATTTGTTTACAGACAGTCATTAACAGAGCAGAAGTCGATAATAATGACAAATATGTACGAATGTCCCAAAACTATTTCACATACAGACTATATACAACCACTGTATTTATCTTGGGAAACGTGCCTGTCAGTTTTCCTTCTCTACATCCTTGGCTTTCGAGCCACTGGCACCCGCTGAGACATTTTGATTAGAAAAAGGGGTGAGATTCCAAGGAATCTCAGTAGAAACATACGATCAACATATAAAATGCGAAAATTAAATATGCCATGCACCATATCAAGTAAAATGAAAACTCATATCATCCGTATGTGTACACAAAATTCAGGGCCAACTAACCCGTTGAAACCCCACATGTACCTCAGCTGAGTCCTTGACTACAACTAGGCAAGACTAGTGTACCTCAACTAGGTCCTAGACCACAGCTAGGTAATGTGCCTCCAACACGTGTTCAGATAACAAAATACAGTAACACGCATCATACAAATAGTCACATAGTATATGAGAGATAGTAGTTCCTACCTTAACCTCTTTCCTGTCTTAAAGGGTTCGCCTCATAAAATGTGTTAACTATAAGGGTCCAACTCGGTCCTAAAACATCAAATGTACAAGAAATAGGTCATAACCTATCCAAGTATCATTTTAGACACTTCCATAGTGTTTCTTGTGGTTATATTAGCCTATGGTGAAAATTTACCAAAATGCCCCCAGGACCCCAGCCCGGCCCCGCTGTACCCGGCCCGATAGCACGTTTTCTCAAAATTTTGATTAGGGCTATCCTGATGTATTTTCATCCAAGGAATCCATTTTCGAACTCAAAATTACCAAATTCAATGTCAAATTACGAAATTGCCCTTGGCAGCCCTACTTTTAGGGTTTTAGGGGCGTTTCCGTAATTATGCTTTCTCAGCCTTTTCTGAAAAAGTGCCCAACTGTAACCCTACCTAATTTTCCCTCCTGAACCCAATGGAACTATCAAATCATTGAAAATCCAAATCTAAGGCCCTCAAACATCCCTGGCCGAAATAATGGTGTTCTCCAGAAAAAATCGGGGTTTTACGATTTCGGCTCCGTAAACGCGTTCCTTTCTACTCCTAACCACTTTATTAACCATTTAATTGAGTTATAACAACCATTTGAACTAAAATTGGGCAGCATAACCTTTAGGCATACACTTTTCCAAAATTTAAAACCAATGGCAATCCGGCGAAATTTCACCGATTAAATTGCCCACAGCAGCCAGAATAGTTAATATACGAAGGTTTGGAAGTTACCTCAAGCTCCCACAAGCTTTTCCCAAAAATGGCTGAAAACCCTAACTTTTAGAACACCAAATTTGAGCCTTCCAAATCTTAAAGAACAAAGAGGAGTAGCTTAGAGTCGGAGTTATACGCGTTAGGAGCTAAATCGTCGGAGAAATCGGCTTACCTTGTGATTTTTCTTCTTCTTTCTCTCTCTACAATTCCAAACGTTCTCACACTATGTTTCAGGTCTGTTTCTCTTGGAAATAGCATCTGAATGAGAAAGATGAACTTATATTCTAATATCTCATAATATTTTAATAATTTGTTTAATTTTCCAAAATTGCTAAAATCCAATTTTATGCACATAACTTCCTACATTCACGTAACCATGCCATCATGTCCAACCAATATTTCCTTCTTTATGCCACATGTTGGAGACACCTAGGGGTCCCTCCCTATGGTCTCAATTGGCTTCACAACTTGTTCCGGTTACGTATACAGGTAAAGTCTCAATTTTGGTCAAAATTGCACTTTTTGCTCAAATTTTCCATAAATTCATATTAAATTTGCCAAAATATTCTAAATATATTTTTAACCTTTATTTACCTTAATTGATTGAAGTTAACATCAATTAATTGGAAAATAATTTATTTTGTGCTATTTTGGCAAAATTACGATTTTACCATTACCTTTCTAATCCAATTTCTTCTCTTATTGTAATATCCCAAAAAGTGATTAAGGGCTAATGACTTCAAAAGTGGATGTAATTATTGTTGAATAAACACTTTTGAAGAATGTGCGATGGGAATTTGGATGTTTTAATGAATCCAATTGCTTCCTTATGAAAATTCGTGTGGGGAGAGTATTTATTGTGAAATTGGAACCATTGGGAACAATTGTGCAAAAGTTGGAAACTCTGTCCATTGAAACTCTGTACAGGGCAGTCGACTTGTATGGACGTTTTAAATAGGCAAATGGTGTCTAAAAATTCTTATATTTTCCAGAATTAAAGATAACATGCCAAGCTTCAAAATGGACATATAATTTGTGTCATTTCAAATTTTGAGCTAAGAGTTATGATTTTCCAAAGTTTGGGATGGAAACTGGAATCTGTTTTGGAGCAGTATGGACTTTTGTGCAATTCTGTATTTTTGAGGTTATTAAATGCAGTGATCCATATTTTTCCAATAAATAGGACTTAAATAGCTTTCCATTGGCTTTGGGATCACCTCATTTTGATTTTTCTAGAATTAGTTATGATTTTTCAAAGTTTGGGCAGAAATCTGCCAGAATTTTGTAAAAATCCGAAATTGATGGAAATTTAGTAAATAATTAGAAAATAATATTATATTATATTAAATCATCATCCACCTCCTCCATCAGCCCAAAACCTTGATGTTCAGCTGCAACAAGAGAGAGAAGGTGTGAGAAATTCTAGAGAGAGAAGTAGAAGAGAACTTGTACGGTAAGTCGATTTCTTCGGTAAATCCTTACCTAACGCGTATAACTCCGCTCCTAAGCTATTCTTCTATATTCTTCAAGGTTTGTGGAGCACAAATTTGGGTGTTCTAAGGCTATGGTTTTCAGCCACCTTGAGGAAAAGCTAGTGGGAGCTTGAGGTAACTTCCAAACTTTCGTATATTGCTTATTCTGACTGCTGTGGGCAATTTAATCGGTGAAATTTCGCCGGATTGCCATGGTTTTAAAGTTTGGAAATGATATGGCCTAGGGGTTATGCTGCCCAAATTGGGTCTTAATGTTAGTTGTAACCTAATGTAATGGTTAATAAAGTGGTTAGGAGTAGAAAGGAACGCGTTTACGGAGCCGAAATCGTAAAACCCCGATTTTCCCCGGAGAACTCATAAATTTCGGCCAGCTCTAGAAATGGGTCTTAGAGTTGTATTTTCAATGATTTGATGGTTCCATTGAGTTTAGGGGCAAAAATTAGGTGGGGTTACAGTTGGTCACTTTTTCGGAAAAGGCCGAAAAAGCATAATTACGAAAACGCCCCTAAAACCCTTAAAGTGGGGCTGCCAAGGGTAATGTTGTAATTTGACATTGAATTTGATAATTTCGAGTTTGGAAATGGATTCCTGGGGCAAAAATATGTCAAAATAGCCCTGTCAAAATTTCGGAAAAAGTACAGCCGGACCGGGTATGGCCGGGCCGGGTCCCCGGGGGCATTTTTGTAAATTTTCATAATATGCTCACATAACCCCCAGAAACACTATGGAAGTGTCTAAATTGTATTTTGGAATTGTAGGACCAAGTTGTGAGCCCAGTGGTTAGCACGTTTTACGATGCACACTAAAAGGTGGTCTTTGAGATAGTACTCCCCAACCCTTTAGGCATATGTCTAGACTTCTAGTAGCTACCTAAAGAGTCTAAGTGATAACCAACTTTAAGTGTTCTGAATGTGAGAATTTGGAATAGAGAATAACTTTTTATCTTTGACTTTGGTTTATAGGGTTCGACATTTGCCCTAATCGTAAGCAACCTGTGCCGGCGCACGTCAGGAAAGAACAAGGTAGTGACTCTTTTCCTTATACTATATGTGATACATGGTATGTTTGTTTGATAATTGTTTGTGAGTCTATCACCTGCGGCCCATCGGTGTTGACGGTGGGAGGATCGTACCTTCAGGGCGGTGGAATCCGGGGGATGAGACTATGTGAAAGCCGTAAGGCTATATGTGAAAGCCAAAAGGCTATTTGTGAAACCTTCACCCGCGGCCCATCGGTGTTGACGGTGGGAGGACCGTGCCTTCGGGGCGGTGGAATACGGGGGATGAGATTATGTGATTATGTGCATATGTGGTAGCCTGCGTGCTGTGCTTTATATTGTGATGCTGCTTGATGATTTTCTTGCATGCTTTGTGATTACATGTGGTATGAGTGATTTGTTACTACTGGGATTCCTTTGAATCTCATTCTTTCCATTGACAAACCTTCAGACAGGGCAAGTGGCTCCAAGGGAAAGGAGACGACCAAGGGCGGATAAGGCTCCTTAGGGAGATTTATATTTTGGTGTTGGATATCATGTTTTGTTGGGAGATCACCATATATCTTATGAATGTTGTTTTGGAGATAGTGGTGTAATCCCCTAATGGGAATTTATAAACCTTTAGTTTATGTATGAAACCCGAGGGTTGCCGGGATTTTTTTGTACACTCTGATATGTAAATGTGATGTAACTGCATAGGGTAATTATATTCGAGTTGTGGAATTTGAGACCAGGGTAAGGCAGAATCTTTGAAAATATTTGTGAAAACCCTTCCGTAAGGAAGGGATTGTAAATGGGTTTGATTATTATTGGTCTCTATTTCATTTTAAATTATGTATTTCGAATCATAATTAGGAAGGGGGTTACATTTTTGGTATCAGAGCTGTAGTTCCTGGCAAGGGTAGAGTTGCTAGGATAGATCCCTTAGTTGGCTTTAGGGATAGAAGATCATTTATGAATAATTCTTGTGTATGCACATGTACGTTCTATTGATATGGATATATACAAGACTTGTGAATATATGTGCATACTATTTCTGCTATATTAATGGGGTAAGTTATTTGTAGAATGAAGAAAACTAGAGGATGCCCCAATACTCAGCAAGTAGACCCTGAGGTGGAGGTGGTCAATGATAATCCACCGGACCCGATGCAAGAATTGATGGGTCTGATTAAAGATCAGAGGGACATGATTGCTGAGCTGAGAGAGGAGCTCAAAGAAGAAAAGGCTAAAAGAAATGAGGGTCAGGGTCCGTTCACACAAGAGGAGACCCAGGAGGGGACTCACAAGGAAGAAACTGCGGAAGGGTCGGTACGACCACTCGAATCACCTCCTCATACTGGACCAAACCAAGAATCATATGGAGTTCCAATTAGAGAGGAAAGAGATCTGCAATTTTGGGTTTCAAGATTCTGTAAGCACTTGCCTCTGGCGTTCAGAGGGAGGTTTGATCCCCAAGCAGCTGAAGATTGGTTGAACAGGCTAGAAAAGATATTTGAGGTCCTTGGGTGCCCGGACAAGGTAAAGCCACGTCTGGCAGTTTATAAGCTCTAGGGGGATGCAGATCGTTGGTGGCGGAACATCGCCTTAACGTTGAAAAGCAAAAATGTACCGTTTACTTGGGAATTGTTTCAACAAGAATTCAATGAGAAATACTTTCCCAAATCAGTACGGCTCGAGAAGGAAACTGAATTTCTGAACATCAGACAAGGGGACACGGAGACCTTTGATGACTATCTGTCCCGTTTTATCCGTTTGTCTCGGTATTCTTCTTATCTTCAGAAGGCGGATAATGAAGAGTTGAGTGCAGACATGCTTATTCGTGGTCTGCGACGAGAGCTGAGGAAGAGGTTAGCTACACACTTGTTCACCAACTTTAACAAGGCGGTGGAAGAGTGTAGAATCATAGAAAATAATTTGAAGGAATTGTATCCTGCCAAAGCTCCTGGTAATCGCAGTGAACCCAGTAAGGGTAATACTTCCCAGAAGCGGAAGGGCCAGGGATCCTCTTCGACCCAGGGTACTAGTAAGAAGCCCTACCAGCCTAGAGATCGGGAGCCCCAGAAATCTTTGACAGAATGGGTATGTCGCCATTGCAACCAGCCACACTACGGTAGAAATTGTCGGGGCGAAATGATATGCTTTAATTGCAAGCAACCAGGCCATCTTTCTAGAGATTGTCGGCGGCCTCAGGCAGAACAGCGACCGAGGACTCAGGGTCGAGTATTCGCCATGACTCATGAGGAATCCCGAAAGTCCCCTGATCTTATTCAAGGTAAAATTCTCCTTGATGGTAATGTGTTACAAGCGTTGTTTGATTTGGGTGCAAGTCACTCTTTCATTGCTTATGATTGTGTGAAGCGCCTGGGTATGCATGTACATAAATTGCCCTTTGATTTAGTTGTGTCGACGCCAATGGGTGTCAAAGCTATAGCTGTCGAAGCCTACCTAAATTGTGTCATAACTGTGGAGAGGCACCAATCCATTGTTGATTTGATTTGTCTGCCGCTCTATCAATTAGAAGTCATTTTGGGTTTCGATTGGTTGATGGAAAATAATGTGCTATTAGATTGTGGGAACAAGAGGATAGTGTATCCTGTTTCTCAAAGTGTTGAGGATGTGAATGGCAGTATGAATTTCCTTTCAACGGCCAAAGCTGAGAAATATTTAGAGAAAGGTTGCCAGGAGTATATGGTGTTCTTTTCTATTCAAGGAGAGACCGGAGAAACTTTGAGCAGTATACCCGTGGTAAATGAATTCCATGAGGTATTTCCTGATGACCTTAGTGGATTGCCTCCAGAAAGGGAAGTTCAATTCCCAATCGAGATTGTGCCTGGAGCTGGTTCTATTTCAAAGGCCCCATATCGTATGGCCCCAAATGAAATGGCGGAATTAAAGAAGCAAATTGAAGACTTACTTGAGAAAGGGTTCATTAGACCCAGTGTGTCACCTTGGGGAGCTCCAGTGTTATTCGTCAAAAAGAAAGATGGGAGTCTACGTTTGTGTATTGATTACAGAGAATTGAATAAGATTACTGTAAAAAACAAGTACCCTCTCCCAAGAATCGATGACCTTTTAGATCAACTGTCTGGTTCGTGTGTGTTTTCAAAGATTGATCTAAGGTCAGGATATCATCAGCTGCGTGTGAAAGTAGAAGATGTTCCGAAAACTGCTTTTAGAACTAGGTATGGGTATTATGAGTTTCTGGTGATGCCATTTGAGCTAACCAATGCACCTGCGGTATTCATGGATTACATGAACCGTGTCTTTCGACAGTATCTAGATCAGTTTGTTGTTGTGTTTATTGATGATATTTTGATATACTCCAAGAGTATGGAGGAGCATGAGCATCATTTGAGGATTGTGTTGAACATCTTGGTGAGAAGCAGCTCTATGCCAAATTGAGTAAATGTGAGTTTTGGCTGCCAGAAGTAAAATTCTTAGGCCATGTTATCTCGCAAGATGGGGTCTCTGTGGATCCCAGTAAGGTGGAAGCAGTACTGGACTGGAAGAGGCCAGAAACTGTTGCTGAGGTACGTAGTTTTCTGGGTCTTGCTGGTTACTACCGGAGATTCATTCAAAATTTCTCCCGTATTGCTTTGCCAATGACTAAGCTCACGAGAAAGGATCAGCCGTTTGTGTGGGATGAGAAATGTGAAAATTGCTTTGTGGAGCTGAAGGAGAGATTGACTACGGCACCGGTGTTGATTATATCTGATCCCAGCTTGACTTATGTTGTGTATAGTGATGCGAGTAAGCAGGGATTGGGGTGTGTCCTTATGCAGCAGGGACGTGTGGTGGCCTATGCCTCTCGACAGCTCAAACCTCATGAAATGAACTATCCCACCCATGATCTAGAGTTTTCGGCCATTGTGTTTGCTTTGAAAATTTGGCGGCATTATTTGTATGGTGTGAAGGTAGAACTGTACTACGGCCACAAAAGTCTCAAGTATTTGTATAATCAGAAAGAGTTGAATATGAGACAGCGTCGTTGGATGGAGTTGCTTAAGGACTACAACCTGGAAATCAAATATCATCCGGGTAAAGCAAATGTAGTCACGGATGCTCTTAGTCGAAAGACGGTACTTGTGGCAGCAATGATGATACAAGAAGGGAAATTGATAGCGGATTTTCGAGATTTGAACTTGTCGAATCAGATCAACTGTGCCAACTATACTGTTTCCCAAGGGGAAAGTGACTTGAGAGCTGAAATTGAAGAAGCTCAGAAGCAAGATTGCTGGATACAGCGCAACCTAGCTCGGATTGAACGGGGAGAAGCTAAGGGCTATGATCTATCGCCTAGTGGATTGGTTCGCTATCAAAAGAGAATTTGTGTTCAACTTAAGGCAGAGTTGAGACAGAAAATTTTGGATGAGGCACACAAGAGCCATTATACTCTTCATCCTGGTATGACCAAAATGTACCATAATCTGAAGTCTATGTATTGGTGGCCGGGTTTGAAGAGTGATGTGATGAAATATGTAGCAAGGTGTCTCACTTGTCAGAAGGTAAAAATTGAGCACCAGAGACCACTTGGTTTGCTGCAAAGTCCTGCGATTCCGGAATAGAAATGGGAAAGTGTGACCATGGACCTTGTGGTGGGATTGCCCAGAATCAGGAGTTATGATGCGATATGGGTAATTGTAGACCGGTTAACAAAATCGGCACATTTCATACCGATCAATGCTGGTTACTCTCCAGATAAACTAGCTGAGATTTATATTCGAGAAATCGTGAAACTTCATGGTGTACCAAAGAACATCATTTCTGACCGAGATCCCTGATTCACTTCTAGATTCTGGAGGGCGTTGCATGAGGCCTTGGGTACTCAATTGAGATTTAGCACGGCTTATCATCCTCAAACGGATGGACAGTCAGAAAGGACAATCCAGACGCTGGAAGATATGTTGCGAGCTTGTGTTCTCGACTTTAAAGGAAGTTGGGATCGTTTCCTTCCACTGGCTGAGTTTGCTTACAACAATAGCTATCATACGAGCATCCAAATGGCTCCGTATAAAGCGTTGTATGGAAGACGGTGTCAATCACCTTTATGCTGGAATGAATTATCCGAAAGGAAGCTTTATGGGCCAGATTTGGTTGATCAAACTTCAGCACAGATTCAGATCATTCGTAAGAGGCTCCTTGCAGCGCAGAGTCGACAGAAAAGTTATGCTGACAAGAGGAGACGACCTCTAGAGTTTAAGGTTGATGATCATATATTTCTGAGAGTATCACCAGTCAGTGGCATTGGGAGAGCTATCAAGCGAAAGAAGCTGAGCCCAAGGTACATAGGTCCTTTTGAAATCCTTGAGTGGATTGGGCCTGTTGCTTATCGAGTAGCCCTACCCCCAAACTTGAGCAGACTCCACGATGTGTTTCACATTTCCCAACTGAAAAAGTACCAACTGGATCCATCTCACATTGTTGAATATGAAGAAGTTGAGTTACAAGACAACTTCACATATGCGATAGAGCCAGAACAGATCATTGATAGAGAAGAACGACGGCTCAGACACCGAAGCATTCCATTTGTGAAGGTGATCTGGAAGGGAATGACTCAGAGGGAAGCAACTTGGGAAGCGGAAGCGGATATGCGAAGACGTTATCCAGAGTTTATGGCTCAAGTTGTGCAACAAATTTCGAGGACGAAATTTATTTTACGGGGGGAGAAATGTAATATCCCAAAAAGTGATTAAGGGCTAATGACTTCAAAAGTGGATGTAATTATTGTTGAATAAACACTTTTGAAGAATGTGTGATGGGAATTTGGATGTTTTAACAAATCCAATTGCTTCCTTATGAAAATTCGTGTGGGGAGAGTGTTTATTGTGAAATTAGAACCATTGGGAACAATTGTGCAAAAGTTGGAAACTCTGTCCATTGAAACTCTGTACAGGGCAGTCGACTTGTATGGACGTTTTAAATAGTCAAATGGAGTCTAAAAATTCTTATATTTTCCAGAATTAAAGATAACATGCCAAGCTTCAAAATGGACATATAATTTATGTCATTTCAAATTTTGAGCTAAGAGTTATGATTTTCCAAAGTTTGGGATGGAAACTGGAATCTGTTTTGGAGCAGTATGGACTTTTATGCAATTCTGTATTTTTGAGGTTATTAAATGCAGTGATCCATATTTTTCCAATAAAGAGGACTTAAATAGCTTTCGATTGGCTTTGGGATCACCTCATTTTGATTTTTCTAGAATTAGTTATGATTTTTCAAAGTTTGGGCAAAAATCTGCCAGAATTTTGTAAAAATCCAAAATTGATGGAAATTTAGTAAATAATTAGAAAATAATATTATATTATATTAAATCATCATCCACCTCCTCCATCAGCCCAAAACCGTGATGTTCAGCTGCAACAAGAGAGAGAAGGTGTGAGAAATTCTAGAGAGAGAAGTAGAAGAGAACTTGTACGGTAAGTCGATTTCTTCGGTAAATCCTTACCTAACGCGTATAACTCCGCTCCTAAGCTATTCTCTATATTCTTCAAGGTTTGTGGAGCACAAATTTGGGTGTTCTAAGGCTAGGGTTTTCAGCCACCTTGAGGAAAAGCTAGTGGGAGCTTGAGGTAACTTCCAAACTTTCGTATATTGCTTATTCTGACTGCTATGGGCAATTTAATCGGTGAAATTTCGCCGGATTGCCATTGGTTTTAAAGTTTGGAAATGATATGTCCTAGGGGTTATGCTGCCCAAATTGGGTCTTAATGTTAGTTGTAACCTAATGTAATGGTTAATAAAGTGGTTAGGAGTAGAAAGGAACGCGTTTACGGAGCCGAAATAGTAAAACCCCGATTTTCCCCGGAGAACTAATAAATTTCGGCCAGCTCTAGAAATGGGTCTTAGAGTTGTATTTTCAATGATTTGATGGTTCCATTGAGTTCAGGGGCAAAAATTAGGTGGGGTTACAGTTGGTCACTTTTTCGGAAAAGGCCGAAAAAGCATAATTACGAAAACGCCCCTAAAACCCTAAAGTGGGGCTGCCAAGGGTAATGTTGTAATTTGACATTGAATTTGATAATTTCGAGTTTGGAAATGGATTCCTGGGGCGAAAATATGTCAAAATAGCCCATGTCAAAATTTCAGGAAAAGTACAGCCGGACCGGGTATGGCCGGGCCGGGTCCCCGGGGGCATTTTTGTAAATTTTCATAACATGCTCACATAACCCCCAGAAACACTATGGAAGTTTCTAAATTGTATTTTGGAATTGTAGGACCAAGTTGTGAGCCCAGTGGTTAGCACGTTTTACGATGCACACTAAAAGGTGGTCTTTGAGATAGTACTCCCCAACCCTTTAGGCATATGTCTAGACTTCTAGTAGCCACCTAAAGAGTCCAAGTGATAACCAACTTTAAGTGTTCTGAATGTGAGAATTTGGAATAGAGAATAACTTTTTGTCTTTGACTTTGGTTTATAGGGTTCGACATTTGCCCTAATCGTAAGCAACCTGTGCAGGCGCACGTCAGGAAAGAACAAGGTAGTGACTCTTTTCCTTATACTATATGTGATACATGGTATGTTTGTTTGATCATTGTTTGTGAGTCTATCACCTGCGGCCCATCGGTGTTGACGGTGGGAGGATCGTACCTTCGGGGCGGTGGAATCCGGGGGATGAGACTATGTGAAAGCCGTTAGGCTATATGTGAAAGCCAAAAGGCTATTTGTGAAACCTTCACCCGCGGCCCATCGGTGTTGACGGTGGGAGGACCGTGCCTTCGGGGCGGTGGAATACGGGGGATGAGATTATGTGATTATGTGCATATGTGGCAGCCTGCGTGCTGTGCTTTATATTGTGATGCTACTTGATGATTTTCTTGCATGCTTTGTGATTACATGTGGTATGAGTGATTTGTTACTACTGGGATTCCTTTGAATCTCATTCTTTCCATTGACAAACCTTCAGACAGGGCAAGTGGCTCCAAGGGAAAGGAGACGACCAAGGGCGGATAAGGCTCCTTAGGGAGATTTATATTTTGGTGTTGGATATCATGTTTTGTTGGGAGATCACCATATATCTTATGAATGTTGTTTTGGAGACAGTGGTGTAATCCCTTAATGGGAATTTATAAACCTTTAGTTTATGTATGAAACCCGAGGGTTGCCGGGATTTTGTTGTACACTCTGATATGTAAATGTGATGTAACTGCATAGGGTAATTATATTCGAGTTGTTGAATTTGAGACCAGGGTAAGGCAGAATCTTTGAAAATATTTGTGAAAACCCTTCCGTAAGGAAGGGATTGTAAATGGGTTTGATTATTATTGGTCTCTATTTCATTTTAAATTACGTATTTCGAATCATAATTACGAAGGGGGTTACACTTATTTTTCTTTCACCAATTTTCATCTATTTTTGAACCAAATATTTTCTCTAATATTCCTTCATTTTTGGACCTTAATATTGGGCTTTTTAAATTACCCAAATTAATTCCATAATTATTTTTTCCCAATTTCTCATGAAATTGAACATTTATAAATTCATAAGTTCCAAATTCATGAATATTCACCATTTTATTGAATTTCTCAAATATTTAAAATACTTTTGGTGAATATAAATTTTGGGGTGTTACATTCGTGCTCTACTTTTTTTCATATTGGGAGATTGAACTTCATCATGTCTCCAGAGACATTGTTCGATGTGCTGACTATTTGGCGAGAGATGCCCAATATATAGTGGGTGATATAGTGGTGTAATACCCCGAAATTTGGGATTGGAGACTTGGGAATAAGCCTAAATTAAGTGGACTGCTAAGCTCCAATTATCAGGAGCCCAAATTTATCCCCTAATGATTTCTATATCTTTAGGGTATTAAGAAAGTAAAATGGTGAATTTTGGAAAAAGTGATTATGCTTACGGTAAAATCGCCTATGAGGTAGTGGGCTTGTCATGTGATTTTGAATGATCAAATGATGAGAAACAATTATGATATTTTACAGGATGAAAGTAAACATCCTAAGTTTTAATTTGATAGGTCATATGAATCAATTAGAGCTATACCCAAAAAGATATGAATTTTTGAAGTCAGCACAGATAAACTATGAAATTTCTGGAACAATATGCAAAGATTGAAATTCTGGGAATTTTGTGATTCTAGAAAGCAAAATTCTATATTTTTACTTGAAACTAGCCTCAATAAGGGTTTTATAGGCTTTGGAATCTCCTCATTTTGTTTTTTCTAGAATTAGTTATGATTTTTCAAAGTTTGGGCAGAAATCTGCCAGAATTTTGTAAAATCCGAAATTTTTTGAAAATTAGTAAATGAATAAAATAGAATATATAATATGATATAAGCATATTCCTTCTTCTTCCTTCAGCTTAAACTGACGCAAATATCAGCTGAACATAGAGAGAGTTTAGAGAGAGAAGGAGAGGAGAAAACTCACGAGATAGGTCGATTTCTTCGGTGAATTCGTACCTAACGTGTATAATCCTTCTCCTAAGCTTCTATTCTTTGTGGTGTAAGGTATTTGAAGCACAAATATTGGTGTTTTGAAGTTAGGGTTTTCAGCCACTTTGAGAAAAGCTAGTGGGAGCTTGAGGTAACTTCCAAACTCTTGTGTATTGACTATTCTAACTGCTGTGGGCAATTTAATCGGTGAAATTTTGCCGGATTGCCATTGGTTTTAATTTTTGGAAATGGGTATGTGGGGCTGTTATGCTGCCCAAATTGGTACTAAATGGTAGTTGTAACCTAATGGAATAGTCAATAAAGTGGCTAGGAGTAGAAAGGAACGTGTTTACGGAGCCGAAACCGAAAAACCCCGATTTTCCTTGAAAAACCTATATATTTCAGTCAGCATTGTAAATGGGTCTTAGAGTTGGATTTTCAATTATTTGATGGTTCCATTGATTTCAGGAGCGAAAATTAGGTGGGGTTACAGTTGGGCACTTTTTCGGAAAAGGCCGAGAAAGCATAATTACGAAAATGCCCCTAAAACACTGAAATATGGGCTGCCAAGGGCAATTTCGTCTTTTGGAAGTGAATTTGATAATTCTGAGTCCGGAAATGGATTCCTTCAGTGAAAATATATCAGGATAGCTCAGGTTAGAATTTCGAGAAAAGTACAGCCGGACCGGGTACGATGGGGCCGAGTCCCCGGGGGTATTTTAGTAATTTTTCAAGATAGACTCATATAACCCCCAGAAACACTATGGAAGTGTCTAAATAGTACATTTGACATTGTAGGATTGAATATGGAGCCCCGAGCTATTTGCACGTAGATCGAGGCACGCGTTTCGAGGTGGAAACGGGTTAAGGTAGGGGACTTGCCTTATTTGCATGTACTTGATATCTCTGCTTGTGTGGTGACGTATGTGATTGCTTTACTTGATTGTGTATAGCATATTTGAATAAATGAAGCTCTGTTTCTGTTTTCGTTGTGGCCATAGTCTTGTTGTATGAAACATTGAGCATGCAGAAATGTCATTATGGGGTATACATCTAGATAAAGCTAACATGTCATACACATAGCATCAATCATGCATGCATTATGGTATCTGTTTCCTACTGAGATTCTCTCGAATCTCACCCTCCCCTACCAACAATTTAGACAGGAGACGACAGAAGATATGCAAACAACAATGCAGAGTACCATACGAGGGGATTACAGTAGTGGAACGAAGAAGGGAAGAAGTCTCCATTTCACTGGGACGAGTTTAGACACCCAAGTAGCCCTGTGCGGCTACACTAATTGTAATTATCAGGTACGAACCCCTATGGGGAATTTATGTAATCATGCACATATTATCAGTATAGTTATGCTATTCCTGTGTTGCCTACCAAACCGCATGTCATTTTCCGCTAATACTCTGGTAAAGGTGAAATTAAAATAAGGGCGTGACAAGTGGTGTGGCCGATGTTGCATCCTGGTTGTCGAGAACACATGAGGGCTGACCTTCATTCCTATCGTGATGCTTAATGTACTAGACTAGTCACCTACCAAGCTTTACCTTGGCCTTTTGTGTTCATAATAATAATAATAATAATAATAATAATAATAATAATATAATAATAATAATAATAATTTTTTTAAATATAAAAGTTTTCATATATAACCCTAAAAAGAGTAATATTTAAAGAAAAAGGATATTAGTCCACGAATAAATAGAATATTTATATATAAACTATACATAATCCAATAAACACAAAGTTACTAAAGTACAAATTTAATAAGTATTTTTTTAAACTCAAAACAACGTTTTTTTAACTGAAAAACTGCAATCTATATCATGAAAAGAAAAACATACAAAAACAAAACAAGTAACTTAAAGCAATAGTTTACCAGTTTTAATGGCAGAAATAAAAAATTTAAAACCCAATCCAGCGGATGCGGTGCTAAACTCTTCACCAAATTGGTTAGCAAGCTGGTTCATTAGCTTGTTGCTCTAACCGATCGACTCAGATTGAATTTAATACAGGCAGTAATTCTAACTTAGTTTTTATTAGGTGTGAGCTCTATACACTAGGTCGCCCTTTAAGGATAATTAATCTATAAGTTTTTAAAGTTTCAACCAATTTTTAATTAGGTTCCTATAGTTTTTTTTTTCTTTTTATCAGGTCCTTATACTTTTACCTATATTTAATTAGGCTGTTGTAGTTTTGTTTTCTTTTTATGAGGTCCTTATTGTTTCACTAAATATTTAATCAAGTCCTTGTACGTTTTTTGAATTTTAATTTCTTAATTTAATTGAAAATTAAATAAACGAATAATATTAAAATGTAATTTACTGATAAAAAATTTAATTAATAATTATATAACTTGAAAGATAATTAATATAAGGCCAAAGTATACTTTTAGTCCCTTAAGTTCTACATGAGGTATACTTTTAGTTTTTTAACTTTATAAAGTATATTTTTGATCCCATAATTTTGACATGATTAATGTTGCTAACGGAAAACGCTATCATAACAAGCTTAAGTGGTGACTAAGCAGCTAACAAAGCATATTTAATTTTTAATTTTCTAATATTAAAAAGTAGAAATAAAATTTAAAACTTAAATATTTAAAAATTAAAAATCAAATAAGTTTTAATATTAAAAAAATTAAAGCTTAAATATGATTTGTTAGCTGCTCAGTCAACACTTGAGTTTGTTGTGTCAGCGTCTTCCGTTAACAACACTAACAATGTTAGAATTATCAGACTAAAAATATACTTTATAAATTAACGGACCAAAAGTATACCTCTTGTAAACTTAAAGGACTAAAATATACTTTAGCCTTACTATAATTAAGAAAAAATCCTAGAAAAATTTGTTTAACATAGAGAAAAGACAAATCAGTGAGTCCAATATAACAAATACCAAATTAGACCTATGGGAGAAATCTAGGATTTGCAAATATTTTTAAATGACCAATCTACCCTTGACGGCATTTGAGGAGCTCAAGTTATCAATATGCACACTGAAGTTGTTAATTACGATTCTTAAATTGTTATTCTCTTTATCCAAGTAGTCAGTGACGCTTGACATGTGTGGTTTCAAAATATTACCTGTAAGGTTATTGGTATTTGGGGAGGTTAAGTTGTGAATATATATATTGAAATTGTTAATTGCGATGTGTAAGTTGTTGTTTTCTATACCTTAGTAGTCATTGACGCTTGATGATATTTGGGGAGTTCAAGTTGTCAATATGGATACTGAAATTGTTAATTGTGATTTTTAAATTGTCAATTTCTATACCAAAATAGTCAAGGGCATGTAGCGCCCGGAATTTTGAAAAACATGGAGCCGCCACCAAAATTTTTGACATAGGATAATCTTGGAAACCTTTTTTGAAAACGGAAAACTAGTCTAAAAAAATATTTAGGGTTCGGGAGTCAATTGTGTATGGGGAAGGTGTTAGGCACCCCACAATGAGGATAAAACGATGACCATTCGGAGCTTTTGGGTTAATTGGCCCGATGACATCGATTCCCCACATGGAAAATGGCCATGGAAATACAAGACTATGCATCATAGTCAGAGGAGCATTAGCTTTGTTGGCATATATTTGGCACTTATAACACTTCCTAACATAATTGATACAATCCTTCTCCATAGTTATCTAATAGTAACTGGATCTTTGAGCTTGTTTAGATAATGAGTGGTCATTTGCATGTGTATCACATTTGCATGTGTACCATATATGCCAACAATTTCCCAGATAAAGCCTCAAAGACGATTTTGTTAGGATTTAGACATAGCTTGTACTTGCGTAGCCTTTCAAACAACTTTCTTAACACCCCAACATGGCTTTCTCCCTCGAAAGATTTAGCTACCATATCATCCACGTATACTTCAAGTTCTTTGTGCATCATATCATGGAAGAGTGTCACCATAGCCCACTTATAAGTTGCCCCAGCATTCTTTAGCGTGAATGGCATGATGCGGTAACAATAATTGCCCCATTATGTAAAAAAATGTAGTTTTTTCTTTGTCCTCTTCATCCATAGGGATTTGGTTATACCCTGAGTACCCATCTATGAACAAGTACCTATAGCTACGGGCCGTATTATCAACTAGGACATCAATATGAGGCAATGGAAAATCATCTTTTGGGCTAGCTTTGTTCAAATCTCGATAATCCACACACATTCAAATTCTGTCATCCTTCTTTGGGACAAGAACGACATTTGATATTTATTGTGGGTATTTAGTTACTTCCAAGAAACCCGCTTCTAATTGCTTCATCACCTCATCTCAAACTACTAAGGACATATCAGAAGTGAGTCTCCTCAATTTCTACTTTTTAGCCTTGGTGTCTGGGAATAAGGGAATCTTGTGATAGGCAATCCCTGGATCAAGGCCTGGCATGTCTTGATAGGACCATGCGAACACATCCACGAATTCTTTGTAGAGTTCAACCATTTGCTCTCTTTCAATGTTATCTACTATCTTTAGTTCTCTCTTTTCTTCCTCTGTGCCCATATTTATTACTTCAATTATATCTTCATGTAGGCACATTCTATTGTCGTTAGATTCGAGGATTTTTTGTATACTTGAATGATCTCATCATCATCACACTCATAATCATGCATAGCAATGGCAACAAGCGAATCATCATTCAGGGACTCAGAAACCTCTGCGTTGGACAAGAGTTCCGAGGAAATCGATTTCCTGGAAGGCAAAAAATGAACAATGAATGAATAGAAGGAAAAAAACAAGGAAGAATGGACATAAATAAGTGAATTTTATTCGCATATCATTCTTCATTCATGATTCATATAAGAGCTTGCCTAAAGGCGCATATAAAACATAAAAGGACAACTTTTTAGCTAGACATATTGCTCTAAAATAATAAAATTGAAGGTATCCTCAAACTCCCAATCTTCCAGAGCTCTTCCAGAATCATCAGCTGAAATCCATGTGCAGTTCTTTTTGCCTATTGTTGAAACCATTACAACAGTCGATTTGTTTTGTAATTTAGAGAACATCAAGATTTCTTCCTTATATGGGGATTTTAGAGTGCTAATCTTCCCTCCCTATCCAATGATTCATATTAGATTCAGTTTCATTTCCACTGCTGGCTGCCATCTAACGACTACGTGAGTGCATGTTGTATGAATGCTTAGAGGGTAGCTGGTTAGGACATTTAAATGGAGCAATATTGCATCACATGCTTATAAAGGAACAAAATATCATTAGTTTATTTGAACTCACAATTTTAAGCGGGCATAGCAAGTTATCCATGGTGTATTGGATTAAAGGTATTCTGGCACAAGCATCATCTAGCTTCCTCAGGGAATCTATTATTCCACAGGGAGAACTAGAGTTGATTATTAGATAGGAGGGACCCTGAGTCCCATCCTAGCCAAGATCTTGTCATTAACCATAGTGATAAGCATGCAATACACCTTTCCTATAGAAACTTGATTTAAACCTGGTTCTTTTGCCATTTAACCTTTGTGCCAAATTTTTAGTTGTTAGATAACTTGTCCTCTATTAAAGGAAATAGAAGGAAGAGTCAGCAAGTATTTTCGAATGCATGTTATATAGATGATTACATGTGCTTTCTAGCCTTGATATGGGTGATGATAATTGAGAAAAAGAATTTCACCTCCTCAAGAGATCCAATACCCCATAGGGAGGATGAAGTGCCCATTAACCTGCGAACGGCCCAAGATATTACGCGGCTAAGGGTTTTGTTAAATATTTATTATGTCCAAGGCCCATATCAAATGAAGCTAAATTCTAATAGATGAAGCAAGGATACCTCATGACACATGAAAGAGTGATGACTTATACTCTAAGTTTTGATATGGGTGATGGACATTAAGAAAAAGAACTTCACCTCCTCAAGAGATCCAATACCCCATAGGGAGGATGGAGTGCCTATTAACCTGCGAATGGCCCAAGCTATTACACGGCTAAGGGTTTTGTTAAATGTTTATTACGTCCAAGGCCCATATCAAATGAAGCTAAATTCCAATAGATGAAGCAAGGATACCTCATGAGACATGAAAGAGTGATGACTTATACTCTAAGTTTTGATATGGGTCATAGACATTAAGAAAATTAACTTCACCTCCTCAAGAGATCCAATACCCTATAGGAAGGATGGAGTGCCTATTAACCTGCGAACGGCCCAAGCTATTACGCGGCTAAGGGTTTTGTTAAATGTTTATTATGTCCAAGGCCCATATCAAATGAAGCTAAATTCCAATAGATGAAGCAAGGATACCTCATGAGACATGAAAGAGTGATGACTTATACTCTAAGTTTTGATATGGGTCATGGACATTAAGAAAAAGAACTTCAACTCCTCAAAAGATCCAATACCCCATAGGGAGGATGGAGCGCCCTTTAACTTGCGAACGGCCCAAACTATTACTCAGCTGAGGGTTTTGTTAAATGTTTATTATGTCCAAGGCCCATATCAAATGAAGCTAAATATCAATGGATGATGCAAGGATACCTCATGAGATATGAAAGAGTGATGACTTATACTTCAAGTTTCGATATGGGTGATGAACATTAAGGAAAATAACTTCACCTCTTCAAGAGATCTATTATCTCATAGGGAAAATGAAGTGCCCATTAACCTGCGAATGACCCAAGCTATTACGCGGCGAAGGGTTTTGTAAAATGATTATTATGTCCAAGGCCCATATCAAAATAAAGCTAAAATACTTATGAATGATGTAATGAGTCCTAAAGGATCATCTCTCATTGAGATGTTTGATGAGATCGTGGTGTTTTAGGGTCATCGACCCTTAGACTAAGGTTGGCTATCTAATGCATACACTGTCCTTGTGATGTATCTTTATGTGGAGTGATGCTAGATACATACTCGGTGAAGTGACAGTTAGTCACTTGATCCTAAGGGTTTCATTGATTATGCATGGATGACAATAATGATTATTAATAATAAATAAATATATGCCCTCCAGTATCCTATTTTAGGAATAGCCCTAGGTTGGGGATGTCTACCCTAAGAAAGGCAGGTACTAACTAATTGGATAGGTCGATAATTTCCACTAATAGGTGCAATGGTTTCAAGGTGGTTCTAATTCTCACATATAAGGGCCTCCTAACTGCCCCATCGTAAAGATGAAGACCCCATTTAACGAAATTGACCTTCAGGGGGTTCAAAAAACCCCACAGGGATCAACCTTGCCAAATGAGTAACAGCTAGGATGAAGTCTTCACAGTAACCTCAGGGGGTTCTGAAAACCCCACAGGGAGACCGCTAGAAACTTCCACTCACTTAAGGAACTCACAGACCCGGGTATAGGGCCCAAAATATGTGTGAGGAGAATAATGTATGTGTTCAGTGTGTGTGGAGAGCATACCAACCTATGGGCCTAGGTTCTACCCAACCCTCATCTGCTAACCAGATCACAAGATAGATAGAAAAAAGAGGGAAAAAAAGCAAACAAATAGATGAATAAGGAATTTAATAAATAAAAACAACTATTCACAAAAAAAAACATATAAGAAAAGGGTAATTAAAATAAAATTAAGGCCAGATTATTTTTAAACACTTAACTTAAATGAGCTTGACTCTCAAACTCTCCCCAGTGGAGTCGCCAAGCTGTAGCGCCCAAAATTTTGAAAAACATGGAGCCACCACCAAAATTTTTGAGATAGGATAATTTTGGAAACCTTTTTTGAAAACGGAAAACTAGTCTAAAAAAACATTTAGGGTTCGGGAGTCGATTGTGTATGGGGAAGGTGTTAGGCACCCCACAACACCCATTCATAAGAACGGTTACCCTAAGTTAATTATTTAAAAATATTATGGCCTTTAACTTTATTATAATTACCCAAATAAAAAAAAGAATATTTACATAACTAAATGAAATGAAAACTAAAGAGGAAAAAAATACTTATTTACAACAAGAAAAAAATATATTTATTTAAAAAAAACATTTATTTACAACAAGAGAATAAGAAAAAAAATATATTTATTTACAAAATTAAACTTGACCTATGATGAAAACCTAGGGCTTATGTACCCTTTAAAGGGATCAAAGCCCACATAGTTCGGGGGGTAGAAATGCATGTCATTTTGTTTGTGTTTTTTTAGAAAATTATTGATTTCATTTATTTGAGAAAAATAATTTTTTTATTTGGTTTGTATTTTTTATCATTATTTTTTAAAATTTTTTTTATTTATGAAAGAACTTTCATTTTTCATGAAAGAGAGCTTTTCCATTTTATTTTCATTTATAAAGTGTGTTAAAATATTTTTTCTTCTTTTTTTGAAAGAGGACCTAAGAAAGGGATGAAGAAAAAAAGGAAGAAAAAATAGCATAAGTTAAACAAAATGGAAGTCAAAGGTGAGGAGATTTATACGTACCTTTTATCCTTTGAACCCACTACAACAAGAGATAGGGTGATAGAGCTACACATACCTCTTGATCCAAATGCCACACATCCAGCAACAATACATAAGAAAATTCAATGAGGCAATGGAAAGCAAGTCCACATAGCTCTTGATCCCAAATTTGAAACGTTCAGCAAGGCCAACATATATTAGAGTAGGTGATTCCCATATTTGAAATGTCCAGCAAGGCCAACATATATAAGAGTAGGTGATTCATGCAAATGTTGAGTCATCAAGATAAACACAAAGCCAAGTACAAAGTCATAAAACATTATAAAAAAGAAGAGCATGCAAATTTAATCACAATCAAAGAGTAATGAGAAAAATAAGATGGGCTCTTATGTTTACTATCCTTCCCCATGAGAATTATGTATGAGCAATAAAATTAACTCTCTACCTTGCCTCCCTCTTTCTCCCTAAATTTTTGTCTCTTTGCTTCAACCCTTGCACTCATATTTATAGTCTTAAGGTAGGGTTTTCTTCATAAATCTCTCTTTTTTTTTTTTTTCGCTTTTTGATTTTTTTTTTTGTATTTTATGTTAAGAACTACCTAACTTGACCCAATACCAACAATGGAGATTTTTTTTTATTTTCGTTTTTTTATTTTTTTGTATTTTCTATTGATAAAACTTCCTAATTTGACCTAATTACCATTAGTGGAGATTTGTTTTTTCATTATTCTCCCCACAAGTAGCTTCCTAATTTAAACCTATCAACATAAATGAGATTTTTTTATTTTTTATTTTTCATTTTTTTTCTTTATTATTTTCCCTTAATGAATGACAATGCCAATCATATCAGTGGGGGGATTTATTTTAATTTTATTTTTTTTTAATTTTTTTTCCTTTTAATGATGATCACCAATTTGGACATCGATCATCATTAATAGGAGGATTTTCTTATCTTTTTCTTGCTTTCATTTTTTATTTCCTTTTTTTTTCTTCCAATGATGATTCCCAATTTGGATACCAATCATCATCAATTATTTTTATATTTTTGAGTGGGGCCCGGACAAAATAGGGTGTTCACAAGGGCATATTGATTATTGGAAGCATTTGCAAATCTTAGATTTCTCCCACAGGTTTGACTTAAGATTTGTAATATTAGACTCCCTGGTTTGTCTTATTTTCCCTATTTTAAATGATTTTTTCTAAAATTTTCCCCATAACTAGTTAGTAATTCATCATTAATTAATTATTCTATTCAATTTTTAGACAAATATATTATTATAATTCAAATTTTATAATTATAAAAAAATAAAAAAAATAGAATTAAAAAAATAATAAATATAAATATATGTTTAATTAAAAAATTATGAAGAATATTAAAATATTACATAAAAAAGAATGCTAAAATAATTAAAAATATCATAATAATTTATTATTATAGCGTATTAGTATTTATAGAGTAATATTTAATAATACTATACATAATAACATTATATTTTATATTTAAATAATATTGTTAGAATTGTTATAAAAAAGGAATATTATTAGAATCTGTTAAATAAATAATAAAAAAAGTACATGAACCTAATTAAAAAATCATGTGAAACTATAAGAATCTAATATTAGAAAAATAACTATAAGGAACTGATAAAAAAACAAAGTGGAAGTATGAAGACCTGATAAAAAGAAAAAAAATTTATAGAGATCTAATTAAAAAAATAGTTGAAACCATAAGGAACTACAGACTAATTATCCCTATTATTTATAAGATTTAAAATTGAGATAAAATCGAAAGACTAAGATCCATGTTACTCAAATCCAATGTTTCTGGAGAAATAAAGAAAAAAATTACTTGAATTCAATAATCTTTGATTTTGTTTGTATTCTTTGGTCATCTTGGCGTCGGTGGGTTTTATGCGGAATACGTCACATAAACGTGAATGTGTTAAGTTACCAATGACACAGACATAGCTTTATAGGGTTGACCTTAACGGCGTGTTTGGACGTTCATCTTGGGCATTTATGATTTTAAGTTGCATAGTCAAGGGGGAAATGCCCCGTCCACACGAAGACTTATGGACACGAACAAAAGGGACGATTCAGTCTTGTTGGGGGCATTAAATTCATATACCGACATTTTGCCTTCCTTTTATAATTCACAACAGGCCAATAACTATAGCTATAAACTACGTAAATATATGTACATGTTCTACTTTATTTAGGTTCAATGAAAATAAATATATAATAAATACTATAATTTTTTGTAAGGAAGGAGTATATTTGTTCCTAGACGAGTAATTTGGATTTGACACATTAATTTGTAGATAAGCCTTTCCATATGAGATTTACATGATTTAGATCTTTTATTTGGTTTTTTTAAAAATTCATTATATTAATTTTTAAAATATAGCAATAGTCATAAAATTTTTAATATTTTATTAATTTTTAAAAATCCAGATTAGATGTCAAACTTGAAAGGCTAACGAGTCTTGATTTTTATGGTTCAACGGCTTAAACTGACACTTAATTGATGATATAATAATTAAATAAAAAATTTAATTATATACATATATACATACATATGTGTGTGCATATAAATATAAAATAAATTCATAATAACTTTAATAGTCAAAAAATAACACCACAAGTTTTAAGGAAGACCACCATATATTTAAAATTGATCTGAAAATGTGTTGAGCTTTCTAAGACGGTCAATTTTTCATTGGTTTATTAATTTTTCCTTTTTTTTATTTTGTCAAACTCAAAATTCATCCAGATTTTAAAATCATTTCAGTTCTTTGTCTATTTCCGATTCCTGCTCAATGGCGGCTCAATTTCAGTCCGACCCCCGCCTGACCATAAATGTGGTTTTCTGATTTAAACCAATCTGTTAATGCGCCTGATAGACGTCAAACTGTTTGGATCTTTAATAATTGTATTTTGTAGTTTGTTATATCAAAAATAAAAAATTATAAATATTATCAAAAATAAAAAAATAAAAAAATTCATAATTAAATAAATATTAAATTCAGAAGGTTGAAATCTATCAAATGTTTTAAATGGGGCACATCATCAAAATGAGAAATATTCATATACTCTAGGAGTACTATGTTATTTGAACTTTGTCAAATGAAAACATAACAATTTAAATCATTTTAATTTTAGTTGGTTGATGATTTATTTGAAAAAATTCAAATTTTATCTTGTTTTTAAGAAAAACATTGGTTGATCATTTTGTTTTATTTTATTTTTTCAAATTAAGATGTTTTTTTCTTAAAAACAAGATAAAATTTGAATTTTTTTTTCAAATGAGTCATCAGCCAATTAAGATTAATATAGTTTGAGTTGTTATGTTTTCATTGGATATAATTCAGATGATGTGATACTCCTGAAGTATATAAGCATTTCTCCGTTAAAACATGTTTTATTGTTGGAATTTATTAGTCTACTCTTGGTGGATTAGGGCCCAAGCCCGATTCAAGAAGGTTAATTATGGAGAGACATGCACTACAACAGAATTATGATATAACCACCCCAATAGACATCCCAATTTTAAAATTGGGTGGTTAACAAAGAAGACGGTGGCATTTTCGTAATTATGTGTACATAGAAAAACCCTTAGACGTCCCAAATTTGAATTTGGGACACCTAAAGTTGAGTTTAGACATCCCAAATTTTATTTGGGACGCCTAAAGATTTTCACTGGCACCAAAAAAGTAAATTAAAAAAAATTTAAATTACTTTAGGTGTCCCAAATGGGATTTGGGACGCCTAAAGTCACACTTTAGGAGTCCCAAGAAATTTGGGACTCCTAAAGTAAGATTTTAGGCGTCCCAAAAAAATTTGGGATTTCTAAAGTCATGTCAGAAATTCTGACATGCGTGAGATTTTTTTTCCCTTTTCTTCATTCCTATGTCAGAAACCCATATCTCTTTTTCCATCTTTCCCATCCCCATGACTTCTCTTCCCTTTTTTCTGTATTTCCTTTTTTCTTTCATTCCCGTGACTTCCTCTTCCTCAATCTTCTTCCTCTCTTCCTTTTCTTCATTCCCTTTTCCTCCACCTCCTTCCATTCTCATAACACCTTCTTTGCTCTCACCCTCTAGCGTACACCTCCTCCACCTTTTTTGCCCCCTCCACCCTCCGACGTACACCTCCTACTCTCTTTGTTGCTTTCAGCCTCCGGCGTACCTCTCCTTTCCACTGTGTATACACAACTCCTCCAATGTCTTCTCTCCACCTTGAAAGCACATAGACATCGTTAGCTGCCCTCTCCCCTGGTTTCATCAGGTTTTTTTTAAATATAAATTTACATGAAGAATTAAGTTAAACTTGCAATATGAAATTATTATAATGCTTTCAATTTATTTACATGATTCTAGTTATTGGAGTGTTTTTCCCTTGATTGTTTTTTTTTCCAGAATCATAAATTAGTTGTTAGTAGTTATGCAATACTAATAATGTTTTTGTTTTATACGTTTGGAGCTTGGAAATCGAGGAAAATACATATGTATATTTATTTTGATGAAATGAACAACAATTAGTTTGTAGTTATGTGGTGACAAATATTTTGACACTTTCTAGTTGTTATTATACATATATGATATTAGGTTGTATGAGTTGTTGTTATTATACATACATATATATATATATAGTAAAAAGATTGCAGTGCTAGAAGTCCTTACCATTTCGTAAAGGACATTTTGTGGTTTATGAATCAATCTTCAATTATGTTTCTGCAATTTTAATTTGCTGGGTAATAAAGAATATAAATAATTATTTTAAAAAAAAATAAAAATTTTTAATGTCCCAAATTAAGAATTGGGATGTCTAAAGTCCCCCTGTGGAGGACTTTAGACGTCCCAAATTGAGATTTGGGACGTCTTTTCTTAAAACATACTTCGCTCCCTACATAGACGTCCCTTAGTTTTTGGACGTTAAAAGTGCCAAAATAGGGACGTTAAAACCCCTTTTTGTAGTAGTGACGGGTTATAAAAGAGATATCCTTTATGGTTTAAAGGTAATATCTATTGCAATATAATTATACGTTTAAGGGTTGCATATATTCCTATGTGACTGTATGTATACTATATATATAGGGTGTGAGATTAAGGGAGAAGGCTATGGAAGATATATAACACACATCAAATATTATTATTTTCCCTCTAAAAGATTCTCTTATAAAAATATTATCTTCTCTTACTTTCTTTGATGTATTTGCTATGTAACGTGATCGGAGTCTGCATCGGTGATCTGGTTTCGTGTGGATACTTTAGCAAGCCAGTTAGATTCCAGGTACGCCTAAAATTCTTACATTTATAGATATGCTTCATCATATCCAATTTCGTATAGTGACCGGTGGTAGGTGATATATACAAGGCATGATACACAAGGTATTTATTACCTGTTCTTTAATTGGTATGAAATTATAAAATTTTTAGTGTTTATAGTGCTATTCATAAATAAATTCATTTAAAAACTATATGGATAATAGGACGGGCTCACTAGTATTATTTATGACATATGGATTGCATGGTTTGATGTATCGTCTTCTTTGTATTTAATAATTAGATTGATCGTTTTCATAATCAATAGAAAGAGTATGTAGAGTGTAGACAAAAGCATACGCTTACATAATACAATAGAAGAGGACATATGACTAATTCTGATAGTTTCAAATTACAAATACAATTTTTTAAAAAATATTGGTTAACCATTAGCAAACCTGTTTTTCACCAGTTCATCGGTTTTCCCAACACTCATTTTTTATAACTTAAGATTGAATTATTTAAGTGATGAGAACCTGTAATATACTTATTTCAACTTAATTTGGGCACTTTAACTCCCACGCTCATTAGTTTTGGATCAAACAATCAATTAACGATCATGGTCCTTTTCTTGCGTTTTTCAATTTTGTAGATCTTCAGCACCGATATTTTCCTTATTTGATATTCATTACAAAAACAGTTGATTATTGGCAGAATTTAAGATGAAATTTAAATTTAAATTTAAATTTCCTCTGTAATCTTGAGAACAAACTACTCCAACCCAGCCTTGTAAAAGTAACTAGTAGGGGAGTTCACTTTTATCCCATTTTAGCTGTCCTATTTCAGTCCAGTCATTTTGGCATGGGACAAAGCTAGGATGGGACAGGAGGTGGGACGGACTTTGTCCCGTCCTAGCTATTGCCCCATTCCAACATGTTTATATTTTTTTAAAAAAATGTATCTATTTTAATAAATTATTACTTGGGAAAATCCCATATAAATACCATTTCAATTGTCAAAACCCACAAAAGTCTGTTATAACTTGGAAAAGACAGATAGGTGATCAATGACCAATCTGGGTTACTAGAGTTTAAGGCTAAAGACCAAAATGCCCCTCAACTCATTTACTCACACTCACCTCTAGAAAAATGAATCACTCCCTGTCGTTCCTTTCGGTTTTGTCACAGAAGGGTTCCAGAAAACTGAATCACTCATCTGTCGTTCCTTTCGGTTCTGCCGCAGAAGGGTTTTCTGTCGTTCCTTTCGGTTCTGTCGGAGAGGGGCTCCAAAAAACTGAACTTAAGCCTGGGTGTGCAGATCTGGGAGTAGCTATTTTGCAAGTCATCTTTTGGTTTATGTACAATGATTTGGATCCCTTCAGATATTTTGGTTAGAAGGTTTATGACATATATGATGTGCTTTATGTAAGTACTATTTTTTGTTAAAACAATAGGCTATACCCTGGGAATGACAAGAAAATATTAGGTGCTGGTGGAATCCTAATGTTCACTTGTTATTGGACAATGTATTTGGTAGTTGCTGTCAGTTAGAATATGGTGTTTTGTAAATTCCATTACTATACTTGTCATTTCCATTGAAACAGTTGTTAATAATGACAGGTGATGTAATTAAAGTGCACATGAATGAACACCTTCTTTTGGGTTAATGACTTTTATGCATTGAGTGTAGGTGGAATGAGTAATGTTAAATTTTTTGCTGATAATGTTTTTGGTAGGTGCTGTCAATAAGAATCTGGTGTTTTGTAAATTCCATGACTATACTTGTCATTTCCATTGAAACAGTTGTTAATGGTGACAGCTTCCAACCATTTAATTATAGTTGAAGGAATGCCTTCTTCTGGGTTCATGGCTTGTATGCATTGGGTGTAGATGGAATGAGTAATGTTAAATTGTCATTTGAACCCTTTACTTGGTAGTTGCTGTGATAAACATTAGTAGTTTTTGTCAATGTCATCAGAACTTGTCTTTACCATTATGAAACTTGTCATTCCCATTACCATTCTCGTCAAAACCATTAAAGACTTTGTTAATTCCATTAGTGAATTTGTCAGCGTCGCCCCTTCTGGGCAAACACTTGGCCACATAAAGTTTGAAACCATTATGAAACTTGTCATTCCCATTACCATTCTCGTCAAAACCATTAAAGACTTTGTTAATTCCATTAGTGAATTTGTCAGTATCCCCCATCTGGGCAAACACTTGGCCACATAAAGGTTGTCAGCATTCCCCCCATTGGGCAAACACTTGGTCCAAAGGAGGTGCACAACTACTTGACTCGTGTGATGTATAATAGACTTAATAAATTCAATCCATTGTGGAACTCACTTGTAATTGGTGGTGTGAAAAATGGACAGAAATACCTTGGCATGATATGCATTGGTTTATTGTTTTTGATTTCAATGTGAGAGTGAGTTGCCTTCAAGATTTAGTTTTTACTCAGTTTTTTGTGAATTGTTTCCAGGTTAACATGATTGGCATTAATTTTGATGACAACTATGTGGCAACTAGGCTTGGCAACCATCTTGCAAGGCCAATTCTTCATGATGAATGGAATGAAAATTTGACCTTTGAAGAAGGTGTCAAATTGCTGGAAAAGTGCATGTAGGTACTTCTATATCATGATAGGTCTGCAGCCAACAAGATGCTTATTTTTTGGTGTGTTATATATGATTCATGGGATCTTTGAAGTTTTTCATGTTGGGGTATTCTTATTGAGTTTTAACTGTTTGCTGGGAAACTTTAAGTTGGGGTTAATTTCATGGGATCAGCTGTTGTCATTGAAAAAAAATTGAAATAAAGAAAGAAACAGTAAACATGCGGATGTGCTTTTGATAGCATACTTTTTATTTCAGTTTCATGTGCTTGTTCAATGATATATTTCAGGAATTAAATGCTTGTATTTGATTGAAAATCTTATGCATAAACTGATTTAGCTATTTACTTGGTTTGATTTGATTGGTTATTACAAAAACTGGTTATAACTGGAATGCAATGAAATGAGGCTGTATTTTTTAATTGAAGTTGGTTGGTTGTTTTTACTTCTCCCTGATTTATATTATTTGTTTATCACTTAATTGTCACAGAGATTGTTATGTAGATGTCATAATTTATTAGTGATTGCAAAGTTACTTATATGCACTGGATAAATATAAATATTTTGAAAATCTTTAAGAAACTTTGTTGTTAGACTCTGAACCGAATTATTCAAAACTCAAAAGGTCTTAAGGTCGTAGTCAGAACTTCAAATATATTTCAAAGATAGCTTAATTAGTATATTTAAATTAATTACCATTTTCATCCAACTGTTACGTTGTTTCAATCAAAGATAGCTTAAATTAAACTATGACATTGTTCTGTAGGTGAAAGTTAGCTACTCTTATCCAATGAGAGATTGCAGGCCATGATGTAGACATGGAGGGTCAGCATGAAGAGGTTGGTGTGAAGAGAAAAGCAGTCTATGCGGAGAACATTGATGTGGAGTCACATGAAAGAGTGGGGGATAAAGTGGATATGCAAAAAAAAAAAAAGATGTGAGGAATGGTTACACTTTGTTTCCCATGGTTAACCATGAAATGAATAGCAAGAGAGAGGAAGCATTGAGACTGGTGACTTCATGAATGACCCTGATCAAGAGGAAATGACCGACAAAATTATGCTCTTAATGTAAATTTTTGGTCTTCAAGTTAGAAATTTTTTTTGGAATTCATCATTGTTGTAAGGAGATTGACACATGTCGTTTAACTTAGTAACCAAGCTTTGAATTTTGGGGGGACATAGTGAGGATCATTTTGATCACTTATCTTATATATTGATGCATAGTTGTGGCCTTGTGTGTGTTGCCCCAATAAGGCTGGACGCTGACAAGTTGACTAATGGGAATGACAAAGTTTTCAATGGTTTTGACAAGATTTATAATGGGAATAACAAGTTTAGTAATGGTAATGACAAGTTCTGTTGTGACATTGACAAACGCCACAAAAATTCATGACAACAAGTATCAAGTAAATACTCCAATGGCTTCTCAACATTATTCATTTCACCTACACCTAATGTACGTAAGGCATGGACTAAAAGAACGTATTCCTTCATATTTACTTTAATAACAACAAATTGACACAATTAACAAGAGTAGTAATGTAAATGACAAGTACATTAATGGAATTAATAAAACATCAGATTCTTTATGACAACAACTACCGTATACATTGTCAAATGACAATTTACCATTACTCATTCCATCTACACTTAATGTACATAAATCATGAACCCAAAAGAACGTGTTCCTTCATGTTTACTTTAATTACAACAAACTGACATGATTAACAAGAGTTGTAATGGAAATGACAAATACAATAATGGAATTAACAAAACACCAGATTCTTCATGACAGCAACTACCATAACAAGTCTTGTCATCACTTTCCTTTAACCGATCACATATTCATGATATTAACATATATGTCTGTTCAGTTATGCCATGAATTTCCTCAATTGCCTTTTCCTTTGCCCTATATGCTTGCTCATATGTCAATTCCAAACCATAATCTCTAACCAAACTCTTCCTTATTTCATTTGCACGCTTGTCTTAGTGATTTCTAACATCATCAATGTTAATTGATGATTTCAAGGTAGCACTTCGAGCGTGAGACACGTTAAGATTTTCTTGTGATGAAACCAGTAATGTTGTTGACAAATACCGTAATGTTTCTCACACAATCGTTAAGTCCTGACAAAAAGAGTTATGGTAATGACAAATCCTGTAATGGCTTTGATAACAAATAATATGTGGTAATGATAGCAACTACCATGAACGTACAGATATGCTTCACTACCATATACTAGTCATCCTAGTCTCACTTTTTCACTCCAAAAAGTCAGTCATCCACATTAACTCAATACTACTCAATGCTACCTATTTGAAATCAATAAACTCTTCATTATACTCCCTCTCAAAGCTAACAAGAGCAAATGCATAAATAACCCAAACCACACCGTCAATGCCGTCGTAATTACGTAAAGCCTGAACCTTTAATCCGCCTCAACCTACAAACCCACTTACCCACAACCAAAATTACTGTAAATAACCTACAATCGCAGCACCATCGTCATTGTTCTTAGCCTTTATTGACAACCCCAAATAAATTACCTCCCACACCCTACGTAAATCCTCATCTTTGTATTGTTCATGCACAATCAAATCCACCAAACCACACCCAACACCCATCAGCATGAACAATGAGAATAAGGTGGTTATTGTCTGATTCATTTAAAAAAGATTATGTTTTTCAGAAACTTACTTATATGAGAGGTATCGCCCACCGCTGATCGCTGCAACAAGCAATTTTTTTTTGTCTGAACAGAGAGCGCAATTTCACTCAATCAGAGAATGTGGAGGGTATGTCAAACTAATTAAAAAGGGAATTTTGGTCTTTTATATTTAACATCAATATCATATATTCCCCCCTCAACCCTTATATGTCTTTTACAACTCTTAATGGACTTTTGTGGGTTTTGATATTTTAGATGGTATTTAAATGGGATTTTCCCTTATTACTTTCACTATTAGAAATAAGATTTATAATGTAATATTCTGAAGTTTAGGATTAGATGTTTGAGAATAAGTCTGAATTAAGTGGACTGTTAAATCTTGGTTTAGCAAGAGTCCCAATAATGAGGATTTGTTGCCAATTCATTTTTCCTGTGTGGCAGTATATTTTTGTGATATTTTTGAATAGGCAAATGATGTCTAATATCTATGATATTTTTGTATGAAAGTAGACTTATCAAGCTTTATTTTGATAAGTCATATAGGTCATTTGAAACTGTACATAACGAGTTATGTATTTTTGAAGTTACCCTAGTGATACTAGTGATTTTCAGTGGCAGTATCCAAAAACAATAATTATGAGAATTATGAGCTTCTAGTTGGCTAAATACAATATTTTTTCTTCATAATATACTTAATAAGGGTCACATAGCTTTTGGAATTACACCAATTAAATCTCTATAAATAAAGATATGAATCTTCAAAGTTTGATAAAAATTCTGCCTAGATTTCCAGTAAAGTACGAAAATGGCAAAAATATATGGACAAAATAGTCATTTGGATAAATTTAATTCAAAGCCTATATTTTTCCCTTTTTCTTATATATGGACGTCCAAAAGGCAAGAGGCAAATGGGAAAATTAATACTTGGCTCCAATTTAATCAAGATGGAGCAATTGTGACAATACAAAGTATGGTTGAAAAGTCAAAAAGTAAAGCAAGTGTTAAAGAGCCATCACACATTAGTTTTAAAAAGATGGATGAAGATAAATTATGAAGCACATTTGGTTCCTTCAACAGCCACCTTTGACGTCCAAAAAGGGGAGAGAAAAGGGAATTAAACACTTGGTTCATATTTATTCAAGATGAGTGGTTGAAAAGTCAAAAAGGTAAGACATGTGAAAAATAGCAATTTAATACAATATTTTGAGGAGGTGGAGACATGATATTTGAATTGAACCTTTATCTCTTCCAAGGCCATATCTTTTACCACAATTGGAGAGCCAAGAGAGAGAGAGAATTGGTAGAGAAAGCAAGAACAAGGGAAGGTTCAAGAGGAACAATAAGCCATCCAAGGTATGAAGTTGTGAAATTCATGTGGTTTTGCTTCCAAATTCAAGCGAGACTTCTCTAATCTCCATATCCATCTAGAATACATGTTTAGCAAGCTCAAAGTCAAGAGGAAAAGAGAGGAAGTGGGATGGTTGTAAAGACAGAAAAAGGAGAACAAAAGGTAAATCATGAAACCTTGCCCAACATGTTGATTTGTGTTTGTTCTTGTTGGTTTGCTGGGTTTTCAGCTTGGTTTTCATGACTTTGTGATTTTTGGTAAGCTTAAAGGGGAGGTGCTACCCAAATTTCTAGTAATCATGTTTAAGAGGTGATTAAGTGATTAAACAAGTGATTAGAGGTGTAAAGAAGGTGTTTTTTTCATTGGAATCAAGAAACTCTATTTTTCTATGATGATTTCTAGACCTACTTTTCACTGTGTTTGAACTAGATTTTGGTGTTTTTGATGATCCCATTGTGTTTATAATGGAAAATTGTGTAGGGATCAAGTATAATATGGAGTATAAAGGTTTTAGGGTGTGAAATGACAATTTTACTCCTAAAACCCCAACTTTGGTGTGGTCAAGGGTAATTTCATAAATTGGCAGTGAATTTGCCAAAACCTAGGTCAAAAATGAATTCCTTGGGTGAAAATATGTAGGATAAGCCCGAGTCATAATTTTTAGAAAATTACAAAAATACCAGGTATAAAGGGCCTGGGACCGGGTGTCAACACTCGTTTCCATTTCGATATACGTAATGTAATAAAGATCAAGTTCCATAGGCATACAAAAAATTACATATATATTGATAAAAGTAATTATTTACAATCCAGTGTCAAACTATAAAAGGCGACAATATTTAAAGAATATCCAAAAGTATTTTAAACATAACTATCTATAGCCACAAACTTTAGCTTCACCTTGAGACATGTGCCAGTCACTTCCCTTTGTCCATGTCCTTGCCTTTTGATCCACTGGCACCTGCTGAGATGTTTGGTTTAGGAAAAGGGATGAGATTTCAAAGAATCCCAATAGAAACATGCTATCATTCATATAAAATGCGAAAAGTAAATATGATATGTGC
This sequence comes from Inga laurina, assembly GCA_963855925.1. Taxonomy (NCBI): domain Eukaryota; kingdom Viridiplantae; phylum Streptophyta; class Magnoliopsida; order Fabales; family Fabaceae; genus Inga; species Inga laurina. The sequence continues at coordinate 25,401,671 of OY979711.1, forward strand.
CATCTATGCACCAATTAATGAACAATATAATACATCATTATCATGTATACATGAGTAGGGCCCTTGCCCCACTAATCATACACTAGTTGGATTCTTACCCAACCCCCTATGTAAGTGCACCTCCAGTACTAACTGCTACGTCTAGGCAAACCATGTTGATTAAAAGCACAAACAATGGCATCCCAACAATCATATGAACTATGACATGATGTATGAAAGATAATGTTCCTACCTTAAACCTTTTCTCCTTGAAACATGTGTCATGATTTGTGTGCCAATAATGCGGGTTCTTAGCTCAGTCCTAAAATGTCAAATGTACAAGAATTAGGTTAATACCTATTCATATACTATTTTAAACTCTTTATATTGGTTCAATCTAGGGCTATTTAAACAACCATTGGAAGTTTGAACAAGTGCCATGGGATTGGAAAAGTTAAACCAATCAAAAGGGTAAAAATGTTGAAACAGGGGTCTTGGCTCCTACCAAAAGTAGGCCAAAAGGTTTTGAGCTGCGGCCAAGATCCTCTGGCTATGGCAAAAAACAGCTCAGAAGGTTTTTGGCTGTGGCCAAGAAGCTGTCCTTTTTCTTGGATGGACTTCCAAAAATCACAACTAATTCCACAAAAATTGAAATGGAGTGTTCTAAAATTCTATGGAAAGATATTTAAGTGTAGTTTTGTAACACCCCAAATTTTGATTAAGGGCTCGTGAGGATTATTGAGAAGGTAATTGTGATTTAGAGTGGATTAAAGTTGAATTAATGTATATTGGTGACAATATTATTTAATATGTCATAATTGTTGGAAAATTGAAAGAATGGAATTATTGGCATAAGTTGGTAATTAATGGGGAAATTAATTACTAACTAAGAGAAAAATGAGAAGTGTGATCAAATGACTAATGGAAGGATTAGAGAGATTAATTGGTGACTAAGTGTGTGAGAGCTAATAGGAAAATGACATGTGGCAAAGTGGGTGTGAGAGGAAGATAAAGAAAAGACAAATGAGATTAAAGAATGCATTTCTCTCTCCTCTCTTCCCTCTTGTGCGCTGGAAAACTGAAAAGGAGGGAGTATTGTCATCATTTGTGCTTCTTCTTCACTCCACCTCCATCTCTCTCTCTCGTTCTCTCTCTCCTTCTCTCTCTCGCCATTGTTGCAGAAATAAGGGGGGAAAGCTTGCAAAAAGGTAAGGAAAATGGCTTCTATTGCTCAAACTTCCTTCTTTAATATTGATCCTTGAATGAAGGGCTTCAATTTGATGGTTGTAATGTGTTCATTGGTGTTAGTTTGTGACCTCAAGAGATTGTGAAAGTTGAAGAATCAAGAAATCCCTTTGGCAAAGTGAAAGAGGTGAGTGTTAACTCCCTTTTGATATATATATATATATTGTGGTTGTTGGTGAACATTTTTTTTTTCTGGAATTTTTTCCCTATTTTCGAAAATTAGGGTCTTAGTGAGTTTGGCATGTTGTGATCATGGAAATGGTATATTGTGATGTCTTTTGGACAAATGAATTGGTTTGAATCATTAAAAGTAAAGTTTGGGAACTTTGTGTTGGTTTTGGTGTGTTGGTCAAAACATGGCATGTGGTTAGATTGTGAATTTGGTCATTTTGAGGTTACCATTGTGTTCCTTGTGGAAAATTGTATGAGAATATGTTTGGTTAATGATTTTGGAGTCATTGGACACTTTGGTAGAAAAGTTGGAAAATGCTGTCAATGTGAACTCTGTCTGGACAGTTTATTTGTGTGGACGTTTTGAATGACCAAATGATTTCAGAAAATTGTGAAACTTTTTCGTCTTTAATTTCACATCCCAAGGTTCAAAATGGACATATATTTTGTGTCATTTCGTTTAGTATTTTGAAAGTTATGCTTTGCCAAAATTTGGGACAAAAACAGAACTCTGTTTTTGGAGTAATGTTGGATTTTGGGTGATTATGTATTTTTGTGATGATTTGAAGTTATAATCCATATTTTTCCTTGAAATAGGACTTAAATACCTTTCATTTGGCTTTGGAATCACTCTGTTTCGATTTTTCTACAATTAGATATGATTTTTCGAAGTTCAGCCAAGAATCAGGAAATTGCTTGGCCGCGGCCCATGGGTGGCTAGCCGCGGCCCATGAGTGGCTGGCCGCGGCCCAAGCCTTTCTGACCATATTTTGGTCCGCGGCCCAAGGAAGGGCTGGTCGCGGCCAACCCCTGTGTTCCAACACTTTAAGTTTTTGAAAAGAGATCTTCAACCTATTGTTTCCCAACCTTTTAGGGGTTTTATTAGAGGCATTTGTGGCTTCTTAAGGGTCATTATTGATAACCAAATCGAAGTGTTGAAGAGTTAATTGAGTATTGGAATAGAGAATAATGTTTCGTCCTTAATTATGACTTTAGGATTTGATATCTGCCCGAAGCGTAGAAGGCCTGTGCCTGCTCAAGGAAGGAAAGACAAAGGTAGTGACACTTTATCCTATATCATGTGTATTGCATTGCTTGTTTGCATTAGTCATTGAATACAGTGAAAGTGAAGAGGACGTGGCGAAAGCCCGGACTCGATTACAGTGAAAGTGAAGGGGACGTGGAGAAAGCCCGGACTCGATTACAGTGAAAGTGAAGGGGACGTGGTGAAAGCCCGGACTCGATTACAGTGAAAGTGAAGGGGACGTGGTGAAAGCCCGGACTCGAATATTGATAAAGTGATGGGGCGTGGCGTAAGCCCGACCTCGTATATAGTGAAGGGAATGTGGCGAAAGCCCGGTCTCGAATATTGATTGCTGCATTGTGATATATGTGACTTGCTTTGTATATATGCATTATATAAATAAATTGTTGCTACTGGGATTCTCTAAAATCTCATTCTTTCCAAATAACATTTTTAGACAGGGCAAGTGGATTGAAAAGCAAGCAAGTGGCAAAGGACGATTAGGACTGCCAGCGGTAGTCTTAGCTATATATTTTGGTTTTATATTGAACTGGTTATCATTTTGGATCAATGTAAATATATTGTATAGAATTGTAGTGGTATAGTTTTGTGTAATCCCCGGTATGGATACTGAGATGGGCAATGATGCCCTGTATAAATCTTTGGATTAATGTTATTATCCCGGGTGAACGTCGGGAATTGTGCTTACTCTGATATTGTATATGTAACAGACCAAACAGGCCATTTGTTTTAATGAATGAAATGAATGGAAATCTATTGGTACAGTTGTTTTTAAAAGTTTTTAATTGCCCTGGATTTCTTATTCGATAATTAAATGCGATTAAACGCTAATCCCGGCTTGATTATCGAAGGGGGTTACAAGTTTCATGGAAATATATGAAACACCATCACCTATGATAAATAAAATATTTGTATATTTATTTTCCCTTATATGATGATTTCCCCTAAATTATACCCTTTTTCAGTTTTCAGAAAATATCTGGAGCTTTAGATGTCAGATTAGGACGTTCAATATATGAATAAAAAGCTAAGAAAGAGCTCTACAATTTTTATGTTGGAACCAAAATCCAGTTCTATCTCCAAGGGTTTTGAATTTTGCTTGAAGTTAAGAGCAGGAATCATCTACCATTCTACCAACCATTCCATCTACCACTTCATCTTCCTTTTCACTACTGCTTCATCTACCACATTCTATCTACCACTTCATCTTCCTTTTCATCTACTACTTCATCTACCACATTCTATCTACCACTTCATCTTCCTTGTCATCTATCACATTTTATCTACCACTTCATCTACCCTACTCCATTCTTTCCTATATATAGCCACCCTCTCCTTCACATTTAACACAACCATTTCATAGCCATTTCTTTCTTCTCTTCTCCACATACACCATCTCAGAGTAGTTTCATGTATTGTATTTAATTCCTGCATGCCTCCTACATGGAAGGCTTAGGTAGTCCTCCTTTATGGATGGTATAGGTTGCCACCTACATGGAAGGTTTTACCTTCTAAAGGGATGGCTAGATTTTCTCCATTTTCATGCACCTAGTTGTTGTATATTTATGTTTTAGAATTTAATAATTGAGTTTTATGCAATGTTAATTTATTTTGGTTTTGTTTTTAATTTCATCATGTGTTAAATTTCTATTTTCCTAGGGTGATGATGTAGCTTACTAATGACGGATTGAATTTTAACTTATTAAATCTAGTTTGAATTTCTCCTTCATGATTGAGTCTTAATTATTATTCTTAATGCTTTTGATTGACTGGCCATTTTTTTGATGATTTCAATATGCTTGTTGAGACTGGAAGGAGATACATGTGTGTAGATCCTATAATTAAAACCATAACTTACATATGAAATAGGAATATATTCATATGAGTTGTTTAGTCTTATTGGGTTCCACAAATCTTAATGCATAATTAACTGCTTAAATTCATATAGGAATATATTGGATTAGCAATTAATTACATAATTGCTTGACCTTGGAAGAAGCTAGTAATTAAATTAGGGAAACTCCACTATCAATTATGTGGAATAAATTGGATTAGAATAGATAAGTGATTCAATCTGAAATTTGTTAAGTGAAATCTGACTCCTAGGACTTTTTCTCATAGTTCTTTCAAATCATTTGCACTCATATTTAATCATCTTTTATTTTATACTCTCAATCACCAACTAATCGATCCACTAAATAGAATTAAAATTACTCATTTTTGTACTTAGTGATCAATCTTCGTGGGAACGATACTCTACTCACTTTTGTATTACTTGATTATGACAGTGTACACTTGCACTTTCTAATAGACCATTTACACTCATAACAAGTTTTTGGTGCCGTTGCTGGGGATTGTTGTCATTAATTTCAATACTAAGTAATTTTAATACTAATTTAGTCTTCATGTTAAAATTTCAAAAAAAAATTTAAAAAAATGGATTATTCACAATATTCATTTGGTTTAATAAGTGATAAATTGTCATATCTTGGTTCTTTTTCTGGAATGCATGTGGATGGAATGAGGCATGAAAATATAAATGCTAGTTGGATTGAAAATTCTTCTCCTTAAATTGTTTTTCTTGTGCTTATTGTGGAGAGTGTCATTCTTATGAGCATTGCCCATATAGCAATACTAGTCATTATGTGAGAGATGATTTCCATATGAATCAAACTTGTTTTGATCATTCCTTTTATCCTGGTGGAATTTTGGAGCAACAAGAGTCTTTGGATCCATATGTCAGGTATTGTCCTAATCCTCCTTTCTACACTTACCCATATATTGAAGAACAAACTCTTGAGTATAAGGGAAAATCTGATTTAGAAAGAATATGTGAGGAGTTTACGGAATCAACAGAGAGATTTAGTAGAGAGCAAAAGGAAATTGCTACTAGAGTTAAGTCAATTGTCCAAAGTATTGAAATATATGTGAGTCAAATTGTTTCATCGCTTGAAACTTAGGCAAGATAATTCTTTAAGCATGATGAACACTTGTTGTGTTGATGATGAAAATTATTGTGAGGAAGTTGAGGAGGTGGAATTGAATGAAACTTTAGCTCTTGTGGTATGTGATAAGGAACTTGAAATCACTTTTGGAGAGAACAGTAAATATCCAATTGAGGTTCCGGCTGTGGAGCATAATATTTGTGACTTTGATGTTGAAACTAATATGGATATTCCAAAAGTTGTTGTTCATGTCTCTCCTATTAAAGTGTTGACTCTTACTGATGGAGTCAAGTGGATTTTGTGGGATGTCTAAAATTTTGGAAACTCCTAAATCTATTTGCAAATACATGCATGTTGTGCTTTATTTGAATTCAGTAAATAATTGTACTATAAAATTGTCTATGATTGAAGAAGTACAATTAATTACTTTGAATGATCATTTCTTGTGTCTGAAACATTGTTGCTTGAAAAGAAATGAAGATAAGGTAATCATGGTGTTTGATACTTTTGATAATTAGTTTGTTTGGAAAGTCTGGTTGAAGACTATACATTTAGCGTTGCTTGGGAGGCAACCCAAGGTTTGGTTTGATGTTTTGTTGTGATTTTGTAGGACTTTTGGTAGCCCCTGATGATGTATTCCACTTTGGTAGTTACAAATAAATTTTTTTTTTAAAAAAATTAATTTAAAAAAATTGGTTTGGTCTTTGTCTAGCTAAAGACGTTAAAGAAGGGCAGCTATTTGGGAAGCAACCCAAAACTTTTTTCCTACTTTTTCAAACTTCTTTCCTACTCTCTCAAACTTCTTTTCCACTCTCTCATTTTTCTTTCCTACTCACCGAACCATACTATACTGGGTTGAGAATTTTAGTTTTCATCAGTTTTATTTTAAGTTACCATGGAGGAATCTCTTGTAAAACTTAAGAACAGGTTCCCCACTCTTCCCAAAGATGTGCTCAGGAAGATCTATAATAGTTGACTTGAAAGGATGAAGATATTCAAGCGTTTAGGCCTTTCTGTGGACATACGCTGGATCATTAAAGCTAAGGTACATTTAGCAGGTGAGATTCATAAATCATTTGTTAAACCTTTGTCAGGAATAGGAAGAAGTTCTTACTCCAAAAAGAGAAGAGCTAAAAGAATGAATGTCTGCCATAAATGTGTAAGGTGGAATTGTGATCAGCGTTGTTGGAGTAAAAGTATGATTTCTATAAATCAGGAAGATAAAATTAAATTGATAAAGGATGAACTGAGTAAGGAGTCACTAGATGATATCATTCAAACTCTTGAGACGCATTCGAGAGGTGTTGTTCATCATATTCTTCTTGATTTAGTAGACATATTAACAGAGAAAAAAAGCGCTATTTCTTGGGAATCTGACATTAAAAGACCCTATTTGCCAGTTTATAAGAAAATTGGATGGGAAGCAAATCCTCAATTCATAGAAAGCGTTTAAGCCGTTACTGGATGTAAAACCAGAGGAAGATGTGAGCCAAAATCACAACTACTGTACATAACATGCTTTTGTCTAATCGTCTTATCTTTTCCATAGCTTTTGTCTAATCTATCTTATCTTTTCAGCAACTTTTGTCTAATATGCCTTATTTTCTCAGTAACTTTTGACTTTTTTTCCCCTTTTTCTTCACGCAAATTACGCCGGTCATTCGTGTTAGAAGTTTTTCAAAATTTTTTGAAAAATGCATGATTTGTTTGATTTTGTGGTTGTATTTTAGTGTTATAAATATAAACTCTTCACTTGTAAATATGCACTCTTCACTTGTAAATATGCATTTTTCTACTTGTAAACACAAATGATCCAATAGAAAGAAAGAGAAAAAGGGTATCACACAAAAATGTAGGTTTACATCTATTTGTGTTTGTGTAACTTATTCGGGCAAGAAAGAAGAGTTTGTCATAGTAGCAAACGAACTTGGAATTGCATTAGTTGAAAAAAAGATTAACTTTGTATATGGGGGAGGCATCCAGAGCCTAAGGGGAAGTGTGGCCATTTTTGCATTCATGAATGGAAGTAAGGGTTTAAGTGTAAGGGTGAAGGAGTTGGAAGATCACACATTTTCCTTAAGACAAGAGTTACAAGTTTCGAGCTTACCTAAACAAATGGGACGAATACTCTACCATACTCAAGCTTTCATCGCTGGTTTGGAGACGTTGGATGACAATTCTTGCATTGCATATTGGGCTAAGTTAAACTTTCACAAAAAGTAATTAGGATTGTTAAATGTTAATGGTTTTTATGATAATCTGTTGTTTTTTTATCATGCTATGGACACAGGATTTATACCCCAAGCGACTCACCATTCTATAATTTCTGCCCCAACTGTTGATCAGCTGCTTGATAAATTGAAAACCTATCAACCTAAACCAGATATACTAGTCAAGCAAATAGGTGGGCAATCTTCAGATAGCAGTCAGAAGCAAGATCCAGATACCACTCTTCGGTTGTAACTTTCCTTAATCTCTTGGTTTTTACTCTTATCATTTTGGTTTTACTTTATTGTGTGCTTATGTTCTTTTTTAAAAAAACTTTCTCTAAGTTCTACAAGACATTGGAGACAATGTCTGATTTAGATTAGGGGAGGAGAATTTTTTTTAGTTAGTTAGTAAAACCATTAGATGCATAGGGTGTGGGAAAAAATGGCAGAGTAAGGAATTATTCTTAACTCCTGAGACGCATTTTATTAGTTGCATATTTTTATTTAAAAAAAAGAGTAAAAGAAAAAAAAAGAAATCTTCCTATTTAAGTGCTTTGTAAGGATCTTAAGAAGTACATAAGTTTTGAGTATGGATCAATTGAATTTAGAGATTTCATAGCATGAATGAACAACTGATTGTTGCAATTGGTGATGAATTTTGAGATTGAATGAGCTGAGTTTGAAAGCCCTTAACCGTGATCTTTTAAGCCTATAATGATTATTTCTCTTGTTGTGATATTCACCTATATGTTGTCACTCTAGAACTTACTTTAAATCTAGTTGAGATTACATTTCACATGCACATTTAAAGATGATAAAGGCATTCATTTCTTTTAGCCAGAGCCAAATAGCCAACCTTGCAATTATACTGTTGATAAGCCCCTTTGAGCCTAATTGACTATTTCCTTGTTCTCAACCTATTAACATGTGCGTTAATGATATATCAAGTGCTTTTACCTAATTCAGAAGATTAGCAGAGCATTTGAAATTTTTGTGAAATGTTCTTTTGACAAATGTGGGGGTGTATAGATCATCAATTTTAGAATTACAAGAAAAAAAAAGATGAAGGAAAAAAAGAAAAAAAAAGAAGAAAAATGAAACAAATGTGAGTATTCGAATTATGGGTTGTTGTAAAATAGATTTATTCAGAAACTAACCCATTTTTCAATTGTTCTATTAATTTCTTAAATTTAGCCCTTTATATCTTGTTTTACATTCCTTTTACCTTAACCCCATTATAACTCTTAATAAGTCCTTTCGATTTGAATTATGCATGTGAGTTAGGTAGTGCAGATTGAGATTTTGTAGCAAGCCTATGGTAGTGCAATTTTTTTGTTGAATTTGAGCGAAACACTTACCCTAAACACTTGAGAGATTGAGAGAATGAGTAGTAATTACAAACTCGTTTTATTCATTTTCAAATATAGTTACCATTTTATACTTTTGTTGATTCATGAATACTATGATTTCTTTATTTTTCAATTGTGTTATTGCTTATGACTTGACACTTATGCTTTTATTGGAAGCACTTAATGGTCACTTCTTGTCTGAGGACGTTCAAGAGCTAAGTGTGGGGGAATTTGATAAGTAAAATATTTGTATATTTATTTTTCCTTATATGATGATTTTGTGGATGATATTTGAGTTCAATTTAATAAATTTGGGTGTAATTAATAAATAATGATTTTTGCATAAAATAGAATTTCTTAAAAAATACTAAATTAGACCTTTCAGTTTTCAGGCAATATCTGGAGCTCTAGATGTCGGATTGGGACGTTCTATATATGGATAAAAACCTAAGAAAGAGCACTACAACTTTTATGTTGAGACAAAAATCCAGTTCTATCTTCAAGGGTTTTGAATTTTGTTTGGAAACTGAGAGCGAAAATCATCTACCATTACACTAACCATTCCATCTACCGCTTCATCTACTACTTCATCTACCACATTCTATCTACCACTTCATCTTCCTTTTCATCCACCACATTTTATCTACCACTTCATCTACCCTACTCCATTCTTCCCTATATATAACCACCCTCTCCTTCACATTTAACACAACCATTTCATATCCATTTCTTTCCTCTCTTCTCCACATACACCATCTTAGAGTAGTTTCATGCATTGTATTTAATTCCTGCATGCCACCTATATGGAATGCTTATGTAGTCTTCCTTTATGGATGGTATAGGTTGCCACCCACATGGAAGGTTTTACCTCCTAAAGGGACGGCTAGATTTTCTCCATTTTCATGCATCTAGTTGTTGTATATTTATGTTTTAGAATTTAATAACTAAGTTTTATACAATGTTAATTTATTTTGATTTTGTTTTTTATTTCATCATATGTTAGATTTCTATTTTCCTAGGGTGATGACGTAACTTACTAATGACAGATTGAATCTTAACTTATTAAATCTAGTTTGAATTTCTCCTTCATGATTGAGTTTTAATTATTATTCTTAATGTTTTTGATTGATTAGCCATCTTTTGAATGATTTCAATATGCATATTGAGACCGGAAGGAGATGTGTGTGTATAGAGCCTATAATTAAAACCATAACTTGCATATGAAATAGAAATATATTCATGAGTTGTGTAGTCTTATTGAGTTCCATAAATCTTAATGCATAATTAATTCTTAAATTCATATAGGAATATATTGGATTAGCAATTAATCATAGAATTGCTTGACCTTGGAAGAGGCTAGTAATTAAATTAGGAAAACTCAACTATCAATCATGAAGAATAAATTGGGCTAGAATATATAAGTAATTCAATCCAAAATTTGTTAAATGAAATATGACCCCGAGGACTTTTTCTCATAGTTCTTTCATATCATTTGCATTCATATTTAATCATCTTTTATTTTGTACTCTCAATCACCAACTAATCGATCGACTAAATAGAATTAAAATTACTCATTTTGGTACTTAGTGATCAATCTTTGTGGGAACGATACTCTACTCACTTCTGTATTACTTGATTACGATAGTGTACACTTGTACATTGTAAATTGGCTTCATAACATTGTACAAGTCACATGTATACTTATGTCACATTTTTTCCCATTTTCTCATGAATATGAACATTTATAAAATTCATAAATTCCACATTCATAAATATTCATCATTTTATTGAATTTCCCAAATAATTACAATATATTTGGTGAATATAAAATTTGGGGTGTTACATCAGATCCTCATGGGTATTTTGGTTATTTTGGCAGTTGTAGACAAAGATAACCAACACAATGAGTTTAGAATGAATTATGAGTGAATAATAACTCATTTATCCTAAATTTGGAATTTTAGGATATACCGATAACCCAAGCCAGATATAGTATTGGACTGACAATCAGTCAAGAGAAGGGTGATCCAGGCTGTGAACTTACCTTATTTGTATATAGTTGATATTTCTGCTTATGTAGTGATGTATGTGATTGCTTTACTTGATTGTGTAGAGCATAATTGAATAATGAAGCTCTCTGTTTCTGTTTATACTGTGGCCATAGTTTTGTTGCATGAAACATTGAGCATGCAAAAAGTTCATTATGAGGCATGCATCTAGTTAAAGCTAACATGTCATGCACATAGCATCTATCATGCATGCATTATGGCAACTGTTTCCTACTGAGATTCTCTTGAATCTCACTCCCCCCAACTGACCATAGAGGTGTGATGAAGTACATAAGAGTACTGTAGGGAATTGCACAAGAGGGAACTATGGCAAAGAAGTAAAGATTGATCTGTTGTGTATTATATTAGACACTCTGGTAGCCTTGTATGGCTATACTGTCTGTATAAATATACAAATGAATGAACTAAGAATGAGTAAAGAAATAATATGGCTAGATAAATGATCACTGAATCACTCTGATTGAATTAAATAAAGGTGAGAGTTGATGACTAGTAATGAAGTTGTAAACCACTGAATGACGCTTCGGCAAGATTTTGAAAATTATTATGAAAAACCTACTCAACTACAGGTTCGAACCTATCTCGAGATTGAGAATTTAAAATGATTTTACAAAAGTGGTTCAGACTTATTGTGTATAAGCTCATTCTATTGATTACAAGAATAAGGCATTATATATAAGACTGCCAAATCTAGACCTCTATAAGAAGAAACGATTTAAAAAGTATGACCGATGACTTTTTTATAAATATTGATATAACTCAAAATAATATTTTCTAGATAGGATGTAACTTAATGCAGTTTCAATAATTATTAAGTATTATGAAAATTCAAAAATTGTATTTTTTTTTAGATCAGACACTTGTACATTCAGTTTAAATATCCTTTTAGAAGCCATCATTTCTTTGTACCCAATCTTAAATATTTCAGAGTTTTTTTAGCTTCCAAGGTAAATTTCGTACCTACGCGTCTCTTCGAAATTTGAAGCACTTCAATAAAAGTAACCTTCATCCGTCTTGTCTATTTAAACTCCTCATTCCTTTTGTTTCATCAGACCCAACTCCCACATTGACTCTCCTATCTTGAATATCAATATGGTGAGATGATGAGTGTTACGCCGTTATTTTAATTTCACCTTTTCAGAGTATTCAAAGAAAACGATATGAGGTTTGGTGGATAATACAGGAATAGCATAAATATACTGATAATATGAGCATGATTACAGAAATTTCCCATAGGGGTTCATATATAATAATTACCATTAATGTAGCCGCATAGGGCTACTAGGGTGTCAAAACCTGCCGAGTGAAATGGAGACATCTTCTCGTTTTCGTTCCACCACCGTAATCCCCTCGTACAGTTCCTTTCTTTGTTCTCAATGTATCTTCTATCTCCTCCTAACTAAATTGTTAGTAGAGGAGGGTGAGATTCAAGAGAATCTCAGTAGGAAGATAGTACCAATATACATGCAAGATAAGTGCTTAATGCATGATATGCTTGTATTACATAAACTCATGCTAACATAATGACATATCTGCGTGCTCATTGTTTCATGCAACAAAACTATGGCCATAGTATAAACAAAAACAAAGTTTCAATCATTCATTTATGTTTCATATAATCAAGCAAAGCAATAACATGCATCAATATACTAGCACAAATATCAAATACATGCAGGAGAGGTAAGTTCCCTACCTTAGACCTTTTCCACCTTGAATCGTGTGCTTCGATTTCTGTGCCAATCCCTCGGGCTTTCAACTTGGTCTTAAAATGTCAAATGTACTAGTTTAGAGACTTCTATAGTATTTCTGGTGGTTATACGAGTCTACCATAAAAATTTATCAAAATGCCCCAGGGACTCGGCCGGCCCGGCCTCACCTTACCTGGTTCGACTGTACTTTTCCTGAAATTTGGACATAGGCTATTCTTAGATATTTTCACCTAAGGAATCCATTTTCGAACTCAGAATTATCAAATTCATTGTCAAATTATAAAAGTACCCTTGACAACCCTTATTTTAGGGTTTCAGGGGCATTTTCATAATTATGCTTTTTCAAGCTTTTCTGAAAAAGTGACCAACTATAACCCCACCTAATTTTTGCTCCTAAACTCAATGGAACTATCAAATCAATGAGAATTGGGGTTTTGCAACTCTAAGACCCTTTAACAACCATGGCAAGAATTCTCAGGTACTCCAAGGAAAATTGGGGTTTTGCAATTTCGACTCCTTAAACGCATTCCTTTATACTCCTAACCACTTTATTTACTATTCCATTAGGTTACAACTACCATTACTACCCAATTTGGGCAGCATAACCCCTAGGCCATGTCATTTCCAAAAATTCAAACCAAAGACAATTCGGCAAAATTTCACTGGTTAACTTTTCACAACAACAAAAATAAGTAATATACGAAGGTTTTGAAGTTACCTTTCGCTTCCTTCTGGGTTTTCCAAGTATAGCTGAAAACCCTAGCCTTCACATGCCCAGAGATAGCTTCCAAACCTTAAATCACATAGAAGAGTAGCTTAGGAACGGAGTTATACCCATTAGAAACTGATTTCCCGAAGAAATCACTTATCTTTACAACCTTTTTCCTCCTTCTCTCTCTAAAAATCTCAACTATTCTCTATCTCTAAAACTGAACTTAACATCAGTTATGGCTGAAAGAAGGAGGATGAAGTGATTTTATGATATATTTTATTGTATTTATTCATTTGTCCATTTTTCCAAAATTTGAATTTTTACAAAAGTTTTCCATATTTCTGCCTAAACTTTGAAAAATCATAACTAATTCTAGAAAAATTGAATTGGAGTGATTCCAAAGCCTATAGACCCTTATTGAGTTTAGTATCAAGGAAAAATATAGAATCTTGCTAATTGGAAGCACATAATTCCCAGATTGTTAATCTTTAGAAGCTGTTCCAGAAACTTTCCAGTTTTACTGGGGTAACTTCAAAAATTAATAAATTTTTGTATATAGATTTAAATAATTCATATGACCCATTAATTTAAAGCTTAGGATGTCTACGTTCACTCTGTAAAATTTCATAATTTTTTATCATCATTTGTTCTTCCAAAACTGCATGACAAGCTCACTGCCTCGCAAGAAATTTCACTCGAAGCATAATGACTTTCTTCAAAATTCACCATTTTATTTTTTTTAATGCCCCAAAGATATAAGAAACATTAGAGAATAGATTTGGGACATCTAATAAATTGGGGCTTAGTAGTCCGCTTAATTTAGACTTATTTTCAAGCTTCCAATCCCAAAATTCGAGGTATTACAATGAGAACTACTTCAGTTCATCCTCATTTTCCTTCTCCTCCTCTATGGCGTGCACTCCCTCCTCCGCAACTGTCAGTGAGGCAACTTTTTGACAACCTCAATGCGAGGATGGCTTGCATAGAAAGACACCTTAGAAGGCTATCAACAACAAGTTGATCCTTGTACTCGACGCCAATGACATCAAGTACAATCTTTCGGAGGACCTTTCTTCCCCTTCCTCCTCCTCCTCCTCCTCCTCCTCTTCCTCCTCTGCCTCTGGCCATAACAAGGAAGATATGGATTTTTTTATCATGTAAAATATTTTTTTTAATATAATCTACATATTAATGAAATTTTTTTTACTTCTAATCTTGATCTTGAACATCTCTTGTATCTTTGTTACGTTGTTGTTTTTGTCTCTGGCTTGATAAGTTAATTTTATGATAGATATAATTTATTAGTAAGTTATATTATCTTGGATATTGTTAAATATATATTTTAATTATATTTAGATTAGTTGTAGTTGCATAATATCTAAATAGGTTATTATGAACCGTAGTTTAACTCTTGGCTGGTCTAACTGTCGTTTATTTTTCTAACGTTCAATTTTTATTTAGACCAGATAAAATGTGCATCCGGTCTCATAATTATTATTTTGCCTGCTTTTTCAATGACAACTTTTCTAAATACGTAACATTTCAACTTCCAACGCATAACATATGTCTCATTGTATTATCTGAAGTTTTTGGCCATTAATCCCAATTATAAATACTAAGGTGCCTTTAGTTCTAAAAGTTCAAATTCAAAAGTTCCTTTCTAGTTATCTCTTTCTTCTTTGAGCGGCAAGACTCTAATTGCAAGATCAAAGAGGCACGTTCCCCTTCTCTTGCTCTGATGGTAGCTACCAACAGTTCCTCTTCACAGCCCCATCCACTTCCTACCTTGAAGGAAATCATTGACGCCATCTTTTACATCCAGGGCATCGTTTTGGAGATCATGGCAAGGTAAAATTGCTTCTCTGAATGACTGGAGGAGTTGGCGGTGATATTGAACAACATTGTAGATCGTTTGTGTTAGATCTCATATGTTTTGATGATAACAAAGAATGGATGTGAAAAAGATTTGATAAACAAATAAGTTCGAACAAAGTAATGATAGAGCAAATCATCACTTGAAGTAAGAACTGGAGTAATGAAGAAAGGCCAAGAGAGAAAGCTGAGAAACTTCATCATTGGGAAAATTTCTAAAGGGTTAATCGAGTAAGAACTCGAATAATGAGAAAGAAACTTGAAGTAACCAGATCACAGAACCTCAAGTAACTCACGGCCAGATACATCACTCGAGGGACGACTTGTGGAACCTTGAGTTGGGATTGGATTACAACTTGTAAGGGGGAGCGAGTGTCCAGGCGAAGGAACTTGCTTGTACCTAGATTTCAAGAACCCACTGAATCTTGGAAATTATAGTGAAACTCTCAGAGATACTCTGAGGACTTGACGTATTATAATGAAACTCTAATATTATCTGCTACAAATATGGAAAACAAGGACATATCAAATCAAAATGTCCAGAGTTGAACCAAAAGAGCAAAAAAAAGAGAAAAGGAAAATTCTCAACAAAAATAAGGCATTCGTATCTGCTATATGGGGTGATAGTTCGTCTGATGAAGAAAGTGATAAAGAAGAAGTAGCCAATATATGTCTTGTTGCTCAAGAAGAAACAGAAGAAGAGGTAAATGATTCTGATCCTACCTATGATGAATTACTTTCGGAATATAATGCTCTACGTTCTAAATTCATCAAAGTAGTTAAAGAATTAGTTGTTTTCAAAAAGAAAAACAAAGTTCTTGAAATTGAACTTAAAGAAAGCTTAGAAAAGGATTGTGAAAATTGTTCTTCTTTGAAAAAGAAAAATATTGATCTCACAAAAACTCTTGAAAAATTTACTAAAGGAAGTGAGATGTTAAATTTGATTTTAAAAGCTCAAAGATTTGTAAATGACCGATCTGGTATTGGATATGATCCAAAATCAGATAGAAGGAAAGTTAGAAAGAAAGCAGGAGGTAAGTCATATTTGAATTATTTCCAGCATTCTGTGCATACATCAAATTCTTTTGCATTTTGTAATTACTGTAATAGAAAAGTTCATTATACATCTTCATGCATTCCTAAAAATGGGTACCTAAAGGATCATATGTTTCGAAAATTTCCTGTACTAACCCAAAAGGACCCAAAAAGAAGTTGGTACCTAAGACTTAATCGTATTTAATTGCAGATATGTCTCATAGCATCCAAAAACAACAAGTGGTACATAGACAGTGGATGCTCTAGACACATGACCGGTGATTTCGAAAGTTTTACCAAATTGCAACCTAAAGAAGGTGGAAAGGTAAAATTTGGAGGAAATCAAATCGGAAGGATAGCAGGAATTGGTGAAATCAAAAATGACAAAGGCATAGAAGTCAAAGACGTATACTATGTCGAAGGATTGTGCCATAACTTGCTGAGTGTTAGTCAAAATGCAGACAAAAATAACTGGGAAATATTTGACTCAGAGGAATGTCTGATTGTCAACAAGAAAGACTTACTACTTGATAAGAAGAATATCAAGGCTAAGCTCAGAGCAAAAAGGGAAGGTAACTGCTATACTCTAGATATTAGTAGAAATGAATCTGAAAACCTTTTTCTGAGTAATGTCGATGAAAGTTGGCTATGGCATAAGATATTGGCTCATGTTAACATGCATTAACTAGGCAAACTACTCAAAAAGGATTTAGTTCTTGGATTACCCAAAGTAAATTTCAAAAATGATTTGATTTGTGACGCATGTCAAAAGGGTAAACAAACTAAATCATCTTTCAAATTGAAAAAAGAGATTTCAACAAATAGACCACTACAATTATTGCATATGGATTTAGTTGGTCTAGGAAGAGTAAAGAGTCTTGGTGGCAACTTATATTTATTGGTCATTGTTGATGACTTCTCCAGATTTAAATGGGTTATTTTTCTATCATCAAAGGATGAAACCTTTGAAGAATTTATTGTTTTTGCCAAGAAAGTGAAAAATGAGAAAGGTATGTCCATTGTAGGTATTAGGACAGATCATGGTGGAGAATTTGAAAATCAAGCCTTTGAAGAATATTGTTATACGGATGGCATTGATCACAATTTCTCTGCTCCAAGGACACCTCAACAAAATGGAGTCGTGGAGCGTAAGAATAGAGTGCTCACTGAAATGGCTAGAGCAATGTTAAATGAAAAGAACGTGACTCAAGTTTTCTGGGTTGATGCTATGAGCTTAGCATGCTATATTTCAAATAGAGCCTATATTAAAACAAAAGTCGGAAAGACACCATACGAGCTGTACAAAGGAAGGAAGCCAAACATTGCTCATCCACACATCTTCAGTTGTAAGTGTTTCGTTTATAATAATGGTAAAGATAACTTAGGAAAATTTGATTCTAAAACTAATAAAGGAATTTTCCTAGGATATTCTAACCGGAGTAAAGCATATAGAGTTTTCAATAAAGAACATGTGTTGTTGAAGAATCAATTCATATTGTATTTGATGAATTTGAATCCTCTGACAAAACCATTGATGAAGAGTAGGAAGTTGTTTTAAATCAAGAAAATGATCAATCTATTTCTAAATCTCTTATTCCAGAAGTTGATGAAACCAAGGAAGAAGACCAATCACTGAGACAACCTAGAGCCTGGAAATACAATAAAAGTCATCCCTTAGATCAAGTCATAGGAGATGTGAATGAAGGGATCAAAACTAGAAATAGAATTTTCAATGAAGTAAGTTTTTTTGCATTCATTTATGAGATTGAACCCTCTAACATTGATAAAGCCCTATCAGACAATGATTGTGTTATAGCAATGCAAGAAAAACTAAATCAATTTGAAAGAAATCAAGTTTGGGATTTGGTACCTTGACCCAAGGATCATCCGATCATTGGCACTAAATGGGTATTCAAGAACTAACTCGATGAATCTGCAATTTTTGTCAGAAATAAGGCAAGATTGGTGACCACATGCTATAATCAGGAAGAAGGAATTGATTATGAGGAAACGTATGCTCCAATGGCTAGATTGGAAGCTATACGTGTACTCTTAGCCTTTGCTTGCATCAAAGGATTCAAACTCTATCAAATGGATGTAAAGAGTGCATTTCTAAATGGCTACATTATGGAAGAAGTATATGTAGAGCAACCTCCAGGTTTTGAAGATATAACCAAAGCTGACAATGTTTTCAAACTCAAAAAGGCTTTATATGGTTTAAAACAAGCTCCTAGAGTATGGTACAAAAAGATCAATAAATTTCTTATTGATCAAGGTTTTGTACGAGAAAAAGTTGATACAACACTTTTTACAAAACAAAAACGTGATGATATTTTAATTGTTCAAATATATGTTGATGACAATATTTTCGGTGCTACTAATGAATCTTTGTGTAAGGAATTTTCTGAGATAATGCGGGGAGAGTTTGAGATGTCAATGATGGGAGAATTGAATTTCTTTCTCAGTTTGCAAATCAAACAAAGAAAGAATGGAATCTTCATATCTCAAACAAAATACTTGAAAGAGCTATTGAAGAAGTATGGAATTAATGAAGCAAATGGAACGGACACACCAATGAGCTCAACTACGTTGCTTGATGCTGATGTCAAAGGGAAAGACTACAACATCACAAAATATAGAGGAATGATTGGATCATTACTCTATCTCACGGCAAGCAGACCGGACATCCAATTCAGTGTTTGTATATGTGCAAGATATCAACCAGCACTAAAGAAATCACATGCCGAAACTGTCAAACAAATCTTTAGATATCTTGCTGACACACCAGAATTGGGTCTGTGGTATCCCAAAGGAAGAAGTGAATATCTTGTTGCATATTTAGATTCTGATCATGTAGGATACGACAGAAAGAGCACCAGCAGACAAGGTCAATTTCTTGGAGGATCTCTTGTATCATGGTTCTACAAGAAACAAAATACAGTGTCTCTTTCATCAACGGAAGCCGAATATGTTGCAGTCTCAAGTTGTTGTGCACAAGTAATATGGCTAAAACAACAACTACAAGATTTTGGTATTTATCTCAAAGAAATACCAATCTATTGTGATAATACTAGTATGATAAGCTTGGCAAAGAATCTAGTTCAACATTCTAGAACGAAGCATATCGATGCCAGATATCACTTCATCAGAGATCATGTCCAAAAGAAAGATGTGAAAGTGATATTCATTCCTACTCATCTTCAACTAGCTGATATCTTCACCAAACCTCTTGCAAAAGATCAATTTCTATACATTAGAAGAGAATTGGCAATGGTAAATCCCAATGAATTGTAGGTTATTTCGGTTTTTCATAATGTTAGATAATGTTATTTGATAATGTTTTGATGATTACTAACTTAAGCATCGAAGTATGTAGAAACTTGTTTTGCAGGAAGATTGAAACTCTATTTTAAGAAATAAAAACAGAGGTTATCAGAGGACACCATCACTGGAGTGCCAACTTCAAGTAATGTTTGACAATGCAGCATTACTTGAGGGACAACTTGAAGTAAAAGAGCACATTACTCGAGTGAGTACTCGAGTAATGGACTTCAAAAACTGGCAGTGAAGTCTCAAGTCACATGGAATTTAAATCAAATGGTTCATTTGGTGGAAAATGAACATTTAAGAGGAGAAAAGACAGATTACCCAAGGGAAGCCTCGAGTAAACTTGAACTTTACTCGAGTAAGGCCTCGAGTGACTGCAGGTCCAGATCACAAATTCGATGAGAATCAACTTAAATCTGTTCTAAAATGGCTATTAAATGATCGAGGGAACATACATGGATAATTACAACATTATTCATGCCAGGTACGCAATTTAAAATGAATTATTTTAAAATTTTCTATATGATCACTCGAGGTGAGACTCGAGTAAATCTGATAATTACCCGAATAAGGCCTCAAGTAATGTCGGGTTCTAGGTCTTTATCAGTCACAAACTCGGTCATTTCCATAAAATCTCCTCTAGTGAATCTCCCAGTCCTCTCAAAAAGTTTTCACAATCTATTCCTTGCTTGATTTTTGTCAAAACCCATCAAATCTTAGCTCCAAAAACTTCCTATTTTGCTCAGATTCTCTTTACCCTAACTCACGACTTCTCACTCTGATTTTCTAAGATTTCTATTTTCTCTAAATCAAGATGGTTAGAACCAAGAATCTTACTCCTACAGACTCTTATAGATCTCTACAACCCTCTGACCCTTTTTCTTCTCCTCCTAGAAAGAGACGAAAGCTCATTCCTAGATCAAAGGCCAAAGTTCAACCGAAACCTCAACCTAAACTAAAGGAGAGAGGTGTTGTGATCAAAGAGCCAGTGGTCACAAGGGCTTAATCAAAGAAAAGCACCTCAGCTGGGAGAGTCAAAAGAACTAAGTCTCATTCTCCTTTACCTTATGATTCTTCCACTCCCTCTTTTACTCTGAAACCCTCAAAAAAGCCAAAGTATGATGTAAATGTTGCCAAAGCTATGGCTAGGATCCTTGATCAATTAGAGAAGGGCCAATCCTCCAAAAAGCCAGAATTATCAGAAGAAGAAATCACTAAACCTTCAAAAGGATTCAATGTCAACAAATTGAAGGAATCTCAAATGTACCTGACACAGTTCTCAAGAAGGAAAGTATGTAAAACTCACAGTGTGGATCTCAAGATTCTTCAGGAGGTATTGAAGTATGACTTAAGTCCCTTCCTTGAACTCTTTATGCCTTGGTTGTCAATTAACCTTCCTTTTTGCACTAAAATAGTCACTCATTTCCATTGCAACCTAGAAATCCTTGATGTACCTAATAGGACTTCTGCAGAGGAAGAAATGACCACAAAGTTAGAGGCCAGAAAATCCTTATCTCACCCTCTAGGATCAATATTTGGTTAGGAATAGAAAACCCCCTCTGATGACATCTATTCCAAGCTTGAACCTAACCAGATTTTCACTGTCCTTAGACCTGGTGAGTTAGTTGGTCCTCTTAACTTTAAACCGAATGACATGTGTGACCATTACAGGGTTCTTTGGTATATTTACTCTAGATCCCTTGTGAACAAAGCCAATAACTACACCCATTTCTCTGACCGGAACTATAGATGGTTTGCATCTCTACTCCTGAAGGAACAAAAGGACTTGGGAGAATATATCTTTTCTGAGATGCAGAGGTACAAAATAGAAGGTAAAGCAAATACTCCTTTGCCATATCCTCAGATCATTTCTCTTATTCTGAAGAAAAACAAGATATGGTATTTGGAGAATAAGGAGCCCATTGAGAGGATCACTCTAATTGGAAGAAACCAGATTGGGAAGCTCAATATTGAGATTCCTCTCAAGGGTCCTCTAGAGTCAGGCCCTAAGAAGAAGAAGAAGAAGATTGAGACTGAAATGAGTAAAATGGATGACACACAGTCTTCTGCTCCAGCTGGTACTACATCCTCACCCTCATTCCTCAATGCCACACTTCAACATTTCATGGAGAATATGCTAAAGGGATTTCATATCGACATTGCAAATAGCAATGCCGAGTTGATCACTCACATGAATGACAAGATGGCTGAATTGGTTGAGAGGCTGGACAAGAGGCACGAGGAGATATTAGCAGAGTAGCGTGCCCAGTGTGAGACTTTGAGGTTAATTCTGGCTAGATTAGACTCTATGGGTTCTGGACCTTCTACTGGTCCATCATTTGTTCCTGGGGCATTCTCACCTCCAGAGAACATCCCCTCAGAGCATCATCATATTGAGGTTGGGCTAACTGTCCCTAATCCCAAACTTCCAAAGTTTAGCCCCTTTGAACCTAGACCCTCTGTACTCAAAATTCCCATTATTCTTCCTAGAGATATTCTATGCTCAGTGGATGATCCTGAAACCAATGAGACTATCCACATCACTATTGAGGATTCACCACCCAGTGTTCAGCCTGAACCCACACCCACACCTATTCCTTCCACTACTCATACAGAGGAAATCTCTCCCTCATCCTCTGGTCATCATTCTGCAGGTGCCATAGAAGAAGTTGAGGCCACCTTTGTTGTTGTATATCAGTTACCCCCGATTCCTCCAAGAGATGACATTCATATCCCTCCACTCAACCTTCCTGAACTAGAATCTTCCAGCTCCTCTTTTGATTTTTCTAGTTTAGATGGCTTCTTGGTCCTTCCTGTCAAGCCTGTATCTACAATCAAGCCTTCTAGTTCTCCACTTGATTGATGAAGACAAAAAGGGGGAGAAGAGCTTGAGTGATTTTATGGTTGACTGAGCTTCTTTTGTTTTGGGTATATGGGTGTACATAGGATTTAGGGAGCTTTTAATATTTGTAATTCAGTATTGTAATTAATGCAATTCTAGTTCAATTTCAATTCAAGTGGATTTAAGTTTTTAAGTTAAATTACATTGTGGGACTAATGAGTTTATGATGAATGCAAGGTGAATATGTTATGTTTTCAAAAATTTCCAAAACACTTTGAATTGACTCTTAACAAGTTATTTCAAAAAGGATTTCAAAGTTACAATTGATTTCAAGAATTTTTTATTTGAGAACTCAATTTCAAAAACTTTGTTCAAAATCACCAAGTTTTGTCATCATAAAAAAGGGGGAGAATGTTAGATCTCACATGTTTTGATGATAACAAAGAATGGATGTGAAAAATATTTGATAAACAAATAAGTTTGAACAAAGTAATGATAAAGCAAATCATCACTTGAAGTAAGCACTGGAGTAATGAAGAAAGGCCAAGAGAGAAAGCTGAGAAACATCATCATTGGCAAAATTTCTAAAGGATTACTCGAGTAAGAACTCGAGTAATAAGACAGAAACTTGAAGTAACCAGAGCACAGAACCTCAAGTAACTCACGGCTAGATACATCACTCGAGGGACGACTCGAGTAATATGAAATGAAAAGAATAGTTACTCGAGTCACCATTCGAGTAACTGGGCACAAGGAAATGAGATGCTCTCGGCCATGTAATCTTGCCAACGTTACTCGAGTAAGTACTCGAGTAATAAGGGAAATCACTTCCAGTTGCTCTCGGCCTGCCAACGTTACTCGAGTAAGTACTCGAGTAATCAAGGAAATCACTTTCAGTTGCTCTCGGCCTGCCAACGTTACTCACGTCTGTCGAGTCCCCTGGTTCAAGAAATATATTGCTATCGGCATTCCAATCCTGCCAATGTTACTCAAGGAGCAACTCTAGTAAATCAGTATGGTAAACAAAACTTGAAGATAACACTCGATTAATCTGAAATGTTATTATCACACTTCACTCGAGGCACCACTCAAGTATGCAGGTGTAACCCCCTGCCGTAATCAATATTTGGATTACACAATTAAGCGAAATAGAGACCAATAAGGAACAAAAACTACATTTTACAAACCCATCTACCAGACGGGGTTTTCATAAATAAATTTTGAAATCATTCATGACCTAGTCTCACATTCATCTTCCGAATACAATTACTACACAAAGATAAATCACATTTAAATATATCAGAGTACGCAATATAATAATCCCGGCGATCCCGGATTCCATTTATTAACTCAAGCTTTATAGGGCATATTCGCCCATACAAGCCCTCATATGGGGATTACACAAATCCTCTTAAATCCATCTACAAATATCGTATCCACATACATTCATCCAAATATCCAAATACAATTATCCAAATCTATATACTCCCAACTATGATAACCAACTACCAACTTCAATCTCGAAGGAAGTCCTCTTCGCCCTTGGCTGCTTACTCCATCATCGATCTACTACCCTGTCTGAAAGGTTAGTAGGGGAGGGTGAGATTCGAGAGACTCTCAGTAGGATAACAATATCAATATGCATGTACGATAAATGTTTAATGCATGACATGCTTGCATCACATAACTATCATGATGACAAATCTGTAAGCTCAATGCTTCTAAGAATATACTAATGGCCATAGCATAAATTGAAACATAGCTTCAATGACATATAACCATGCAAAGCTAAGACATGCATCAACAAATTAACACATATATCAAATACAAGCAGAAGTGATATGTTCCCTACATTCTTTCCACTTAAGCTCCAACACAGCTTACTCACGACCAGGCGAATATCGAACCATGTTCAGGGCGAACATCAAACCCTATAACCAAACAAGGACATAGGGTTAAATCCCTTTTCCAATTCTTTAACTCTCAAACACTTAAGTTGGTTATCATTTAACACCTTTAGGTGGCTAATCAAAGCCTAAACATATGCCTAAAGGCTTGGGAAACACTTGACCAAAGATCACTTTTAAAAAGTCCAAAATGCTGATTTTGGGGGTGGGCCGCGGCCCACAATCCTTGGGTTGCGGCCCAAAATTGGCCAGAAACATTTGGGCTACGGCCCAAATCCATGGGCTGCGGCCCAAAACTGTCCAGAGACGCTCAGAAACATTTGGGCTGCGGCCCAAGAAAATCCAATTTCTGGCTGAACTTCCAAAAATCATAACTAATTCAGGAAAAATTGAAATAAGGTGATTTTAAAGCCAAATGAAAGCTATTTAAGTCCTCTTTCAAGGAAAAATATTTTCCATAACTAGAAATCACCACAAAAGTCCAGATTTACAAAAAACCTAACATTGTACCAAAATAGGGTCCAGCTTTGATGCCAAAATTTGAACAGTTCAAACTCCCAGTTCCCAAAACGAAATGGCACAAGTTATATGTCCATTTTGAAGCTTAAGATGTGAACTTCAAGAATGGAAAGTTTCATAATTTTCTGACTTCATTTGCCCAGTCAAAACGTCCACACAACAAGACTGCCCAGAATAGACTTCCCACTGGACAGAATTTCCAGTTTTGCACAATTGGCTTCCAATGGTCCAATTTTCATATCAAACATCATTCTCACACAAAATTTCACAAGGAATCCATTGGAAATACCGAATCAACCAGATTCACATTATATTGACATGTTTCACAATGAATTGCAACATGTCACACAAATCACAATTCAAACCACAACATTACAACTCTTCCAATTCAAATTCCCAAATCAATTCCAATGACCAAATACCACAACATGGCACCATTTCCAACATAAAACACAACCCAATTCATCCAATCCAAAATCACAAGAAAATCAGGGCAAAATTCAAAATTTACAAAGCTTAACCAATGATCACAAAACTTAGGTCAAAATGCTTCAAATACTCACCTCTTCCTCTTCCTAAAGCCAATTCTTTGATTCTTCATCTTTCCAAATTTCCTCAAGCCACAAAAATCCTCTTCTTACAAATCTAAAACCATAGAGATGAAGCTCTCATCACTATGAACAACATTAAAGAAGATGATTTAAGCATTAGAGGCCATTTAGGGCACCATACCTTGAGCTTCTTCTTTCTCTTTCCTCTTAGCTTTGGGACGTCCATGGAGAACCAAGAGAGAGAGATGAGAGAATGAGATGAAGATGATGAAGTGAATGCAGATTTTGGGCCCAAAAACGTCCAAATAAGGGAGGAGAGGAGAGATGGAAAGCTTTGAACATTTGACCCAAATCCAAGGGTCCACAATTTGCCACTTGTCAAGATCTTGTTCCTTCCACCCATGAGTTCACATGAGCTCACCACATGAGATTCCACCCCTTGATCTAATACACAAATCAATCCTAACCATTGATCTTGAAGTTACCAATGAGTTTCCTCTTCGGTAGCTGACCAATTGGTCGGTAACTTTACCGTTTTGCCCCTAATTATGGTAATTCTCATTGAATCACCACCAACACTTCACATCTTTTCATTTAGCCACAATATGCGCCTTCCCTCTATTTTAAGTCAATTTAGAGGTTAATCCATAATTGAACTTAAATATAGGGTTTCGGCATTGCTCACAACACTTACGAATCACATTCGAGTGCCAAATCACATCATAGTCTCCAAAAGGGTCCATTTATCACTAATGACATCCACTTTTGGAGTCATTAACCGTTAATCACAATTTGGGATCCTGCTAAACCAGGGCTTAGAAGTCCACTAATCTTAGGCTTATTCTCTAGCCTCAAGTCTTAAAATTCGGGGTATTACAGCAGGTATTCTATGTCAAAGACTAGAATGAGATTACTCGAGTCAGTAATCGAGTAATCTGCAGAATTATTTACAGTACACTTGAAGTATCCACTCGAGTAAGCTATGCAGAAAATAGATGTTCACTCGAGGTGGCACTTGAGTAAACATGTAAAGAAAACTTGAAGTGCTCTCGGCTTGAAATCTCGCCAACATTACTGGAGTGAGGCATCGAGTAACCTGTGAAGTAAATTGAAGTATACTCGAGTAATTACTCGAGTAAACTTAATGAATACTCGAGGGACAACTCGAGTATCCAAGTATAGAAATTTAGAAATCATTCTAACGTTCGTTGATTTGTTTTTTATATGATTAACCTTTCATTATATTAGTATTCTTAGCATATTCACGATAAACAATGAAGAGATCTTACTAAATAAGGAAATTCAAATGCAACGTTCAAACGCTACCTAGTACCACCTACCACAAACAGATATTTTTCAAAAATTGGAAAAGTCAATAGTGGTTGCGCACACTCTAACGGGTGAGAAGAAAATGTTCCAATAGTCATTATCAACACATCTATATATATGGGAACATCCAAACAGAGATAACAACAAGAACACACACACGAACGCATTATCAAGTTCACGCTCAATACTCTATTTTTACATACGTGTAATTCTGTACTTCTGTGATTCTTATTCACTCTGTAAGAGAGATATTTCATTCAAACTCAATATTTATTATTGAGGTAACTTAAGGTTGTGGAACCTTGAGTTGAGATTGGATTACAATTTGTAAGGGGGAGCGAGTGTCCAGGCGAAGGAACTTACTTGTACCGAGGCGCCAATAACCCACTGAATCTTGGAAATTATAGTGAAACTCTCAGAGATACTCTCGGTGATATTTCTCCTTACTCTTTACTGCCTTATATTCACCGTCAAGTTTTATATTTGCAACAAAATTTTTAGTATCACCCAATTCACCCCCCCTTTTGGGTGAAATGCTTGCTCTAACAGTTTGGACTAGGGGTGGTTGTCTATTAGAATTATGAGGATCATTTCAAGACATGGATTTCAATAACCCCCATTGTTATTATATTTTGGTTATGTAATGCTAATTTTGTGTCTGATCTTCATCATATATAAATTTTTGATGTAATTTTGATTTCATGTATGTATATGCTAGCTTTCATTAATTAGGGCGATGATTATCAATGAAAAAGTTTCAATATTTTAGTCTTTTGAGTTCTTGTTCATTATCAACTCATGTAATTAATCTATTTTTATTATATCTTATTGATGATCATCTCATGTTATAAGAGCTTTCAGATAGTTGAAGTTCTTGTAAATCTATGAATTTTGTTTCTAAAATCTTATTTCTTTATTTCTAAGAATCACATTTTAGACTGGTTGATTTAAAAAATATTTTTATTATGAATTAAAAATATTTTTTACATATTGAGACCAATCTTTAGTGTGGACCGGTTTAGAAAAAGGTTGCCCTAATATATATACTTGCTTTCATGCTTAGTCTTCATCTCTAGCCTCTCTTAGTCTCGCATGTGCGCTCTTCTACTCTTTTGTTAGTGTTATGTTTCATTGTCTTTGCTTGCTCACTCCTTTTATTTCTTTGTTGAAACACTTATACTTAAGCCTTTTCACTCGTATAGCCTTTGTGCTATGTATTCATATCTTGTATCCTCCAACCACCACATATATCACTAGGTTCAGCCTACAATGGAAATGGAAACAAGCCATGCATAAATACCATAGAGTCTAGACGAGTTCCCTTTGTCGAAACACTGATCCTTACTCCTCTTCCTTCTTTGTCGAAATCTCGATTGAAAGTTAGTTTTTTTTGTCTTACATCCACATAAAAAAAGATTTTTGCTTGATCAATGTTCTCTCTGGTTGATTATTAAAAATATTTGCAATTTCACATGGCAGGTGATCTTATTATGTATGTGGTAGTGCTGATTAGGGCATATGCCCTAATCACTTGGTTGTGATTAATTCAGGCCTACCAACACCACCACATATGTCATAAGGTTTATCTTGTGATGGAGATCTGCACAAGAAATGCATATATAGCATAGAGGTTGGATGGACGCCAAACAGATGATATATTCATGTCTTGAGAAGTGTTCGATATGTGTTGTATGTGTTGGTATGGGTAGGCCAGTATAATTTGCTGCTTGCTTCAAGTTCAATGTAGCTCATGAATATATGTATGTAATATATTGAATTTGAAGAAAGTAATGATAATTCTAGCTAATCAACACCACCACACATAGCACAAACATATGTAGTACATTACATTTGCATAGAGGTTGGATAGGCGTCAAACGGACTATATATTCATGAACAAGTTAAAAAACTTATTTTCATTACTATGGATATTTAGTTTGGTTATTACAAATTTATTCATTTTAATTACATAAAGGAGTATGAAGAGCACCAAAAAGACATGTGAAGAGTGCCAAGTTGAGTGGTTTTTGTTAACTATCACGTATATTTTTGTAGACACATGAAGATCATTAAATAATATGATTTAATATGTAACTCTGTGTAATTGAAAATAGGGGATGAACATAGTTGAAGGTTGCAGATACATGCAAGCTCTTCCTTCAAGACTTGGAAAACCAAAAAAAAGGCATCCTTTGAAATTATAAATGTGATATATATATATATATATATATATATATATATATATATATATATTTCTTTTGTACTTGTTGCCTTCTTGTATGTTCACTTAGTGTGTGAAAGTTTATGATACATGAAAGTTTAGATTTTTTTGCTTACTCGATACTATTTGTGGTGTTATAGTTATTGAATGCAAATTGTAATATCCTAAATTTTGGGATTGGAGGCTTGAGAATAAGCCTGAATTAAGTGGAGTGCTAAGCTCTGGTTTAGTAGGTGCCTCTAATCTATTCCCTAATGTTTCTTATATCTTTGGGGTATTAAAGAAAGTAATATGGTGAATTTTGGAGAATGTAATTATGCTTCCAGTGAAATTTTCTGGGAGGTAGTGAGCTTGTCATGTGATTTTGTATAACCAAATGATAAGTAAAAAATATGAAATTTTTCAAATGAAAGTAGACATTCTAAGCTTTAATTTGATTGGTATATGAATCATTTGAAGCTATATGCAAAAAGTTATGAATTTTTGAAGTTAGCTCAAAAAACTACTGATTTTCTGGGACAACATTCAAATAAATTAATTCAAGGAATTTTGTACTTCCAATTGCAAAAGAATATATTTTTCCTTGAAACTAGACTCAATAAATGTTCTATAGCATTTAGAATCACTTTAATACGATATCTACAAATTAAGTTCGGAGTTTTCAAATGTTAGGCAGAAAATCTGCCAGAATTTCCAATAAATCTGAAAATGGAAGAAAGTTGTGATGACAATCTTGTAATTATGAGATAGTTGATAGCAGCCCATTTTGGCACTAATTTAGACCCTAGATGTGAAATGTGGCTGACCAAGAGAGGGAAGAAAATTGTTACATGTTAATTGGCCTTGTGACAACATTATATGTAGATAAAGTTTATTTACATAAATGTTAAAGTTTTGATTTTTGGGAAAATAAAATATTGTGACATAAGCTAGCTATTACTATGACATAAGCAAGCATATTATAAAAACACCTTTTTCTTCATCTGTCCCCTCCATTCCCAACCTTTTTTGAAACAAGAGGGAGAGAGAGAGTTGTGAGAAATTGTAGAGAGAAGGAGGAGAAGTTTTACCAGGTCAGCTTGATTTCTTCAGTGAATTAGCTCCTAACTTGTATGATCCTTCCTCTAAGCATCTCTTTTGCTTGATTCAAGGTATTTGAGAAGCTAAATTTCAGTTTGAAAGGGGCTAGGGTTTTCGGCCAAGAGGGAAAAGCTATAAGGAAGAAAAGGTAACTTCCTAAACTTCAAATATTGGTTGTTCTGGCTGTTGTGGATAATTTAATCGGTGAATTTCTGGTTAAATTGTGTGATTGTAAATTTAGGAAAAGTTGTGCTCTCAGTGTTATGCTATGAAAATTGAGTTTAAAAGGTAGTTTTAAAGTAATTAAATAGTTAATAAAGTGGTTATGAGTAAAAATGAGCAAGTCTGCAGAGTCAGATTTGGAAAACCCCAATTTTTTTTCCCAGAGAATTGTAGATTTTGGCCAGTGCTGGTCCAGGGGGTTAGGGCTGGATTTTTGATGTTGTGATGATTCTATTGAATTCAGGAGGGAAATTTAGGTAGGGTTACAGTTGATCACTTTTTCAGAAAAGCCCAAAAAAGTATAATTACTAAAGAACCCCTGAAACCCTGAAGTCGGGCTGCCAAGAGCATTTTTGTCTTTTAAAAGTGAATTTGGTAATTCTGAGTCTGTAAAAGGATTCCTTGAGTGAAAATATGTTAGAATAGCTCAAGTCAGAATTTCAAAAAAAGTACAGTTGGACCGGGTAAGTCAGGGTCGGCCAGGGTCTTGGGGGTATTTTGATCAATTTTCACAATAAACTCATAACCACAAGAAACACTATGAAGTGCCTGAAGTAATACATGAATGTGTTTTAACCTAATTCTTGTACATTTGATATTTTAGGACTTAGTTGGGTCTAAGTTTGGCACGCTTTATGAGGCACACAAATCAAGAAGAACAAGACTTGAGGTAGTGACTATATCCTTTATGCATGATGCCATGGTTTATATGTTTTGTTGTTACCATTGTTTTGCTTAATTAATCAACATGGTCTACTGAGTAGGGGCAATCTGCCGAAAGGGGCAGTTAGTGTGAGAAGTACACTTACACCTGGGGGTTGAGTGTCAATCCAACCGGTGTATGAATAGTGGGCTGGAAGCCCTACACATATATACATGTCGATGTTTTTATATTGTTAATTAATTTGTGCACACATAGTGCATAACATATTTACTTTTTGTATTTTACATAAACGATAGTGTTTTGCTACTAGGATTCCTTAGAATCTCATTCTTTTTCATAAACAAAAATGTGCCAGTAGGAACTAGCGGATTCAAAGGAAAGGTCATAGACATGGGGAACTGACGAGCACGGATTTTGAGGCAAGGATAGATGGTTATATGTAGTCGTTATTTTGGATATTTTGTATAAAATTGTAAATATTATCAAACCCTGTGGGGTAAACCTGTGATGTAATCAAGTATCCTGTATTAATATATTAGTATTTTACACTATTCCTGTGTTACTCACCGGACTGCGTGCAAATACTCTGAAAATGGTAAAAATAAGATAAGGGTATGACACAAATTTTGTCCATGACATTTGTTATGGTTGGGATCGTGAAACTTGTGATTATGATAGTGATACAATTTCATTATATCATTTTCATAATGACAAGTTCTAGAAATCCAATTATCATGTATTCTATGGACAAAAGTTTGCATACATGTGATATTTGATAGCTCTTTAACAATGAACTGTTATATATTCTTCAAGAATACTTAACAATAAAAAATTATTTGACAATACATTTTGGTTCTTCACAAATAACCATTAAGTATTATTTAAAAGAAATAAGGGTAAGATTTTGAAAGATACCATATATAAGTGAGTAGGATCCTGAAAAATATATTCTAACAATACATTACGGTTCTTTACAAAGAATCGTTAAGTACTATTTAATAAAAATAAAAGTGGGATTCTTAAAGATATCATATATAAGGGGACATGATCTTGAAAAATAAATTGACAATACATTATGGTTCTTTACAAAGAACTATTAAGTATTCTTTAATATAAATAAAGGTGAGATTCTGAAAGATATCAAATATAAGAAGGCGGGGCCTAAAAAAAATATTTAACAATACATTACAATTCTTTACTAAGAACTGTTAAGTATTTTGACAATATGTTACAAATTTTCACTAAGAATTGTTAAGTATTCTTTAATATAAACAAAGGCGCGATTCAAAAAAAAAATTGATAATATGTTATGGTTCTTCACTAAGAACTGTCAAACCCCTTAACATTTTGATATACACAGAGAGATAAAGGCACAGTTCCACAGACATATAGAAATAACACAAATATACTTATAAGAAGTACTTGTTTACATACAGGAGTCTCCTTGCAGGATTTGATGGAATTAGTACAATTTTGTCCAAAATATCAAAAATAAATTGAATATAACCAATAGCTCCATTATCTTGGCCTGCACACCTCAATTGCAAGAATTTACCCTTTTGCCCTTGAAGCCGGTAGCATCTACTGGAATATTTTTAATTTTGAAAAAAGGGTCAGAATCAAACGAATCTTAGTAATAACATACAACAAATTATACAAAACACAAAAAAAATTAAATATGTCATGCTCCATGTTATGCAACACATTAATAACAATATCACATCACAGCATGTATACAGGAGTTAGGGGCTTAATCGCCCACTATCTGTGTACCTCGGTTGGGTTTTTACTCAACAATCAGGTAAGTGTGCCTCCATACACTAATTTCCCTCCTCAGTAAAACCATGTTCATTAAATATATCATAGAAGATGGCATACATAAACATATAAAACATTCATATAGTTTATGAAAGATAGAGTTACTACCTTATCTCCCTTTTTGCAACACAATTCAGTTCCTAATTTGATCCAGCTCGGGCTCAAATGACTGGTCCTAAAAATTCAAGTTTACAAGAATTAGGTTAATACCCATTCATGTATCACTCTAGACTCTTCCAAATTACTTTTTTTTTGTTATATTAATCTAAAACTACAAAATTACCAAAATGCCCATCGAGACCCGGTTTAAGCCCCATTTACTAGATCCGACCGTACTTTTTCAGAAAATTTACCCCAAGCTATTCCTACATAGTTTTGATGTGTAGAATCCAATTTTGACCTCGGTTTTCACAAAATTACTGCCAAGTGACAGTTTTGTCCTTGATAGCCCCTACTTAGGGTTTTAGGGGTATTTTCATAATTTCACTTTCTAGGGCTTAATTCGCAAAGTGATCAACATCAACTTTACACAATTTTCCCTCCTGAATAGCATGCTGGCTGAAACTTACACAAATAAAAGGTAAAATGTGATTTTTGAGTTTTAGCTCTTAAAGCTTGCTCATTTTCACTCATAACTACTTGTTAAACCATGTAAACACTTATTAAATATGATTTGAGGAAATTTGGGCAGCATAACCCTTTAGGGCTTCAACAACTCAAACCACAAATCATGACAAGAACCAGAACAACAATAACACTACACTAAGGGAATTGAAGGTCTTGAGGTTAACTCTTGATCCTCACACTTTCTCTCTCTAGGTGTCCCCCCTCTCTCTCTTCAACCTTCAAGATTTGCTTGCTACACATGATTATTCATAGAGATCAAGAGCTTAAGGAAGCTATACACAAGTTAGGAGGCATAAACACTTAAAAACACAAGTCTTACCTTTGATTTTTGCCTCTTGAGCTTCCTCTCTCTAAGTTTTCCTAAAGCTTCTCTCTCTCTCTCTATTTTGGTGTGTATGCGTGAAATGGGAAGAGAAACGATGAAGGTGGAGGTTAATAAAATATCTCTTCATCTTTCTTTTTAAGGAATAATTAATTATGGGTTTATGACATAAGTTGCACTAAGCCTTATCTCCTCATAATTAGTGTCATAAACCTCCATTACATTTAAACCAATTTTTCCTTCCCTTTACTTGGTCCAAAATGATGCCTAAAGGGGTCCTTCATAAACCAATTTGGGCTTCATTTCGTTA
The DNA here is from genome assembly GCA_963855925.1 of Inga laurina. Taxonomy (NCBI): domain Eukaryota; kingdom Viridiplantae; phylum Streptophyta; class Magnoliopsida; order Fabales; family Fabaceae; genus Inga; species Inga laurina. The sequence goes on from OY979711.1 coordinate 25,435,751, forward strand.
GTCTAACCACATGTACAAGATATATTATTTTAATCTTAATTAACATGTGCTCATACTTTAATAAACCATTATTTAATCCCTTGGCTTCGATTGCTGACACTTGGTATATTTATGATTCAAAAAATTATTTTCCCCTCCTATTTTCTTTAATAAGCGAAATTCGTAAGGAATAAGGGAAATAATAATGGCTCCAATATTTCCTACAATCTCTTTAATTAATTTGTGGACAAGTTCAACTTTGACTTTTCAAACCTTGGTTTATTTGACTAAGAATGTTCCAAATATATATTTACCCTTTATTTTTCTTAATTAATTGAAATTAACTTCAATTAATTGAAAAATTCCTTCAAATTTACAATTTTGCCATTACATTTCTTAGATTTAATTTGAAGCTTATTTCTTTTCTTCATTCATGGCCAAAATTAACATTAATATTGGGCCAAATAATTTGCTTTACTATTCCTCTATGTTGGACTTCAATATTGGGCCTTTTGGAAAACCCAAAATTTAATTTCATGACTTGTTCTAGCCTAAATCTCATAAAAATGGAAATTTACTAGCTTCTTTAAATTCCAAGCTCATGAATATTCACCATTCCATTTCATTGAATACATCGAACAATTACAAGGCATATTGATGAATAAAAATTGGGGTGTTACAAAAAACGTTAAGTATTCTTTAATAAAAAGGCAAGTTTCTAAAAAATATCAAATATAAGGAGGCAGGATTGTAAACATATTTTATTTGACTCAACTCTTTAAACTCCGTCTCAAACGTTTTTTGAGCTTCCCTAGTGGGTCTTACACTCTTTTTTCATAAGTTTTGTTCTAACGTTGTAGGTCTTATTTTCCGCCACTACCATAAGTCGTCACTTTACAACTCCTTCCTCTTGTGATTCTTCTTAGTGTAAGCTTTTTTTTTGTTAACATTTTTAGTTTTATTTTGTTTTTTTATATAATAAGAGCTCGCTAGTTGATGCTCAAGGTAGTTAGTCGGGATTACACTATCTAATCTGATGTTGGCCATCGGTTTGAAGATTGAAAGAAAGGAAAAAATGCAAGAGAAAGTAGAGAACACAAAAAAAAAAAAAGATGAGGTAAAATGCTAGATTTTTTTATTGTTTAGCTTCTTACGTTCCTAAACTTTAGCAACCCAAACTGTAAGTTGAAATCAGGTTTGTTGAATTTGGTTCTGAGATTTGTTTAAGTTTTTATATTTCCTTATTTTTATTATATGTATTATTATTTTTATATTTATATGATCCTTTTGCAGTTAAATGATATGTGATGGGAACTCTTACAGCGCACTAATACGTGATCTATGGATAATCTACAATAAAGGCATTAGAGAATATTGTGGGATTTTTTATTAATTGATTTTCTTTTAGAATTCAAAACTTTAAAAGATAATGTTTTTTTAAATTGTATGATGTTTATCTATAATGTATTGAATTTTGAATCCTATAAATATAAGTTTTTTTATTATTTAATATTATTATCTTTTTTTATCAATGATTATGTTGTGTCTTATATAATAATTATTAATAGTAAAAATAAATAAGAACAAATAATAAAAATAACTATATATAATAAAAAATAAAGCTAATATATTACAATAATTAATAAAGAACTATTATATTTGCCCTTAATATATCATGGTTTGAAATTGTTATTGTCCGCATGGAGCATGTATAATGCCAGTATTTATGATGGCTCAGAACTGTCATATATGGTCGATAATAACCATCATAAAAGACCTTTTCTTTAGTAGTATAGAAACCTCCAAAATCCCTTGCTATTTGTTCAAATTGAAGATTTGTCGCTCCTAGATTATCAAATTCAGGAGTTAGATCTCCTTCAAGCACCCAAAAGTCTAGTTTATCAATTGATTCATAATCAGTGGGGTCATAATCATCTTTCTTCTTCTTCAATTGATTCCTTTAATGCCAACATGAAAGAAGATCATCAACATTAATGAAATGTATATTACTATATTTAATAAAACTATAAAACAACCATGTATAAGTCATAACTTTTAAGATTACCTATACTTTAACCTCATATTATAGTTTGTGAAAACCAAATCATTTAGCCTTTGATACTCCAATACATTTCTTCTTTTACTAAGGATATACTCAAATAAGCTCAAATTTCTTTCACAGCTAGAAGAATAAGACGTTTGGCTAAGAACATGTATAGCAATTTATTACAATTCTGGTAGTGAACCCCCATAGTATAGCCACTACTCATCTGCAAAATAAAATAAAATACATTTAGTATGATTAATAATCATAATATGTGCTTTCAAATATAAAATTTAATATACTTACGAGGGACTAGTTTTTGGATTGTTTTTTCACATGAAACCTTATCAAAGGATTCTTTATGTTCATGGCAGATACCAATTTACTGCATCATTGTAACATAATGATCAGCATTGTCAAGTGCATTTGCCTCAAACAAATCGACCACAACATCCATTAGTCTATGCCTTCTAATAAAGTAAGGACTATACAAGAATCCAGGATTCAACTATTTGTTCAAGCCTTTCATCATTCTCTCAACCAAGTACTTAAACATAATTGAAATATGTAAGCTGCTATTTGAGTCCTTAGAGCGCCTATGGGATTTTCACTATAGCTTCAAAGATTTAGTGAGTTTTTGGCACCTCAGTACATAACAAGTTCCTTCACCGGACACTCACTCCCCCTTACATAATGTAATCCAATACCCTACTTAAGGTTTCACTACCTTAAGTTATCTTAATAAGAAGTATTGAGTGTTTTATGTAACTCTCTCCAAGAGTGAATAAATAATCATTGAAGTACAAGATACTTCAAGAATGATGAAATAAATATGGCACTAATAATAGACTTAAATATTTTGTAAATCAGCAATTGCTCCACTTTGAATGTTTCTGTATTTGTAGTTAGAGTGTATTTAATGACCATTGTGAGCATTTCATTTGTCCATTACAATGCTGTTGCTTCTTTGGACATTCTTTATGTGGAGGAAAATAGCCGTTGGTGTAGAGAGAATGTCTTGGTTGAAGTTCTACTTGCATTTAATGCTTCTAACACAAAATTTGCTTTTTGTGATATTCAAATCTTCTGATGTTGAAAATCCCTGAAACTTGCTTAAGAAAGATAGTAATCTTGCAAAAGAACAATAACAAGTAAGTTTAAAGAATTTAACATTGTTTTCTTCGATTTCCAAAAACTTAGGTATCATGCTTTATTTTTCTGGATAGTTAGTTTTTCGAATATGATAATTTGTATTTGAATAGAAGATCTCTTTTCTTGTTGTGGTATATTCGAATATACTTCTCTTTATTCGAATAATATTTAGGCTATTTGGAATAAAGTGTATTGGAATAATCTTGACCTTTATTCAAATAGCCTCTTTTAAAAATAAGTGAACTTATTCAAATACAACATCCTATATTTGAATACACTTTTATAATAATGAGTATTCAAATACATCATTTCTTATTCAAATACATTTTAAAATCTTGAAGTGTATTAAAATAATCTGTCATCTATTTGAATATCCTTTTCATAAAGCAAGTGAATTTATTCTAATACATCATCTTGTTATTTGAATAAGATTTCTTTGAGTACTCTTATTTGAATACATTAGTCTTTATTCGAATAAGAGTTTGGAATTTAAATATGAGTAAATGAACTTCTTATTCGAATAACTTTCTCTTTATTTGAATAAACTTTACTTTTATCTTTTAAAAACTATCTCAACTTTTTTGGATAATAAATTAATTATTTGAATAACATTTTAGAAACAAAATTGAAATATGTAAGTTGCTATTCGAATAAGTTTTGCCATAAGTTAAATTGAAAAACAGGCAAGGCTTAACTCTATTTGAATAGTGCCTTGTGTATTCAAATAATTTTCTTTTAAACTGTGTATCCTTATTTGAATAAAACTTTGCTTATTCGAATAAGCCAAAGTTTACTTGAATAGCTCTAAACTGCAAATAAGTCCATTTATTCAAATAAGACAATTCCTTTTTGAATAAGTCATAGTGTTAATGAATTTCCTTATGCTAGAAATTGAATCACTATTTGAGTAAACCTAAGATACATTATCAATAAAACCTTGAATCTAGCATTCTCACCCTTTTTTATGATGAAAAAACTTAGTATACTCATGTATAAACATAAAAGTAGGTAAGATCACACAAAAGTAGATAATCACTTGGAGCTTAGTATTATATCAAGTAGAGATTACAAAAGCAGTAAATTCAAAGTAAAAGTAGTAAAAAAACAGAATCTCAAAGTCTCTGTCTTGATTCAAAATAACTCTCACTTCTCTCACCTGCTTAAATTGTTCAGGAATAGCCCTCACTACTTCTCCCTATTTTTGGCATAAAAAAAATTAGGAGGAGTTAGAAGAGAAAATTCAGATATGGATTGTAACACCCTTACCTTCATGGCCATCTGATGGGTTTAAATGTATAGCAAATTGAACTGCTAAGCCAGGAATTTAGTCCTGGAATAAATATACTTTAGAAAATAGTTATAAACCTTAGCTTCAAATCAAGGTTAAAACATGTAATTGAATGAGTTTTTCTGATGAATTTCAAACTTTTCAAAATGGTTTCATAAAGGTTCACAATTCCATCTTAACTCATCAGTTCTTAATTTCTTTTATCAGAGTATTCATGCATCTCTCAGCTTAAGTGTTACATTTCATAAATTGGTTAATGATCCATTATCATATGAAAGCGTCATTCAACTAAGTTACCTAAGCATTAGTTACTATTAGTTCTACCATTGTGCTGTAGTTGTTATAGGAAAAGAGTGAGATTCAAAAGAATCTTAGTAGTAATAGGCATTCAATCACATATATACAAGAACACAGAGCATGCCACACAGTCATCATATAACATGGAAATAGCAATAGCATTCAAAGCACATCATGTAACATATCACATTACCATAGTGTTAGATTCCATATGTTTTGATGATAACAAAGATTGGACTAATGATAAAAGAGGATATGATAACAAACAAATAAATTTGAACAAAGTAAATAAATTGCAGACAAAGCTTTGCTTGAAGTAAGCATTGGAATAATGAAGAAGATCTGAGAGATAGAGCAAAGGAAGAACACCACTGGCAGATTCTTTAAAGGTTTACACAAGTGAGCGCTCGAGTAAGGAACATTATTACTCGAGTGAGAACTCGAGTAATGTTGGAGAAAATGTTTCAAAGAGGCACTATGAAAATTTGGAAGAAGTTACTCGAGGAACCACTCAAGTAATCTGCAAAGTTATATGAACCATTACTCGAGTAGCCACTCGAGTAACAACATAAGCACAAGGCATTACTCGAGTCGCCACTCGAGTAACCAGGGAAAATATCTTCCAGTAGCTCTCGGCCAAGAAATGCAACAATTTACTCGAGTAGCCACTCGAGTAACCAGGTGAGAAAAAGGCATTACTCGAGGGATCACTTGAGAAATCTGCAGAGTTATTTGAAGCATTACTTGAGGGGTCACTCGAGTAATTAGGTAAGCAAAGAACAGGTACTCTCGGCTAAGAATATGATGCTATTACTCGAGGGAGTAATCGAGTAATCTGTAAACTTTTTTGAAATTTACTCGAGGGCTCACTCGAGTAATTTGTGAAGAAAAGACATGGTCACTCGAGTAACCACTCGAGTAATCTGGTATTTTCAAGGTTTATGATGTATCTTACTCCATGTCTTATCCAAGTAATATATTGAATTACTCTCTGCCATGTTTTTGATAGGTTTACTTAAGGGACTACTTGAGTAATGAGAATGATCACTCGAGTAGCCACTCGAGTAAGGCAGTCCAGAAATCATGTTTTTAATTGAATATTTATTGAGTTGTTATCTATATGATTAACTCTTCTTTGTACTAGTATTCTTAGTATGTTTACTGAGAAACAATGAAGAAATCATGACATAAGAGAAAAGTCAAATAAAACGTCTGAGATCTCATCTACCGCTACCTACTGCAAACGGATAGTTTTTAAATTAGAAGAATAGTCAACCGTTGCTACGTGAATCTAATAGACATATTTGAATTACTTCCAATAGACACTATAAATCATCTATATATATAGAGCATTCAAAGAATAGAGAAAAAAAATGAGAACAAGTAATCACACATCGATCAATATACTCTTTGTGCTCTATTTTTCTATACTCATTCATTTTACTTCAGTGATTATATATTTGCTCTATGAGAGAGTTTTTCATTACAAACCCAATAATTGTTATTGAGACAACTTAAGGTTGTGGAACCTTGAGTTGGGGATTTGATTATAACGTGTAAGGGGGAGTGAGTGTTTAGGTGAAGGAACTTGTTGTGACTGAGGTGCCAAGAACCCACTGAATCTTGGAGAATATAGTGAAAATCTCAAAGATGCTCTGAGGACTGGACATAGGTCAAAGTGGTTGTGACTGAACTAGTATAACTCCTAGTGTACACTTCGGTGATATTTCCTCTGGCTCTAAACTGCTTTTAATTCTCTCTCGATTTTCTTTTAAGCAAAAAAACATTTGGTATCACCCAATTCAACCCCCTTCTTGGGTGAAAAGCTTGCACTAACACATAGCACTAGGTATATAAATCACTTGGCCCCTAGTGTTCACCTGTGCAATAGGCCCTGAGATTCCACTTGTACATAACAATAATTTTCATAGCCCAAGCATCCACTTGCGCACAGGCCTCGGGCGACCACCTCATAAATTATGAATGCTTTCAAAACTTATGATGATACCACAAACATACAACGTATCTCATAACATATGAAACAAAGAGTTACTACCTGGTCGCTTTCCCTAAAGGGTATCCAACTGTTTCTCCAAGCTCAGGTAGGTCATAGATCCCAGATAGCTATCAAGTCCTATAACCAAAATTCACGGATGACATGTTATTACTTAGTCCAATTCTGTCATAAATCATTCTCTTATGTTGGTTATCATTAGGGTCATCATAGTCATTTACCAAGTCAACCAATGAGTTTAAATTATCCTTAGGGACTAATTCCTATCCTCGGAGTTCAAAGAAATTACAATGTACCATTACATTTTGTAATTTACGCACATTGATCAAAACTGGCAGAATTTGTCAACTTACTTTAAAAATTCATATCTCTTTGCACAATTGTCCAACTATAGTGGTTCAAAAGCCTATGTGATTCTTATTATGTCTATTTTATAGGAAAAATATTGTCCTTAGCCAATTGGACACACCGTAATCCAGAATTGCCTTTATTGAACACTGTTCCGGAACATGCTAGTTTTCATATGACCAACTTAAAAAATACACAACTCCTGGTGTACAACTCCAAATAACCTATATTACCTATTAAATTAAAACTTATTAAGTATACTTTGATTTTGGAAAATATCAAAGCCATTGGATGTCATTTGGGTAGCCAAAACTAAGTCACAATCAATCTTCCTTAAAACTGGCGGTGGCTAACCTTAGCTAACATTGATTTTCAACTTTCATATTTTCTATCCTATTCATCCAAAATTACAACCACAAGCTATCCCCACTCAATTCTCCATTTAGAATCCATTGGTGACCTTAAATTCACCAAAATCACACTCCTCCTATATGTGCTGCATCTAACCAAAATTTCACATCCAAAGCAACAATCATCAAGTTTACAATTTTACCACAACAATATCCTATAATCATCATTATACACCATAAATCAACACTTATATCTTCATATAAACATGAAACCCTAAGAACCACATAGCCACCAAAATTAGGGCAGCACACAAAATCCACGATACTCAACTAAACCACAAGATATGGGGTTCAAATTGAAGTTTATACTCACCTCTTCCCCTTTCTAGTGCTTGTTTCTTGATTCTCCAACTTTGGCTCTTACTAGAAGATTCAAAACACATCCTATTGAAAATATAAAATCATAGAAATGAAGCTCTCATCAAGAGGAACAAGGTTTATGAAGATCATTTGAGCCATAAGAGTGATTTAGAAGGTCAAAATCCAAGTTGAAAGCTCACATTTGAAGTTTCCCTTCCTTTTTTTGTTTCTTCAAGCTCTTGGCCGACTTTGTGTAAGTTAGAGAGAGATATGGTCTGAAAATTCTCTTCCTTAGCCACTTAAACACTTGACTAAATTTTAAGCTAGGAAATAAGAGAGGAAAATTAATATGTGGCCACAATTTAGTCTTCTTGTAAAAGTTGATGGTTAACTAACCATGTGTAATTACTTCCATTTTGTGTGAGCTTTCTCTTTTTCCTATTCTCTTCCTCTTTTTGGCCAAAATTTTACTCTTCAAATGGAGAAGGAAATGTTGACCAATTTTACTCACTTTTTCTTGCCTTTTGGTCAATTTTTTCCAAGTTGAGATTATTGACTATTTGACCTAGCTTTTCTCTTTTGTGCTTGGCCCGCCTTCCTTGTATAAAAGGTGAAGAGATCATTTGATTAAATTCTCTCTCTTTCCCTCATGATTTAGACTTCTAAGATGAATAAGGTGACATAAGTATATTAATTAAATCCTAGTCACTTTTGTTCACTTTCAAGGTAATAATATATCAAATAAACTCTCTTCCTTTCCCTTCACAAAGCTTGGACAAAAATTTGACATAAGGGGAGGAGTGATTTGTTTTTTGAACCTTCATTATTGCTCTTGCTTTTCAAGAGCAAATCCTAGCCCTTAATCTTGTCTTCTAACTTTAACCTCAAGATCAAGTGACAATTATCTCTTGCCCTTGATTATGGCAACATTAATTCATGTGCCATTTGTTCTTTTTTTTTTTACATTTCTCTTTGTTTCTTCTTTCTAGACACCATTTCCCTTTTTTTTTAGATTTGAGTCAGGTTCTATGTCATTCTGACACATCCTAAAGAAATCATGTATTTTCTTTTGACTAATTCGCACTGAAATTCATATTTATTTTAGGTGTGGTTTCTAATAGGCATTCTGTTTTTTATGCATTCCTAGGACTCTTGCTAAACTGGTCTTAATAGTCTTTTTGATTCAAGCTTATTCTCAAGCCTCTAGTTATAAAATTTGGGACATTACAATTCTCCCCCATTCAATAAATTTCATTCTTAAAATTTTGAACATATATACCGTGGGGATCATTCCAGACACTTAGTTTCTCCCTCTTATGTGCAAGCTCAGTAAGCATGTGACACCAATTGTTATTCAATCTATCTCGATGAGTATTCAACACAATCCTTATATTTTCATTAAATATCTCTGATAGTATTTAGCAATCATTATGCAATATTCTCATTCATTCAATAAACATTATCTAGCATAGAACATAGGATCTACTGGTCTATATGCTTGGATTCTCAGGCCACACGGCGTCTTTGAGAATCTACCCGGATCATACTGTGTGCATACTAGGACTTACAGCCTCTTTGGGACTCCACTTAGATCACACTGTAAGCATATCAAGCCTGATGGCTCGTTCTACTCCCATAGCACTGGGTATTCTGGTCTTACCTCCTAAGGACACAGCCTTGTGCTTTATACACTTATAGGTCTTACTGCCACATGCTGTAATCTAGTACAGTCTGAATGGCCTGCCAACCTCAAGAAAGACTCTGGACACATTGGTCCAATGTCATTTCGCTAGGAAATCACCATAGCGCTAGGCACGTAGATCATATGGCTTAGGGACACCACCCCATCAAACTTGAACACGGTCTTACTATCTCAAGCCTCCACTCGCAACAATTCTCAAATACATAACATTTTGCCATCCTAAGGACATACTAGTCCCTCAGGCCTTATGTCTTTAGGACTTTCGGTCCATCATCTTTACTGAATACCTATCAAAACTAGCTACCTTAGGACATACAGTCCATTTAACTCTTGCTGCTTAAACCCTTCATATACCTATGTAATGTTCGTGAAGTATGTAAAATAAACCATCTAACCACCATCATCCAGTGAGCATTCAAATATTATAACAAATCATATGTTCCCCGGGCATCCACCCAGTGCAAAACAAATCATATGTCCCCCGACAATCACCTGCGCAATAGGCTCCAGGCGTCCTCTGGTGCATAAAAGAAATCTCCATGGCTTGAGTGTCCATCCACCTAATAGGCCCCTGGTGACCACCCCGCACATTCTGAATGCTCATTAGATCTTATTGCCTAGGGGATCACCCCTATACCATAGGCATTATGGGCATAAAAGTCATGTAAAAGCACTTACTTTCCCTTCTTTCTTAACCGAAACATATTTCCAACTAGGATCCGCTTTTTTCATACTCTATGATGATCTATATGGTTAGGGTATACTATTGTTAGAACTAGGAGGATTAGTAAACTTGGTAATGGGGGTGGTTTCTTTCTCAGCTCCTTCATTATTTCCTTCTATTAACAAATTAGAACCTAACCAATCTCATCCTTTCAAGTTTCAATAAGCAAGCTAAAAGCACTTAGTTGGATTAATAATCAAAGCTACAATGAAAGAAAAAACCAACAACACCAACAAGACAAAAAAGAGAGCATCAACCATAGACAAACGATTTTGAAGCAAACCAACATAATGAAAGTAGGAAATAGAAATAAAGGTGAAGGAATATAGAAAGAAAACCAAAAATTTAAAGAAAAAGGCTAGGAAGAAGAGGAGTGCTCAAGCATTGTTTTAACCAAACCCTTCGGTGAAGAAGAAAAATGCTAGGAAACGATGGCATGAACATGGTAATGGTGATTCGGTGAAGAAGAATAGTGAATTTGACTGAGAAACAATGAAAGGGAAAAGTCGACTTATGACCCCAAAGCTCAGATCTAGCAACTAGCCATGGTGTCTTAGAGTGAAAAGAAGAAAATGGAGTCTAAACATGATGGAGCAATAGGGAAGAGTAACAGCAAAGGCGAATTTGAGTGAGGAATATGGCGACTAAACACTAGCAGAATAGGGCTTATATAGAGCAGCTGGCTATAACAACCGAGGGCAAGAAGAAGAAGAAGAAGAAGAGTAATTATGGGTCATGGCTTCAAAAGCTTCTGAATTAAGCTTTCATTTTCACTTTTCAAATTCTATATTCAAATGAAAAGAAAGAAAGAAGGACGAAACAACTTACCCGAGTTATAACCAAGTCACACTGAGTCAGTTGAGTTAGCGTGACCTGGGTTTAAGAGCTCACCTGGACCAGTTAATTGGCCAATTCACTAATATCTGGGCCAATCCGTTGTGAGTTTAATAACCATGGTTGGAACCCTCTAACTTGATGGTGTCAAAGCCTTTAGTAATTAAGCTAAGATTAATTTATGAAATTCAAATACGCTATATGTGTGTGTGGATGTGTGTATAATTCACATCATAAACACAAAATATAAATATATTTTTTTTATCCTATACATTTTTTGCCAACATATTATTTTATATTTAAAAATACACACACACACAAAAGTGTGTGTATATATATATATACATAATTTTATACACTATTAAATATTTCCGTTTAATTTTTTATTTCGTGTACATATATATTAATAATTAATAATTTTTATTAAAAATATATGGTAAAAAATATTTATATTATATTTTTATTGTATTTTTTGTTTATATATAATCTATTGAAAAGTTCACACATGTTAAGTTGTAGTTATAATCACAAATATAATATATTTATATTACTATTTTGATTATAATTTTTTATTTTTTATAAAAATATTTTAATATAATTTTAATGACAAAGGAAATTATTTTTAAATTTATTTTTATATTTTAAATAAAAATAATTAATTTTATAATTTGTATACACACAAGTGTTTTATATTAGAATATGTTATATAGTTTTCTATGAATGATATTTTTTTAAGAAAATAAATAATATTTTTAAATATTATAAATTTATGATTATTTTACTAAATTTAAATTTAAAAAAAAAGATAATTTTATAATTCAGTACATTCAAGATGTTTCAATATGTAAATTTAACAAAAAAAAGATATTTATTAATCATTAATTATAAATCAATATCAATATAGAAAAGCATGTTCATGCCCCATAACTATACTTATATAAATGGTGGGTGACAACCTCAATAATAATCTTTCAAGATTCTAACATAAATCAAAATTATAAAGTATAACTATTGATATCTCTCATCATTGGAATTCAAATTTGGACTATACTTAAGTCAAGTACCTTAGGTCCACTCAGTCTAAGAAATCAATAAGATATTGCTGCAAGGATTATTTTTACTCATAAGCATTTAACTCCATTTAGCCACTCTTGGCCCCTAAAATATCTTGAAAAAAATTACTTAAAAAAACAAAGAAAGCCGCATCACGTGCCATCAAATCTCGTTCCTTTCCTCTTCTTCCTTTTTGTGGTTTCATCAACCTCATATACACCCTCTCACCCTTTTGTATTTTGTAATTTGAGCCTTTTCTTTGACAATCCTCGCTACCGTTTCTCTTGAATAACATTTTGTCTAGGGTCTTCAATCTCTTTACGTTCCTCTTTTTCACTCTAATTCCTTGTGTTAGATTGCGCTTAGCAAAAACACGCCACCAAGGGTGAAAAATGGCTTAACAAGGTTTTCATTGTGTTAAGCATGGTCCTTCTCTTAGTTTCACTTATAGGACTAGTAGGCACTTCCTACTTATTGCCTTTCTCCTTTGGAAGTTTTATTCGGCAAAGAAGCCAATCACACTACGATTCAGAAGAGAAATGTTGGGAGTCAAATAAGTGGATTAATATCAGAGCCAAGCTTGGGTCGATGTGGGTTAATATGCTAGTGAGGATGCTAGACCCGTAGGAGGTAGAGTGTGAAGTCCCATATCAGCCGGTGTTGACTCCCTATTTTTAATAGATTTAAAGGATATTTGAGTAATTTAGGGAGTCATCAATGTAAAAATTGGAGTTGTATTCATGAGTTTATTGACCAAAAGCATCAAATGAGTATAACAATAATATTATTAATATATTGATGTAAGATTATTAGAAATTGAAGTAAGCAAGTTTTTCCACTCATGTGTTAGTTTTGATTGGAAATCATATATATTCTAAGCAAGGATGAAAGGAGATTATGAATGTGGAAGTTAAATTAGGAAGATTTGGGGATACTATGACACATTTGTTGACTGTCATGACACTTTCTACAAAATTGATATAGTGCTTTTGGTGCCAAACACCTTAGAGAAGTGTTGTGATACTTGGTTTAGAGACATAAAACAATGCTTTGGTTGACATGGTACTATAGTAGAAGTATCATGAAACTCTGTACAGAGAAAAGAAATAAACTCTCAAGTGACACAACACAGCCATAGGAGCACCATGGCACCCTAATGGAAAACAAATCCACAGTTTTTCTTTTTACTGATCAATGATGTAGGGAATCCGATTTTCTTTATTCTTGGACATTATTTTCAACCTAGAAACATAGAGAGCAACCTGAAAACACGTTTTGTGAGAAAAGTGGTGTTAGGGTTTGAGATTTTGAATTAGAGCTTAGGATTGAGAAGATTTAAATTGTTAGATTCCAGTGTTTTTGTAACCCCCTCCTTATTAACCGTAATTATGATTCAAAAATGCGTAATTAAAAAGGGATTAGAGACCAACAAATAGTAAAAGACTCAATTTTAATCCCATCTTCAAGATAGAGTTTTTAAAAATTTCTTTCAAAAGCTCTTTCTAACCTGGTCTCAAATTTCTCATTTCGAATATAATTACCCTGCGCAGTTAAATCACATTTATATATACCAGAGTGTACAACCAAAATCCTGGCAACCCCCAGGTTTCATACATTCACTAAGGGTTTACAGGGTGCGTTCGCCCATTTATAGTTTTCCATATGGGGATTACACAAAATCATAGCAACATTTACATCCCAAATATATATACAGTAATCCCATTCAAAATTTGATAACCAACAACTATTAATACATCCCAACGAAAGTCCTAGCTGCCCTTATTTGTCTTCTTCCCTTTGGAGCCACTTGCTCTGGCTGTAGGTTAGTCAATAGAAAGAATGAGATTCAAGAGAATCCCAGCAGTAATAAATCACTCACACAATATATAAGCATATAGCATATAAGTAAATCATCAGTAGCAATAACTGCAACAGCACAACAATGCATGGCTTTCACCACAAACGATAGCACTCACGGTTGTATACATAGTACAACAGCTTTTGCTGTAATCACAATAATGATAGCTTGCATTGTATTCACAATAATGACAGCTTTCACTATAATCACAATAACTATAGCTTTGGCTATATTCATAATAACGACAACTTTCACTCTATTCATAATAACGATAGCTTTCATTGTATTCGTAGTTGCATCCAAAATCATCATAAATCATGATAAACATACATACAAAGTGTTACATATAGGATAAGGGAAAGTATCACTACCTTGTTCTTTCCGAGCGTGCTTTGTCACAGGCTTCTCTCGAGCAGGGTAAATATCAAATCATATAAACCAAAATTAAGGACGACAGATTAATCCCTATTCCAAGTTCTTAATTCCATAATACCTAAAGTTGGTTATCATTTGAGACCTTTAGGTGGCTATTAGAAGCCTAAACACATGCCTCAAGGGTTTGGGAGGAACCATATCAAAACCACTTTCAAAAGTTCTATAAGGCTGATTTTTTTTGAGTTGGCCACGGCTAAGAAGTATTTAATGACAGCCAAAAACATGTCAAAAACTATTTGGCTGCAGCATAAGATTTTGGTTGCGGCCAAAAAGAGGTCAAAAACTTTTTGGTTGCAGCCAAGAGTCTTTAGCTGCGGCAAAAAACAAGTTAGAAACTTTTGGGCTGCGGCCAGGAACTTTTGGCTACGGCCAAGAAAATTCTATTTCTTGGCTAAACTTCAAAAAATCATAACTAATTCTAAAAAAATTAAAATGAGGTGATCCAAAAGTATATTGAAAGATATTTAAGTCCTCTACGCAGGAAAAATATGAACTACTACCGGCCACCATGACACAAATAAAGCATTACACAAAAGTCCACACTGCTCCAAAACATATTCTAGTTTCAATCCCAAACTTTGGAAAATCATAACTCATAGTTCACAAATCGAAATGCATGAATTATATGTCCATTCTGAAGCTTGGCATGTGAACTTTAAGATTGGAAATTTTCAAAATTTTTAGCCGCCAGTTTCCCATTCAAAAGATCCATACAAACAAACTGCCCAGAACAGATTGTCAATGGATAAAAATCCAAGTTTTGTAGAATTATTCCTAATGGTTTCAATTTCACAACAAACACTCTCCCCATACAAATTTTCACAAGGATCCATTAGAAACACCAAATCAACCTAATTCACATCATATTGACATGTTTCCCCAATGAACACAACATGTCACACAATATCACAACACATAACTCACATTTAAATTCCTTTCCATTCATAGTTTCAAACCAATCCCAACCAATTTCATTGCTCAAGACATATAACAAAATATCAATTCCACCACTAAAATACCATGCAATATTCAAGACCCTAATAACATGAAAGTTAGGGCTAAAATCCAAAAATTCCAAAGTTCCACCAATGGTCACAATATATATATCAAAAGGAAGCAATTTCTCACCTCCTTCACTTCTTCATGCTTATTTCTTGATTCCACAACTTTCAACTTTTCTTAAGCTCTTAAACACTTTCTTTCAAAAATCTAAAATCATAGAGATGAAGCTCTCATCAACATGAAAAACATTAAAGAAGAGCTTTTGAGCATACAAGGTCATCTCTAGGGTCTAAAACTCTCCTTTTCTTTTCTCTTTCCTTCCTTCACTTGATGATAATGGAGTCTTAGAGAGAGAAAAATGGGCTAAAGATGATGATACAGATTTTTGGTCTCTCACACTCCTCTTTGGACGAAATTAATGAGGGAAGAGGGAAGATAATTAGTGTTGACACTTTGACCATGATCCCATAGCTCAAATGTTACCAAGTGTCAAGATCTTGAGCCTGTTCTCAAATCTTTCAATGCACATGCAAACATGGGATAATTCCCTCTATAATACTTAGACAATTGTCATACTTCTTAATCTCTTACGTTACTAATGAGTTCGTTCTTTGGTTGCTGACATTTGGTTGTAACTTTTCTTTTTCCTCCTTTTTGCCCTTGACTATGGTAATTTTTTTTGTTGAATCACCATTTAAAACATTTTATCTTTCCATTACACCTTAATATGTGCCCTCCCTCTATCTAATTTCAATTTAGATGTTAATTTACAATTGAACTTAAATACAGGGTTTAGGCACTAATTACTACACATTCGAGTCACAATTCACATCATATTCTCTAAAAGTGTTTATTTAAGAGTAATTACATTTAGTTTTGAAGTTATTAGCCCTTAATCACATTTTGGGGCATTACAATTTTGATAATAACAAATCTTAGATGTATTGTTTTTCATGAGTATTATTTTGAAAAACTTAGAACATTTTGAAAAGAATTGTTGAGACTAATCACTTTAGTGGAAACTTGAGTGATATGAAAATACTTGTTAAGAAAAGTCACTCGGGTGATAACTTAAGTGATGTGTCTAATTTCTCATTGCTAGCCAGCAATCAATTGTTTTGGAAAATTCTAATAGATCAATTATGCAAGAACTTGAGTGATACCTTATGAAAATTTGATCACTAGACATTCACTCGATAGTGATCTGCTATTAAAAAGGATCACTCAAGTGATGAATCATTTCTCAAGGATCATTAGCAAGGCATTGGATAGTGACATAGTGAATAGTTTATCAATGAGCAGATACTGGATGTGGTGATTTTTTTTGAAAATTTTCAAAGATCACTCCAGTGATAACTCGAGTGATATAGTTAGACTATTTATCACTAGGCAGTCACTCGCCATTGATCCACTGTACATTTTGTCACTAAGTCGAGATCACTCAAGTGATAAAAAGAGTGTTTCTAATCACTAGAAAAGACTAGATAGTGATGCATTATAGCTTTTAAAAATTCAAAAAGAGCACTTGAGTAAGCACTCGATTGACACAGTCAGTTTGCACATCACTAGCTAGTCATTGGACAATGATCTATTGTGTATATACCTTAGAAAATTCACTATCTAGTACCTCCTTAGTGACATAGTCTCAAAGAATATATCACTCAAGTACTAGTCTCTGAGTTTGAAACATCATCTAAGATTTTTAGAAACTCATTCAAATCAATGTAAAACTCTTTTTCTTTAATTTTAATTAATCTTATATACTACTAATCATGTTTATGAACAATTTTCAAGTACTTAAACATATTTTAAAGTTGAAAAGACAAAAAGCACTTATTTTTCAGAAGCATTTAATACATAAAGAGCCTCAACCAATCGAATGTTCTATGATTCCCAACAATAGTATCAGTTCTTTAATGGCTATAATCAAGCTCCAATGGTCACCCTACCTATAAATAGAAGAACATTCAAGATGGAGCCAACAACTAGGGGTAGAAACAGGCCATCTAGGCCAGGCTTTTGTCTTAACAGGCCAAGCCGATTAGATGCTTTTTTTGGGTCTAATCCTGGCTTGTACACAAGCCTAGCCTAGCCTAGCTTGTGGCTTGTTAAGGGGCTTGGAATTTTAATTATCTTCGTGAGTTTTTATCAAGTAAAATGCAGTGAGCAATGAAGTTTTACAAACATTCTTGAAGATCTAATTATTGAGTTGGTCTCCTAGTAATGAATGGCCAGTGATCCTAGAAGTATAAAGACTAATGCTATAACTGTACACTTTTTGTTGTGAAGAAATAAATATAAAAGAGTCTTGCTCATGAATATTAACGGAACATTTTTATTGCTCAAATTAGATCTAAATTAATGAAAAAATTTTGCAATTAGAGTAAAGGGGGAAAACTGTTCATAGCATAAGGACATTGACATGAGAACATGTATGAATAGCAAAATCATCAATAAGAGACCTAAAAACTCTAAAATCCGATGATAAATTCCATTAACTGTAGGGAAATAATGCACGATGTGGAGCATCAATGATTTATTTGTCACTGAGAGAGAATAGAAATAGTAGGAAGCATCGAAAGTCACAGAAATAGAAACTCACCGATAAAATTATAGAATCAAGATTTGTAAAAATAGATCCTGGAAACAATTTATACAAAATCAAGAACATAGTTTAAAAGCAGCTATATCAAGAATAATAGATCCTAAATAGAGTTTAAACGATACAAAATCTGTAAAAATAGATCCTAGAAAACTCCATTGATATTCGACTAAATTTGTAAAAAGCAGCTAAATCCCAAAGGGGATTGATGAGATATCTCGTCGTTTTCTTTATAGTCAAACTTGGGCTGCTTCAAAGGCTTGGCTTTTCCACCTACACTCCCAAATATAAAGGATGGCCAACTCAGTATGGTATCGGATAAGGCTTCAGAAGGAGAGGACGGATGATGTCAAAGAAGGCTTAGGTGCTTAGGGCTTTGATTTTGATTTTGAAGACCGAAGTCACGAAGAAGAGCACTTGTGTTGTTGAGCAGTGTGTGTGTCTTAGCCTCTGGACAAACAGCTAACAGGGGACTCAATATAGTCACTCTCGCATGAGTTGTGAGGGTGTGTGGTAGAGTAATTACAATTTTACCCTCAATTTTTGTAATCTTAATAGGCAGCCTAATAGGCCTAAAAGGCTTACTATTAGGCATAGACCTAGCCTGTTAAGTAAAATAGGCTTTAAAATAGGCCTTGGTCTGGCCTTTTATTTTGTATGCCAGGCCTAATCAGACCTAGAACAAGCTAGGCCGTAGACCCCTGACAGGCCAGCCAACCTATTTCCACCCCTACGAACAACTAACGACTTGCAATTCCTGTGCATTCATTAATGTATTTATTAACGTAAGAGTTGTGCTATGTGTTTGAGACTTTGTACTTCAGTTATAATCATTTATACTCTTTGAGAGATATTGAGAAACATTATTTATTACACTCTTAGTGAGTTACTCAAGATAGTAGGATCTTGAGTAGACATTTGATTACAAAGTATGACCTCTCTTAATTTCTTCATTGATTGCATCAACCCATTGGTGAAAAGCCTACACTAAGGTTATTTATTTTTTTTTTTAAATTTATATAAAAAACTAAGTTGTTGCTAATGTCCTTTTAGCTTAGTGAGCATGTATACCATTGCCTACTTGCCATGTCAAGCTTGATTGCACCATATCCCATTTACTTCTTATATGCTTCTAAACCAATGAGCTGGCACTGTTACTATTAATCTTTGAAAGTATATTATCTCAACAACAATATTGTTTGTGTGTCAATTGAACCCAAAGTACATCTCTTTGTTTGCAATACCCCAACCAATATTCATCTTGAAAGTATCATTTCAGAGTCTAACCTAACGTATATCTAAAGCCCCTTTACTTTTTTTACACACATATCATTCAAAGACACTAGATACACCTTCTTATTGACTGTCTTCTCCCCATAAAAATCGGTGACAATGCTTCTCAATATATGTGCACATAGAGACTAGAAGCTATGAGGATTGCATGGTATATGCTAGTAAAGATGTGATATTGATGATACCAGTGTGTCATGTATTGAAAGAGAAAGATTTATTGCCTTCTATGAAGACAATTTGGCATCTATTTTATCTAAGATAAACTAAAAAGCTTTTCTTGAGACTTTTTTTTATGGATAAGTACTCCCAAATATTTTCCTAGATCTGCCAGAGGTGCAAACCTCAGGAATTTGCTCATCTCAAGTCTGTGAGTATGGCAAACCTTAGAGGAGAAAAATATGTGAGACTTCACGCCATTGAACCTCTCCCTATATTCTTCACAAAAGTCATCTAAACATTCTTTAAAGAAGCCTGCCTAATTGGAAGAGGCTTATGCAAATAACAACCAACCACCAGTGAAAAACAAATGAAAGATGACTGTACCATTTTTCTTAAGTCTGAATGGTGCCTAGTTCTCTAAGGTTACTTTTCTCTTAATCAGGTAAGGAAGCTTTTCCATTACTACGAAAAATAAGAACGGTGAGAGGGTGTTGCCTTATCTTAAACCATGCGTAAGGGAGAAGCTCTCACCTGGTACCCCACTCCACGTTACTCTCTCTTCTAGTATCCTACTCCTCATTACTTGCATATTTTCCAAACTCATACAAAATGTATAAATTTAGTCACATTATGGGGAATGTTCAACTCTTTTAAACATCTCTCTTCGTAAAGGACCATTTGACATAATCATAATCTTTTTGTAAGTCTATTTTAAGAGCCATGAAACCTTTTTGTACATTCTTGGTTCACATGGAATCAAAAATCTCTTAAGCTAGAATTATATTATCACAAGCCTGCTTGCTAGGGACAGAACTATGTTGATTAGGGATGACAATATGTGACATCATTTGATTAAACTTATCAGTGATAACTCCCATCAAAACTTTATATATCACATTGAAAAGGCTGATAGGGTGAAAATCTTCAATATATTTTAGGTGGTCCACCTTCAGAATGAGAACAATATTCATGCTATTTATCTTTTTTATATCCTCTAGGAATAAGAACAACTATTAAACCATCTTTACCAACAAGTTACCTACAATATCCCGTCGACTTTGAAAAAAATAATGGATTAAGAATATTTGACTCCCAGTGCCATAAGATTTCTCATTGCAAACATAAAGCTTTGTTCCTTACCAATCACAAAAAGGGAATCATCATCTAGTATGGGAAAACTACAACCGAAACTGACCATGTCTACCCCATTATTATCATCTGTATATAAAGCTTTATAGAAGTGAGTACCAATTTGCTTTATCTTTTCATGGTCACATGTCCCCTCGCCATCCTTTTTCTTAAGAGCCTCGATCCAATTACGATGATGCCAACTATTAGCCATGGGATGAAAAAACTTGGTAGTCTTGTCATCATCAAAACACCAATTGCAACATGACATCTAAAGCTATATCACCTCCTTTTAAATCAAAATTTGCATTAAATATCTCTCAGCCTCAAGTTGAAGTACTCTTAACAATCTCATATGTTAGTTTACACTCTCTAAGAGTTTGATAAGACAACTTTTCCTTTTATTCACATCACCGAAAACATCTTTATTCCATTATAAGACATTCAAAATAAAAGCGTTCACCTTCTCATGATAGCCTTGTTGGGGAACCAAGATTGCTTAACGAGATCATGGAAACCATCATGAGCCCCCTAAGGTGTGAAAAAATAAAACACCATATTCATTTTCTTATTTAGTCGATACCCATCCAAGTAAAGAAGAACAGAGGTATAATCAAATTAAACTTTAAGAGGTAAGTCAAGGAAGTCTAAGAGAATAAACTGAACCAACCTGCTTTAACCAATCTACAATCAAGCCTGCTATAACTCTCACCTTGACTGCAAGTAAACTTTGGGCTATAGAAATTCATGTCAATAAGGCCTTGCTTAGAAACCCAATTTCTAAAGTCTCTATCTGCAAGGGCTCTACCACTACCTGTTGAAATATATTTTTCATTCCTCAGAGTTGTGTTAAAGTCTCCACACACACCACTTGCTCAAAACATTCTTTAGAACACAAGAAAGTTGTGACCAGAGAGCATGAAAAGACTCTTTCTCATAAACAATCAATTCACCTTACTGATTTAGTTTAAAAAATTAATTAAAACCAAACAAGTGAAAATATAATCTTCTAAGAAACATATCGAGCTCTAATATACAAAACCCGCCCACAAACCCATACATAAATTTAAGACTTTGGGCACAAATAATTAGAAATGAGAAACCACAGCCCATAAGTGATATCCATAACACTAAACCCCACAAAAAGGGTTTACACAAAGTATCTTCTCAAAGTCAATAAAATAAGGTGTTAGGTCGCCAATATTGAAACAGTGATTTGATGAAATAAACAAAGTATTTCAAATCATGAGGGCCATAGAATTGCAATATAGATGATAACTATTACAAACCAACAAAATAGGAGGCTTACAAATGCTACCAACACCTATGCCTCAAGCTGCTTCTATTTGTCCTTGTAAGAACTAGTGGGCTCACTAAAAAAATGTTAAATCAATAATGTGAGATGTAAAGTGTAATATCTTGAATTGTAATCAAGGATTAATAACTTCAAAGTGATGTAATTAATGATAATTAAGCACATTTGAAGTATATGTTGTGCAATGTGATATAAAGGTGCTTAGTGATGATTTGGTAAAAGTTATGTTAATCAGGGGCGAAATGAGAAATTCACTTATCGATTGGATGGTTATCGAAGAGAAAACTCATTGGTAACTTGAAGATCAATGGTTGAGATTAAAAGTCAAAGGAATCAGTGGTTAGGATTTAACCATGGGGTGGAATCCTATGTAAATGAAAATATGTGAAATCAAAGGGGAAGAATAAGATTGTGCCAAGTGGCAAAATATAAACCATAGATGAGATCAAATTTTCAAACACTCTTCCCTCTCTCTCTCTCTCTCTCAAGTCAGTGAAGAAGCATGGGAAATGTGAAAATGAGATAATCTTTATCATCTCATCTCTCTCTCACTACTCTCCATTTTTGGTGGAACCAAGGAGGAAAGAGAAAGGAAGGGTTTGAATTTTAGGTGAGTATTTGACTTCAAATGCTTACTTCACCTTCATTGCTTTTATGCAAGAGGTCAAGAGCTTCATTTCAATGTTTTCAGATTTTTGATTTTTGGTGTGTGGAAACTTGAGAAAATTTGAAAGTGGAAGAATCAAGGTTTTGATTTCAGCAAGCTTAAGAGGTAAGCTTTTGATGAATTTTGGTATAGTTGTTATGACTTTTGGTTTGGTTTTGTAAATTCTAGATTTTTGCTTTGATTTCTTGTGATTTTAGATGATATGAATTGAGTAGTGTTTGGTGATGGAATAGATGCCAAATAGTGTATAGGTATCAATGGTTTTGGTTAGATTTGAAAAGAAGTTTGGTCATTAGGTGAATTTGGTTGCAAGGTCGTTAGAGGTGTTGAATGTGTCATGGTGGTAAGATTTTGGTAGTTTTGAGTGTTCCAATTGGTCTCTTATAACCTTTTAGATTGGAATGAGTATTGGTATAAGTTTAGGAACCATTGGATCTCATTTGGTTAAATTTGGAAAACCATATCAGTTGCTGCGACTTGGCATCTGATAAGACTCACTCGAGTGAGGGAGGGTCTCACTCGAGTGCAGTATGAATTTCTAGATATTTTGGCTGAGTCTTCAGACATAAATCACGGGTGCACTTCTTCATCTTCGAGTGACGTGCGTCATCACTTGCGAGCATTGGAAAGTCACTCGAGTACTAGGGCTGGTGCTCGAGTGTACTTGTAGTCATTGCTCGAGTGCAGCTTCCTGTGCTCGAGTGAGTGTGAGAAATATTTTGAGGTTTGCTCTCGGGCAGACACTTCCTGTGTCTCACTCCCTGGGACTCGAGCATGGGTGAGGGCAACACTCGAGTGAGACCTTCTTCACTCGAGTGAGGAAACCCAAAATTTGTGTGTTTTACCCTAAAAAGGTATCTTCAGGGTAGTTTCTCCCAACCCTTTAGGCATATGTTTAGGCCTATAGTAGCACCTTAAAGAGTCTAGATGATAACCAACTTAAAGCATTATAGAATTAAGAACTTGGAAAAGAGATTGACGGGTTGTCCCTGATTTGGTTTATAAGATTTGATATTTGCCGCCCTCAAGAGCTCGCGGTACAGAAGAACGTCAGGAAGGAACAAGGTAGTGACTCCTCTCTTATACTTTGTCTGAAACATTATATGTATGTTTGTCGTGCATTGAGAATACATTATGACATTGTGATGCTTTGTGATCGCAGCGAAAGCTGATGCCTAGTGAATACCTTGTGAATACTTTGTGAATACATTGAGATCGTAGCGAAAGCTGACGCTTAGAGTTTACAGCCGTGAGTGCTGTCGTTTGTGGTGTGAACCACGTTACATTGTGATACTGCTAACGTGACCTTATATACTTTATGTTTATGCACTGTATGAGTGATTTGTTACTACTGGGATTCTTTTGAATCTCATTCTTTCCAATGACTAATATTTCAGACAGGGCAAGCGGCTCAAAGGAGAGGCAGGCAACCCAGAGCGATTAGGACCCTACGGGGTATATTTGATTTTAGAATGTTGATTATCTACTTTTAAACTTGGGATTACTGTATATTATGAGGTGTAGATATTACTTTTGATTTTGAGTGATGTAATCTCCTAGTGGAGACTTATGAAACCCTTAGATTATATATATGAATAGTAACTGGGAGTTGCCGGGGATTGGGTAATACACTCTGATATGTGTGAATGTGAATTAACTACTCAGGTAATTATATTCGAGTTTGATATTGAGACCTGGATAGGGAAGTGATTTCGAAAGATTTTGTAAAAACCCTACGGTAATGTAGGAAGTTAACATGAATTTAAATTATCCAACGGTCTCTGATTCAACTTAATTATGTAATATAAATTTATAATTGCATGTTTAAAGGCAGGGGGTTACATAAAGTCCCAGTAACTAAAATCAAATTACAAAATATCCAAGAAAGGGATATAAGTCAATAAAGTTAAATAAAGTCATATAAATAAGAAATATAATTAACATAACATATGCTCTTATAAAAAATATTCATGCCTGGTTATCCCCTTTAACATAACTCCTCCTTATTACACCTTGATGTGGACCAAGACTTCAAGTATAGTATGACTTGGCCAAAGATAACATAACACCTCAGGCCCTAGCCCCTTAATTGTCGCCCACCTGGGTCTAGACTTAGAAGTCATTTGGCCCCTTACTTGGGCGTAGGGCAGCTCCATGCTTGGGTCTAAGCCTATAAGTTACTAACCACTATAACCAATAGTAGAGGCTTGTCGTGGACTTAGCAATCACAACCTTTATTTCCAATCCCCTTTTTCTACATGTGCCTACACAACACAACTCCATAATATAACAAACCTCATTATAACATTACACATATATGCATGATGTAACCCCCTGCCTTGAAAATCATAATTA
The DNA here is from genome assembly GCA_963855925.1 of Inga laurina. NCBI lineage: Eukaryota > Viridiplantae > Streptophyta > Magnoliopsida > Fabales > Fabaceae > Inga > Inga laurina. The sequence goes on from OY979711.1 coordinate 25,460,710, forward strand.
TGATTCAAAATACGTGATTAAAATGAAATAGAGACCAATAATAATCAAACTCATTTAGTATCCCTTCCTTAAGGTAGGGTTTTTATAAATTCTTTCAAAATTTTATGCCTTATTATATAATAATATCATATAATATATATAATATAATATATGTATTTAAAAATATATATCTATATAATATTATTAACGAATTTTATATTATATATATATATATATATATATATATAAATATAAAATTCATTTATCTTAAATTAAACATTATCTCGTATTAGGCCATTCTTGTGTGCGACCCTGTAGGCCCATATGAAGTTGGCAGTGGGCCAATAACTGTACTAACCCAGAAGTTGCAAGTGGCCTCTAGCAAGACATTACGACTACTCAATTTATATGAGGATCGTTATCACGATACAACCTATCATACAACTATGCCATGTCCCTTTTGTCACACAATATATCGATCAAGGATAAGGCATGGATAATGTCATCCTCTTGTTCCTGACCATTACTTTCTCGATTCCTAAGTAGGCTAACAATATAAATGGAAACTCCTTTCTATTGTAGTATGGCCATACATTTCTTAGACTCACTCATCGATGGGCTCAGTAATATCTCTCTACTAATGTGAGGGACAAATTCCATCTTGATGATTCATATTCCTTTGCATGAAAAACCACCACTCCCGATCGTAGCCTTTATCATCACTCGGTCAAGAGTGACTTTTGACTAGTTTAAAGCTTAGCAACTCTCATGTAGGAATCCATGATGACTTCAGGTCTAAGGGCATTATGACGTGGTTATACATGAGAAAAGCTTATGTTTTGATCCATGTAGCTTTCTCATAGTGGGTCGGTCCATCACCTTGTACTCTTACAAGTACCTAAGACTTTGATTCATATCTCCATATCATATCAAAGTCAAACTGGTCTTGTTTCATCTCTGCTCCCGCATAGATGACCGACCAAGGACATTTTAGGACAATCTTCATGAATTATCCAAGGATACAATTATCACAGTTAACATGCAAATAATATGATAAGAAAATAGAGAAATTTCATTAAAATAATAATGTTTATAGTACAATGATTGGCTCTTAAAGCATAATTTCCAACACAAACATCATTTATCTAGTAGCATTAGATGCCTTTGCTATTGCTCCTACATCTACCACATCTATTGAGTCAAAACCTATACATTTGGCTAAATAAGTTGATTTTCCCTTCTTTGACAAGGTTTTGAGTAAGGCTAAGAAGCTTAGGTTGTATCATCAGCACAAGTCCCTCATTAATTGAGTAAAACCTTTACTACTGGTGCCTGAAGAATTGTATATGAGAAGATTAATCATAAGAAACAAATATAAGAATAGAATAGCATAGAAAGATGTAGTTAATACTCAACTTCAATATCACATGACGACATAGATTGCATGGTAAGGTCAAGATTGCCTGCAAGTGGGTTCTATTGAACTCAAAATTAGGCATCATTTTGTGAGCTTAGATAATTAGTTTATCATCACCATTCCTCAAGGGGATTAAAAAGATATCACTAAGGGTTGGAGCCACATCTACGTCCATGTGTTTTCCATCACCAAATTTTTCTATTGGGCTTAATGGTAAGGGGTCCCTGATGCCCATATTTGAAAATTCATTGAGAGATAAAACTCCATTAGGTCATAAGACTCCTTTATCTTTAGAACTTGATTGGTTTCTTGGGCCCAATAGTGACATAACTATTGGTATTTTTAAACCCATGATATCCTCCAGTGAAGCCCTAAAAGATGCTCGTGAGTTATTTTGTCCTGAGAATGTCTCCCTAACCTCCTCCTTCAAATCCTCCTCAGGTGTGGTAAATCAAGAACCAAAGATTTTTACCCCATGATTGTGCACATCTTGATGAGAATCTTACCCTTTCTTATCTTTTCTAACAACTTGTTTCCTTCCCATTGTCGTTGCACCACCATCTAACTACCATATTGTAGATCTAATACAACCCTATCCGTCATAAAACCATTATGTTAGCTCGTGTGTACCATATTTGTTTTGGGTTTGGTAATTGAATAGTGCTCAGCGTCGTGGTCATAGTTGCCACAATTGAAGCATAATAGATGGAGCCAGTCATATTCAATCTTCTTTTATTTCTCTTTCACCATTACACATAGTTGTAGTGACTTTGTCATATCAAGTTGAACATAAAGGTGTGCGAATCACTGCGGCCAAGAAATCCTTTATTCTTGGCTAAATTTAAAAAAAATTATAACTAAATCTATAAAAATTGAAAAGGAGTGGTTCAAAGTTCTATGGAAAGCTCTTTAAGTCATATATACACAGGAAAAATATGAACCACCACCATCTTTAACAATAAAATTACAGAATAACATAAATTCCCACACTGATCCAGAATCAAGTTCAGAAATAGGGCACAACTTAAAAAATCCATAACTTTCAATCCACTTGTCCAAATTGCTTATAATACTTATCAAATTAAACCAATGGCATCTCCTTTAATCCTAAAAAGTTTAATAGTATTTAGACCAGTCTGACTAATCAAAATTTCATCACAAACAGACTGCCTCCCAGAAAATTCAACCTTGCAATCAACATTTTTACAATTTTACTATCAAATTAGTCTAATATCATCACTAATCCTCATATATAATCATTTTCATGATTAAAAAAACATATAGCCCTAAAATCATAGCTTAGACGAAATCATAGGGTAGCCTAATAAATGCTCAAAGCTCAACAAAATTGCAAATCAATTGGTTCAAATCGAAGGTTACCTCAACTCGATTCTACAACTGGTTCTTGATTTTGGCAGCATTTTCCCTAGGTAGATGGCTCTAAACACCTCTGATCAAGAATCCAAAACCATAGAAAGAAAGCTCTCATCGAGTAGAGCAATGTTAGAGAGTACTTTGAAAGCTGGAAACGCTGTATCAAAGATGAAATTGGCTTCAAAACTCAAGAATTTTCACTATTCACCTTCCTTCTCTCCTCTTTCTTTTTACCAGTTATTTTCCCTTCGATTTTTAGGTGCTACACGAAAATGTGCCTAAGATGGAGATGAAAGAGCTAAAATATCATCATCATTATCTCTTATCTTATCTTTCTTACTTTTGGGAAATGTTATTTTAATGGAATTTGCACATGTTCTTTTACTTATACTTATGTCTAATTAATTAGGCTTAATTCTTTCTCTTTCTGCTTGATAAAATGATGCCATGGAAGGGGTCTCGACTGGACTAAATTTGCTTCTTCAATTGCCTCTTGAAATTACCATGTACTTAGCCCTTACATTTATTTTAATTTTTGCACTTGTTGGAAAACTTGGCATAACCCATAAGGTATTCTGAATTCATTCCAGGCTTTACCTCTTACTACTCAAGCCCTTCAGATACTTATGTAATGTTTGTGAAGCATGCTAAACAAACCATCGCATAACAAGCATACAGACATCATAGGACACACTATCTCGGACAACATAACTTAATAATTTGAATGCATCTGCTAGCTTAAGAACATATTGCCCACTAGGTCTTAGGGCGTTTCATAACATTTGTAACATACTTAACATTCATAACATACATTACATTTGTAACATACTTGACATTTGTAACATACTTTACATTTGTAACAATTTCGTATATTCATGAAAGAAATCCACTTGTTGGTAAACACATACATGCAAAGCCATTATATAAGATACGAGAGCAAGAGTTGCTTTCCTTTATATTGTTGAGCCTGTTCTTTCTTGATTCCCTTCTTCTATCTTTCTTTCAACACATAGTGCTAGAGCAACCCATGGTGATTAACTAGGTCAAATAAACCCTTCTTCTATGAAATCCATCCAATATGGGACTTATTACAATGCACCACCTTTGAGAGTCGACGTCCTAGTAGCTCTACTTTACGGTTTGATGTCACGTCAGCTCTACTCTATAATACTTTCCTCGATGCTTTACTCAGTCTTCTTTGACTGGCTAGCCCCTTCATTCTTAACCCTCTATAGGTATCCCTTTTCAATCAAAATCCCCCTGTAGGTATCTCTTTCCAGTTGGCCATCTCTGAATGGAAGTACCATTATAACGGGAAACCCAGATCTTATAAGGTCCCTTTTTTCTAGCAATTATATACTCTGTTTTCCTTAATTTTGCCATCTCATCTAAGGTCATTCTATATGAACTTTCGATATTGGTTCGGCTCTAGGCAAAATTCTACTTCCTTTACTAGGGTAATCTACCCATATCGTATAGGGAATTCATAAGTCACTAGCATAACTTCTATTATCTGCTTTAGCTATGAGACCATAACTCAAGACATTTTTCAATCTTTCTATTACTTTTTTCTATCAGGGAATAAACTCTTAATCGTCCTTCTATAGGAAGATTATATAATAATGATCTTTCCATATGCTAGATCAGCAACTAGCAACCTTAAGAAAACCTCATACATATTTTTCATAGATTTTAGTACCTCAAAACATCTGGGTTAATTCAAATTCCTAAAAAATCAATTCAACTATTGTTTGATTCTTAGGTTACAATTCATTGGGTAATAACTCTCAGAATATTCTCCCAATCTTCTAAATTCATAACTGAATCTAGAACCTCAACATTACACAGATCAGAAATCACTTCCTAGATTATACCTATTAGGCATGCTAAGATCAGGACTAATAGTGCCTGGTTTATCCTTCACGGTATTTGGGTAATATCCTCAAAATATTACTAAAGGTTCAACATTATCCACAAGGTTCAACTTTCATCATGATATAGAACCATAGTACAACCTAATTCACATTTCGATCTAAGCACTATTTTAGCTTAAATATGATTCAAACCTATCCTTAAACTTTAGTATCATAAGATCAGATTCTGTAGGATCGATATACAGTAAATTCATCACTTATCATGCATCACCGTATATAATGTCTATATACCTTTAACACTACAGTGTTACTAAGGGTCATTACCTAGTATTGAGAAACCTCAAAACAATCACTATGCCTTGAGTTTCCATATCCTCATCAAATGAACTTGTTTGGGCAGTACTAACTGTAACATAAATGGTTCGGATTAAAAATCAATACTTACCTCATCATTTCCATACCTCTAATCATTCCTTATGTCATTTAAGAACTTCTAATCGCAATTCCATACCTTTAATCAAAAGGCTCCAAATTTCCAAGGTACTTCCCAGGGGTCACTTATCTCGGGATTTCTCTTGCTTGAGCACGCTTAACCATAGAGTTATAATGTTATCCGAGGCATTAGTGCTTTTATTAACCCATATATCTCTAGGCATCGGTATCGCACATATACCTCAATCCTAGTATACCATGCTATCATACACAGAAATGCTAGGTATTGTCCCCTCAAGGAAACATAAGTAGTACCAGCTTCTTGGTATAGACCCTCTATGTGTTCTCATAACACAGGGAAAAATCTGGGTTATACTTTAACTTCATATCAGGAGCCATAGAGTTAGCAATAAAATTTGAACCTTGCGCTTCCACTTCTATCCTTAGGATGTCATTGTCATTGTCTCCAGTAGAGGAATCCTCATTGGGACTGGGCACCGCTAACATCCCTGTCAAGCAGAGCTACTTCCTCTATATAGATCATTGCCCTTTCCTTCACTAAGCTGGTTAACATATAGGGGTGGTCTAAGTCCTTAGGTTCCCTAGCTATGTGTAACTCCCAGTTATAGTAGCTCTAACAGTGAGTCACTATACTATTCACATAAGCACAGAATGTAACCTATAGTCAAAACCCTTTGTTCTAACTAGACCTATATCTCTGAGAAGATAATTCCATTATCAAAATCACTACTCTGATACCAAACTATAATGCCCTTACCTTTATGTTCATTTGATGAGTTTTACGTGATACATTCGAACCACTCATCACTATTCATTTATAAAAACTCTTTCAATTCCTAACCTCAAGATAGGACTCGAACCTGTAGTTGAGTGGGTTTTTCAGAATAATTTTCAAAATCTTGCAGAAGCCTCATTCAGTAGTTCACAACTTCATCACTACTCATAAATTCTTATCTTTATTTAAAAGGATCAAAGTGATTCACTACTCATTTATCTAGCCATATTATTATTCCTTTGCTCATTTTTAGTTCATTCATTTATATATTTATACAGACAGTGTAGCCATATAGGGCTACCAGAGTGTCTAATATAATACACAGTAGGTCAATCTTTACTTCTTTGCCATATTTCCCTCTTGTGTAACTCCCTGCAGTACTCTTCTGTACTTTATCACACCTATATTGTTGGTTGAGGGTGTTAGATACGATTAGTTTTGATGATGTTAAATATAGATGTTAAATACTGAGAGCAAAAAGTTTACTTAATGTATTTATTTCATACATTGACTAACTACTGTGTTTAATGTAAAATATTTTGTAGATTAGTCAAGCAAGAAAGAAGATATCAAGTTGGGTTGAAAAGATTAATGTGATTTAATACTGCGGATTATTCTAATAGTCAAATTGTTATTCAAATAATAAAACTTGTTTTCAATTAAGATATATTCGAATAACTCTTACTTTATCTGAATAAAAAAATTATTATTCGAATAATAAATATGCTATTCAAATAGAGAAGAACTGTTAACTGTTGAAAGCATTCAAATAAGCACATTAGTATTCCAATAGTATGCTTAACAATTTTTTTTGAAAATAATTCAAGTGAAAAAGTATTTGAATAGTCAAGGCACTATCCGAATAGTCATTGTGATTTCAAACTCAATTTCTAAATATGTTATCTAGATAGTAGGATAACTATTCGAATAGTAAGGGTACTATTCTAATAGTGTAATTATTATCCGAATAAGTTTTTGATAAATTTCAGCATCCAATATCACAAGACTATTAGGATAGTAAAGTTACTATCATAATAGTAAGATTACTCTCAGGATAGTAAGGAGACTATCAGAATAGTATTTGATATATTTCAAAGAGGACTATTCGAATAGTAATGGAACTATCAGAATAGTCTCAGTGCAAAATTATCAAATACTATTTGAATAGTGAAATGACTATTTCGAATACTACAAGACTATCAGGATAGTAATGGAACTATCAGAATAGTCTCAGTGCAAAATGATCAAATACTATTCGAATAATGAAGTGATTATTTGAATAATCACAAGACTATCAGGATAGTAAGGTGACTCTATCAGGATAGTAAGCTGACTATCAGAATAGTCTCAGTGCAAAAAAAATCAAATATTATTTGAATAATGAAGTGATATTCGAATAATCCATAACTAAAAAAGGGTGATTTTATTCGAATAGTAGTAGTACTATTCGAATAACAGCAGTAAACTCTGTTTTCGTGCGGTAGGACAGAGTTTCGGTATTTTGGTGATATCTCTCTAACCACATGTCAGATTGAACTAAAACTAGTGGCATATGAAAGTAAACTCCTAACATGAACTATGGACACCAAGATCACATTAAAAGGAGTTGAGATGAGAGAGATATGATCTGTTGAAGTTGACATATGAATCAGCGTCAGTTTCTAGTACAGCTTTAGTATTTTGGACATAACTCTAAATTACACATTGGATTGAGATGCAACTGATGCCATATGAAACTAGACTTAAAGATCTTTCCATGGATAGGTTATGGGTCATATTTAGAGTTATATTCAAAGAGATATGCCTTCTGGAAGTTGGTGATCGAAATCAAGCTCTGTTCTACTATAGAACAATCGATACACATTGAATCATAACTTTTGAAATGCAAAGTATTTGTGAATTAATTCTAGTTACTGTGCAAAGAAGCCTTAAAGAGCTTTAGTTCATTTGCCATGGATTTTTATCCAAAGAGTGACACCCTTATAAGCTTATTCAAATATAGAGGTTGCAGTATTCATTTGAGAAGATTCATTATCAAAGGTGCACTATTCAAATAGAATAAGTACTATTCGAATAATATTATATATTTTGTGTAAGAGGCTATTCAAATAAGGGTTGGTCTATTCGAATATGAAAGTTCATTATGAGAGAATATTATTCGAATACAAATGGCACTATTCGAATAAGATCATTTGTTTTACAAGGTAGATATTCGAATAAGGAATTCACTATTCGAATACACTTCAAGTTCTAAAAGAATATTCAAATAGAGGATAAAGTATTCGAATAAAGATTACTAATTATCAAAGAAGGCTATTCGAATACAATGGATGTTAACCGATAACTGATTCTTCAGAAAACAGAGTATCACCTTGAAACTTCTGAAAATCATTGAAATTTTGTGGACTTATTCTTATTGATTCTATTCAATCTACCACTTCATTATATTGTGATTAAACATTTTCCAGGTGATCCAACAAGGATTAACACACAAGACGGAGAAAGAACTTTTATGTTAGAAGCTTCCAATGGCTAGTTCAATAGTATTATTTTAATCCTCAACGGGAAGAAGAAAAGCTCAAACAGTCAAATGCTCTTTATCAACTATAAAAAGAGAGTCATTCAAAATGAATAGACATGAGAGTCCATACCTATAATGTTGATATGCTATTACTCTGAATCTTACTTGACCAAAGCTCTGTAATAATACTCCCACCATGTACTTCAGTGTTAATCATTATCTAGTTCATATAGGAAGAAGTAATCTTTTATTGTAATTATTCTATATTTGTGAGAGTTACTCTAGATTGGGGAATCTTGAGTGGGAAACAAATTGTATCCTTACAGTGTGTAAGAGGTAGCTCGTATCTTAGTAAGAGAATTGTAAAGGCTTTACAAGTGCCTAGATCAAACTTGTGAGATTGTAGTGGTTTTCAAGTACCTGGTTAAACTTGAGGCAGATAGTGCATTGAACCGAACTAGGATAAATCAGCCACAACCACTTTGACCTACGTCCAGTCCTCAGAGCGTCTCTGAGAGTTTCACTATATTCTCCAAGATTCAGTGGGTTCTTGGCACCTCAGTATACAGCAAGTTCCTTCACCTGGACACTCGCTCCCCCTTACATGTTGCAATCAAATCCCCAACTCAAGGTTCCACAATCTTAAGTTGTCTCAATAAAAAAAAATTGAGTTTGTAATGAAATGCTCTCTCACAGAGCAAATAAATAATCACTGAAGTACAATGAATGAGTATAAGAAAGCAAAGCACTAAGAGTTTCTTGATCAGTGTATGTTCATTTGTTCTCAATTATTGTACTCTACTCTTTGAATGCTCCATATATATAGATGATTTGTAGTGTCTATTGGAAGCAATTCAAACATGTCTGTTAGAGTCACACAGCAATGGTTGACCATTCTCTAGTTTGAAAACTATCTATTTATGGTAGGTAGCAGTAGGTGAGCGTTCAGACCTTTTATTTGAATTTTTACTCCTGGTACGATCTTTTCATTGTTTCTTTGCAAATGTACTTAGGATACTAGTGCAATGAAGAGTTAGTTATATAGATAACAAATCAATAAACATTTGATTAAAAAATGATTTCTGGACTGCCTTACTCGAGTGGCTACTCAAGTGATCATGCTCATTACTTGAGTAGTCCCTCGAGTAAACCTATTATGGCAGAGAGTAGTTTAGTATATTTCATAAAATATTACTCGGGTAAGGCATGGAGTAAGACTCATGACAAACTTTAGAAATACCTGATTACTTGAGTGGTTACTCGAGTGACCATGTCTTTTCCTCACAAGTTACTTGGGTGCTCCCTCCAGTAAGCTGATTACTCGAGTAGCCATGTCGTTTCTTCACTGGTTACTCGAGTACTCCCTCCAGTAAGCTGATTACTCGAGAAGCCATGTCTTTTCTTCATAGGTTACTCGAGTGAGCCCTCGAGTAAATTTTAAATAAGTTTACAGATTACTCGATTACTCCCTTGAGTAATATCATTCAAATCTTGGCCGAGAGTTTGACTATCTGATTACTCGAGTGACCCCTCAAGTAATGCTTCAAATAACTCCACAAATTAGTCGAGTGCTCCCTCGAGTAAAGCCTTTTTCTCACCCGGTTACTCGAGTGGTTGTGTCATTTCTTGGCCGAGAGCTACTGAAAGATTTTTGACCTGGTTGCTCGAGCGGCTACTCAAGTAATGCCTTTTCTCATGTGTTATTCGAGTGGCCATTCGAGTAATGGTTCATATAACTTTGAAGATTACTAGAGTGGCCTCTCAAGTAAGTTCTTCCAAATTTTGGCAGTGCCTCCGAAAACATTTTCTTTCAACCTTACTCGAGTGCCTACTCGAGTAACAGTGTTCCTTACTCTAGTGGTCACTTGAGTAAACATAGACAATTGCTAGTGATGTTCTTCCTTGCTCTTCCTCTCAGATCTTCTTCATTACTCCAGTGCTTACTTCAAGTAAAGCTTTGTCTGCCATTTATTTACTTTGTTCAAATTCATTTGTTATCATATCCTCTTTTATCATTAGTCCAATCTTTGTTATCATCAAAACATATGGGATCTAACATTCTCTCCGTTTTTGATAATGACAAAACTTGGTGATTTTGAACAAGGTTTTTGAAATTGAGTTTTGAAACATATGCTTCTTAAATTCTTTTCATATGAAATCTTTTGTTCAATTTAAACTTGAAAACTGTTTTGAAATAGCTTAGTAAAGATCTTTTCAAAGTTTTTGTTCTTATTTACTTGTCCACCTTGCATACACAATCAAAAACTCATTAGTCCCACAATCCAATATAACTTCAATGAAATTGAACTTTGATGGCATATAGAAAAAAATTGCATAAAGAAGAATTCATTACATAATTCAAAGTTAAAATTTAAAGTTAAAAGCTCCCTAAAGCCATGTACACCCATATCCCCTATGCTTTTACTCAGCCATTAATCACAAAATCACTTAGGCTCTTCTCCCCCTTTTTGTCTTCATCACAAAGGTGGAATCAATCATGAGGAGGAGTAGGTGGCTTGGCTCCTTAGATAGGAGTGACAGGAAATTCCAATGATTTATATGAACCATCTAAACTTGAAGGATCTGAAGATGATGGTTCAGGGTCAGGAAGGTTCACTGGGGGTGTCTGAAGATCCTCTGGAGGATTCACTGGAGATGATATGTAAGGAGCCAGAGAAGTAATTTCTACTTCCTTTGTAGCAACAGGTAAAGACACAAGCACCTCCTAAGTACGTGTAGGTGAGGTAATAGGAGTAGATATGGGCTCTGGCTAAACAGGCTGAGGTGGATCATCAGTGGTGATGTGGATTGGCTCGAATGTGTCAGGGTCAGGCATAGAGAACAAGAGATTACTGGGTCCAATCTCAGAAGGTCTATGCTCAGTAGGTGTAGAAGATTTAGGTTCAAAGACAGGTATTAGCTCAAGAATAACAGAAGGACTAGGAATAGGGGAGCCAGATGCCATAGTATCAAGTCTGGCAATAATGGATCTCAGAAGCTCACATTGAGCATGTTGTTCAGCTAACAACTCTTCGTGCCTCTTATCCATTATCTCCACAAGTTATACCATGACAACATTCATATGAGTTACCAACTCCGTATTGGTATTTGCAATATCGATATGAATGTTTGCATTGCGGCACCAAAGAAAGAAGGAAAAGATATATTGGCTGGAGCAGAAGACTGTATGTCATCCATTCGACTAGTTGCACTATCAGTCTTCTTCTTCTTCTTGGGACTTGTTTCTAGTGGAGTCTTCAGAGGAATCTCAATGTTCAACTTTCCAATTTGATTCCTCCCAACTGGTGTTACCCTTTCAATCGGCTCCTTACTCTCCAAGTACCAAATTTTATTCTTCTTGAGGAACAAGGAAATAAAATGAGGGTAAGGTATTGGAGTAGCAGGTTTTCCTTCATACCTATATCTCTTGATCTCAACAAAGATATATTCTCCCAAGTCCTTTTGTTCTTTGAGAATCAATGAGGCAAATTTTATGAAATTCCTCTCAATGAAATGTGTGAAATTGTTGGATTTGTTCATTATGGCTCTAGAATAGATATACCATAGGAGTCGATGAAAATCACTCATATCACTCAGATTGAAATTTAGAGGTCCTACTATCTCACCAGGTCTTAGGATAGAGAATATCTTGTTTGAGTCAAGATTAGGGTAATCATCATCAGGAGGGTCCTCTATTCCTAACCAGGTATTGATTTTGGAAGGTGAGATTAGAATTCTCTGTCCTCTAACCTTAGAAGTCATTTCTTCTTCCACAAACTTCCTGATAGGATCATTTATAGGTTCAAGGTTACAGTAAAAATGCCTCACAACTTTGCTACAAAATGGGAGTTTAACAGACAACCAGGGCATATAGAAATCAAGATAGGGACTCAGGTCAAATTTTAATACCTCTTGAGGAACCTTGTAGTCAATGTAGTGCATTTTGCACACATTTCCTCTTGCAAAGTGACTTAAGTACTTCTGAGATTCCTCAAGTTTGCTCACATTGAATCCCTGAGGAGGGAATGTGATTTATTCATCCCTTTCTTCTGATTGCTTTGAAGATTGCCCTTTCTTTGCTCCCTTAGACTGAAAAGCTTCTTCAAGTATGCCTACCATGACTTTGGTAATCTTCTCATCAATCTTGGGCTTTTTCAGAGGTTTTGGAGAAAACGTGGGTGTGTCGGATGAGTCAGAAGGAGGAGGAGATGGCTCTTTTGTTGCTTTGCCTCTTCTAGGAGGTGAACTCTTCTTGGTTTGAGCTCTTGTGGCAATAGCCTCCTTAATCACAACCCCTTTCACCTTTGGCTTGGTTTGTGGCTTATACTTTGCTTTTGGTTTGGGAGAGAATTTTCTTTTCTTGGTAGGAGGAGATGAAAGAGAATTAGAGGGTTGATATGGCTCAGAGGACTCAGAAGGAGTGCTAAGATTAGGAGATTTAGTCCTCACCATTTTGATTTGTGAGAAACTAAAATTTTTTTAAATTTTTACGAAAGTATGGCACAAAAATCTAAGTAATCTAGGTGGTTTTTCAAGGTAGAAATCAAAGGGTTTTGTCGGAAATGAAGTGAAGAGGATTTTGTAAAAAATTTTTGTGAGAGCACTAGGAGAATCACTCAAGGCGATTTTGTAAGCAATGACCGAGTATCGACTGAAATAACCCTAAATCCCGACATCACTCGAGGGCTTACTTGAGTGATCATCAGCTTTAATCGAGTAACCACTCGAGTGATCATACTAAAAATTTCAAAATGCTATGAATTCAAGTACGTACCTAGCATGAATAATATTGTAATTACTCATGTATATTCCCTCGATCGTTTAATGGTTCTTTAAGACAAATTTGAGCTGAAACTCAACAAATTTGAGATCTGTACCCAGGTTCACTCGAGGCCTCTCTCAGGTAATCTGTCTCTTCACCTTCTGACTGTTAATTTCCAAATGTTGTGCCGTTTCATTTGAAATTAATCCTTCACTGGCACATTTCCAAGTTCATTACTCGAGTGGCTACTCAAGTAATTCTTTTATTACTTTAAGGTGTCACTCCAGTAATGCTCGTCACTTGAAGTTATCCCTCCAGTAATGTTATCCTCTATTAACCTCTACTTTTCATACTCCAAAACAGAATATCATGTCTTACAAAAAAAATTGCTAGAAACTATGATGCTTAAGTTAGTAATCATCAAAACATTAATAAATAACATTATCTAACATTTTGTAAACACTAAATAACTTATAATTCATTGGGATTTACCATTCCCAATTCTCGTCTAATATACAAAAATTGATCTTTTGCAAGAAGTTTTGTGAAGATATCTGCTAGTTGAAGATGAGTTGGAATGAATATCACTTTGACATCTTTCTTTTGGACATGATCTCTGATAAAGTGATGTCTAACATCAATATGCTTGGTTTTGGAATGTTGAATAGGATTCTTTGCCAAGCTTATTGTGCTAGTGTTGTCACAATATATTGGTAACTCCTTCAAATAAATACCAAGATCTTGGAGTTGTTGCTTTAGCTATATTACTTGTGCACAACAACTTGATGCTGCAACATACGTAGCTTCCATTAACAAAAGAGACACTGTAGTTTGTTTCTTGCTAAACCATAACACAAGTGAGCCTCCAAGAAACTGGCCTTGTCTACTTTGTACTCTTTCTGTCTGTCTTATTCCTCCATGATCAGAATCTGAGTGTGCAACTAGATATTCACGTCTTCCTTTGGGATACCAGAAACCTAATTCTTCCATGTCAGCAAGATATCAAAAGATACGTTTGACGGTTTCAGCATGAAACTCCTTTAGTGTTGATTGATATCTTGCACACATACCCATACTGAATTGAATGTCAGGTCTGCTTGCAATGAGATAGAGTAATGATCCAATCATTCCTCTATATTTTGTGATGTTGTAATCTTTTCCTTTGATATCCGCATCAAGCAATATTGTTGAGCTCATGGGAGTGTCCATTCCATTTGCTTAATCCAATCCATACTTCTTCAATAACTCTTTCAAATACTTCATTTGAGATATGAAAATTCCATTCTTTCTTTGTTTGATTTGGCAACTGAGAAAGAAATTCAATTCTCCCATCATTGATATCTCAAACTCCCCCTGCATTGTCTCAAAAAATTCCTTACACAAGGTTTCGTTAGTAGCACCGAAAACTTTATCATCAACATATATTTGCACAATTAAAATATCATCTCGTTTTCGTTTTGTAAAATGTGTTGTATCAACTTTTCCTTGTACAAAACCTTGATCAATGAGAAATTTACTAAGCCTTTCGTGCCATGCTCCAGGAGCTTGTTTTAAACCGTATAAAGCCTTTTTGAGTTTGAAAACATGATCAGGTTTGGTTACATCTTCGAAACCTGGAGGTTGATCTACATATACTTCTTCCATGATGTGGCCATTTAGAAATGCACTATTTACATCCATTTGATAGAGTTTGAATCCTTTGATGCATGCTAAGGCTAAGAGTACTCCTATAGCTTCCAATCTAGCCACTGGAGCATACGTTTCCTCATAATCAATTCTTTCTTCATGATTATAGCCTTTGGCCACCAGTCTTGCCTTGTTTCTAAGAATGATTGTGGATTCTTAAAGTTTGTTCTTGAATACCCATTTAGTGCCAATGATCGGATGATCCTTAGGTCGAGGTACAAACTCCCAAACTTGATTTCTTTTAAATTGATTTAGTTCTTCTTACATTGCTATAACCCAATCATTGTCTGATAGGGCTTCGTCAATGTTAGAAGGTTCAATCTTAGAAATAAAAGCAGAAAAAATAACTTCATTGAAAATTTTATTTCTGGTTTTGACTCCTTAATTCACCTCTCCTATGACTTGATCTAGAGGATGACTTTTATTGAATTTCAAGGCTCTAGGTTGTCCTAGTGACTGATCTTCTTCCTTGGTTTGATCAACTTTTAGAATAAGAGATTTAGAAATAGATTGACCATTTTCTTGATTTAAAACAACTTCTTGCTCATCATCAATGGTTTTGTCAGAGGATTCAAATTCATCAAATACAATATGAATTCATTCTTCAACAACACATGTTCTTTTATTGAAAACTCTGTATGCTTTACTTCGGTTAGAATAGCCTAGGAAAATTTCTTCATCTATTTTAGAATTAAATTTTCCTAAGTTATCTTTACCATTATTATGAATGAAACACTTACAACCGAAGATGTGTAAATGAGCAAGGTTTGGCTTCCTTCCTTTGTAGAGCTCGTATGGTGTCTTTCCAAGTTTTGTTCTAATGTATGCTCTTTTTGAAATATAGCATATTGTGCTCATTGGATCGGCCCAGAAAAATTGAGACACATTCTTTTCATTCAACATTGCTCTGGCCATTTTAGTGAACGTTCCATGACTCCGTTTTGTTGGGGTGTCCTTAGACAGAGAAATTGTGATATATGCCATTAGTATCACAATATTCTTCAAAGGCTTGATTTTTAAATTCTCTACTATGATCTGTCCTGATACCTGTAATGGACATACCTTTCTCATTTTGCACTTTCTTGGTAAAAACAATGAATTCTGCAAAGGTCTCATCCTTTGACCAAAAAAAAATTATTCCATATAAATCTAGAGAAATCATCAGCAATGACCAATGAATATAAGTTGCCACCAAGGCTTTTAACTCTTGTTGGACCAACTAAATCCATATGTAGCAATTGAAGTGATCGATTTATTGTAATTTTATTTTTCGATTTGAAAGATGATTTAGTTTGTTTACCCTTTTGATATGCGTCACAAATCAAATCATTTTTAAAACTTATTTTGGGTAATCCAAGAACTAAATCCTTTTTTAGTATTTTTCCTAGTTGGTGCATGTTGACATAAGCTAGTCTCTTATGCCATAACCAACTTTCATCAGCATTACTCAGAAAACAATTTTTAGAATCACTTCTATTGATATCAAGAGTATAGCAATTACCTTCCCTTTTTGCTCTGAGCTTTGCCTTGATATTTTTCTTATCAAGTTGTAAGTCTTTCTTGTTGATAATTAAACATTCCTCTGAATCAAATATTACCCAGTTGTCTTTATCTGCACTTTGACTTACGCTTAGCAAATTATGACACAAGCCTTCAATGTAATATATATCTTTGACTTGTATTCCTTTGTCATTTTTGATTTCACCAATTCCTGCTATTTTTCTGAATTGATTTCCTCCAAATTTTACCTTTCCACCTTCTTTAGGTTGCAATGTGGTAAAAATTTCGAAATCACTGGTCATATGTCTAGAGCATCCACTGTCTATGTACCATTTGTTGTTTTTGGATGCTTTAAGACATATCTACAATCAAATATGATTAAGTCTTAGGTACCCACATCTTTTTGGGTCCTTTTGGGTTTGTACAGATGACTTTTTGATCGTATGAACCTTTAGGTACCCATTTACAGGTTCCTATCTTTCGTTTCTTCTTATGAATGCATGATGATGTATAATGACCTTTTTTATTATAATAATTACAATATGCAAACGGATTTGATGTATGTACAGAATGCTGAAAATAATTCAAATATGACTTACTTCCTGCTTTCTTTCTTCCTTTTCTTCTATATGATTTTGGATCATATCCAAGACTAGATCGATCATTTACAAAACATTGAGCTTTTAAAATCACATTTAGCATCTCACTTCCTTTCATGAATTTAAGACCAGAATGCTGAAAATTATTCAAATATGACTTACCTCCTGCTTTCTTTCTTCCTTTTCTTCTATATGATTTTGTATCATATCCAAGACCATATCGATCATTTACAAAACGTTGAGCTTTTAAAATCACATTTAGCATCTCACTTCCTTTCATGAATTTTTCAAGAGTTTTTGTGAGATCAATGTTTTTCTTTTTCAAAGAAGAACAATTTTCACAATCTTTCTCTAAATTCTCTTTTAGTTCTATTTCAAGAGCTTTGTTTTTCTTTTTGAAAACAACTAGTTCTTTAACTACTTTGATGAATTCTGAATGCAAAGCATTATATTCGGAAAGTAAATCATCATAGGTAGGATCAGAATCAGTTACCTCTTCTTCTGTTTCTTTTTAAGCAACTAGACATATATTGGCTACTTCCTCTTCATCTCTTTCTTTGTCAAAAGAGCTATCTCCCTATAAGGCATATATAAAGGAATTCTTCTTGTTGTAGAATTTTCCTTTTCTTTTTTCTTTATTCTTCTGAATTAGTTCTTGACATTCTAATTTGAAATGTTCTGGCTTTCCACATTCATAGCAAATGATGTGTTCTTTGTTGCTTGTTCCTCCTTTCTGGAAGTTTTTGAATCCTTGGCCTTTCTTGGAAAACTTTCTGAATTGTTTTATGATTAGTCCCATTTCATCATCGTTAAGCTCTTCATCTTCATCTTGTTTTTCTTCTTTTGCTTTTATTGCTAGACCTCTTTTCTTCTTGTCACCAATATCATCTAGTTCTCATTTGAACTTTAATTTACTTTCATATTCAGAAAGGCTTCCGAATAAAGAAGCAACCGACCGCATTGATTCACTTTTTGCTTCCTCAATTGTAGTGACTTTTGCCTCCCAGTCTTTGGAAAGAATATTCAGAATCTTTCGTACTTGGGTGTGTTGATCATGAACTTTTCCAAGTGCTACAAGTTGATTAACAAGGTGAGTATATCTAAGTTCAAATTTAGCTATCAACTCACCTGATTTCATTCAAAGTAAATCAAATTTAGTAACTAGAGTATTGGAAGTATGCAGATTCTGAAGTATTCATTTTGACTCAAGGAACTTTGAATCATTAGAATTGCCTTGCTGTTGAGTTTGATGAGTTTCTTGTCATTCTCATCATATTTTGCTGGTGTCTTGGGAACTCTCTGTGAATCTACACTCTTTTCAGGTTTGTAGTTTCCACTCTCAATCACATCCCATAGACCATATTTAGTAGTCATTATGAAGACTCTGAACTTTGCTTTCCAAAATGAGAAGTGTTCGCCATTAAAACCTGGAGGTCTTGTGATAGAAGCTCCGTTGGGAAGAATGCCTTCACCTATGCTTGCCATTGGATCCTTCTTAGGCTATTAAACCTTAACAAGAAGAGCTACGCTCTGATACCAAATGTTAGTACAAGTGTTTCACCTAAGAGGGGGTGAATTGGGTGATACCATAAAATTTTGTCGCGTATAAGAAAATTAATAGAATATTTAAAGCAGTTGAGAGCAAAGAGAAATATCACTGAAGTGTACACCGGGAGTTATATTGGTTCAACCACAATCACTTTGACCTACGTCCAGTCCTCAGAGCGTCTCTGAGAGTTTCACTATATTCTCAAAGATTCAGTGGGTTCTTGGCACCTCAGTACACAGAAAGTTCCTTTACCTGGACACTCGTTGCCCCTTACATGTTGCAATCAAATCCCCAACTCAAAGTTCTACAACCTTAAGTTGTCTCAATAACAAATATTGAGTTTGTAATGAAAAAATCTCTTATAGAGCAAATATATAATCACTGAAGTACAATGAATGAGTAAAAATAAAGCACTAAGAGTGTGTTGATCAGTGTATGTTCATGTATTCTCAGTTGTTGTACTCTGCTCTTTGAATGCTCCATATATATAGCGATTTATAGTGTCTGTTGGAAGCAATTCAAACATGTCTGTTAGAGTCACGCAACAATTGTTAACCATTCTTCTAATTTGAAAACTATCCATTTATGGTAGGTAGCGGTAGGTGAGCGTTCAGACCTTTTATTTGACTTTTCACTCCTGGCATGATCTCTTCATTGTTTCTCTGTAAATGTACTTAAGATACTAGTGTAATGAAGAGTTAATCATATAGACAAAAAATCAATAAATATTAGATTAAAAAATGATTTATAGACTGCCTTACTCGAGTGGCTACTCGAGTGATCATGCTCATTACTCGAGTAATTCAGTATATTTCATAAAATATAACTCAGGTAAGACATGGAGTAAGACTCATGACAAACCTTGAAAATCTTGATTACTCGAGTGGTTACTCAAGTGAACCCTCGAGTAAATTTTAAATAAGTTTGCAGATTACTCGATCACTTGAGTAATATCATTCAAATCTCGGCCAAGTGCTACTGGAAGATTTTTGACCTGGTTACTTGAGTGGCTACTCGAGTAATGCCTTTTCTCATGTGTTACTGGAGTGGCTACTTGAGTAATGGTTCATACAACTTTACAGATTATTCGAGTGGCCCCTCGAGTAACTTCTTCCAGATTTTAGTAGTGCCTTCGAAAACATTTTCTTTCAACTTTACTCAAGTGCCTACTCGAGTAATAGTGTTTCTTACTCAAGTGATCACTTAAGTAAACATAAACAACTTCTAGTGATGTTCTTCCTTTGCTCTTCCTCTCAGATCTTCTTTATTACTCCAATGCTTACTTAAAGTAAAGCTTTGTCTGCCATTTATTTACTTTTTTCAAATTCATTTGTTATCATATCCTCTTTTATCATTAGTCCAATCTTTGTTATCATCAAAACATATGGGATCTAACACTATCAAATTAAACCCAAGGATGTCTCCTTTAATCCTAAAAAGTTTAATAACATTTGGACTAGTTTTACTAATCAAAATTTCTTCACAAACAGACTGCCTCCCAGAAACTTGAACCTAGCAATCAACAGTTTTGCAATTTTACTATCCAATTAGTCTAATATTATCATTTTAATGATTAAAAAAACATATAGCCATAAAATAATAGCTTGGATGAAATCATAGGGCAGCATAAGAAATTCTCAATGATCAACAAAATCGCAAATCAATCGGCTTAAATGAAAGCTTGTATGTACCTATACTCGATTCTACAACCTGTTCTTGATTTTGGCAACACTTTCCCTAGGTAGATGGCTCCAAACACCTTTGATCAAGAATCCAAAACCATAGAAAGAAAGCTATCATCTAGTATAGCAACATTAGGGAAGACTCTGAAAGCTGGAATCGCCAAATTGAAGGTGAAATCGGTTCTGAAACTTGGGAATTTTCACTATTCACCTTCCTTCTCTCATCTTTCTTTTTCCCAGCTATTTTTCCCTCTATTTTTAGGTGCTGCACAAAAATAAGCCCAAGATGGAGATGAAAGAGGTAAAATGTCATCATTCTTATCTCTTCTCTTCTCTTTCTTACTTTTGGGAAATATTATTTTAATGGAATTTGCACATGTTCTTTTGCCTTGACTTATCTATAACTAATTGGGTTTAACTCTTTCTCTTTCTCCTTGACTAAATGATGCCATGGTAGGGGTCCTAACTGGACTAAATTGGCTTATTCAATTGGCCCTTGAAATTACCATGTACTTTGCCCTTACATTTATTTCAATTTTCCACTTGCTGGAAATTTGGGCAAAATTTTCATCAAACTTTGAAAATTCATATATTTATTTATAGAGATCTAATTGGTGTGATTCCAAAGACTATGTAACCCTTATTAAGTCTATTTTCAAGGAGAAATATAGCTTTTTACCAACTAGAAGCTTACGATTCCCAAAAATAATGTTTTTGGCGCTACCAGTGAAAATCGTCAGTATCTCTAGGCTAAATTCAAAATACATAAATCTTTGTGTACAAATTCAAATGACATATAGGAACTATCAAATTAAAGCTTGATAAGTCTACTATCATTCTAAAAAAATATCATAGGCATTGGATGTAATTCCCCTATATAAAAATGTCACACAACTAGACTGCCATGCTGGAAAAATACACTGGTAGCAAATCCTCATTCCTAGGACTCTTGCTAAACTGGGGCTTAGCAATCCACTTGATTTAGGCTTATTCTCAAGCCTCTATTCCTAAAATTTGAGATATTTCACCAGACGTGAACTTGGGTTTGCGTGGGTTTTCAGAAGAAATTAAAACTTTTCAAAACGTTTTTGCAAAAGTTCATTGTTTTGCTAAGTCTCATTGGCTTTTAATTCTTTTCATAAGAGTATGTGAGCATTTCTCTGCTTAAGTATTATGTTTCATAGATTGGTTAATGATTCACTATTGTACAGAAGCGTCGGTCTACTAAGTTACCTAAGGATTGGTAACTATTGGTTCTACCATTGTATTACCGTTATGTTTACCAAGTTATAAACATCATATACAGTACCAAAATAGACAACTAACAGGAAGTAAAAGCTCTCAGCTTTATCCTCTAGTTGCCCAGGTTTACCTTCTTGCCCCTTGAGCAGCTAGCCTGTGTTGTTGTTTTTTTAGGAAAAGAGTGAGATTCAAAAGAATCTTAGTAGTAACGTGCATTCAATCACTTATATACAAGAACACAGAGTATGCCATACAGTCATCATATAACATAGAAATAATGTAACCCCCTGACTTTAAACACGTAATTATAATTCGATAACACATATTTAAATTAGATTAGAGACCATTGGATGCTTTAACCTCGTTTTAAACTTTCTGTCTCACAGTAAAATTTTTACAAAACTTTCAAAACTCTTTTTCCCATCCAGGTCTCAATTTCAATATTCGAATATAATTACCTGTGCAGTTAATATACATTCAATCATATCAGAGTGTATAACCGCATCCCCGACAACTCCCGGGGTTCTATGCATAAAAACCTGAAGGTTTATAAGTATACACTAGGGGATTACACAACCAAAATCGAATGTAGTATTCCTGATTTAGAATATACAGTAATCCCGAGTTCAAAATACATAACCAACGTTTCCAATTCAACTATATACCCCCAAGGGTCCTAGTTGCTCCGAGTTGGCCGCTTCTCCTTTGAGCCACACGCCCTGTTTGAAATGTTAGTCATTGAAAAGAATGAGATTCGAGAGAATCTCAGTAGTAACAAACCACTCACACAATGCATAAACACAAAGCATGTACATATATCACAAACAGCAACAGCAGCAGCAATGCACAAATATATGGTTTTCACCATAAACGACAGCACTCACGGCTGTATACATAATACGACAGCTCTTGCTGTAATCAACATCACGACAGCTTACGCTGTAATCACAATAACGACAGCTTACGCTGTAAACGACAGCTTGCGCTGTAAACGACATCTATCACCAGCTGTAACCGCAGCAGCATCAGAAATCATCATAAGACAGTGATACAACACACATACAGTGTATTACACAAAGTATAAGAGAGAGAGAGAGTCACTACCTTGTCCTTTCCTGACATCCTTCAGCGCAGTTGGCTCCCGAGGGCGGCAAATATCGAATCCTACAATTCCAAATGCACCATTTAGACACTTCCATAGTGTTACTTGGGGTTATATGAGTCTATAATGAAAATTTACAAAACTACCCCCGGGGACCCGGCCCGGGCCCGCCGTACCCGGTCCGGTTGCACTTTTCCCGAAATTCTAATCTGGGCTATCCTAACATATTTCCGCCCAAGGAATCCATTTTCGGACTCGGAATTGTCAAATTCAATGTTAAATTACAAATTTACCCTTGGCAGCCCCACTTTAAGGGTTTTAGGGGCATTTTCGTAATTATGCTTTTTCGGCCTTTTCCGAAAAAGTGACCAACTGTAACCCCACCTAATTTTCGCCCCTGAACTCAATGGAACCATCAAATCAAATAAAATCCAAATCTAAGACTCATTTCTAGAGCTGGCCGAAATTTATGAGTTCTCCGTGGAAAATCGGGGTTTTACGATTTCGGCTCCGTAAACGCGTTCCTTTCTACTCCTAACCACTTTATTAACCATTACATTAGGTTACAACTAACATTAAGACCCAATTTGGGCAGCATAACCCCTAGGACATAACATTTCCAAACTTTAAAACCAATGGCAATCCGGCAAAATTTCACCGATTAAATTGCCCACAACAGCCAGAATAAGTAATATACGAAAGTTTGGAAGTTACGTCAAGCTCCTAATAGCTTCTCCTTGACTTGGCTGAAAACCCTAGCCTCTTGAACACCAAATTTGCTTCTCAACACCTTAAATAACATAGAAGAGAAGCTTAGGAACAAGGTTATACGCGTTAGGAGCTAGATCGTTGGAGAAATCGGCTTACCTTGTGAGATTTCTCCACTTTCTCTCTCTAAGAGCTCTCAAACGTCTCTCTCTCCTTTCAGCTGAAACTCACGACAGAAAATGAGAGCTGAAGAAGATGATAACATATTTAATTCCATGCTGATGTCATCTTTTATTGAGATGATGTCATAATTCCCATTTTCGGATTTTCTGGCAGATTTTCTACCCAAAATTTGAAAAATCATAACTAATTCTAGAAAACTCAAAATGAGGTGATTATAAAGCCAAATGAAATATATTTAAGTCCTCTTCATATGAAAAATATTGGCCATTACTAAAAATCACCACACAATTCCAGAATTACATAAAACTCATCACTGCCCCAAAACAGAGTTCAGTTTCCATCCCAAATGTTGGACAGTTATATCTCCTAGTTCAGAAAACGAAATGGAACAAATTATATATCCATTTTGAAGCTTGAGATGTGAACTATAAGACTGGAAAGTTTCAGAATTTTTAGACATCATTTGGTCATTCAAAACGTTCACACAAACGGACTGCCAAAATAGAATTTCACTGGACAGAATTTTAGATTTTGCATCTTTGCTTCCATTGGTTCCATTTTCATACCAAACATCATTCCCGCATAAATTTTCACAAGGAAGCCATTGGAATTATTAAAATATCCAAATTCCCATAACACATTCTTCAA
This sequence comes from Inga laurina, assembly GCA_963855925.1. Taxonomy (NCBI): domain Eukaryota; kingdom Viridiplantae; phylum Streptophyta; class Magnoliopsida; order Fabales; family Fabaceae; genus Inga; species Inga laurina. The sequence goes on from OY979711.1 coordinate 25,484,764, forward strand.
AAGTGTTTATTCCACAATAATTACATCCACTTTTGAAGTCATTAGCCCTTAATCACTTTTTGGGATATTACAAATAACAATTGGCATTCAAAGCACATTATGCATCATATCACATTAGCATAGCATTAGGTATATAAATCACATGGCTTTGAGTGTTCACCCTCGTAGTAGGCCCCAGGATTCTACTCATGCATAACAGTAATTTTCATGGCCCATGCATCCATCCGTAATAGGCTCCAGGCGACCACCCTGCAAAGTATGAATACTTCCAATACTTATAATGAAACCACTCACATGTAACATATCTTATAACATATGAAAGAAAGAGTTACTACCTGGTTACTTTCTCAGAAGGGTGTCGAGCTGTTTCTCCAAGCTCAGGTAGGTCTTAGATCCTAGACAGCTCTGAGGTCCTATAATGTAGAGTTGACAAAGATTAGGTCATCACTCAATTTAGTGTTATTAGTGTATTGAACTATGTACTGCTCTTTACCCGCATTTAACCTTGTCCTCAATTTAGTCATGTTAGTTATCTATAAGACTTCTGTAATACCCCGAATTTTGAAACTTGAGGCTAGAGAATAAGCCTGAGATAAGTGGACTGCTAAGCCCCGGTTTAGCAAGATCCTAAATTGTGATTAAGAGATAATGACTCCAACAGTGGATGTGGTTAGTGATAAATAACCCTTTTGGAGAATTCGATGTGATTTGAGTTCCGGATGTGATTCGTATGTGCTGTGAGCAGCGCCGAAACCCTGTATTTAAGTTCAATTATGGATTAACCTCTAAATTGACTTAAAATAGAGGGAGGGCGATAATGTGGTGATATGGAAAGATATGAAGTGTTTGGTGGTGATTCAAGAGAGATTACCATAATCAGGGGCAAAACGGTAAATTTACCGACTGACTGGTTAGTTACCGATGAGAACACTCCTTAGTAATCAAGATCAATGGCTAGGATTGAAAGAACAAGAGGTGGAATCCTATGCATGCAAGTTTATATGAAATCATAGTAGGAAGTATAGGATGGTGCCAAGTGGCAAAACAAGGACCCTTGGATTAAAGTTAAGCTTTCTAATCATTTTTCTCTTCTCTCCACTTCTAAATGGTCGGCCAACACATGAGAAAAAAGGGGAAAATCTGATCACTATCTTCATCATCTTCATCTCTCCAAAGCTTCCATTTTCGCCAAGCAAGGAAGGAAAGAGAAAGGAGAAAGCTCATGGTAAGTGCTCTATATGGTCCTCTATTGCTAAAACACCCTTCTATAATGTTGTTCATAGTGATGAGAGCTTCATCTCTATCTATGGTTTTAGATTCTTGATTGGAGGTGTTTAATGGCTTGAGGAAATTTGGAAAGATGGAGAATCAAAGAATTGGTTTGGGAAAGAGGAAGAGGTGAGTATTTGAAGACTTTTGATCTAAGTTTTGTGAGTTTTGGTTGAGCTTTGTGAATTTCGAATTTTGCCCTGATTTTCTTGTGATTTTGGATTGGATGAATTGGGTTGTGTTTTATGTTGAAAATGGTGCCATGTTGTGGTATTTGATCATTGGAATTGGTTTGAATTGGATTGGACACAATGGTTGAAAAACTGGAAATTCTGACCAGTGAGAATTCTGTCTGGGTAGTCTGTTTGCGTTGCCGTTTTGAATGGGAAAATGATATTATAAAATTATAAAACTTTCCAGTCTTAAAGTTCATATCCCAAGCTTCAAAATGGACATAAATTTTGTGTCATTTCGCTTTGTGAGCTGGGAATTTGAACTGACCAAAGTTTGGTATCCAAACTGGACCCTGTTTTGGCAAGTCTGTTTTGGACAGTCAGATGGCGTGAACGTTTTGACTGGGTAAATTATGTTCAAAAATTATGAAACTTTCCAGTCTTAATGTTCACATCTCAAGCTTCAAAATGGACATATATGTTGTGTCATTTCGTTTTTGGAACTGGGAGTTATAGCTGTCCAAAGTTTGAGGTCGAAAATGGATTCTGTTTTGGGACAGTCTTGAATGTTTGGGAATTCTGTATTTATGTGGTGATTTCTAGTATTGGCCAATATTTTTCCTATGAAGAGGACTTACAAATATTTCATTTGGCTTTGGAATCACCTTATTTTGATTTTTCCTGAATTAGTTATGATTTGTGGAAATTCAGCCCAGAAACTGGATTTTCTGGGCCGCGGCCAACCCCCCAAAAATCAGTGTTTTGCATTTTTAAAGGTGGTTTTTGGTATAGATTTTCCCAACCCTTTGGGTATATGTTTAGGCCTTTAATAGCCACCTAAAGAGTGTGAATCGTTAAGTGATATAAAAGTAAGGATTTAGAATTGAGATTGATCCTATATCCTTGATTTGGTTTATAGGGTTCAGTATTCGTTTGGTTCGCGAGTAAGCGGAGCTGGAGCATACGTGGAAAGAATAAGAGTAGGGAACTTACCTCTCCTGCATGTATTGATATTTGTGTTTGTGTATTGATGCATGTTATTGCTTTGCTTGATTATGTGAAACATATATGAATGATTGAAGCTCTGTTTCTATTTATGCTATGGCCATGAGTATGCTGTTGAAACATTGAACATGCGAATATATCATTATGTGAACATGAGTTATTGTGATGCAAGCATGTCATGCATTAAACACTTATCTTGCATGCATATTGGTATCTGTTTCCTACTGAGATTCTCTAGAATCTCACCCTCCCCTACCAACATTTTAGACATGACAAGTGGCTCAAGGAAGGAGCAAGAGACTAGGGGCGGCGAGAATCCCTTATGGGCATTTGTATTTGGTTGTTGGTTATCATTTCTATTTGGGAAATTGGTAGTTAATTTGGATGTATTTGGAGTTATATACGTTATGATGGATATATGGTGGTATATGTTGTAGAGGAGTATTTGGATATTTATTTGAAATGAAATTTTTGTAATCCCCATTGAGGAATTGTAAAGGGCGTATGTGCCCTATGAATTCTATGTAAAGGTATGAACCTGGGTGTTGCCGGGAAGTTATTGTTGTACACTCTGATATTTGTATAAATGTGATATTCCGCGTGATGTAATTGTATTCGAAATTGAATATGAGACCAGGTTAAATAGATTTCAAAAGTTATCTATGAAAACCCTATCGTGAAGATGGGATTTTAAATCAGTTTTGTTTCTTAATGGTCTCTATTTCACTCTAATGTTGTATTTCGGATATAATTACGGCAGGGGGTTACAACTTCTGTATTATATCACACAGTGTCGATTCTAAGACATTATATGTTTTTTGACCCATCTTGGGTGTCCAAGTTGACCCCATAGCTCCCTAGGTTGTCTCTCTATTTCATATGATCCCTCTTATCTTAACTTAAGTCAAATACTGTCAATTCGCAAGTTAAACTTGATCTACTAGTTTTGATTAGTCAACTTTGAAAAATCATAACTTAATCTAAAACTTTGAAATGCAGTGTTTCAAAGTCCTATTTAAAGCTCTCTAAGTCCTCTGTAAAGGAAAAATATTAGCCACTACTACTTGTAACCACAGAAATACAGAATTCCATGAATTGCCACACTATTCCAGAATCCTGTCCAATTTCAAACCTCAAACTTTAACAATTAACACATGCCAAAGTGCAGACCCAAATTGAACATATTATTTATCAACTTAAATCTTATAACATATATTACTATTCTTTAAAATATCAAAGCCATAGACAACATTTGTCTAATCAAATTCGTTCTACAAGCAATTTGGTTCGAGACTGGCAGCAACTAAACACAAGTACTATAAATCCAAATTTTGGTTTCTCATTCCTACAGATTACAATTTACAATCAGGACCTATTTCCACATAGTCTTTCATGTAGGACATAATGGAAGCCTTAAAAACACCAAAATCACACTCCTTCCCTTCCTATCAGGTCTAGCCGAATAGACCCTTAAAACCACCACTAACCAAAATGCAATTTCAACAATTAAATTAGTCCAACATCATCATAAATCATCATTTAACCACAAATACATAATCAAAACATAATTATTCCTCCAAAATCCCAACATGGCTGAACCCTAAGCCCCCCACAAAATTCTTGAAAACTCTCAAAACCATAAATTAATCGGTTCAAATTAAAGCTTACACTTACATCTACACATTTCTTCAACCGGTTTTGAAATCCGGTAGTATTTCATCCAGCAAGATATCACCAAACACCTCCAAACAAAATTATGAAAACTGCATGGATCAAGTCATAAACTTATCTTATGTATAACTGATTAGGTAGTGTTTCAGGGGATTAAACTCAAGAACATTTACTATTCACAAGTTTTTTTTCCTTTTTCAATTTCATATGAATTTTCTTATTTGTCTTCTTGATTTAATAAGCTTAGACACTTGTAAGAGTACAGGGTACTCGATCAACCCATTATAGGAAAGCTGCATGGATCAAGTCATAAGCTTATTTCATGTATAACCACGTCAATAAGCCCTTCGACCTGAGATCATCATGGATTTCAACATGAGAGTCGATAAGTTTTGGCCTAGTTAAAAGTTACCTTTAACCAACTATTGATAAAGGCTACAATCAAGCTTAGTGGTTTTTATGCAGCGGAATGTGAATGGTCAAGATGGAATTTATCCCTCATATTATAAAGAGATTTTACTAGGCCCTTTTATGTGTGAGTCTGAGAAATGTATGGCCACACTACGATGGAAAAGGGTTTCTATTTCTATTGTTAGATTACTCAGGAATTGGGGAAAGTAATGGTCAAGAATAAGTGGATGACATTATCGTGTCTCATCCTTAGCTGAAATATTGTGTGACAAAAAAGACGTGACATGGTTGTATGATAGGTTGTGATTCTAGGTAGATGGTGTGAACCCATAAGGGAAGATCCCATGAACCTAGAACTATTCTAAAATGCACACACCTTCAAGGATTCAACTCAGATCAATGATCCACTTGAATCCTTAAACACGAAAGAACAAGGACCCAATATGTTGGAAGACGCCACATGGTTGATCAAGCCTTGATAAGTCTGTTAGTTCTAAGAAGAACCCTAGAGAGAATCCACTCTCAAGAAACAAAGTGTAGAAGTGCATTTTCATTTATTATTCAAATCTAAAGTCTATCAAGTCTAAAACTTGATCAACATCTCTATTTACAACCCGTATGAAACTAGTGGCATTTTTAGCATCTTTGTCAAGAGTTGTTGATCTAATTGCCATTTGATTTGCAACAACCTCTTGAACCAGCCTAATCAATGCTTCATTGAATATTTTAGCTTGTGCTCTTATGATTCTTCTAGCTGGAATTTGTAAATAATCGTTTGAAGTTGAAGAGTTGTCACTTGAATTTGAAGAGACAACTTGTTGATTCTAGACCTCATCATTCCCTCTCTCTTCAAAAGGGTTCATCCTTGAATCTCCACTTTAGAGAACTAGAATGTTTTTCAATGCCACTTGAAGGAAATGAAAGTTCAATGCTTCTTGAAGATAAGAATCCATTGGGTGGCTTCTTAGGAATCAAATCTAAGAACACTTACAATACATCAAAATCATAAGGCAAATAATGATTAAGATCATTAGTAATCAAAATAATATCCTTGCGGTAACTCCTAACCTCACTTTTCTAACAACTCTTTTCATCTTTATTTTCACTAAATTCTTCACTCTCTTTTTTACTCTCTTTATTTTGACAACACTCTATGCTCTCAATATCTTTTTCTCTCTCGAACTGAATTTTTCCTCTCTATAATAGTTTCACTAAAATCACTCTCACTCATATTTTCACTTTTCTTTTCATGATGAGAAGAACTTCTTCAACCACAAGATTGGTATTTGGACTAATGAGGTTTTCTTCCACATATTGGTTAGGAAAACTTTCAACATTCAATACTTCTTCCTCCTTAGTTAGCACTTACTCATCATTAGGAACTGTTACAATGAAGCTTTCAATCTTCTTTGCATTATAGCTACTTTTTGAACATCTTTGTTGCTTGATATTTTGTTCATGCTCAGCAACAAATTGAACTAAAAGTTCAATGTTTAAGAAGCTTAAGCCCATTCACAAAATGATCCTTTATGGCTTCTAAAGTTTCTTTTAATCTAGCTCTAGTCATAGCTAATTCCGACTCTTGAAAATATTCATAAACAGTCATAGAACCTTGTTTCAACTCTTACAACTTTCTTTGTAATTCTCTTTTTGACTTGGAGTGTTGACTAGACATCCATTACTCTGCTTCATCATTAAACATTTGAAGTCCTTTTAGGAAGGAATCAAAACATTACAAAGTCTAATACCATGTGCTAGAAAACCCAAAAGTCTAATACAATGTTCTAGAAATCCCAAAAGTATAATGCAATGTTAGATGATGTGAACCCACAAGGGAAGATCCCACGAACCCACAACCAATCTAAAATATATACACTCCAAGAAAGCTAAATACATATTGATGATCCACTTGAACCCTGAACACGAAAGAATAAGGACCTAAAGCGTTGGAAGAAGCCACAAGGTTGATCAAGCCTTGATAAGTCTGTTAGTTCTAAGAAAAACCTTAGAGAGAATCCACTCTCAAGAAATAAAGTAAAGAAGTGCAACTTTCATTTATCATTAAAATTTGAAGTGTGACTCAAGTCAATTTTAGAAATGAAGAAGTAGCAAGTATTTAAAGAAAAATATGACCTAATTGCAATAATTGCAACTTAGAAAATAGCAACAACAAAGTCAATACCATGTGCTAGGAAACCCAAAGGTCTAATACAATGTTCTAAAAATCCCAAAAGTCAAATCTGCCAACTACTTACTAATTTTCACACAAATAAAAGAAATAAAATGTAATAAGCATTCAAAGCTCAAAATGTGCTTATTTAGGCCTAAATAAGTCCTTCCATGTGTAGTACTAAGTCCAAACTCTCTGTATTCAAGTCTCTAAGCCTAAAAATTGATCAGTATCTCCATTTGCAACCCATTTGAAACTAGTGACATTTTCAACATCTTTGTCAAGAATTATTGATCCAATTGCCACTTGATTTGCAACAAACTCTTAAACCAACCTAATCAATGCTTCCTTGAATATTTTAGCTTGTGCTCTTATGATTCTTCTAGCTAGAATTGAAAATGATCATTTGAAGTTGAAGAGTTGTCACTTGAATTTGAAGAGACAACTTGTTGATTTTGGGTCACAGCGAGTTGTATCCTATTAATGATCCTCATATGAATTGGGTAGTCATAATGTCTTGCTATACGCCACTTGCGACTTGTGTGTTAGTATAGTTATTGGCCCACTGCCAACTTCGTATGGGCCTACAAGGTCACATATAAGAATAACCTAACATGAGCTATAAAGTCCAGGTTTATTGAATCTAAGTTGTGTTTAAGATTCAATGAATACAATATTCAATCTAGGGTGGACGAATTTTATATATACATATATATATATATGATATAAAATATGTGAAAAGAATAATAAAATTATTATTATGTGGTGTTAGTTTCATATTTAATTTTATTTGATAAATTAAATGACAAACATTGATAGAGATATAATATCTCATATTTAGTTTATAAAAGATAAATTAAATCTAATTCTATTTGCACTTTATTTGGGTTAAATAAATAGGTTAAATTAAAACTATTGGATCAATTTAATTAAACCAAATTTATTTAATTAGCTCATCAAAACAGTTAAGTGTTAATTGATTTAAAATGAATTAAGATTATTTTGAAGATTCAATATAGCCCTTATTAGTTATAAAAACAAAGGGTAGGATAATCCTAGTACGGATGATAAATAAGGAGAGACAAGAAAACCCTACGAAGGCATTGGCAGCACTAGCACGTAGTCCGTATTGGAGTAATATTCATGTGGATACCGGTAAAGGGAGCTGATATGAGGTGTTGGCTCCTAGTGATCGAAAAAGAAAAATGTAAAAGGTATGATTCTTTCTAACTCAATTTAAATGCCATTGATAGATCTGCAATTGGGATTGCTATAATTTTGCAATTTTAAATTCTTTTGTTGTGCTTGCCAATCCCAATAGAGAAGAGAGAAGGAGTATTAGATGATTGCTTCATCTAATAACAATTATTTAGCCTAAATTATGCCAAGTGTCAAAAGCATATGGTTCCTTAAAAAGGTAAGTAACTAATTAGTTACTATAACTAGTTTAGTTAGCCATCTAGTCTTCCTTTCTTTTTTTTCCTTTGACTGATTTCTTTTTCCAAAAGGAGGGGAAATTGTTGACTAATTGACCAATAATTCCTTTCTTCCCTTTTTTACCCTTGACTATGGCAATGCCATTTGGTGTTTTATCCAATTCCTTTTTCCCTTTCTACACGCCATTCCCTTTTCTTTTTAATTCAAAATTAGAATTTGCATCATAATTGAATTTAGATAAAGGGTTTAGCTAGTTTCTCCAACTAATTCCGATCATAATTCACACTTCATTTCCAAAAGTGATTTCTAACATTTTTTACATTTTCTTTTGAGTCATTAAGCCCTTGCATATATTTTAGTATATTAAAATTCTCCCCCCGTACAATAAATTTTATCCTTGAAATTTGCTACAAGTCTTAAAACCTAAATTCCAGGAATCACTTCCATAGGTCTTCCTCCACCTCCCAAGTTGCCTCTCTGGGTGATAGTCCCTTCTAGACCACCTTCACGAATGGAATGCTTTTATGCTTGAGCTATCTTTCCTGTCGTCGATAACTTGCATCGACTCAACCTTATATGTGAGATTATCTTGCATATCCACATCCTTATACTTTATAGCATGCTCAAGGTCTAGTTGGTACTTCTTTGGTTTAGATATATGGAAGACGTCATGCAATTTGCTCAGGTTTGGGGGTAGAGCTATATGTTATGCCACTGACCTAATTCTGGATAAAATCTCAAAAAGACCAATGTATCTAGGGCTTAGTTTCTTTGTCTTCAGCGCTCTTCTAACATCGGTAATAGGCGAAACCTTTAGGAACACATGATCACCAACTTCAAATTCTAAGGGTTTTCTCACCTATCGACATAACTCTTTTACCTTCTCTGTGCTTTTAATAGTCTCTTTTTAATGATCTTGATTTGCTTAGCAGTCTGATCCACTGGAGCTGGCCCATACAACATTCTCTCTAACAGAGAGGGGATTGACACTTCCTTCCGTATAGCACTTCATACGGAGCTATCAGAATACTCACATGATAGCTATTGTTATAATGATTTCTGTAAGTAAAAGGTAGTGAATCCAGCTTCCTTTAAAATCTATTACACACGCTCTTAACATGCCTTCCAATGTCGTATAGTCCTCTCTGACTGTCCATCCTTTTGAGGGTGATAGGCCGTACTAAATTTCAGCTTAGTGCCTAATATGAAGCGAGGATCTATATCAGAAATGATATTCTTTGGCATACTGCGGAGTCTTACTATCTCCTTGATGTATATCTCTACCAGTCTATTAGGAAAACAACTGGCATTGATTGGTATAAAATGTGCCAATTTATTAAATCGATCTACAATCACTCAGATCATATTAAGTTTTTTGATTTTGGTCAACCCTACCATGAGATCCATGGTCACACTCTCCTATTTCAATTCTGGAATCTTAGGGCTCTGAAGGAGTCCTGGGGGTCTCTGGTGTTCAACCTTTACCTTCTGACAGATAAGACAACAGGCTCATACTTGGTCACATCCTTCTTCAACCTGGGCCACCAGTACACAGACTTCAGATCATAGTACATATTTACCATTCCTAGGTAAAGAGTGTATTGACTCTTGTGAGCCTCATCTAGGATTTTCTGCCTCAAGTAAGCCTTTCGTGGAACATAGATTCTCTTCTTATATCAAAATAGTCAACTAGGCGTAAGATCATAATGTTGAGTTTGTCCCTGTTCTATCATGATTCTGATGGATTCTAGTCATTCGTCTTATTTCTGTACTTCCTTAATCTCAACTCTTCGATCACTTTCCCCTTAGGTAAGATCATAGCTAGAACATAAGATCTGATCTGAGAGATTCAGATCTCAGAAGTCTTCTATCAATTCCTATTCATGTACTATCATAGCTACCATTGGTATTGCCTTCTGACTAAGAGCATTAACAATGACATTAGCTTTACCCAGATGATAATTGATCTCCAGGTTGTAATCTTTTAGCAACTCCATCCATCTGTATTGTCTCATGTTTAACTCTTTCTGGTCATACAGATGCTTTAGACTCTTGTGGTCATAGTACAGTTCCACAGTCACACCATAAAGGTAGTGTCACCATATTTTTAGTGCAAACATGATTGGCGCAAGCTCCAGATCATGAATAGGATAGTTCATCTCTTGAGGCTTTAGTTGTCGAGAGGTGTAGGCCACTACTCAACCCTATTACATAAGGACACATATCAATCCTGTAATACCCCGAATTTTGAGATTCAAGGCTAGAGGATAAGCCTGAGATTAGTGGACTGCTAAGCCCCGGTTTAGCAAAATCCCAAATTGTGATTAAGGGTTAATGACTCCAAAAGTGGATGTCAATAGTGATAAATGAACCCTTTTGGAGATCATGGTGTGATTTGGCACCCGATGTGATTCGTATGTGTTCTGAGCAGCGTTGAAACCCTGTATTTAAGCTCAATTATGGATTAACATCTAAATTGACTTAAAATAGAGGGAAGTCGCATATTTTGGCTAAATGAAAAGATGTGAAGGGTTGGTGGTGATTCAATGAGAATTACCGTAATCAGGGGCAAAACGGTAAAGTTACCGACCAATTGGTCAGTTACCGAAGAGGAAACTCATTGGTAACTTCAAGATCAATGGTTGAGATTGATTTGTGTAGAGATTAAGTGGGTGGAATCCCATGTGTGTGGGTTCATGTGAACTCATAGAGATTGAATAAGGGTGTGACAAGTGTCACAATTTGAGCCCTTGGATTTGGTCAAAGATTTCAACTCACTTTCCCTCTTTCCTCTCTTTATGTTGACGGTTTTGGCTCCCAAAAAACTGATTCTCTCATCATCATCTTCATTTCATCATCTCATCTCTCTCTCTTGTTCTCCATGGCGTCATGCTTCAAGGGGGAAAGAGAAAAGAAAAAGGTAAGATTTGCCTTGTTTCTTGTCCTCTATTGCTAAAACATCCTTCTATAATGTTGTTCATAGTGATGAGAGCTTCATCTCTATGGTTTTAGATTCTTGATTAGAGGTGTTTGATGGCTTGAGGAAATTTGGAAAGATGAAGAATCAAGGAATTGGTTTGGGAAAGAGGAAGAGGTGAGTATTTGAAGCTTTTTGATCCAAGTTTTGTGAATTATGGTTGAGTATTGTGAATTTCGAATTTTGCCCTGATTTTGTGTGATTTTTGAATTGCATGAATGGCCTTGTGTTTGAGTGGCAATTGGTGTCTTGATGTGTTATGGAGCCATTGGAATTGGTATGAGAACTTGGAATGAAAAGAGTGGCAATGTGTGTTTGTGTTAGGGTTGTGTGTTGACATGTTGTGAATCTTGTGAAACATGTCAATGTAATGTGAATTTGGTTGTTTTGGTGTTTCCAATGGATTCCTTGTGAAATTTTGTGTGAGAATGATGTTTGATATGAAAATTGGACCATTGGAAGCCAATTGTGCAAATCTGAAATTCTGTCCCTTGAAGTTCTGTTCTGGACAGTCTTGTTGTGTGGACGTTTTGACTGGGCAAATGAAGTCAGAAAATTATGAAACTTTCCAGTCATGAAGTTCACATCTTAAGCTTCAAAATGGACATATAAACGGTGTCATTTCGTTTTGTGAACTGGGATTTATGTCTGCCCAAAGTTTGAGGTCGAAACTGGGTTTGATTTTGGAGCAATGTTGGATTTTGTGTAAATCTGGATTTGTGTGGTGATTTCTGGTAATGAGCCATATTTTTCCTATGAAGAGGACTTAAAAATTTTTCATTTGGCTTTGGGATCACCTCATTTCGATTTTTTTGGAATTAGTTATGAATTTTCAAAGTTTCCTTGGCTGCAGCAGAAAATCCTGGCTGCAGCGCAAAAGTTTCTGTGCACGTTTTGGCCGCAGCCAGAAATTCTTGGCTGCAGCCAAAAACCTTCTGTGCGTGTTCTGGCTGCAGCCAGAGGATTCTTGGCTGCAGCCAACCCCCATTTTCAGCATTTTGAGATTTTGAAAGGTGATTTCCAACCTAGTACGTCCCAATCCTTTAGGCTTTCGTTGAGCTTATTTTAGCCACCTAAAGGGTGTGAATGGTAACCAACTTTAAGTGATATAAAAGTAAGGATTTGGAATTGAGATTGACCCTATATCCTTGATTTGGTTTATAGGGTTCAGTATTCGTTTGGATCGCAAGTAAGCGGAGCTGGAGCATACGTGTAAAGAAAAGTGTAGGGAACATATCTCTTCTGCTTGTATTTGATATATGTTTTAGTGTGTTGGTGCATGTCTTAGCTTTGCATGATTATGTGTAATTTGAAGCTATGTTTCAATTAATGCTATGGCCATTAGTATGTTGTTCGAAGCATTGAGCTTACAAATTGTCTTTGTGTTATTATGAGTTGTGTGATGCAAGCATGTCATGCATTAAACATTTATCGTACATGCATATTGATATTGTTTTCCTACTGAGATTCTCTCGAATCTCACCCTCCCCTACTAACCTTTCAGACAGGGTAGTGGATTGAGGATGGAGCAAGGAGTCAAAGGGCGGCTAGGGCTCCCGTTGGAGTTTGGTTTTGGTAGTTGGTTATCATAGTTGGGATGTATATTTGGATATTTGTATTTGGTTATTTGGATGAGGATTTGATTATTTGTATTTAGATATGTTGTGTAATTCCCTATTTGTGAAGTTGACGGGCTAATGTACCCTATGATTGTGAGCGAAGATATGTATTCCGGGATTGCCGGAAATTTATATTGCGTACTCTGATATATGAATGTGATTTATCTTCGCATAGTAATTATATTCGGAAATGTGAATATGAGACCAGGTTATAAATGATTTTGAAAGGTATTTATGAAAACCCCAACTGGTAGTTGGGTTTGTAAAATGTTATTTGTTTCTTATTGGTCTCTATTTCACTTTAATTGTGTAATCCGCATATTAATTACGGCAGGGGGTTACAAATCCTTACTTACTAGCTCACTATAGGCCACATAGGTCAAACTAGGGCCGAGGATAATCAACATTAGTGCAGTCATCAACCTCACCTTTAGCTCAGTGAAGCTCTTCTCATATTTGTCATCCCACTTAAATGATTGATCCTTTTGCTTAAGCTAGGTCATTGGTAAGGCAATCCAAGGGAAATTTTGAGTGAATCTTCCATAATAACAAGAAAGACATAGAAGATTGCGTATCTTAACAACCGTTTCTAGCCTCTTCTAGTTTAGTACTGATTTCACCTTATTACAATTCACTAAGGCCCCTTCTTGTGAGATAACATGGCCCACAAGTTTAACTTTTGGAAACCAAAACTCATACTTGCTCAGCTTGACATAAAGTTTCTTTTCTTTTAAAATGCCTATAACTATACTCAAATGCTCCTCATGCTCATTTCAGCTCTTGGAGTATATCAAAATTTCGTCGATGAAGACTACCATGAACTAATCTAAATATTGGCAAAAGATGTGGTTTATGCAGTCTATAAATATAGCAAGTGTATTGGTTAGACTGAAGGGTATCACCAAAAACTCATAGTGCCTATATCTAGTCCTGAAAGCAGTCTTCGGTACATCCTCTACTTTCACTCGTAGCTGACAGTAGCCCAACCTTATATCAATTTTTGAGAACATGCAAGAACCAGACAAGTGATCTAAAAGGTCAAAAATTTTAGGAAATGGATACTTGTTCTTGATAGTTACCTCATTTAGCTCTCTGTAGTCTATACATGGCCTCAGGCTCCCATCCTTCTTCTTAACGAATAATACTGGAGCTCCTCATGGTGAGACACTGGGTTGGATGACCCTTTCTCAAGTAATACCTCAATCTACTTTTTTAGCTTTCCCATCTCATTTGGAGCTATTCTATATAGGGCTTTCTATATGGATCCAGCTCCAAGCATATTTTGATTGTGAATTCCACTTCCCTTATTAGAGGTAATCCACTAAAGTCGTCCAAAAACACTTTAGGAGATTCCTTCACTACTACGGGTACATTTTCAAGGGTCACCTTTATCTCTGCTTGAATGGAAAAGAACACTATATACCACTAACATCCCATTTTTAGGCATTTCACAGCTTCAGCCATTGAGATGAAGTTTAAAAGTAGTATCTATGTTGTCAATCTATCACATAGTAGAATATACTATCTTTTGGCTTTGCAGTCCAGTATCACATTATTTGCCATCACCAATCAAAACCTAATATAACCTTATGTTTATGGAGCGGTAGGCAAACTAAATCAACTGTAGACTGATACCCCTCAACATTTTTCACACAATTCAGACAAACATCAGTAGTTATAGTTTTGACACCTATTAGTGTCAACATAGTCAAATGAAATTATAGTTTATGAACATGCAGTCCTAAGTGCTTAACACAGTAATAAGTAATGAAGAAATGACTGGCACCTGAATCAAAAAAAGCTTACAGAGAACTACCATTGAGAAGGATTTTACCTTGAATCAATCAAGGGACTTCTGTGCCTCTACATGTGTCAAGGAAAACACTCTACCTTGATTCCTAGGTCTGGGCTGGGTTGCTTGTTAGGGACAATTTATGGCTATGTGGCTTGGCTTTCAACAGGCATAGGAGATTATCTGGTTGTTGGGCATATTGTAGAGTCAGCCATGATACGACTTACTACATTAAAGGCATAGTTAATGTGTCTGGGGTTTCTGGTGGCCACGATCCTCAGGTCAGTAGAATTTCATGTAGTCTCCCTTCAGTGAGGATCCTTGCCCCTTATATTTCTGGGAGATATCTCTATGAATAGATCCACCTTGGTTGTTTGCTTTTTTACTGGCAGGTATACTTAACTGGTTACCTTTCGTTAGTAGGCAAACTTCGACCGCCTTATTGAATTTTATGAGCTATCGGGCAACTAACTTCTCTTCCATTTTGGGCTTTAGTCCCTAAACTAACATATCAAAACTCCTTTACTTATTGTCTTTAAACATCAGATAGGAGGAATAATGGGGACAAGAAGATGAACTGAGATAAGTATTCATAAATGCTTTCATCATTACCCTGCTATATGGCTAAAAATTCTTTCTCCTTCTCAACCCTCACCAACCTCAGGAAATATTTCTTATTAAAATTTTCTTTAAAAAACCTCCAGGTCAGTGAAATGTTTCAACCCCGTAGAACTATGCTGTATTCCTCCACCAGAGATTAACATCTCCCTCCACTTTGTATATGGCCATTTGGGCCTTTATTTGCATAGGAAACTCTAATACTTTAAAAACTTTCTTTAGTCATACCAACCAGTCCTCAGCAACTGTAGACAAAATCTTCCTCTAAATGCTGGAGGTTGACATTTATAGAATTTGGACATCTAGTACTGAAGATTTTCCCTTTCACCGGCCACTACATGAGGAGGCTCTTGATTCGGTTTGGGTTGCTATGATTGCTCCTTAGACTAAGGCTATTCTCCTTCTTGACTTACCTCAGTATTTTCAGGTTGTGCCTTATCTTCATTCTACTTTTCCTTCACTTCTCAAAGTTCCTTTCACATGTCTTGAATCATAGCTTGTTGTGTGGTTAGCATACTGAGAATTTGTTGCATAGGGTCGGGTCTCGAGTTGTTCTTAGGTTTTACATTTTGTGGTAGTTCCTTTGTCTAAGTCGCACCACTGTTCCTTTTCACTATTAAAAAGGAATCACAAGATTAATATCATATTGGATATATACATATATTCCTTAAAACTTATATACCAACAAATAACAGGAACATATATATATATATCACTACAAACATTTATATTTACAATAAGAGGCTCAGTATTTACACCAAAAGAAGCATGTACTATATTATCTTAACATAACAGGTTCATATTAATACTACATCTTATACATATACTTTCCTACATAATCAAACATAAGGTCCATGAAAGGAGGAAACCCACAAGGACCCCTGCTATATTATATCGTTCTTCTTTCGAATCCAAAAAACTGTATTGGGAAAAGAGGCCAAAGTGGTTTTAATCCATACGTCATTGGTAATCTACTGCTCATATATATCCCGCTTACTATATAATAGTTCTAAGTTAAACAAGAACCTATTATACTTTACTTGGGTGGTACCATACTCCTCATAACTATTGAGGTATAACACCTTCATATACCTCTAAAATTCATCATTAGGATGAGCTTCATAAGGTAGCTTGACCTTTGGAGCCTTAGAGTCATCCTTGTCTCTAATGGAAGATTCTCCACTTGGACTAGGCCCCACGTAAACCATTACCAGGATAGGAACCTTTTTCCTAGTAGTACGCATCATCCTTACCCCCTGCCTTAGTCCTATACACCACTACGCGTTCCCCTTCTGAAATACGCCTCTTCTCCGATGACTGGTTTGTTAGAATTGGCTGACACCCAAGAGGGGGTGAATTGGGTGTAGGATAAAATCTTAAGAACTTTGAAAATCTTTTTGCGTCTAGGTGAAAACAATAAGTATGAAAGTAATGAATCATAAATTAACAGTTAGATTTAATAATATATGCTAGAATTATAAGAGTTTAGGGAAGAGAATATGCAAATTGTGATTTATCCTGGTGATGACCTACGTCTAGTCCCCATGCTCCTCCTGAGATTTTGAAATCCACTATCTTCATATTTAATCTAGGCACAAGAAAAGCCTCTACAATCCCACAAGTTTAGCCAGGCACTTGCAAAGCCTTTTACAATTTTTTCACTGAGTTACTTTCACTTACACACAGTAATGATACAAATGATTACTCCCTCTTACACACCGTAAGGATACAACTTTGATAATGAAAGATGACAATCAATCTTCTCTTTCAGAAGTGAATAAGATGAACACTAAAGTACAATACAAATAATCTCTCTTTCAAATATACATGATATAGAAAATAGATAAGATTAGAGAGTATTTAGGCAGAAGTGGATAATTCATAATCTTAGCATGTTTTACGTTGTTGTCATCTGCTTGAATCTCCGGTATTTATAGTTAAGTAGGATATGACCGTTGTGAGTATTTCAGTTTGTCTGTTGAGTCTCATTACTTCGTTTGACCATTTGCTTGAATTTAAAAACTAGTCGTTACTAACATTGATGCTTCACTTCTGTAAGGTCACCTGTGGTCTCTTTACATCATATCTTCATTTTATTCCTGGAGCAATACATTAAACACTAATATAATGAAGTGTTAGAATGATGGAAGTAAGAAGAGTGAGTTTCATAATTATTCCATTGATTTTTAAAAGCTATGGATATATTGTCTGTTCCATTACTCGAGTGGTTACTTAAGTAATCCTAGGTCATTACTCTAGTGATCACTTGAGTAATCCCCTTCAAAATCTGGCCGAGAGCATTTCCAACTTCATCACTTGAGTGATCACTTAAGTAATCTTGGGACATTACTCGAGTGATCTCTTGATCTTGATTTGAAACATAGAAATTACATATCATCGGAAAGCTCTCATCATCTATATTCCAAAGCAACAAGAATCACCTCCAAACTCATTGTATACAGAAGGTTATCATCCAAAGAGTATCTACTATTTTTAGATAATATCTGAAATCACGAGCATCAAATTCTAGAAGGTATAAATCTTAATATATAACTTGAAATATGACAAATTACTTATCCATAGAAAGCTCTTTGAATCTAGTTTCATATGGCACTAGTTTTGTCTCAATCCGATATGTAGTTTGAGAGCTATGTTCAAAATACTGAAGATGTTCTAGAATATGACGCTGATTTGAGTGGCAACTTTAATAGATCATATCTCCCTCATCTAAACTCCTTTGAATGTGATCTTGGTATCTATTTTTCATGTTAGGAGTCTAGTTTCATATGAAACTAGTTTTAGCTCATTTTGACATGTGGTTAGAGAGATATCATCAAAATACTGAACTTCTATCCTACTACTTGAAAATAGAGCACATTAGAATTCTCATTACTCTAGTGATCACTAAGTAATTATGGGTCATTACTCGAGGGAGCCCTCAAGTAATCACCTCCAAAAATAGGCATTGGCATATTACTCAAGGGATTATTTTAGTAATCACCTTTGGAGGTATCATAACTTCTGTGTGCATCATTTTAGCTTCGTATTGACCCATTCCAACCTTCGGTATCACTTCTAAGAGCTTGAATCTTGATATTTTCATTCGATCTTGCAAGTTTTCTTTCTTCAATCTCTTTCTTCTTGTTTTTCCTCTTAATGATCATTCTTCATAACCTAACTTGATATCTTCTTGAATTGATGATCATTCTTCATAACCAATTAGATGTCTTTTGGAATATCTTCAATCTTCTTCTTTCTTTACTTGACTAATCTTTCTTCTTGATATTTCCATTAGTTCTTGCAATTTCTTCTTTCTTCATTCTCTTGCTTCTTGATTTTCTCCTTGATGATCATTCTCTATTAATGAGTAATCTACAAGATATAGAACATTAAATATAATAGTTAGGTAATATAAAAGATCAATATATTATGTAAAATTTTTACTCTTAATACTTGACATCATCAAAACTAATCATATCTAACATAGTTAACTAAGGAGAGTGATTGACTCCTTAGTCTTCTCCCACCATCCATGATCCTTAACACAAAGTCACTAGTCAAGGTTCACAACATCAACAGAAGTAGATAACTCTAGCAACAAACTAACATTGCTAGAATCCACTCTCTGATACCAACTAGTAATATCTTATACTTTATAAGCTTGGATGAGTACAAAAGCGCAATGAATTGAACTGTTAAACCTAGAGTTAGTCCTGAAATAGACGAACGTTTGAAAATGTTTACCAATCCCAAATTCAATTAATTAAGGAAAATAAAGGAGAATGTATATTTGGAATATTCTTGGTGGAATAAATCAAGATTTGTGAAATTGGAAGGAACTTGTGCATAATCAATTAAAGGAATTATGGGAAATGTTGTAAGAATTTTATTTCCCTTTTCCTTGATTAATTTTTCCTAGCTTAAGGAAATGGGAGGGAAAAATAATTATTGAGATTAAGATATGCCACATGTCATTGATCCAAGTCAAGAAGAATAAATAATGATTGTTGAAAATGAACACATGGGAAAATACCTTAAGATATTGTTTTATGGAACAAGAATATTAAGCAAAGCAAAGAGGCCCATTTGTTTCTCAAGGACCCCTTAAGGAAGTTAGGGCTAGAGGGTAAAAGAGAAGGGAATTGGTTCAAATCCAAGTGGACTTATGGCACAAGTTTGAAGTAGATAAGGGTGAGTACAAGTGTGATGTCATAAAACAATTTATGAAGCCACTTCCTTCATCTTTCCTTGTCATTTTCATCTAAAGCCAAATAAAGAAGAGAGAGAGAGAGAGAGAGCTTAAGAAAATCCTAAGCTTAGAGAGAAGGAAGAAGAGAATGCTTAAGGTAAGACTTCTGATTTCTTGAGATTTTCTTGTAATATTGCATAAGATATTCTCTAAACCTTTCTCCTTCATGGAATCCATGGTTTAGCAAGAAAATCTTGAGCTCAATAAGAGAGAAAGGAGGACACCTAGAGAGAGAAAGTTCAAGAACTCAAGAGGTAACTTCACAAATCTCAACTCCAAACTAGTATATTGTTGTTGTTGATGTTTATGGTTGGATTTGGTGATTTTTGATTGAGGTTGTAAATTTGGAAAGTCCTAACCCTAAGGGGTTATGCTGCCAAAATTTCTTTAAATCATGGTTAGAAAATGTTAAAATGGCTTAAAAATGGATTAGAAGTGGAAATACATAAGCTTTAGAGGTTAAAACAGAAAAGTGCAATTTTCCCTTTTCTTGGCATATATTTTGGCCAGTACTGTTCTAGGGGGAAGGAGTTGGATTTTAAATTATTTGATGATTTCATTGGGTTCAGGACGCAAAATTAGGTGGGGTTATAGTTGGTCACTTTTTCGGAAAAGCCCGAAAAAGCATAATTACGAAAATGCCCATAAAACCCTAAAAGTAGGCCTGTCAAGGGCAATTTCATAATTTGATATTGAATTTGATAATTTCAAGCTATGAAATGGATTCCTTGAGTGAAAATACATTAGGATAGCCCTAGTCAAAATTTTAGAAAAAGTACATTCAGACCTGGTATAGCAGGGTCGGGCCGTGGTCCCGGGGACAATTTGGTAAATTTTCACCATATGCTAATATAACCACAAGAAACACTATGGAAGTGTCTAAAATGATACCTGGATAGATTATGATCTATTTCTTGTACATTTAATAGTTTAGAACTGAGTCGAAAGCTGAAAGCGACACGTTTTACGAGGCACACAAAAAGGGATTGCTTGAACTTTGAGGTAGGGACTACTATCTCTCATATACTATGTGATTAATTGTATGTTATGTGTTACTATTTTTTATGATATGAATGCGTGCTAGAGGCACGGTACCTGGTTGTGGTTCGGTGCCCAGCCAAGGTATATCGAAAATCCTAGCTGTGGTCAGTGACTCGGCTAAGGTACATGTAGGTGTTCTAACTCGGTGTTTGGCCCTGAAACTTGTGTATACATATGAATCGAAGTGAACTTTCATTTTACTTAATATGGCGCATTACATATTTAATTCTCATATTTTATATGTCGATAGTATGTTTCTACTGGGATTCTTTGGGAACTCACCCCTTTTTCTAAACAAACATCTCAGCGGGTGCCAATAGATCAAAAGACAAAGACGTAGACACAGGGAAGTGATTGGCATGTGTTTCTGTTAGAATTGGTAGGCACAGCGAAAGAATTTTAAAATTTTCACCTATCCTAATCGAGGATCTATCAACGGCATCTAAACCAAGTTGGAAGGATTCATACCTTTTTGATGATTCAGAGTTTTCACGATCTCTAGGAGCCAACACGTCAGGTCCGCTCCCTCTACCGGTATCCACACGAATGCTCTCCAACCGAGACTACGTGCTAGTGCCTCTAATGTCTAATAGGGTTTCACTTATGGCTCTCAATTCTCATGTGCATATGAATATATCTGCTCTATCAAGTTTATAACCCATGAGGGTTATTTTCAAATTTCAAAATTAATCATCATTAATTTTGAAATTAATTAACAATTAATTTGATGAGCTAATTAAATAAATTCAGTTTAAATAAATCTGTCCAACAGTTTTAATTTAACCTATTTATTTAATCCAAATAAAGAGACATTAGATTTAATTTATCTTCATAAATTAAATCTGAGATACTATATCTCTAATATGTTAGTTATTAAATTTAATATATCTTAATAAATTAAATTTAAAACTAACACAATATAATAATATCATATAATATATACACACACATATATATATATAAGATATATATTTCAAAAATATATATATCTATATAATATTATTAATGAATTTTATATTATATATATATATAACTATAAAATTCGTCCACCCTAAATTAAACATTATCTCGTGTTGGGCCAATCTTGCGTGCGACCCTGTAGGCCCATATGAAGTTGGCAGGGGGCCAATAATTATACTAACCTAAAAGTCGCAAGCGGCCTCTAGCAAGACATTACGACTACCCAATTCATATGAGGATCGTTATCACGATGCAACCTGTCATACAACCATGTCACGTCTCTTTTGTCACACGATATATCGATCAAGGATAAGGCATGGATAATGTCATCATCTTATTCCTGAGTATTACTTTCTCGATTCCTGAGTAGCCTGATAATAGAGACAAAAACTCCTTTTATCGTAGTATGGCCATACATTTCTCAGACTCACTCATCGAGTGGCCCAGTAATATCTCTCTACTAATGTGAGGGATAAATTCCATCTTGATCATTCATATTCCTCTGCATGAAAAACCCCCAAGCCCGATCGTAGCCTTTATTATCACCCAGTCAAAAGTGACGTTTGACTAGTTCAAAGCTTAGCAACTCTCATGTAGGAATCCATGATGACCTCAGGTCTAAGGGCATTGTGACGTGATTATATATGAGAAAAGCTTATGACTTGATCCATGTAGCTTTCTCATAGTGGGTCGATCCAGCACCTTGTACTCTTACAAGTGCCTAAGACTTTGATTCATATCTCCATATCTTATCAAAATCATACTGATCTTGTTTCATCTATGCTCCCGCATAGATGACCGACCACGGACATTTTAGGACAATCTTTATGAATTATCGAAGGATACAATTATCACAGTTAACATGCAAATAATATGATAACAGAATGGAGAAATTTCATTAAAATAATAATGCTCAAAGTGCAATGATTGGCCCTTAGGGCACAATTTCCAACAGTTTTGAGGCAAAGTCAAATTTCGTGGTTATAGTTAATTTATGTTTAGAATGCTTTTGGAATATCCTTTAAATATTGGAAATACTGTTGCATTCTGCATTTTGTCTATGGACGACTCTAGATTGTAAACAAATATTTTTATCTGTAGAACATAATCTCTATTACTTTACAAATATCGAAATGGAAATGAGTGTTGACAATAATCAATTAATGGTGATGAGAAGGGTAAATTAAGGAGGAGAAAATGAGATAAAGGTAATGGAGAGAAGCCAATTTCAAATTTTGTATACCCAACATGTGAGGAAGTTACATTTATCATCCCAATTCCATTATGCCAACAATGTCTATGCAAAGGAATTTATATGTTACTTCCTATAAAAGCCCCTTGTAGAGCACGAAAATCAAATTTAAAGAGCATGAAAATCAAATTTAAATGGATAATTCAGACCAACTCCATTTGTCATAAAGATTGACACACAAGCTCTTTATGATCTGAGGTTTCTAAGTAAAATAATTTCTTAGCAAACAATATTTGGATATTCCTCATAACGAAAATGCCTAAAACGTTCACAATAGTTTGTTCATTAATAGAAAAAATAGAAAAATTACCCAAAACTTGAATTTCAACCACAAAATTAAGTTTCAAAAAAACTTTTTAAAGTTACCCATAGCAAGAAATTGAAGTTTCAAGCAAGTATTAACTCCAATTTTTGAAATCCCTCTTTTGAAGCTTAGGGTTTGAGCAAATAATCAAAATTTCAACATTTTAATTGATTAAATTCATTCAGGAAATTTTTTAAGCAAAAAAGGTGACACAAAAGGTATCATAATTAAATATGGGGTCCGCCTCACCACTTTGTCTTTATCTCTTTTTGGAAGGCATATTTACCATTCATGATTTCATTTCATAAATATCGGGCATTGGCCAAAACTAAATACTTTTTCACATACATTACACATAGGCTAAGGTAAGTGGCATTGTCCATAACTTATAAACAATGTGATTTATTATAATTTTTTTTATGTTTTATGTTGATCATTTATTTATTTTTTTTGTCATATTATATTGATCATTTAAGATAAATAGAAAAGACATCAAACTTAAATTTTGAGAAAATGACAGAAAAATGCTCCAAAGATTTGGAAATGACAGATGGGTGATTTCGCAAATCCAGAAGTTAGAAATTCTTTATCATGTTTTGATATTTCCTAATTATCTTTTGATAAAAAAAAAATTCATATGTCATTTCCAAATCTTTGGAGCATTTTTCCATCATTTTCCCCTTAAATGTTTTAGCATAGACAGTAAACTTAATTTAATGTGAAATACTTGAAAAAAAAAAAATTAATGTGAAATATAAAGTGCTCACCGCTCTATTTTTATCTCCTTCGTTTCTTCTTCATGAAGCCTTCATTATATAGTTCAACCATCAAGTTAATGATCATTTAATAATGGCTTCCTCTGAATGTGCATATTTGCTTTAACAACAAGA
Organism: Inga laurina; assembly: GCA_963855925.1. Classification (NCBI taxonomy): domain Eukaryota; kingdom Viridiplantae; phylum Streptophyta; class Magnoliopsida; order Fabales; family Fabaceae; genus Inga; species Inga laurina. The sequence goes on from OY979711.1 coordinate 25,508,602, forward strand.
AACCAGTGATTTTCAAAGCTTCTAATTAATCCATAATTATAGCTACCACTTTATGATTTCATATTCAAAAATCTTTCTCTAGATGCAAGAAAACTCACAAATCTTCAACATATATGCAATATCTTCATTGCATGACTTCAATTACAAATAGTTTCATTCATAAAACATTTGAATAAATTAATTTATATTTAAAAAATTTCTATAAAATTATTTCATATAATCGGAATATTTATAAATTTACTATAAAATTATCCCTAACATTAATGTAATTTATTCACTGGCTCGCTTCAATCACGCTATTTTTCATCCATAAAACATTTGGCTTAACTAATTCATGTTTTAAAACAATTTCACAAAATTATTCTATATAATCCAAATCTTCATTATTGACAAGATCGACTTAATCCATTTGACAAAAATTAATTCAATAATGTAACATTATTTTCTTAAAAAAAAATTGTCTAAAATAACGATCGAAGCCCTAGCCGCCCTTCTAGAGAGAGAGAGAGAGAGTGTGTAATATAATTGTGTAGCATTTTTATATTTTAGAAAGGGGTTGCATGGCACATGTGAGGGATTTTTTTTTTTTTTTGGGATTTCTATGCGTTGAAATTAAAAATAAAAAAGAAGAAGTGGGATTAAAAGTTTTTAATTAATTTTTCTTACTCTCTTATTTTACATATTTCTTTATCAAAATTCTATAACCCTACTCCTCAAATTCTTAAGAATTTGATTGAAAAACTAATTTATTCATTGAATTTAACTTTATATTTTATGTTTTGATTCTGTTTCATTCTTATTTGATCACTAATTTTATAGCTACTCAATTTTTTTTGCCTCCTGAAGTTGTTAAGTTAAAATGCTTTATGTAAAAGCTCTATGAATTGAAACCAAATAAAATTAAGGAATTAAATGAAACTTAAAAATAAAATTACTTGGCTAAACCAAAGTTGAACAGTTTTAAGAGACAAGTGTGTATAGATATATTAATGTTCAAAATTAAAAGTAAACAAAAATAACGGACAAAAGTGAAATACGAAAATAAACTACACATACATACATACATACATACATACATACATACATACATACATACATACATACATACATACATACATACATACATACATAAATACATACATACATACATACATACATACATACATACATACATACATTGATTGTTGATTTTAATTTTTAACTTACAAAAATTAATTAGTTAATTTAATTTGGATAAGAGTTTTAAGAAAGTAAAAAATGAATTTAGACTTATTATTTAAAACTAGGTAGACACACTCGTATAGCATGGACTTTGAAGTGAGTTACAATATTATTTTTTATGAATAAACAATTTGTCATGGACTTTGTATTTTATATTAAAATTTATAATTTTAAAGTGACAAGAGCGTACTATATTTTATTCACTCCCATTTCTATTTAATAAAAGATATTTTATTTGATATTGTGATGGTAGTCATCAATGTGTTAGATTTTGAGTATTCATTGCTCATTTATGTTTAAGTGAGAAAAGTTGGAGAACCACATGAACCTTTCCAAATTTAGATTAATTTTTTGTTCCCCACGTTGACTCGCCTTCCCATAGGGCTCATGTTGGTGGTTGGCTTCTTTTTTTTCTTTTTATGGTGGGTAGGTTTAGTGCTGTGGGTAATCCCACATTGTTCCTCATGATTGCCCTATCAAGTTATGATGTGTGTCAACCAAAATTTGAATTATAAAGGGGCAAAGAAAGAAAGATTAGATTAAATATAACAACCACGCAAAGAATTTTGAAATATTATCTCAAAGTGACTTCAATTCTATAAAGTTCTTATGAAATATATGGAATGAAGTTCTTTTTATGAAATGTCTTAACTGCCCTCAAGGAAATTGTAACGCGGTAGTCTTTGGAGGGATGTTACAACATTAGTTGTAACTTTTTTTTTTTTTTTACCAAAAAAAAAACGTTGTAACTTTTTTTATTAGTTGTTGTTGTTATTTGATAAGTTAAAATTATTACTTGTCAAATTATTCATTAATTTCAAGTGATAAATTTTTGTGAAATCTGTCATTACTAACTTATTGTATTTATATGGTAAATTAAACATCTTACTTATTAAATGGGACAATTAGAATGAAGGGCCTGGAGGGAAAAATATTTATTGAGATTGACCTTAAAAATAATAATTATTTATAAGGATTATAAACAAGCTATTTTGTCTTAGCCCAACTCAAAAGTAATAAAAAAATAAAAAAAGGAAAAAATCCTCCTTAATCCTGACACATTTAAATTAATAAGCAAATGATATTGATGAAGATTGGATTGTAATTGAAATTTGAAAAATGATCATTATTAATGGTGATTGTCTTGAACTTGGGGTTTTGTAGTATATGGAAACAAATTTCAAAATAATTCATCTCATTGATGCTATTTGATATTCAGATTAGAAAATTTAGTGTGAAGTCATTACGGAGAAAAAATAAATATAAATTAAAAAGATACAAAAAATATCTCACATTCATGTTTGTTAGTTTAAACGTTTCACCCAGGGGGTGAATCGGGTGATTTAGATATTTCAAAAATTATAAACGAATTTTGACTAATTAAAAACAAAGATAAGAAAAATAACACCAAAGTGTATACTGAGAGTTATATTGGTTTGACCACAACCACTTTGACCTATGTCCAGTTCCCAGAGATTCTTTGAGAGTTTCACTATATCCTCCAAGATTCAGTGGGTTCTTGGCACCTCAGTACATTGCAAGTTCCTTCATTTGGACAATCGCTCCCCCTTACACATTGTAATCAAATCGCCTAAGGTTCCACAACCTTAATTTATCTCAATGATGAATATTGAGTTTTGTATAGAAACACTCTCTTACAAAAGGAAATATATAATCAATGAAGTACAAATAATGAAATATGAGAAACTAAACAAGTATGAATGTGTTAATCGTATTTGTGATAGCTCAAGATTGATGTTTCCCTTTTGTTGAATGTTCCATATTTATAGATGAGTTGATGATAGTTGTTTGAAACATTTTCAACTTGTCAGTTAGAGTGGTTAGAATGGCACAGCTCCATTTGACCGATCTTTGAATTTGAACACTAGCTGTTGTGGTATGCGAGCATCTTGACTGTTTTGAGTTTTACGTTTGATTTTCCTCTCAATGTATGATCTCTTTATTTTTATCCTACAAGTATTCTTAGAATACTAACATAATGAAGGATTAGTCTTATAGATAACAAATTAATGAACAATGGATCAAAAATAAGATTCTGGATATGTTTACTTGATTGGTTACTCGAGCAATCCAGCACCATTACTCAAGTAACCCCTCGAGTAACTTCCTTTAGAATAAGCCAGAGAGTAAGCCAACATTTTCTGACTAGATTACTCGGGTAATCCATCGAGTGATTTACTTCACAAAAACTTTTGCATACTTCATTACTCGAGTGATCCCTTGAGTAAGTCTCTCTTTTCTTCTCTGGTTACTCGAGTGATCCCTTGATTAAAGTTTCAAATTCTTTTCTGATTACTTGAGTAATCCCTTGCATAATGTCATCCAAATCTTGGCCGAGAGCAACTACTTCTTTGCTTACCTGATTACACGAGTGGTCCCTCGAGTAATGCAATCTTTTCATTTCCAATTACTCAAGTAATCCCTCGAGTAATGTCATTAATTTCTTTGCCAATATTTTCTGCTTCATTTCTACTATATTCACTCAAGTAGTCCCTCGAATAATGCTTCAGTCTCTCTTCTGATTACTTGAGTGATCCCTCAAGTAATGCCATGCAATTTTTAACAGAGAGCTCCTGAAATAATTTCTCACACATTAGTTGAGTGATCCCTCGCGTAATAAAGGATCATTACCCGAGGGCTTACTCGAGTAATACCTTCAAACATCAGACAGTGTTTGCTTTCTCCTGTTCTATATCTTTTAGTTCTTCTTCATTACTTGAGTAGCTACTCAAGTAATAGTTTTGCCTTCCACCAAGAACTTTATTCAAACCTTTTGTTTATTATCAAAGACTTTTGTAACATTGTTCCAATTTTTGTTATCATCAAAACATACGAGATCTAACATTCTCCTCCTTTTTTATGGTGACAAAAATTGGTGATTTTGGACAAAGTTTTTGAAATAGAGTTTTTAATCATATGTTTTTTGATAATTTTTCATGTGGAATATTTTGTTCAATTTTAACTTGCAAACTCTTTTGAAATAACTTGAAAAAGATCATTGTGAGTCCAAATCTAATGATTTTGAGAAATTTAATTTTTGAAATCTTTTTGAATCCAATTTTAACGATTTTCAGATAAAAAAATCATAACTTTGAAGGTATGTTCTAATTTTTCATTTGTTCACCTTACATACACAATCAAGAAACTCATTAGTCCACAACATAATATAACTTCAATTGAAATTGCAAAATGAGTTCATTACATAATCAAATTTAAAATAGAAACTAAAAAAAAGCTCCCTTAAACCCTATACACCCATATCCCTATACATCATTTTTCACAAAATCACACTAGTTCTTCTCCCCCTTTTTGTCTTCATCTTAAGGGTAGGATCAATCAAGAGAAGGAATGGGACTAGATGGCTGAGCTGCAACAATGGGAGTGACAGGAAGAGGTGTGAAGCCAGAGCCATGCGAGTCACCCAAACTAGAGGAATAAGAAGATGATAGTGTAGGTTCTTGGAGATTCACTGGAGGTATTTGAAGACAATCCTCAGGAGGATTCTGTGGTTCTGGAATCTAAGAGGTAACCTCCACTCCTCTGTATCCTTTGTACCAGTAGGTGACAGATGATAACTAGAGGACACAACTACGTCCACAATACCTATAGGTGATGCAATAGGTGTGGGTACTGGTTGTGGCTGGATTGGCTGGACGGGATCATCAATGGTGATGTGAATAGTCTCGGAGCTGTCTAGGTCAGAATTAGGCATGATGAAGAGAAGGTTTCTGAGGATTGTGATGGGTATGATAGGAATGGGGATAGTGATGGGTATGAAAAGAAGGTTTCTAGGATAGTGTATGGGTCAGGTCTAGGCTTAGAAGCAGGTACTGGCTCAGGTATAGTAGTAGGCATAGATGGACCCGAGGTGGATGAGCCAGATGCCATAGCATCAAGTCTGGCATGTAGTGATCTCAGGAGCTTACCCTGAGCCCGCTGTTCTACCAATATCTCCTCATGTCTCTTATCCATACGCTCTACAAGCTCTCCCATCTTCACATTCATATAGGTTATCAATTCAGGATTAGTATTTGCAATGTCAACACAAAAACCCTTCAGGAGATTCTCCAAAAATGTCTGCAATGTGCTACCAAAAAATGAAGGAGGTGCAGTAGAGGTAGGTGCAGAAGACTATGTCTTATCCAATCGACTAGTTGCAATCTCAGACTTCTTCTTTTTGGGACTTGACTCAAGTGGTTTCTTCAAGGGTAGTCCAATATGCAACTTCCTAATTTGGTTTCTTCCCACAGGAGCTAGTCTCTCAATAGGCTCTTCCCTCTCCAAGTACCAAATTAGGAGCTAGTCTCTTAATAGGCTCTTCCCTCAATAGGCTCACCCAAGTCCTTTTTCTCCTGGAGGATAACTGAAGCAAATTTTCTGTAATTTCTCTTAATGAAATATGTGAAATTATTTTCTTTGTTCAATATGGCTCTAGAATAGATATACCATAGGACTCTATGAAGATCAGACATATCACTTAGGTTGAAATTGAAGGGTCCTACTATCTCACCAGGCCTTAGAATAGAGAACAACTAATTTGGTTCAAGATTAGGATAGTTATCTTTAGGAGGATCATTTATTCCTAACCAGGTGTTGATTTTTGAAGGTGAGATTAAGATATTTTGCCCCTAACCTTAGAAACTATTTCTTCTTCCAAAGAATTTCTAAGGGCATCATTAACAAGCTCTAAACCACAATAGAAATGCCTGACTATTTTGGTACAAAATGGAAGTTTAATTGACAACCAGGGCATGTATGATTTCAAATAAGGGGAGAGGTCAAATTTCAATACCTCTTTGAGTAGGTTGAGATCTATGTAGTGCATTTTGCACACTCTCTTTCGAGAGAAATGCCCCTTGTACTTTTGAAATTCTTCCAATTTCTTCAAATTGAATCCTTTTGGAGGAAAAGTAATTTCCTCTTCCTCTTCTTCTGGCTTCTTTGAAGATTGACCCCCTTTTTCGCCTTTTGATTGAAGAGCCTCCTCAAGCATATTTGCCATTGCTTTGGCAAGATTTTTATCAAACTTTGTCCCTTTGGATGGCTTCCCAGAGAAGGAAGGAGTGTTAGAGTCTAAAGCAAAAGGCGATGGTGTCTTGGTCCCTTTGCCTCTACTAGGGGAATACCCTTCTTAGATTGAGCTGTTGTTGCAACGGGTTCCTTGATTAAAACTCCCTTGACCTTAGGTTTGGCTTGTGGCTTGTATTTAGATTTTGGTCTGGGAGAGAGTTTCTGTCTTTTGGCTAGATGAGATTTATGAGATTATTGAGGATTAAAGGACTTAGAAGGAGTATTGGCAAGGGTAGTTTTGGTTCTAACCCTTTTTGGTTGAGAGATGAAGAATTTCTGGAACGGGTCTTACGGAAGTCAAAAGTTTAGAGTAGAGAATTTTCAGTGATTTGAAGAGGTTTTTCACAAGGATTTTTAATGGGTTTTAATAGAAATGGACTAAAGAAGTGTCTGTGAAAATTTTTTCTAGAAGGTTACTAGAAAAATTACTTGAAGTAATTTTGTGAAAATGACGAGACACGCAATAATATACCCTGTTGCCCGATAATACTCGAGGGCTCGCTCGAGTGATCTTGGGACATTACTCAAGGGCTCCCTCAAGTAAGCATTTCTGAAAATTCTAAATTAAAGCCATTAAATTGTGTATCTATCATAAGTAATATTGTAATTGCCCATGCATACTCCCTAGACTATTTGATGATACTTCCAAAGAAGTCTAAATGGAAATTGGATTGATTTTTTGATCTAGACTCATGATTACTTGAGGCCTTACTCAGGGAATGTTCATAGGTTACTCAAGGACTCCCTTGAGTAATCAGTCTCTTCATTTCCTGACTGTTCATTTTCAATCGTTACGCCATTTTTTTTGAATTAATGCTTCACTGCCATATTTTCCAAATCATTACTCGAGTGGTTACTCTAGTAATGTGTTCAATTACTTCAATGTATTACTCAGGTAATGATAGTTACTTGAAGTTGTCCCTCCAGTAATATTTTCCTCTGTTAACCTCTTCTTTTCATGTCTCATAATAGAGTATCAAGACCTTGCAAAACAAATTGCTAGATACTTTGAAGCTTAAGTCAGTAATCATCAAAACAAAATTAATCTATAATGCAAAAACAACTTACAATTTATTGGGATTTACCATTCCCAATTCTCTTCTTATGAATAAAAATTGATCTTTTGAAAGAGGCTTTGTCAAGATATCAACTAATTGAAGATGAGTAGGAATAAATATCACTTTGACATCTTTCTTTTGAACATGATCTCTGATGAAATGATGTCTAATATCGATATGTTTGGTTCTTGAATGTTGAACTGGATTCTTTACAAACTTATTGTACTAGTGTTGTCACAGAAGATAGGTGTCTCTTTCAAGAATATACCAAGATCTTGTAGTTGTTTTTTCAACCATAATACCTGTGCACAACAACTTGATGCTGCAACATACTTAGCCTCCATTGACGAGAGTGATACTGTGTTTTGTTTCTTACTAAACCAAGATACAAGTGAGCCTCCAAGAAATTGACATTACACACTAGTACTTTTTTTATCAGTCTTCCATGATCTGAGTCTAAATATGCAACCAAGTATTCATTTCTTCTTCTAGGATACAAGAGATCTAATTTTGCTGTGTCAGTGAGATATCTAAAAATGTGTTTGACGGTTTCAATATGTGATTCATTTGGTGCTGATTGATATCTTGCACATATACCAACACTGAATTGGATGCTAGGTCTGCTTGCAGTGAGATAGAGTTATTGTAACCCCCTCCATAATTATTATCCGAAATACATGATTAAAATGAAATGGAGACCATCAATAATAAAAACTCATTTACATTCCCATCCTTAAGATAAGGTTTTCACAAATTTCTTTCACAAATACTTTAACCTGGTCTCACAATCATATTTCGAATATAGTTACCTTGTGAAGATAAATTACATTTATATAAATATCAGAGTGCGCAATAATAATCTCGGCAATCTTGGGTTCATACCTTTACTAAAGATTCATAGGGCACATATGCCCTTTATAATTTCTCAAATGGGGATTACACAATACTCATTCCAAATACACATTCCAACCTATCATCCGAACATATACATCCAAGCATATATAGTTATCTTAACATATGATGATAACTAACTACCAAATCCAAATGCCCATAAGGAATTCTCGCCGCTCCTAGTTGCTTACTCCTTCCTTGAGCCACATGTTCAGTATAAGATGTTGGTAGGGGAAGGTGAGATTTGAGAGAATCCCAGCAGGAAATAATACCAATATGCTTGCAAGATAAGTGTTTAATGCATGACATGCTTGCATTACATTAACTCATAATCACATAATGACATATCTGCGTGCTCAATGTTTCAACAACATACTCATGGCCATAGCATAAATAGAAACAGAGCTTCAATCATTCATATATGTTTCACATTATCAAGCAAAGAGATAACATGCATCAATACACAAACACAAATATCAATACATGCAAAAGAGGTAAGTTCCCTACCCTTATTCTTTCCACGTATGCTCCAGCATCGGCTACTCACGATCCAAGCGAAAATCGAACCATGATCAGGGCGAATACCCAACCATAGAACCAAATCAAGGACATAGGATTATGACTATTCTAAATCCTTACTTGAATAACACTTATCGTTAGTTATCATTCACAACCTTTAGGTAGCTAATCAAAGCCTAAACACATGCCTAAAGGGTTGGGAAATACTATATCAAAGATCACCTTACAAAAGTGAAAATTTCTGAATTTTGGATGTTGGCCGCTGCCATGGATCTTTGACTGTGGCATAAAATAGGTCAGCAAGTTTTGGGTTGCGGCCAAATTTAGGTCAGAGAGTCTCTTGGCTGTGGCCAAAAGCAGGTCAAAAGCTTTTGGGCGGCGGCCAAGGACTTTCGGCTGTAGCCAAGAAAATTTCAGTTTCTGGGCTGAAATTCCAAAAATCATATCTAATTCTAGAAAAATTGAAATGAGATGATCCTAAAGACTAATGAAAGCTATTTATGTTCTCTTCATAGGAAAAATATGGGCCATTACCAGAAATCACCACACAATTACATAATTGCCCAAAACTCAACATTGCTCCAAAACAGAGTCCAGTTTCCATCCCAAATTTTGGACAATCATATCTCCCAGTTCATAAAATGAAATGACACAAACTATATGTCCATTTTGAAGCTTAGGATGCGATCTCTAAGACTGGAAAGTTTCATAAGTTTTAGACATCATTTGTTCATTCAAAACTTTAACACTAACTTCCTAGAACAAAGTTCACACTTGATAGCATTTCCAATTTTCTACTAAATGTCCAATGGGTCCAAAATCAACAATCAAACCTATTCCCACATAAATATTCACAAGGAATCCATTGGAAATATCAAATCAACCAATATCACATTGCTTCCACAAGATATAGCATGATCAACAACACAATGCCAATTTCCAAAATCCACAAATTTCACATATTAACCTCAAATCAATTATATATATCCAATACACACAACAACACACCATTTCCATGACCACCACATGCATACTCTATAAGACCCTTATTTTTTAAAATAGGGCAAAAATTTCTAGAAAATTCAAACTCAATCAATGGCTACGAAACCTATATAAAAAGGTTTGTCATACTCACCTCTACAACTTTTTCAAAGGAGTTCCTTGATTCACCAAAATCCAAAATTCCTTGAGAGATTAAACAGCACCAAATAGGAAATCTAAAACCATGAAATTGAAGCTCTCAACACAAGAAACAACTTTGTAGAAGGGAGTTTTTCCATTAGAGGTCATTAAGAGGGTCAAAACTCACTTATTTCACAAGCTTTTCTTCCTTCCTTGGACAGCAATGGAGGACATACAAGAAAGAGAAAATGAGAGAGAAGAGTGATGAGGATGAAGAATGATCAAACTTCCCTTGCCCCCATGCCTTATGTCAGTTGAATGGAAGGGAAAGAGAGAGAGAGAGAGAGAAACTGATTTTTTTATTGCAAATTTGACTTTCTACACACTCTTTCTTCATACCAACTTGACACATGTTAGAATTTTATTGGCTCTCATAAAGTAAGTAACCAAATTAGTTACTCTAACCCCTCCCTTAGCCACTTAGTTACATATTTCATTTCCCTCTTAGTTAGTAATTAATTTCTTCCATTAATTACTAACTTTTGGCCATTCTTTCAATTTCTTACTGATTATGGCATATTAATTAAAATTTCCACATAACATATAATCAAATTCTTTTCCTTCTTCCATACGCCATTTGCCCCTATATTTAGCCAAAATAATTACTTTGTCACATAATTATGCTAAAATATAGGGTATTGGGCATTTCCAATAATAGTTTGGATCTCAAATCCATTTTAATTTATAAGATCATTCACAATAATTATCATTAGCCCTTAATCAAAATTTTGGGGGTTACAATAAGATCCGATCATTCCTCTATATTTTGTGATATTATAATCTTTTCCTTTGACGTCTGCATCCAGCAACATGGTTGAACTCATTGAGTGTCCATACCATTTGCTTCATCCATTTTGTATTTCTTCAATAGCTCTTTCAAATACTTTGTTTGAGATATGAAAATTCCATTCTATCTCTGTTTGGTTTGCAATCCAAGAAAGAAAGTCAATTCTCCCATCATTGACATCTCAAACTCCCTCTACATTATCTCAAAAAATTCCTTGCACAACTTTCATTAGTAGCATTGAAAATGATATTATCAACATACATTTGAACAATCAATATATCATTTCTTCATTGTTTTATAAAAAGTGTTGTATTAACCTTTCCTTGTACAAAACCATGATCAATGAGAAATTTACTAAGTCTTTCATACCAAGCTCTAGGCCCTTATTGCAAACCATATAATGCTTTTCTTAGCTTATAAACATGATCAGGTTTAGTTATATCTTCAAAACCTGGAGGTTATTTTACATATACTTCCTCCATAATATATTAGTTCAAAAATGCACTTTTCATATCTATTTGATAGAGTTTGAATCCTTTGATGTATGTAAAGGCTAAGAGTACTCATATTGCCTCCAATCTAGCCACTGGAGCATATGTTTCCTCATAATCAATGCCTTCTTCTTTATTATAGCCTTTGGCCACCAATCTTGCCTTGTTTTTGACAATGATTGCGGATTCATCTCTTTTGTTTTTGAATACCCTTTTAGTACTGATGATCGAATGATTTTTAGGTTGGGGTACCAAATACCAAACTTGATTTCTTTCAAATTGATTTAATTCTTCTTGCATTGCTATAACCCAATCATTGTCTGTTAGGGCTTCACCAACTTTAGAAGGTTTAATTTCAGAAATAAATGCAGAAAAGCTAACTTCATTGATTATTTGGTTCCTCATTTTAACACCTTTATTTATATCTCCAATAACTTGATGTAATGGATGATTCTTGTTGTATTTCCAGGCTTTAGGTTGTTCTAATGGTTGAGTTTCTTCTTTGGATTATTAATTTTAAGGAAGATAAGAAGAATTAGATTGATTTTTTCCTGATTCATCATTATTTCTAATTCATCAAATACAACATGAATTGACTCTTTAACAATACATGTTCATTTATTGAAAACTTTGTATACTTTACTTCTATTAGAATATCCTATAAATATTCCTTCATCAGTTTCAAAATCAAATTTTCCAAGATTATCTTTACTATTATTATGAATGAAACACTTATAACTGAAGATGTGTAGATGAGCAAGATTTGTCTTCTTTCCTTTGTATAGTTCATATGGTGTCTTTCCAAGCTTTGTTCTGATATATGCCTTATTTGAGATGTAACATGCTATCTCCATTACATCTGTCCAGAACACTTGAGAAATGTTTTTTTCATTTAGCATTGCTCTAGCCATTTCAGTGAGTACTCTGTTCTTTCGTTCTACAACTCCATTTTGTTGAGGTGTTCTTGGAACAGAGAATTTGTGATCAATACCATTTATATCACAATAATCTCCAAAGGTTTGATTCTCAAATTCTCCATTATGATCTATCCTAATGCCTGCAATAGACATACCTTTCTCATTTTTCACTTTCTTTGCAAAAACAATAAATTCACTAAAATTTTCATCCTTTGATGATAGGAAAATAGTCCATGTAAATCTAGAAAAGTCATCAACTATGACTAATGAATATAGATTGCTACCAAGACTTTTGACTCTTACTGGTCCAACTAAATCCATATGCAATAATTAAAGTGGTATGTTGGTTGTGATCTCATTTTTTTGAAAGATGATTTATTTTGTTTACCCTTTTGACATGTATCACAAATCAAATCATTTTTGAAACTTATTTAGGCAGACCAAGTACCAAATCCTTTTTGAGTAACTTATCTAGTTGGTGCATATTGACATGTGCTAATCTCTTATGCCATAGCCAACTTTCATTTGAGTTACTTGGAAAACAACTATCAGAAGCATTTTTATTGATATCAAGAGTATAGAAATGACCTTCCATTTTTGCTTTGAGTTTTTCTTTGAGAATCTTCTTATCCGATTGTAAATCATTTTTACTTACAATTAGACATTCTTCTGAATCAAATATCACCCAGTTGCCTTTGTTTGCGCTTTGACTTACACTTAGTAGATTGTGACATAATCCTTTCACATAAAATATGTCTTTGATTTGTATACCCTTTTCATTTCTTATTTCGCCAATCCCTTCTATCTTTCTAGATTGATTGCCTCTAAAAGTTACCTGTCTACCTTTCTTAGGTTGTAATGTAGTGAAACATTTGGAATCTCTAGTCATATGTTTGGAGCATCTACTGTCTATATACCATTTGTTACCTTTGGATGCTTTAAGACACATCTGTAATCAGATACAATTAAGTCTTAGGTACCCACCTCTTATTGGGTCCTTTTAGATTAGTACAAAATGACTTTTGAATATAAGAGCCTTTAGGAATCCATTTGTAAGTTCTTATTCTTCCTTTCCTTTTATGAATGCATGATGATGTATAGTGTCCTTTTCTATTACAATAATTACTGTAGGCAAATGGATTTGATGTATGTATGGAATGTTGAAAATAATTCAAATATGTCTTACGTCCTAATTATTTTCTATATTTTCTTTTATCTGTGTTTTAGATCATATTCAATGCTAGATCGATCATTCACAAATTGTCGAGCTTTCAGAAGAACATTTAATATCTCACTTCCTTTAGTAAATTTTTTAAGAGTTTGAGTGAAACCAATGTTTTTATCTTTCAATGAAGAGCAATTTTCACAATCTTTTTTAGAATTTTCTTTAAGTTTTTCTTCAAGATTCTTGTTCTTCTTTTTAAGCATAACTAACTCTAGCTACTTTGAAGAATTCAGAATGTAATGCATTATATTTAGAAAGTAGTTCATCATACATTGGATCAAAATCAGTTACTTCTTCTTCTATTTCTTGAGCAACTAGACAAATATTGGCTATTTCTTCTTAATCACTTTTTTTCACAGAAGAACTATCTCCCCATACAGAGAAGACAAAAGCTTTTTCTTCTTGTTGAAGAACTTGCTCTTTCTTTTATCTCTATTCTTCTGGGCTAGTTCTGGACATTCAGATTTGATATGTCCTAGTTTTCCACATTAATAGCATATGATCGGTTCTTTGCTACTTGTTCCTCCCTTTTGAGGATTTCTGAATCCCTATTTTTTCTTATAGAACTTTTTGATTATCAACCCCATTTCGTCGTCATTGAGATCTTCATCATCTTCTTGAGTTTCTTCTTTTACGTTTAATGCGATGCTTTTCTTTTTCTTGTCTCCAATGTCTTCAAGCTCATGTTTGAACTTTAATTTGCTTTCATACTCAGGGAGACTTCCAAATAGAGAAGCAACTGATCGCATTGATTCACATTTTACTTCATCTATTATAGTAACTTTAGCCTCCCATTCTTTAGATATAATGTTTAATATCATTCTTACTTGGGTATGTCGAACATATACTTTCCTAAGTGTTGCAAGTTGATTAACAAGGTGAGTATATCTTAATTCAAATTCAACTAATGACTCTCCCGACTTTATTCATAGTAAATCAAATTCCGTAACTAGAGTGTTGATTCGATTTTCTTTTATTCCCAAAGTTCCTTCGTGAGAATTCTCCAAGGCTTGCCACATTTCCTTGGTAGTTGGAAGTGTATAGATTTTGAAATACTCGCTCTGACTCAAAGCACTTTGTATCATCAGAATTGCTTTGCTGTGGATGGTGATAAGTTTCTTGTATTCTTATCAAATTCTTCAAGTGTCTTGGGTACCTTATGTGAATCTATAATTTTTAATGGTTCGTAGTTTCATTTTTCAAACACATCCCAAAGTCCATATTTGGTAGCCATGACAAATACTCTAAATTTTGCTTTCCAGAATGACAAGTGTTCACCACTAAAACCTAGTGGTTTGGTGATATATGCTCCTCAGGAAGAATTCCTTTACCTATGCTTGCCATTAGATCCTTCTTAGGTTGTTATACCTAAACAAGAAGACCTATGCTCTGATACCAAATGTTAGTTTAAGCGTTTCACCCAAGAGGGTGTGAATTGGGTGATTCAGATATTTTAAAAATTATAAATGAATTCTGACTAAATAAAAATAGAGATAAGAAAAAAATCACCAAAGTGTACACCGAGAGTTATACTGGTTTGACCACAACTACTTTGACCTACGTCCAATCCCCAAAGATTCTCTGAGAGTTTCACTATATCCTCCAAGGTTTAGTGGGTTTTTGTCACCTCAGTACACTGCAAGTTCCTTTACTTGGATAATCGAAATCGCTCCCTCTTACATATTGTAATCAAATTCCCTACTCAAGGTTCCACAATCTGAAGTTATCTCAATGATGAATATTGAGTTTTGTATAGAAACACTCTCACAGAGGAAATATATAATCACTCAAGTACAGGTAATGAAATACAAGAAACTAAACAAGTACGAATGTGTTGATTGTATTTGTGATAACTCAAGATTGTTGTTTCACTTTTGTTGAAAGTTCCATATTTATAGATGATTTGATGATAGCCGTTTGAAACATTTTCAACTTGTCTGTTAGTGTGGTTAGAATGGCGCAACTTTGTTTGACCCTTCTTCGAATATGAAAGCTAGCCATTACGGTAGGTGAGCGTCTTGACCATTTCGAGTGTTACGTTTGATTTTCTACTCAATATATGATCTCTTCATTGTTACCCTACAAGGATGATTAGAATACTAACACAATGAAGGATTAGTCTTATAGATAACAAATTAATGAATAATTGATCAAAAACAAGATTTTGGATATGTTTACTCGAGTGGTTACTCGAGTAATCTAGCACCATTACTCGAGTAACCCCTCGAGTAACTTCCTTTAGAATAAGCCAAAGTGTAAGTCAACATTTTTTGACCAGATTACTTGGGTAATCCATAAAGTGATTTACTTCACAAAAACTTTTACATACTTGGTTACTCGAGTGATCCCTCGTGTAAGTCTCTATTTTCTTCTCTGGTTACTCAAGTGATCTAAAGTTTCAAATTCTTTTCAGATTACTCTAGTAATCCCTTGAGTAATGCCATCTAAATCTTGGCCGAGAGAAACTACTTCTTTGCTTACTTGATTACTCGAGTGATCCCTCGCATAATGTAATCTTTTTGTTTCAAATTACTCGAGTAATCCTCAAGTAATGTCACTAATTTCTTGGCTGAGAGTTGCTGCTTCATTTCTTCTCTGTTTACTTGAGTTGTCCCTCAAGTAATGCTTCAGTTTCTCTTTTGATTACTTAAGTGATCCCTCGAGTAATGCTATGCAATTTTTGAGAGAGAGCTCCTGGAATAATTCCTCACATATTACTTGAGTGATCCCTCAAGTAATGAAGGATCATTACCCGAGGGCTTACTCGGGTAATTTCTTCAAAAATCAAATAGTGTTTCTTTCTCCTGTTATCTGTCTTTTAGTTCTTTTTTATTACTTTAGTAGCTACTCAAGTAATGGTCTTGCCTTCCACCAAGAACTTTATTCAAACCTTTTGTTTATTATCAAAACCTTTTGTAACATTATTCCAATATTTATTATCATCAAAACATATGGGATCTAACAATGGTGATAGGTTTAAATTAGGAAATTGCTTGTAGGGAAAATATAAAAAAAATGAAAATTTAAAATAAAAAGAATATCTCTCATTTATGTTGATAGGTTTTAATTAGGAAATTATTTTTGGGAAAAATAATAAAAAAATTAAAAAATAAATGTCTCATTGATGATGGTTAGGTTAAGTTAGGAAGTTTTATTAATAGAAAGTGCAAAAATAAAAAAATGAAAATAAAAAAAAAATCTCCCATTGATGGTGATTGGATTAAGTTAGGAAGTTTTATTAACATAAAATACAAAAAAATTAAAAAAAGAAGGAGTATTTATGAAGAAAATCCTACCTTAAGACTATAAATAAGGGAGCAAGAGTTGAGAAAGACACAAAAAAATTGGAAAAGCAAAGACATAAAAGAATTAGGAGAGTACCGATAAAAGAAAGGAGGAGAGTGAAATCTAGTATGCTTCTTTATCTTGTTTTTCCTCATGCCCCCAAGGAAAGCCTATGCTCTTATGATTGTTGTTACATATGTGATGCTTCAACACCAATGGCTAGAGGGAGAGATCCAATATGATAAGGATTAATTCATTTTCTTATTGTTTTTCATTTTCCTTCTCTCTTCTATTTTCCTTTTCTTATCTTTCTTTAAAAACCCAAGGATAGCTTATACTCTTGTGATGCTTATCATATATGTAAGCTTAAGCATCAATAGCTAGAGGGTGAATCCAATATGAAATTTGAATTGATTTGTTTTCATAATATTCTTCATTTTCTCCCTCTTGTATTTTTATTGTTTCGTCTTTATGCCCATGGAAAGTATATGCTCTTATGATAGTTTTCATCTTTGTGAGCCACAACGCTAATTGCTAGAGGGTGCAATCCAATATGATTTAGATTATTTTATCTTGTTTTTCTTTTCCCTTCTTGTTCTCCTTATATCTTTTCTCTCTATTCTTTTTTTCTTTTCATTATTTTTTCTATTTAATATTTTTAGTCTCATGTGATTGAACCACTCATCCCTCTTTCTTTTTTATTTCTGTCACTTGACTACCCCAACAATATTTATCCTGTTATCTTCTTGTTGATATTGTGAGGCTATGCCCAATGATATTTGTGTGTTACTTGGACTATGCAGAAGGTACACATCCTTTATTCATTGACTTTATATGTGATGGTTTGCTTCCACCACTTATGTTCATTGTTTGGATGTGTATTACCTATTTGTTATTTTCATATCTCCATCTAACATAAGTTTTCTGTATAAAAAGGAAAAAGAAAAATGATTGTCACCTATTTTCGTAAATGCAAATAATAAAGAAGAAAGCTTCTCTTTTATCAAAATAAATGAAATTGATTTTAAACGAGATTGTTGTCATGTGAGGTTTTAAGAGCCTCCTCAGGTAAAAATCAAATATTCTTCCATGTGAGATTATGGGAATCTCCTCAAGAAGTTCAGTCTAAGAGGCTTCCAAAAACATTTCTTTATTCAATAGAAATAGAAGAGTTGTTTTTATAAAATAAAAAATACCAAACAACTTAAAAATCATTTTCTTGAATAAATAAATTTTTCCTTATTTTTTTGTAAACAAATGCTCATTTTCTCTTTATTTTTCATTCCATTTATTTTTGTAAATATTCTTTTTTATTGGGGTAATTATAATAAAATTAAAGGCCATATTTATTTTTAAATAATTGACTTAGGGAAACCGTTTTTATGAATGGGTGCTGTGGGGTGCCTAACACCTTCTCTACACACAATCGACTCACAGACCTTATCAGGTTTTGTTTTTCAAAAAAAAAAAAAAAGATTTCTAAAATTATCCTTTTTAAAATTTTGGTGGTGGCTCCATATTTTCCAAATTTCGGGTGCAACAGTTTGGAAACTCCACTGGGGACCATTTAAGTTAAGTGTTTAAAAATAATATGGCCTCATTTTTATTAAAATTACCTTTTTTATTTTTTTTATTTATTAAATTCTTTATTTATTCATTTATTTCTTCTTTTTCTCTATCTATCTTATGATCTACTTAGCAAATGAGGGTTAGGTAGAACTTAAGCCCATAGGTTGATATGCTTTCCACACACACTAAACACATACACTATTCTCCTCATACACATTTTGGGGCCTATACCCTAGTCTGTGAGTTCCTTAAGTGAGCGGAAGTTTCTAGCGTTCTCCTAATAGGCTTTTAGAACTCTCTAAGGTTACTATGAAGACTTCATCCTAACTGTTACGCATTTGGTGAAGTTGATCCTTGTGGGATTTTTAGAACCCCTTGAAGGTCAATCTCGTCAGATGGGGTCTTCATCTTTATGATGAGGGCAGTAGGAGACCTTTATCTGTAAGAATTAGAATCGCCTTAAAATTGTGACACATATTAGTAGACATTATTGACCTACCCAATTAATTATTACCTGCCTTTCTTAGGGTGGATATTCCTCAACCTAGGGTTATTCCTAAAATAGGACACTGGAGGGCATTATTTTATTGTTGACAATATTATTTGTCTTCCATGCATAATCCAAGAGACCCTTGGGATCAAGTAACTAATTGTCACTTCACCTGAGTATATATCTAGCATCACTTCACATATAGATACATCACAAGGACAATGTATGTATTAGATAACCAACCTTAGTCTAAGGGTTTATCACTATAAAAGACTATGAGTTCATTGCATCTATCATGTTAGAAAATATCTCAATGACAAATAACTTTTTTATGTCCTATGAGGGATCCTTACATCATTCATTAGTGTTTAGATTCATTTATGGGCCTTAGACAATCATCATTTTAAAAACCCTTAGTCGCGTGATGGCCTGGGCCATTCGTAGGTTAATGGGTAATTGATTCTCCCTATGAGGTAATGAATCTCTGAAGGTGGTGGAGTTCTTTTTCTCAATGTCCATTACCCATATCAAAACTTAAAGTACATGTCATCACTTTTTTAAGTCTCATAAGGCCCTTTCATTATGGCATGTCAACTTAAACATCATTGAATAAGAAACCAAAGAAGGAGGGAAAATGAGCATGCAAATGAAAGTGAAAAAAATAAAGAATAAAAATAAAAATTCAGTAATATCTTTAGTTAATAATGCTTGCATAGAATATCTTTCCTTAAAAATGACTTCATTTACCCTTATCCATGTCATGACCCTTCACATATATCCCAGAAATGTTTGTTCTTTATTATTGATGCGGGGCTAAGATTTTTGTCTCTCCTTTCAATTTTTAAGGGCATTATTCTTGATTAGAGGAAATTGTTGAGGGTCTAAAAACTTATTTTGTACAAGTTGTTTGTATAGAGGTGATATCATACTACTGAGAAGCTTGGTTTTGAAAATGACTTGATCCACCTTGTTGAGGCTAGTTTTAAAGGGTAAATTGTTTAACTTGGACGCAATGTGATGATGATTACACAAGCCATGTGAGGATTTGAGCCTATTGATATGATTTCATTTTCATGTGTATCACTTATCCTTTACCCAATCTAGAACTTGGCATATATCTTGTTTAAGGTCATATTTGATGTTCATTTGCTTGATATAGAGAGAACCAAGGCATTCATTTTTCATCCTTAAAAAAAACAAAGCCAAATAACCGCCATTACATGATAGCCATTTGAGCTTGTGTGATATTCCTTACCTATCCCTTAGCATGCAGAAACTACAAATATGTTCCTTACCTCTTATTCAAATTTCTTTTGGCTTTTTAAGAGGACTCACTCTTCCTAATTAGAGGAGCATGTATACACTCTAAATATTGTTAAGGCTATGAAGTGAATCTTGTTAAAAAATGAATAGTAAGAGACGAAGAGGAAAGAAGAAAAGAAAAAAAGGTCACTAGGTTGAAAACCTGTAAGGGCAGCTTAGACAAAAGTTAGAGCATAAAAAAAAGAAAAGAAAAAATGTTTGATAAGTTGAAAACCCATAAGGGCAGCTTAAGCAAAAGTTAGAGTAGAAAAAAAAAGGCAAAAATCTCGCTAAATTGAAAACTCGAAAGGGCATCTTAAACAAAAGTTAGAGCAACAAAAAAGAAAAGAAAAAAAAAATCAAAAAGAAAGATGGGAAGATACTAAGGGAAATATAGAAAGAGCTTCCTTCAATTCTTCTTTTGTTTTAAGGCCTTCAAAGTGTACACTTCCCTATTTGGTTCTTATTACTATTAGTTATCATGAGTATTTACTTGAGTCCTTAGATATGATTCATCTTTTACTTATCTATTATTCAGGGTTCTTTTTTTTCTAAGAGCACAAAATGTTCTTGGTTAGGCAAGTATGTG
Source organism: Inga laurina (assembly GCA_963855925.1). Taxonomy (NCBI): domain Eukaryota; kingdom Viridiplantae; phylum Streptophyta; class Magnoliopsida; order Fabales; family Fabaceae; genus Inga; species Inga laurina. The sequence goes on from OY979711.1 coordinate 25,529,219, forward strand.
CATATTCCTACAATTTTTGTGGTCGTCAAGGTAATCTAGTTGTAAGGCTACTCTGTTTTAGATATTTTAAAAAGAGAAAAAAGAAAAGAAAAGAGTCTTGCTAAGTTGAAAACCCGAAAGGGAATCTTAGGTAAAAGTTATAGCACCAAAAAAGAAAATAGAAAAAAATAAAAAGAAAGGTGGGCAAGTACTAAGGGAAACATTAAAAGAGCTTCTTGTAGTTCTTCTTTTGCTTTAAGGCCTTTAGAATGTATACTTGCTTGACTCTATTTTTGGCTCTTATTTCCCTTAGTTAGCATGACTACCTACTTCAGTTTTTAGATATCCTTTATTTTCTTCTCAAGATCCTTTTTGTTTCTGGGAGCACCCTATCTTCTTGGTTAGGGGAGTATGTGTACATTCCAATAAATTTTGAGGTCGTTAGGGTAATCTAGTTGTAAGGCTGCTTTCTTGTGGATATTTTTAAGTTTGAAAAGTGGCTAAAAATAATGAAAATCAAAAGAAATAGTTGTAAGGCTGCTTTCTCTTGGATATTTTTAGGTTTCATGAGTTATGCTTAGAGGTCTTTGTTAGAACTGGCTGACACCAAAGAGGGGGTGAATTGGGTCTAAGATAAAAACCTAAGAGATTCTAAAATTCTCTTCGCATCTTAGTGGAAGCAATAAATATGAAAGTAGTGAATCTTAAATCAACAATTAATATAAGCTGGAAATACGAGAGTTTAAGGAAGAAAGTATGCAAACTGTGATTTATCCTGGTTCGGTCCAATCTGTGATGGCCTATGTCTAGTCCCTAGGCTCCTCCTGAGATTTTCAAATCCACTATCTTCTTGTTTAATCTAGACACAAGAATAGCCTTGACAACTCACAAGTTTAGCCGAGCACTTGTAAAAGCCTTTTACAAATCTTTCACAGAGTTACTCCCCTTTACACATCATAAGGTTACAATCGAGTTACTCCTACTTACACACCGTAAGGATTCAACCTTGATGATGAAATATTACAATCAATCTTCTCTATCAGAAGTGAATAGATGAATACTGAAGTACAATACAATCAATTACTCTCTCAAATACACATATATAGAAAACAAATAAGAACAGAGAGTGTTTGGGTCGAGATGGATAGCTTATGATATGAGCATGTTTGTGTCCTTGTGTTCTCGTTGGTGTTGTTGTTCTCTACCTAAATCTCTTATATTTATAGTTGATGAAGATTGATGACCATTTGAGCATTTTAACATATCCGTTGGAGTGCGGCTACTTCTTTTGTTCGTTTGCTTGAGTTTGAAAAACTAGCCATTAGAACGTTGGACTCTCCACTTCCATAAATCAAATTTCATCTCTTTGCATTATCTCTTCATTGTATTCCTATAGAAACACATTAAACACTAATATAATGAAGTGTAAGAGTGATTGGAAGCAAGAAAAGTAAGTTTCATAATTAATCCCATGATTTTCAAAAGCTTCAATATGTTATTTTGTTCTCCTGTGAAGCATTACTCGAGTGGTTACTCAAGTAAGCTTGGGGTCATTACTCAAGTGATCTCACGAGTAATGTTTTCTTTTCATTTCATGTTATTTGAGTACTCTGTTGAGTAATGTCACTCATTTCTTGGCCGAGAGCTACTGGATGATTTCTTCTCTGATTACTCGAGTAGCCCCTCGAGTAATGTTTCAAATAACTCTACATATTACTCGAGTGATCGCTTCAAGTAATCCTACTCAATTCTTGAGAGAGAGCTTACTTGAACAGATTCTCACACATTACTCGAGTGGTCCCTCAAGTAAAGTTTCAAATAACTTTACAAATTACTCGAGTAGCCCCTTCAAGTGATCTCTTCATTTTGATTCAAAACATATTAAATTATATATCATCAGAAAAATCTCATCGTCTACATTTAAATGAAACAAGAATTAGCTCCAAACCCCTTGTATACAAAAAGTTATGATGCAAAGAGTATCTACTGTTCTTAGACAATCTTTGAAATCACGAACAACAACTTCCAGAAGGCATAGCTCTTAGGATATAACTTCAAATATGCCAAATCCATGGAAAGCTTTTTGAGTCTACATTCATGTAGAACTAGCTTTGTCACAATGAGATGTGTATTTTGAGAGTTATGTCCAAAATACTAAACTTGTTTTATACTGTGATGGTGATTTCAGTGTTAAATTTTGAAGTTGATATGTCTCACATCTGATCTTCTTTGAATGTAATATTTGGTCAAAATGACGCATTGCGAGTCTAGTTTCATATGCCACTAGTTTAGCTCAATCTGACGTGTGGTTAGAGATATATGCCTAAAATACCGACCCTCTGTCCTATTGCGTGAAAACATAGCACTATAAAAATGCACATCACTCGAGTGGTTACTCAAGTGATGATGTTCATTACTTGAGTAACCCCTCGAATAATGTCCTTTAAAACATGGCAGAGAGCCAAAACTCAAGGGAACACCTTGGGGGAAGTTCGATAACTTCCATGTAAGTTATCTTAGCTTAGAATTGACCTATTCCGACTTACATATAATCATAGAAACCTCCGGTATCACTTCTAAAACATTGAATCTTGATATTTCCATTAGATCTTGTACCTTATTCTTTTTTTAATCTCTTTCTTCTTGTTTTTCCTCTTGATGATCAATCTCCATTTATGAGGCATTATAAGCAAAATAACATCAACTCACCGTTGTGTTTGTGACTAATCTACAAGATAGACAACATTAAATATAGTAGTTAGTCAATATAGAAGATAAGTATATTATACAAAATTTTTATTCTTAATATTTGATATCATCAAAACTATTAATATCTAACATTTACCCCTTTTTGGTGATGATAAATCCTTTAAGAAAAATATGTATGAATTATAAAAGCAAAGTAAGAGCAACATATTTTTCTTTCCTCTCTCTCCCCCTATTTGACATCAGCAAAAAGTTTGAAATATAAAAAAGAAATACTTGTAGAGAAGTAAATATGTAATCAAATTAGATATGCCTTTCCATCCCTCAATTATGAAGAATGTGAAAAACTTTTCTCTCCCCTTATTTGAAGGTAATTTCTTTTATAATTTGTTGCAAATGAGAAATGATTTTCTTGAAAACACATTTGAAGTAATTTGGAGAGGTTTTCAAGAAATTTATCATTAAGGCAAATTGAAATCAAAGATATGAAAAGTATTCTTGAAATATGAAGAGAGGGTTTAGAAATACTCATTTAGATTCAACAAGCTGATGGTTGATCCATGAAGTTCATTACCTTCTTTTCGTATTGTGTTAGATCCATGATGTCTTGTTTACCACACTTTCACTATAGAGCTCTAATGGATCTTTTTCATCAGACTAAATTATGGCTAGCTCAATGGTAGGCTCTGAAGTGTGCTCAATAGAAAGCTCAGGAATAGTTGTCCTTTATCGGTCTTTACTCGGGATTGCTTCATGTATTTTGAGGCTCGCCAGATGATTCCAGGTCAAGGTATATGTGTATAGGCCCCACATGGCACTACACACTGGCGTCTATTCTAAAAACGCACGGTACACATGTCTGCCCTGAAAATGCCTTGCGCACACCTATACTGGCATATTTCACTCGACCAATCAGTCCCATACCTTATGACTTAGCTAGGTGGTGTCTTTTAACTAACCTAATGGCACTGTATATGTGTCCCGTGCATATCTGCTTCAACACTTTATTCATATTGCCTACAAACATGAGCCCTTTGCCAGGTAAGGCCAAATCACATAATCCTTGAGAGTCTTTCTATCTCTCATTATTCATGGGACTCTTCCCAAACTAGGCTTAGTCCTCTGCTTAATACAGGCTTATCCTCAAAGTCCTATGCCCAAAATTTAGGATATTACAAAATTGATTTTAAAAGGGATTTCCCTCATGTGAGGTTTTAGGAGCCTTCTCAAGTAAAAATCAATTATTTTTTTGTGTGAGATTATAGGAATCTCCTCAGGAAGTTTGGTCAAAGAGCCTTCCAAAAACCTTTCTTTATTCAATAGAAATAGAAGAGTTGTTTTCATAAAATAAAAAATACCAAACAAATAAAAAATCATTTTCTCAAATAAATTAAAGAAACTTTTTCCTTACAAAACACAAACAAAGTGGCACGCATTTCTACTTCAAACTATGTGGGCTTTGATTCTTTTAAAGGATACGTAGGTCTTAGGTTCTCTTCCTAGATCAAGCCCGATTTTGTAAATAAATATATTTTTCCTTATTTTTTTGTAATAAATGATTATTTTCTCTTTAGCTTTTATTTCATTTATTTTTCTAAATATTCTTTTTTATTTGGGTAATTATAATAAAATTAAAGGCCATATTCATTTTTAAATAATTGACTTAGGGTAACCGTTCTTATGAATAGATGTTGTGGGGTACCTAACACCTTCCCTACACACAATTGACTCCTGGACCCTATCAGGTTTTCTTTTTTCAAAAAAAAAGATTTCTAAAATTATCATTTTTTAAAGTTTGGTGGTGGCTCCATATTTTTCAAATTTCAGACACTACAAGGAACAAATACAAAAATTTAAAATTTAAAATAGTAAAATGCCCTAACGACATCTTATGGGAAAAAAGAAGAGTGGGTAAGGGGAATGGGAGGTAGGTGGCGGTGGTGGGGAGTGGAATTTAAGAGAGGTTGGTTCTATAAAGCTAACAAGAGGAGTAATGAGAAAAAGCTACCATGAGAGAAATGGTGACGAAGTTATGAAGAAATATATAAGGCTATTTATGTCATTTCTTTTTTATTTCAAAAAGGACAAATCAGGTACTGACACCTATTTGGGATTATGAATATTTTAAACATTTTATCCTTTATTTTTTTAAAGTTCTTTTTCAATAAATATTTTATCACTTATTGATGCAACTAAGCTTTTTCGTTGTAATTTCATAGAAAGAAGAACAATTAGAATTATCAACTTAGCTTTTTCTTTGTAATTTCGTAGAAAGAAGAACAATTAGAATTATCAATTAAAATGTAGTTCAAGATTAACTCAAATGATATGGGTGTGATGACAAATCAGTTGACATAATGCATAGAAGAAGAATAAAAAAGTAATTATTTTTATTATTAAAAACATTAATGTGCCTGTTGACGTTTTTCTTACCAGGTAAACATTTTTAATTCTATATTGTTAATGTATCAAACAAATTTTATATTGTTAATAAAATGTGTGTGTTGGGCTAGGTCAGACCAAATAAAAAAACGAAACGTGATTAGACCATGTTATAGGCCAGGAGCCCAGGCTTGATACCAAATGGGCCCAACCAATTGGCATAAATCCATCTTGTCCAATAAAGATGACTAAAACATTAAACAAAAAAAGAACAAAATCAATGGGTCATTTAATTATACAATTTATAGATAAGAAAAAAAATACTCATTAAGTCCTTTGAAATATCATTATCATAATTAACCAAAAAAAATGATAAGAATTTATATTTTTAAGTAAATAAAAAAAACTAATCAATAAAGATTGAGTTAATTATAGTTACCTAAATCTTTATAGGGAAACTTGCATTGTTTTCCAAGGTAGAGAAAATACGACTTAAAAGTCCCTTGAAATCTCCAATTTACAGGCAAGTCCGTAAGACTTTTGGGTAATATAATCCAATTATGAAAAGACCTAAACTTTTAATGAAATTGAGAAAAGGCACATAATTCAAAAGCCCTAATTCTACTTCTCTCTTCCGGGTAGCAATTCCGCTTCCTCTCTCCGTGGCAGCCTAGGTTGTCGCCACATCAAGGTGAGCTCGTCGCCTTCCTGTTTTGCTATCCACCGCTATTTAGGAAATGTTGGGCCTCTCTACCTAATAGCCTATTTCATCTCCCTATCAAGCTCAACTTGTCGCTGCAGGCATCACAAATTTTGGGAGCCCCATGCTAAAGAAAACCCATGAGAAGGTAGGAATATAATGTAGGATTGGGAATAGTCGTTTGAGTATTTAGGATACCCTTGTGTATATTTGTAAACTATTAAGGTTGACCTAGTTAAATGCAAAGCATTTGTAGTAGTTGTAGTTCCAATGTGTTTGGGTAGGTTTTTAAAGTTTGTGCTCAATTTTTCGGTTGAGTGTGTTCTGTTTCTACATCATAAATAGGAAGGAATCAACCTGAGGTGAAATTTTTGCGGGTTACAAAACTTAGTGGGTGTGACACCCTTATTTTTAAAGCTTCATTTCTATGGTTTTGGAATTTCTTTAGGAGGTGCTTGGTGACCTCTTGCCAGATGAAGTACTACCAGATTTCAAAACTAGACGTAGAAATGTGTAGAGGTAAGCGTAAGCTTTAATTTGAACATGTTATTTTGAGGTTTTGATAAGTTTTCTGAATTTTATGAGGGCTTAGGGTTTCTACCATCTTATAATTTTGAGGAAAATAATGCTTTAAATATGGTTATATGGTTATTTATGAGGATATTAGACTGTTTGATGCTTAAATTACAAATTGGTTGGTGGTTAGTTGCTGCCAATCTGGAACCAGATTGCTTGTAGAATGAATTTGATTGGGCAAATGTCATCTGATGGTTGTGATATATTCTAGAATGATAATAGACTTTATAAGCTGTAATTTGATTAATAATATATTGAATTTGGGTAATTACTTTAGGAGATATGAATTTTTAAAGTTTGAGGTTGAAACTAGAATTGATTCTGGAATAGAGTGGCAATTTGTGGAATTCTATATTTTTGTCATTACGAGTTGTAGCGGTTAATATTTTTCCTTTACAACGGACTTACAGAGCTTCAAATATGACTTTAAATCACTTGATTTGGAGTTTTGTAGATTAAGTTATGAGTTTTGGAAGTTCAGTCAAGAACAGAGGATTTCCTGGCCGCGGCCCAAATGGTTCTGACCTCTTTGGCCACGGCCAAATGATTCCTTGGCGGCAGCCAGGACCCCTATTTTAGCACTTCACATTTTTTGAATGGTTGTTGATTGGTCTAGCCTTTCCTAACCTTATAGCCATATGTTTGGGTCTTCAATAGCTACCAAAGGGACTCAAATAATAAATAAAATGTTCAAAACAAAGGATAAAAATGGGGATAGGTCAAGAATAACTTAGTTTACATTATGCCAAAAGTGTAGGACTAAGTAATGATGCACCAATCTTAAATTCTGATTATAGGGCCTAATAGATGTTCAGGATCTAAGACCTGCCAGAGCTTAAAGAGATAGTTGGACACCCTTTAGGGAAAGTAACCAGGTAGTAACTCTTTCTTTCATTTGTTATGCGATGCATTGCATGTTTGTGGTTTCGTCATGAGTTTTGGAAGCATTCTCAGTTTGCAAAGTCTTCGCTTGGGGGTTGTTGTGCAGGTGGACACCTCGGCCATGAAAATTACTGTTATACACGAGTGGAATCCCGAGGCCTGTTGCATGGTGAACACTTAAGGCAAAGTTATTTAAATACCTAGTGCTATGGTAATGTGACATGCTACACAATGTGTTTTAAATGCTGATTGCTATTTCCATGATATATGATGACTGTGTGGCATCCTCTGTATTCTTACATATATATAATTAAATGTCTGTTACTACTGAGATTCGTTTAAATCTCATTCTTTTTCTATAACCAATACAGCATAGGCTAGCAGCTCAAGGGGCAAGAAGGTAGGCTCGGACAACTAGAGGACAAAGTTGGGAGATTTTATCTTCTATTGGTTGTTTACTTTGGTATAGTATATGGTGTACATAACTTGGTAGACATAATGATTGTATAATGGTAGAAGCAGTAGTAACTAATGCTTAGGTATCTTGGTTGAATGTGTAACACCCCACATTTTATATTAACCAAATATATTATAATTATTTGAGAAATTCAATAAAATGGTGAATATTCATGAGTTTGGAATTTAAGAATTTTATAAATGTTCATATTCATGAGAAAATAGGCAAAATAATTATGGAATTAATTTGGGTAATTTAAAAGCCCAATATTAAGGTTCAAAAATGGAGAAATAATAGAGAAAATATTTGATCCAAAAATTAATGAAAATTGGCCAAACAAAAATAAGAAAAGAAATTAGATTAAAAAGGTAATGGCAAAATCGTAATTTTTTTTCAATTTAGCACAAAATTTATTATTTTCTGATTAATTGAGTTTAATTTCAATTAATTAAGGAAAATAAAGGAAAAATATATATTTGGAATATTTTGGTCAATTAAATATGAATTTATGAAAAATTTGAGTAAAAAGTGCAATTTTGACCAAGATTGGGACTTTATGTATGTACGTAACTTGAACAAGTTGTGAACCCAATTGAGACCAAAGGGTAGGATCCCTAGGAGTCTCCTACATATAGCATAAAGAAGTAAATATTGGTTGGGCTTAATGAACATGGTTACATGTACATAAGGATTTATGTACATAAGTTAATTTTTAAAATTTTGGAAAATGAAACAAATGAATAAAATAAGGTAAAATATATGATAAATATCATCATCTTCCTTCTTTCTTCAACATTTCACATCCAAACAGACCTAAAACAAGAGACAGAAATTTGAGAGCATTTAGAGAGAGAGAAAGGGAAGAAAACTCGCAAAGTAAGCCGATTTCTCTGATGATTTAGTACCTAGCGCTTATAACTATGATCCTAAGCTATTCTTCTATCCCCCTTAAAGTTGTTTGAAGCTCAAAATTTGGTGTGTGACAAGCTAGGGTTTTGGCCAACATTTGAAAAAGCTAGAAGGAGTTTGAGGTAATTTCTGAAACTTCAAACTTTGACTATTCTGGCTACTGTAGACAATTTAATCAGTGAAATTTTTTCGAATTGTTTTTGTTTCTAAATTTGGAAATTTAAGTGGCTTAAAGGTTATGCTACTAAAATCAGAACTAAATGGTGGTTGTAACCTAATGAATTAGTTGATAAAGTGATTAGGAGTATAAAGGAATACGTTTGCGGAGTTAGAATCGAAAAACCCCGATTTTTCCTAGAGTATTCCATTATTTTGGCAAGGGCTAAATCTTAGCGTTAGAGTTGAATTTTCAATGCTTTGATGATTTCATTGAGTTCAGGAGGGAAAATTAGGTGGGTTATAATTGGTCACTTTTTCAGAATAGCCTAAAAAAGCATAATTATGAAAACACCCCTAAAACTCTTAAATTAGGGCTGCCAAGGGCAATTTGGTAATTTAATAGTGAATTTGGTAATTCAGAGTCCATAAATGGATTTCTTGGGTTGAAATATGTTAGAATAGCCCATGTAAAAATTTCAGGAAAATGACGCCCGAGCTTGGGTCTCGAGGGCATTTTGGTAAATTTTCACTATAGGCTAATATAACCATAATAAACACTATAGAAGTGTCTAAAATGATATATGGATAGGTTTTAACCTATTTCTTGTACATTTGGTATTTCAAGACCGAATTGGGAGTCGTAACGTGGCACGCTTTACGAGACAAGTCACACAAGGCTGAAAAAGGCTTAGGTAGTAACTATTATCTCTCATATACTATTTGACTATTGATATTATACATGATACTATATTCTATGATATGAATAATGAACACACATTATCTAGATGTAGTGCGGGAAGTGTATATGTACCATCCGGTGGAAAGTGTATATGTACCACTCGGCCTAGTAAAGACCCAGCTATGATACACTGATATTACCTAGTTATAGTAGAGGACTCAGCTGAGGTACATGTATGGGTTTTAACTAAGTGTTTGGCTCTAAACTTTGTGCACACATACGGATTGGTGTGAATTTTCATTTTACATTATATGGTGTATTGCATATTTAATTCTCGCATTTTATATGTTTTATTATATGTTGCTAGTGAGATTATCTGGAATCTCATCCCTTTTTCTAAATAAAAAAGGTCTCAGCGGGTGTCAGCGGATCTAAAAGCAAGAACGTAGATACGAGAAACTGAAGGACACATTTCCCGAGATGAAGTTCGTGGTTATATAAAGTCTATCTTTGGAATATTTTAGACATTTTGTACATATTTGTAAATATTTTTGTATTATGCGCTATTAATGACTGTCTGTAAACGAACACTATTATCAATATAACTATAATTTTCTGTTTTCCTATGGAACTTGTTCATTATTGCCATGCGTATATCAAAATGGAAGTGAGTGTTGATAGAATGATGCTTCCATATGATAATGGATCACTAACCCAACGACAATATCAAGAGCGAAAGGCAGAGAGATGCTTGAAAACTCTGATACAAGAAATTAAGAAACGATGAGTTATGAAGAAGTTTCGAAATATTTTATGATAGTGTTCAAAAATTTTAAATTATTTAGAAAAATACACTCAACTATAGGTTTGAGTCCTGTCTTTAGATTGGGAATTGAAAGAGTCTTGAAAAGAATCTCGCTTAGTGGTTTGAATTTTCCGTGTAAAACTCATCAGATCAATCACGGAATATAAGGTGTTATAGGAACCACAACCAAAACAAATGCGTTGCATTTAACAAAGTTAACTTCAATTGTTCACAAATATAAACAAGGATATCATAAATACTCAAACACCCAGCCCTAATCCTACATTATTTTCCTACCTTCTTATAGGTTTTCTTTAGCTTAGAGCTCCCAAAATTTGAAGAAGAAGAACAAAATTTGTGATGGCCACAGTGACAAGTTGAGCTTGATGGGGTGACGAACTAAGGCTATCAGGGAGAGAGGTGCATCGTTCCCTTCCTTGATGGTGATAGACAAAGATACGAGACAATGATAAGCTTAACTTGATGGGGCGACAACCTAGGCTACCCAGGAAAGAGGAAGAGGAATTGCTATTGGGGAGAAAGAGCCTTTTCTCAGTTTCACTAAAGGGTATTTAGGTCTTTTCACAGTTGGATTATATTAGCCAAAAGTCCTATGGGACTTGCCTGCAAATTGGAGATTTCAAGGGGCCTTGAGTCATATTTTCTCTACCCTGGGGCCTCCATGCAATTGTCCCATGTTTATGTGACTTATATGCCATAAAGTGAAGGATTTAAGGGATTATTGGGTATGAGGGATTTGGAGAGGAAGGGAGGGGAGGGGAGGGGAGGGGAAAGTTTTATGACTTGGATTTAGAAAAAAAATTAGAGAAGTGGGGTTGAAAGCTTTTAATTAATTTTTCTTACTCTTTTATTTTACATCTTTATTTATTAAAATTTTATAACCATACTTATCTAATTTTTTAAAATCAAACTCATAAAAATTTTCCTTACCCTTCCTTTCCCTCTATTTCCCTCATGCCAAACAAACCCTAAATCTTAGTAGTAGGATAAGGTCCAAAGAAATATCTTTTTATTTGAGTAGTATGAAAATCTTGTTAGTAGGCAACTAAAATTATTTCTATTAGTGTTTGAAAGGTATGACTTACTTTAATTTTCTACTGGGAAAAAAAAGTCTTGCTTTAATTTTCACATTCAATTCAACTTAGCTAATTTTTATATATAATAAACAATTGTTAATAAAATACACAATTATTTTTTTATTCTAAAAATAGACATTTATTTTGAAACAAAAAATATGTAAAATGTTTAAATCAATAGTAAGGAGCAGTTGATAACACATATTTCTATGAATTCAAATCTCACTACAAATTTGAGGATATTATTACTTGGTAATTTTTAAGTACTTATGTAAGTATTCTTTGAGTCTTGAGGCATGACTAATGCCAGAAAGTTCTCATTACTTATAAGACTCCATCTTATGTACCACTTATCACTGATATTAATTAGAGTAGACTTTACGCAGTTCGGTGAGCAATACAGGAATAGCATAAATATACTGATATATTGATACATTAGGCTTGATTATATTACAGAAATTCCCAATAGCGTGTGTGAATAGCAATTATAGAACTTGACATAATAAAAGGTCTTCATATAACCAACGTCTTCACTCAATCTTGACCAATACCTTCAATTGCCGGTAAATACGATCATGCCCTCGAGCCATTGCCTAGTGCCGCAAACTTTAGACATTTATGGAAAGGGTGAGATTCAAATGAATCTCAGCAGTAACATACAATTGATCATATAAAATTTGAAAATTAGATATGCAATGCACCATATAATGTAAAATGAAAATCCATACTATATCGTGTGTGTACACAATGCTCAGGGCCAAATGACTATTTGGATCTCCTACTTGTCCTTGTACACTGTTGGGTCCTAGACCATAGCCAGGTAATATGCCCTAGGCACTGTGTTCATATCACAGAATATAGCAACATACAACTGAAAGAGGCAAGCTTCACCCAAGAGGGGGTGAATTGGGTGATGTTATAAATTTTTCGCTTAGTGTGGTGATATGAAAAATAGAGTAAATAGAGTAGAGTTAAGAAGATTGGAACACAGAGAGTTATACTGGTTCGGCCTAACAACCAGGCCTACGTCCAGTCCTCAGAGATCAAGATCTACTGAGATTTTCAATATTCCTCCAAGATTCAATGAGCTCTCAGAACGCCACAAAACAACTATTGTCCTTGAAAGGACTACGAGCAGAAATATTCTCTCACTAAGAAATTTCTCTCCCCCTTACGACAAGTCTTGCGTGCAGAAAAACAACCTATGATCTTTCCCACTTGCTTATGTATACAAGACTTATGAGTGGAAGATTTAACAAGGAATTATCTCAACTTCTTCTCTCGTAAGGAAATCTACCCTCTCAAGGTCCCAATACCTTGAGATCAAATGAAAGTAGAATTTGAATTGTATGAAGACTCTCTTACAGAGAAAATAAATGAACACTGAAGATCATTGTGTATACAGAGAAAAATTATGAAAAGTAAGGACTCGTGAATATGTTTGTGAATACTTGTGCTTTGGTCTCTTATTTTGATGATCTCTGAATCTCTGTATTTATAGATGTTTAGATTTTGCCCATTTGAATAATCATCGTTGAGGAGCGGGGCTTGTTACTGTGGAACGGCATACGCACGTTTGAAAACTTTAATGTAGTAGGTGTGTGTTTGTCGTAACGTTGTCTGCCATTGTTTGACTTCCTTCATGTCTGTTAATTTCAACGTTCATCCTCCTGTACCACACTTATAATATATTCAAAATGATATTAAATAATGATAATAAGTAATGACAAGATAAATAAATAATGTTAAACCATATTCAGATTGAACGTTGTGAGACTTGATATTTTGGTGATCTGGCAGAGCATCACTCGAGCATGAATGGCTCACTTCGAGTGATCTCCTTATTTTCCTTCATCTGCTTCAGTTATCGGGTTGTGCTTGCATAGGTTTTCAGAGAGATAAAATTTCACTCGCGAGTGATATGGAGTCTCACTCGAGCACAACTCCTTCTGCTCGAGTGATCCTGTACTTTGCACTGGGAGTTTCTCTTCTGGTTATCACTCGCACATTATTTTAACAAGAGTGAGATTTTGTACTCGTAAGTGATGTGGTCCCTCACTCGAGCACACATTCCTCTGCTCGAGTGAGACGCATATTCTCAAGGAATATGCTCTCAAAACTAACACTCGCATCAGGATTACAGAGAGATAAATTTATCACTCGTAGGTGATGTGGGTCCTCACTCAAGCACACACACTCCTGCTCGAGTGAGAAGAATATTCTAAGGTAATATACCGTTTATACAATCACTCACATCATAAATGGAGACGGATAGATTTTTCACCCGCAAGTGCTGATGTGTCACTCGAGTATATGAGGTTGTGCTCGAGCACACTTGCACTTCTCTAAACTTCTTGACTCTCGGCCAAACACTCACAGTCTCTTGCTCGAGTACTGAATGCTCATGCTCAAGCATTGATGTCTCTGCTCGAGTGCATTAAGAAAGAAATGATAATACTTGCTCTCGGCCAAGCACTCGCGGCCCTTCACTGCATGTGCTCGAGTGAGAATGGCTTCTCTGCTCGAGTGCAAACTCCAGTACTCGAGTGAATCAGTGAACATAACAGTGGCATGCCTCTCGGGTGAACACTTTCTGGCTTTCACTCGCACCTACTCGAGCACAGAAGGGATCTATGCTCGAGTGCAAAGCTCATGCTCGAGCACTCCAGTTCAATTTGACAGCAGACATCATAAAACATTCCTATATGCATTTGGTAACTTTGTAAATATTTCTTAAACTTATAAAAACATGATTTTTACACAACTGACTTTTTGTTATCATCAAAACTTGGGATCTAACATTCTCCCCCTTTTTGATGATGACAAAACCTTTGTGATGGAAGTTTAAGAAAGATTGATTTAAGATTGAAAATTCCAAATGCATATCAAGTTTTAGTTTCAAGTTCAAGTTTTCCTGCAATACTTCCTCTGGACACTTAACAACGAAGATAAGCATAGTATGAGGCAAATAACTTAATAACTCAAAATAACTTGAAACATGAAAATAGTCATTAATATTAAACTTGAATTCAAATTTTTACTAAGTCAATAACATAATAACCCAAAATCCAAAATAACATCAAATCCTACCCCATACAGAAAATCTACCCAAACACCCCAATACATCCCACACAGAAGCTCAACTCAGAATCATCACACATCCTTATTCTCCCCCATTATGTCAATATCAGAAGGGGGAACAAATGAAACCATGGCAGTGAGAGGGTCAATTGGTGGAGATGATGGCTGTGGTACAGAGGATGAGGGAGGTAGTGAAGGTGACCGATCATATGTGATGTCAACATTGGAATCTGGATCGGTGAAGAGTACATGTGTCTGTGGTATAGAGGTATGAGTGGTCTCAGGTGGCACCCCTGAAGATGAAGAGGGGAAATGAGAGTGCAGGAAGATCTCCATATTTGTTATCCTCTGTGACATCTCATCCTGAGTCTTAAACATCAGGTCAAAGTTAATATTGGCCTCGTCTACCAACTTGATGACCTGTGCCTCCATCTTTTCCACAAGCTTCTCATACTCAGTCACTAACTCCTTCTTCAAACTTGATACAGCTTGATTGATTGCCTCAGTTACATGGTTGGAAAGAGAGGCATTAAGAAAAGAAAGAGGAGGAATAGGACCTTGAGCAGATGATTGTGCCTCATCGCCTCTGGATGGAGTGGCTTCCCTCTTGGATGTGGCTTTGGTTTGACTCACCGGAAGATTAATCCCCATGTGAGTTAACTGAGTCTTACCAAACCTTGAGATAAGAACCCTTTCAGTTCCTTCCAAATACCATATCTTGTTTTTCATCAGAATGAAGGATACAAGCTGTGGGTATGGTATGGTTGCGGATTTTGATGAACAAAATCGAAATCTTCTCATCTCGTTGAAGATAATCTCCCCCACATTCCTTTGTTACCCGGCAATTAAAGAGGCCAACATATAGTAATCCTTTTGAGCAAAATGAGTAAAATTTTTGGACTTATTAACTATGCTCCGGGAATATATGTAATGAAGGACTCTATGAGAATCAGGCATATCAATGGGTTTAAAATTGAGAGGGCCTATGGGGTCTTTTGGTCTCAAAATTTTGAAAGCTTCATTGGCAGAGAAAGAGGGTGGATCAGGAGGTGGTGCAACATACCCAAGTAAGTCATTTATGATCTTAGCAGATATCATAATAAACTTTCCTCTAACAGTTGTCGATACTGCTTCCTCAAGCAATTCACCAGATCTAGACTTAATATTATGGGACCTCATGTTGCAATAAAATGTTTTCACAACAGTGGGAGAATATGGTATATGGATATTTAGCCAGGGAGCATAGTATTGAAGATAAGGATATAAATCCAAATGACAATTATTCTTCAAGTAATCCAAATCCACATACACAACTGGACAAAAATGCCTATGAATAAATTCATCATCAAATACCTTCTAAGACAGTGCCTTTAGTTCCTCAACAATAAATCCCTCAGGAGGACTGGTGATGTGATCATCCACTGGTGCTTGTGAGGCAGAAGGTGCTCCTGAAGCAGAGGCGCTTGATTGCCTAACTTGGTGTGAACTTGAAACACCGGCTTGAGAAGCGATCTTTCCAACTATCTTGTCAAGTTTGGACTTCTCCAATGCTTCCCGGAGTTGTTTGTTGAATAAATCACCAGAGGAAGAAGATGATTGTTGGGGTTACTCTGTTTCCTTTTTCTTCCCTTTTCCTTGAACCTTCTTGGATTGAGACCGGGTAACTATAGGTTCCTTGAACACCACACCCTTTGGCTTCTTTTGAGGAGGTTGATCTTTCTTTGCAATTTGAGGCTTTGGGTGAGGTTTCTTAACCGGAGTCCTCTTTTTGGTCTTGGGTTTAGGAGGAGGTGATGGTGAGGAAGAGATTTTGGGAGAGGGAGGTGTTGGTTCTGGGGTACCAGATGCACTGGCAGCAGAATGAGTAGGAGAAGGAGAGTGAGATCTTTGAGAGATAGAGGGCATTTTGGTTCTTGCCATTGTAGAGAAAGTGAAAGAGAAGCAAGAACTCACAGATTTTTGAAAGTGAAGAGAGAAGCAAACTGAGATTAGGGCTCGAATGAGAAATGCAGAGGGTAAGAATCACCTTTTATAGAAGATTAAAGAGTTGTAACGGTGATTTGAAGCAAGTGGATGCGATTGATTAAAGAGAAACGGTTGGAGGTGAAGAGTTGTGACCTTCGAGTGACGAGACACCTCGAGTGCGATCAGGAAGTACGACGTTCTGAGCTTCCGTGTAACTGATATAAGTGACCGTGCTCGAGCATAAACCCTAGTGCTCGAGTGATGTTCATACTGTGCTCAAGTGTGTTCTATCTGTGCTCGAGTGATATTCTGGAAAATTTAAGAAAACATGTAAAAACGTACCTGGATTATGGATTTCTTGCTATATTTTGTATCTTTGAACTCAAATCCTCCAAAATCATTTGTGTAACCATGATTTGGATAGCTTTTGGAAAGAAATTCTTTCTCTCCACTCGAGCAGATACTCTTCACTTCAAGCATGTTCATATCATGCTCGAGTGAGAGTCCTTCATGCTCGAGTGAGTTCAACTCTCACTATTGCTTTTGAGATAGACTCTTGGTATTCTTGTTTCCTTTGTTAACCTCTATTTTACATATCAAGAAGCAGAGTATTTTTAACAGTGCTGTGCTCGAGCAGAACTACTTGTGCTCGAGTGAAGCAGCTTATCACTCGAGCATACACCCTCTGTGCTCGAGTGATAGACCTGCAAAATGAATTTTAATGCTCCGATGCCAAAGTTAGTATGGTTATCATAAAAAAAAACATTTAATTAAGATATTTAACAAGAAAACTTACAACTCATTAGGATTAACCATTCCCAATTCTCTTCGAATATATAGGAATTGATCTTTTGCTATTGGTTTTGTGAAAATATCCGCAAGTTGAAGATGAGTTGGTATAAATTCCACTTTGACATCCTTCTTTTGGACATGATCTCGAATGAAATGATGTCAAATGTCTATGTGTTTGGTCCTTGAATGTTGTACAGGATTCTTGGCCAAGCTTATAGTACTCATGTTGTCACAATAAATTGGAATCTCATTTAAGTATATCCCCAAATCTTGAAGTTGTTGTTTCAACCATAATACTTGAGAACAACAACTTGCTAAAGCTATATATTCAGCTTCAGTTGAGGATAATGAAACTGTGTTCTGCTTTTTGCTGAACCACGATACTAGAGATCCTCCAAGAAATTGACATTGACCACTGGTACTTTTTCTGTCAGTTTTATATCCTCCGTGATCTGAATCTGAATAAGCTATTAAATGCTCGTTTCCTCTTTTCGGATACCAAAGACCAAGCTCTAAAGTATTCCTAGATATTTGAAGATTCTTTTTACTGTCTCTGCATGTGATACCTTAGGAGCGGATTGATACCTTGCACACATTCCCACGCTGAACTGTATATCTGGCCTACTTACTGTGAGATAGAGTAATGAGCCAATCATTCCTCTATACTTAGTAATGTTGAAGCTAGGACCTTTTACATCAGCATCCAACAATGTTGTAGAACTCATTGGAGTATCAGCTCCATTAGTATTATCTAATCCATATTTCTTTAACAACTCTTTCAAATACTTTGTCTAAGATACAAATATACCATTCTTCTTTTGTTTGATTTGAAGTCCAAGAAAAAAGTTCAATTCTCCCATCATGGACATTTCAAATTCTCCCTGCATAATCTTAGAGAATTCTTGACACATAGATTCGTTAGTGGCACCGAAAATAATATCATCAACATAAATTTGAACAATTAGAATATCATTTTTGTTATGTTTGATGAAAAGAGTTGTATCGAATTTACCTCTGACAAAACTTTGATCAAGAAGAAATTTACTTAATCTTACATACCAAGCTCTAGGTGCTTGTTTCAAACCATATAAAGCTTTCTTAAGTTTGAAGACATGATCAAGTTTTGTTTCATCTTCGAAACCAGGAGGCTGTTCTACATATACTTCCTCTATAATATAACCATTTAGAAAAGCACTTTTCACATCCATTTGATAAAGTTTAAAACCTTTAATGCATGCAAAGGCTAGAAGTACTTATATTGCTTCCAATCTTGCCACTGGAGCATATGTTTCCTCATAATCAATACCTTCTTCTTGATTATAGCCTTTGGCAACCAATCTTGCTTTGTTTCTCACAATGATTGCTGATTCATCAAGTTTGTTTTTGAAAACCCATTTGGTCCCTATAACCGTATGATCTTTAGGTCGAGGAACCAAATCCCAAACTTGATTTATTTGAAACTAATTTAGTTCTTCTTGCATAGCAATCACCCAATCATTGTCAGATAAAGCTTCTTCTATATTAAAAGGTTCAATTTCAGAAATAAAAGCAGAGAAAGTTACCTCATTTAGGATTCTATTTCTGGTTTTGACACCTTTATGAACATCTCCTATAACTTGATCAATTGGATGATCTTTCATATGTCTCCATGCTTTTGGTTGAGCATGGTCATCGACATCTTCTAAATTTTAAAAATCATTTGTTTCAAGGTCATCTTGTTTTGAAATAGATTTGTTTCAAGTTCATCAAACACAACATGAATAGATTCTTCAACAGTACATGTTCTTTTATTGAAAACTCTATAAGCCTTACTCCTATTAGAATATCCTAAAAATATAACTTCATCAGACTTTGAATCAAATTTACCCAAGTTTTCTTTACCATTGTTGTGAATGAAACACTTACACCCGAAGATATGTAGATAAGCAAGATTTGGCTTTCTTCCTTTGTAAAGTTCATATGGCGTCTTTCCAAGTGATTTGCGAATATATGCTCATTTTGAGATGTAGCATGCAGTACTCATTGCATCTGCCCAGAACACTTGTGACATTTCTTTTTCATTAAGTATTGCTCTTGCCATTTCTGTAAGAACTCTGTTCTTTCTTTCCACTACTCTATTTTGTTGAGGTGTTCTAGGAGTGGAGAAGTTATGATCGATTCCTTCGTTGTTGCAGTAGTTTTCAAATAATTGATTATCAAATTCTCCTCCATGGTTTGTTCTAATAGAAACAATAGAAATACCTTTCTCATTTTGAACCTTTTTGGCAAACATAATAAATTCAGAAAAAGTTTCATCTTTTGAAGCAATAAATATAGTCCATGTATATCTTGTAAAGTCATCGACAATTACTAACGTATATAAATTTCCTCCAAAACTTTTTACTCTTGCAGGTCCTACCAAATCCATATGAAGTAATTGTAAAGGTTTTGAAGTACAAATCTCATTCTTTGTTTTAAAAGAGGATTTCATTTGTTTGCCTTTTTGACATGCTTCACAAATCATATTATCTTTGAATTTTAGTTTGGGAAGACAAAAAACTAAATCTTTTCTAATCAATTTGTCAAGTTGATTCATATTGACATGAGCCAGAAGCTTTGCCATAACCAACTTTCCTCTGATCGGCTAAGAAAATAATTTTCAGAAGAATTTGAATTTAAATCAATAGTATAACAATTACCGTCCCTTTGAGCTCAGATCTTTGCCTTAATAGATTCTTTGTTTAGTGGTAGATCTTTCTTGTTCACTATCAAGCATTCTTTTGAGTCAAAAATCACCCAGTTATCTTTGTCAGTGCTTTGACTTACGCTCAGGAGGTTGTGTCATAATCCCTCAACATAATATACTCCGTTGATTTGAACACCATCGGATTTTCCCACTTCACCAATTCCAGCAATACGTCCAGATTGATTACCTCCAAATGTTACCTTCCCTCCTTCTCTGGTTTCCAGCATGGTGAACATATTTTTGTCACCAGTCATGTGTCTCGATCATCCACTATCAATATACCATTTGTTCGCTCGAGATGCTTTGAGACATACCTAGAATAAGGTGATCAAGTTTTAGGTACCCACTCTTTCTTGGGTCCTTTGTGGTTAGTTCGAGATGTATGTGTCCCTTTTGGAACCCATTTATATGTTCCAATAACTTGTCCCTTTTTGAAATAACATGATGAAGTATAATGTCCTTTCCTATTACAATAACTACATGATGCAAAGGGATTTGATGTATGCACATAATTCCTGAAATATTTAAGATATGTTTTACTACTATTCTTCTTATATCTTCTATTCTTATCATGAGCAGATTTATATCCAATTCCAGATTTATCAAATGAAACTTTCTGAGAATTTAAAATGACCTTAAGAGTTTCACTTCCCTTAGTAAATTTTTCAACAATTTTTGTTAGATCATTTATTTTCTTATCTTTCTCATTACACATTTCACATGATGATATGACAGTATTTTCTAATTCTTTTACTTTCTTCTTATAGCTAACCATTTCTTTAGCAACTTTAATGAACTCTTTATGCAATGCATTATATTTAGATAGTAATTCATCATAAGTAGGTTCAGAATCACTTACCTCAGAGTCTGATTCTTCTTCCCTGGCTACCAAGCACAGATTTGCTACTTCGTCATTCACGAACTATCACCCCATATAGATGATATATATGCTTTCTTTTTCTGCTTCTTTTTGTCTTTGTTTCTGAAGCATTCAGATTTGATGTGTCCAGGTTTCCCACATTCATAGCATACTATCTGTTGTTCTTTATTTTCTCTCTTGCTTGGTCCACCTTGATAATTTTTGAAGTTCTTTTGACCTCTTCTGTAGAATCTCTTGAATTTTCTCACGATCATTCCCATTTCATCATCATTAGGGACATCTTCATTCTCAGAAGATTCTTTTTCTTCTTTAATAGCTTTAAGTGCAACTCCTTTTTTCTTTTTATCATCAAACTCTTCAAGTTCCTTTTTGAACCTCAACTTTCCTTTATACTCGGAAAGACTCCCAAAGAGAGCAGCTATGGATCTCATAGATTCTCCTTTAGCTTCTTTGATAGCTGTCACCTTTGCTTCCCATTCTTTTGTAAGAATATTAAGAATCTTTCTTACCTGGGAATTTTGATTAAACGATTTTCTAAGAGCAGATAATTGATTAACAAGATGAGTATACCTAAGTTCGAATTCTGATATACCTTCTCCAGGTTTCATACGAAATAGATCATACTCTGTAATTAGAGTATTGACTCTATTTTCTTTGATTCCGGATGTACCTTCGTGAGCAATTTCAAGAGCATCCCACATATCTTTGGCAGTTGGTAGAGTACATATTCGAAAATATTTTTTTTGACTAAGAGCACTCTGTATCATTAAAATAGCTTTACTATTTAATGTTACTAACCTTTTATCATTCTCGTCAAACTCATATGGGCTCTTCTTAACGGCTCTATCTTCAATTTTCTTCATTGGAACATAGTCACCATCTTGTATAACATTCCACAAGCCATACTCGTTAGCCATCACGAACACTCTGAATTTAGCTTTCCAGAATGAAAAATGTTCTCCAGCAAAACCAGGAGGTCTAGTGATTGAAGCTCCGTCTGGAAGAATATTTTCACCCATTGTTGCCATTTATCAAATCCTTCTCAAGCTGTTAGGCTCTTCAGAGAAGACCTTGCTCTGATACCAAATGAAAGAGGCAAGCTTCACCCAATAGGGGGTGAATTGGGTGATGTTATAAATTTTTTGCTTAGTGTGGTGATATGAAAAATAGAGTAAATAGAGTAGAGTTAAGAAGATTTGAACATAGAGAGTTATACTGGTTCGGCCTAACAACCAGGCCTGCGTCCAGTCCTCAAAGATAGAGATCTACTGAGATTTTCAATATTCCTCTAAGATTCAATGGGCTCTCAGAACGCCACAAAACAACTATTGTCCTTGAAAGGACTACGAGCAGGAATATTCTCTCACTAAGAAATTTCTCTCCCCCTTACGACAAGTCTTACGTGCAGAAAAACAACCTAAGATCTTTCCTACTTGCTTATGTATACAAGACTTATGAGTGGAAGATTTAACAAGGAATTCTCTCAACTGCTTCTCTCGTAAGGAAATCTACCCTCTCAAGGTCCCAATACCTTGAGATCAAATGAAAGTAGAATTTGAATTGTATGAAGACTCTCTTACAGAGAAAATAAATGAACACTGAAGATCATTGTGTATACAGAGAAAAATTATGAAAAGTAAGGACTCATAAATATATTTGTGAATACTTGTGCTTTGGTCTCTTATTTTGATGATCTCTGAATCTCTGTATTTATAGATGTTTATATTTTGCCCGTTTAAATAATCATCGTTGAGGAGCGGGGCTTGTTACTGTGGAACGACATGCGCACGTTTGAAAACTTTAATGTAGTAGGTGTGTGTTTTTTGTAACGTTGTCTGCCATTGTTTGACTTCCTTCATGTCTGTTAATTTCAACGTTCATCCTCCTGTATCACACTTATAATACATTTAAAATGATGTTAAATAATGATGATAAGTAATGACAAGATAAATAAATAATGTTAAACCATATTCGGATTGAACGTTGTGAGACTTGATATTTTGGTGATCTGGTAGAGCATCACTCAAGCATGAATGGCTCACTTTGAGTGATCTCCTTATTTTCCTTCATCTGCTTCAATTATCGGGTTGTGCTTGCATAGGTTTTCAGAGAGATAAAATTTCACTCGCGAGTGATATGGAGTCTCACTTGAGCACAACTCCTTCTGCTCGAGTGATCCTGTACTTTGCACTGGGAGTTTCTGTTCTGGTTATCACTCACACATTATTTTAACAAGAGTGAGATTTTGTACTCGTAAGTGATGTGGTCCCTCACTCGAGCACACATTCCTCTGCTCGAGTGAGACGCATATTCTCAAGGAATATGCTCTCAAAACTAACACTCACATCAGGATTACAGAGAGATAAATTTATCACTCGCAGGTGAAGTGGGTCCTCACTCAAGCACACACACTCCTGCTCGAGTGAGAAGAATATTCTCAGGTAATATACCGTTTATACAATCACTCACATCAGAAATAGAGAGGGATAGATTTTTCACCCGCAAGTGCTGATGTGTCACTCGAGCATATGAGGTTGTGCTCGAGCACACTTGCACTTCTCTGAACTTCTTGACTCTCGGCCAAACACTCGCAGTCTCTTGCTCGAGTACTGAATGCTCATGCTTAAGCATTGATGTCTCTGCTCGAGTGCATTAAGAAAGAAATGATAATACTTGCTCTCGGCCAAGCACTCGCGGCCCTTCACTCGCATGTGCTCGAGTGAGAATGGCTTCTCTGCTCGAGTGCAAACTCCAGTGCTCAAGTGAATCAGTGAAAATAACAGTGGCATGCCTCTCGGGTGAACACTTTTTGGCTTTCACTCGCACCTACTCGAGCACAGAAGGGATCTATGCTCGAGTGCAAAGCTCATGCTCGAGCACTCCAGTTCAATTTGACAGCAGACATCAGAAAACATTCCTATATGCATTTGGTAACTTTGTAAACGTTACTTAAACTTATAAAAACATGATTTGCACACAATTGAATTTTTGTTATCATCAAAACATAGGATCTAACAACAACATATCAACATTCACATAGTGTATGAGAGATAGAGTTACTACCTTAAACTCCTTTTGTTTGAAAACTGTTCCTTGAATTTTGTTCCAATGGCTCGGGCTATCAATCCGGTCCTAAAATTTCAAATGTACAAAATTAAGTTAATACCCATTCAAGTACTAGTTTAAATCTTTTAGACTCATTTTGTTGGTTATCTTAGCTTAAAACTACGAAATGACCAAAATACCCCAGGGACTCGGTCTAAGTCCCTTTGTACCTGGTCTAACTGTATTTTTTCAAATATTATGACCTGTGCTATTCCTACATTACCTAAGGAATCCATTTTTAACTTCAGAATTACCAAATTCACTGCCAAAAGATGAAAATTCCCTCAACAGCCCCTAACTTAAGGTTTTAGGGGTAATTTTGCCATTTCACATTCCAATGCTTTTTACACTTCTTGATCAACATGAACCCTACACAATTTTTTCTTTTGAATCCAAGAACCATTAGATTAATAAAAATCCAGCTCCTTCTCCTAGTTTCAGGGCTAGCTGAAACTTGCTTCATGAAAAGGGAAAATGTGATTTCTTGTTTTAACCTTTAAAACTCCTTCCTTTTTACTCATAATAAGATGAGTAACCATTTAAATACCATTTGAACATGATTTGTAGAAATTTAGATAGCATAACCCCTTAGGGTTTCGTAATCCCAAATTTACAAAAACAACCAAACAATCCATAAATCAAGCCAATAACCACCACAACAATAACATAATATCAAGAGAAGGAAGATTCTTGAGGTTACCTCTTAATCCTCAAACTTTCTCTATCTAGGCGTCTCCTTGTCTCTGCTCAACCTTGAAGATTTGCTTGGTACACATGGTATTTCATGGAAATCAAAAGTTTAAAGGAGCTATTGCACAAGCTAGGAAGTTTAATCTCTTGGAAACAAAAAGCTTACATTTGATTTTGCTCCTCCTTCTCTCTAGTTTCTCTAAGTCTCCAAGCTTCTCTCTCTCTTTATTCTTGGTGTGCTTGGTAAAAATGAGAAGAAAAGATGAAGGCTTGGCTTCATAAAATATCTCTCCATCTTTCTTTTTAAATAAATAATTAATTATGGGTTTATGACATAAGTGTGTACTTGTCCTTTTCTCCTTCTAAGTATATCATAAACCTTCCATTACAATTGAGCTAATTTTGCTTCATCTTCCCTTGGCCCAAAGACACCACTTAGGGTCCTAGTTGCACCAATTGGGCTTCCTTCAATTATCTTAACCAAATGCCCAAAATATATTATTCTATGCTAAATTTTACTTTTGACTTTCAACCTTTATCCAAAACATAATCATAAATATCAAAGAAATATTTTCCCTTTATTTCCAGCCTATTTGGATGAAAATGAGTATGTGAGCTGAAGAAAATAATTTTCTTTGGCTTACTATGGAAAATTACCATTTGCCCATACATTTTGTAATTTTTGCCCAAAACTGGAAGCATTTTCATCCAACTTTGAAAATTCATAACTTTATTTGCAGAACTTTAATTGAAGTGATTCTAAAGGCCATGAAACCTTTAATAAGTCTAGTTTTAAGGAAAAACATAAGCTTTGGCCAATTGCAAGCTCAACAATTCCATAATTTAAATCTTTGGATACTATTCCAAAAATTGGCCATTTTCATTAGGTAAAATTAAAAAATTCACAACTATTTGTGTATAGCTCCAAATAATTCATATGACCTATCAATTTAAAGCTTGGTAAGTCTACCTTTACCCTATAAAATTTCATAGGCATTGGTCATCATTTGCCTAATTAAAAATGTCACACAAGATTGCTACACAAGGAAACTCACTGGCAGCAAATAGAATTGTTTACACTATGTTTTAAACATACTCATGTTGTGTGTGACCACTAGTTGGAGTATTTATCATTTTATATACATCACCATTAACCATTTTATTCCATTAAATATCTCATTACATAAAAGGAATGTTGATGATAAAAATTGGGGTGTTACATTGCTCACCTCACCTCAATTTCTATTTATAAAAACGGTTTATATATCAATTTCTTTTACCTAATTGACTAGGTCAAGTAATATGAGATAGTTTTATGGTGTGATTGTTGAAAATTATACTCTAGCGTCCAATCATTGCACTTTGAACAATGATTTTCTCCATTTTGTTATTATATTATTCACATATTCACTGTGATAACTGTATCTTGGGATGAATCATAAAGATTGTGCTAAAAGTCCCTAGTCGGTCATCTATGCAGGAGTAAAGATGAAGTAAGACCAGTATGATTTTGATAAGGTATAGAGATACAAATCAAGGTCTTAGGCACTTGTAAGAGTACAAGGTGCTGGACCGACTCACTATGAGAAAGCTTCATGGATCAAGTCATAAGCTTATCTCATGTATAACCACATCACTATGCCCTTCGATCTGAGATCATCATGGATCCATACATGAGAGTCGCTAAGCTTTGACCTAGTAAGAAGTCACCTTTGACCAAGTGATAAAAAAGGCTACAATCAAGCTTGGTGGTTTTCATGCAAAGGAATGTGAATGGTCAAGATGAAATTTGTCCCTCACATTAGTAGAGAGATATTACTGGGCCCCTCAATTATTGAATTTGAGAAATATATGGTCATACTATGATGGAAAGGAGTTTCCATTTCTATTGTCAAACTACTCATAATCGAGAAAGTAATGATCATGAACATTAGGATGACATTATCCGTGCCTTATCCTTGGCTGAAATATCATGTGACAAAAGGGACATGACATGTTTGTATGACAAGTTGCATCATGTTAACAATCTTAATATGAAATGGGTAGTCATAATGTCTTGCTAGAGGCTGCTTGCAACTTGTAGGTTAGTACAATTATTGGCCACTGCCAACTCTGTATGGGTCTACAGGGTTGTAAAGCCCTACCTTACATACCACATAGCATTGATATTAATCAAAGTATTGGAGCACAGTTCGGTGAGCAATATAGGAATATTGTGAATATATTGATGTATTAATACAAGGTACTTGATTACATTACTGGTTTTCCCTATAGGGTTTGATACATAATACTTACAGACCTCCAGATATTAAAAGGTCTTCAGATAACCAACGTCTTCCCCTCTATCTTGATTGGAACTTTCAATTACAGGAAAATACAGTCATGCCCTTAGAGCCGTTTTATGCTACTGCAACCTTAATACATTTATGGAAAGGGTGAGATTCAAGAGAATCTTAGTAGTAACATATAGTTGTTCATGTAAAATGTGAAAAGTAAATATGTCATGGCCCATGTTATGAACAAATTAATTAATAATATCATGGTATGCATACATGAGTAGGGCTCAATCCCCACTACCTGTACACCTTGGTTGGATTGTTAGTCAACAACTAGGTAAAAGTGCCCTTCTCCCACTAACTGCCCCTTCTCGGCAAAACCATGTTGATTAATTAAAATACAAATAATACCATATATAAACATATAGATAGTGGCATAATGTATAAAGGATAAAGTTACTACCTCGACCTGTTTTTAACTTGTGTGATGTTCCTCGAACTTTATGCAATGGCTTAGGCTATCAATCCCATCCTAAAATTTCAAATATACAAGAATTAGGTTAAAACCGATTGATATACTATTTTAGAAACTTCCAAAGTATTTTTATGGGTTATGTTAGTCCAAAGTTGAAAATTACCAAAATGCCCTTGGGGACCCAGTCCAACTCCGATTTACTCTATCCGACTGTACTTTTCTAGAAATTTTGTCCCAGGCTATTCCTACACAGTTTTGCATGTAGAATCTATTTTGACCTTAGTTTTCACAAAATCACTACCAAATCACAGTTTTGCCCTTGACAACCCTTATTTAGGGTTTTGGGGGTATTTTGGTAATTTCACTTTTTAGGACTTTTCTGAAAAAGTGTTCAATCAACATCAACCTTACACAATTTTACCTCCTGAACATAATGGAATCATTAGATTTATGAAAATCCAGTTCCTTCCCCCTAATTCTGTCTTGGCCAAAACCTAGAGAAATAAAAGGGAAAATTGGGTTTTTAAATTATAACACCAAAAGCTTGCTTCTTTTTACTCATAATCACTTGATTAACCATTTAAATACCTAATATCTAAGATTTGAGAAAATTTGGGCAGCATAATCCCTTAGGGTTTACATTTCCCAAATTTACAAAAATTAACCAATAACCACAAATCAACCAGAACATCACCAACAACATCAACAAAACCAAGATTTAAGGTTTTTGTAGTTACCTTATGATTTCTCTTCCTCTCTCTCTCTAGCCAAACACACTCTTCTCTCTCTCCTTGAGATTAGCTTGCTAAACATGTAGATTTATGGAAAAGAGAAGCTTAGAGAATGAGCTACACAAATTATAAGCTAAATCACCAAGAACGATCAAGACTTACCTTCCAATTTTCTCCTCCTTCTTTCTAGAATTCTTGAGCTCAAACTCTCTCTCTTTCTATTACTTGAGTTGGCCAAATGAGAAGAAAGATGAAGCAAAGAGACTCATAAATATCTCTCTTATTTTCCCTTAATTAAATTAATACCAAAAATCCAATTTTATGACATAAGTGTACTTGGGCTTTATCTACAACCTAACGATGTCATAAGCTTCAATTAAAGTGAAACTAATCCCTTCCTCCTCTACTTGGCCCAAGCTCACGCCTAAGAGCCCCCTCCATGCACACAACTGGGTTTTTATTCCATTACTCAAACTACATCTACAAAGTAATCATATTTTATTTCAATTCCTCATGTGCTCAACTTTTATAATTTCATATTTAATTCCCTTGGCTTCTTGAATAAGCCATTTCCACCTCTTTTAATATTGTTGTCAAAAAATATCCACCAATAAAGGGAAAATATAGGCTTGTACTTAGTTCCACAATTTACATAATTGCCATTACATTTTTATCCCCAAATTTGTAATAGTTGGCATCTTGGTAGATTTTCTGACCAAAACTTGAAAAAACATAACTTTATTTGTAGAACTTTAATTTAAGTGATTGTAAAGGCTATGAAACCCTTATTGAGTCTAGTTTCAAGAAAAAATATAACCTTTGACCAACTAAAAGTTTAAACGTCCCAAAAATTCCATCTTTCGATGCTGCCATAGAAACTTTTCAGTTTTACTAGGTAAACTTCAAAAATTCATAACTCCTTGTGTATAACTCCAAATAATTCATATAACATATGAAATTTAATCTTAGGATGTCTGCTTTCATATTGTAAAATTTCATAATTTTTGCTTTTAATTTGGTCATCCAACATCACATGATAAACTCATTACCTCACATGAAATTTCACTAGCAACACTATTCTCATTTCAAATTGTTAGTGTTTAATTCCTGTGATCAAGAATTTATAGCCAAAGTCTATTCGAAGTACATCAATATTTCCTATTTTATTCCCTTTAATACCCCAAAGATATAACAAATATTAGGAAATAGATTTGGGATACTTGCTAAGCCGGAGCTTAGCAGTCCACTTAATTGAAACTTTTTCTTAAGCCTCCAATCCTAAAATTTGAGATATTACAAGAGTTGCATACAAGAATAGGCCAACATGAGCTATAATGTGTAGGTTCCTTGAATCTAAGATGTCTCTAAGTTTCAATGAATACAATGTTTAATCTAAGAGGGATGAATTTTACACACACACACACACACATGCATGATATAAAATTTGTGAAAAGAATAATAATAATAATATTATTATTATATAGTGTTAGTTTCATATTCAATTTTATTTAATAAATTAAATGATTAACATTGATAGAAGTATAATATCTCATATTTAATTTATAAAAAATAAATTAAATATATTTTCATTGACACTTTATTCAGATTAAATAAATAGGTTAAATTAAAACTATTAGATAGATTTAATTAAACCAAATTTATTTAATTAGATGATCAAAACAATTAAGTGTTAATTGATTTCAAAATGAATTAAGATTAATTTTGAAGATCCAATCTAGACCTTATTAGTTTTAAAAACAAAGGGGTAGGATAATCCTAGTACGGATGAGAAATAACAAGCTGTAAGAAAACCCTAGGGAGACATTGGAGGTGCTAGCATGCAATCCGTATTGGAGTCATATTCATGTGGATACCGGTAGAAGGAGCTTATCTAAGGTGTTGGCTCCTTGAGATCTAAAACCAAAACGCATAAGGTACGATTCTTTTTAACTTGATTTAAATGCCATTGATAGATCTGTAATTGGAATTGGTGAACTTTTGCAATTTTAAATTTCCACTGTGCCTGCAAATCTCAACAATAGTCAAATCCTTTTATATAGAAAGGAAGGCGAAGGTGCAGATCTAACAATGAACTCTTTTGCTGTGAGAACCCAACACAATTATTTTTTGTTGGGTCCAAAAGCAGACATAAACATTTTTTAAGGTAGCATATATGGCAACGCCATTAACCCTAGTTAACTTCCATTACTTCTTACACTTTAGGTCCTATCACTATTCTCACTTTCTATTATTTTAATATATTTTTAAAATTATGTGCCTTTTTTAATAGAAAAAATATAACTTAGACCTTACAGAAGCAACTATATTCCAGTTAACTCTAAAAGATTTTGAAATTTCATTATACCCTTGTAGTTTAAAATGAAATTAAGTTTTGTGGGTGAAAAACAGATAATGCCATTACTTTATTTTTTTTTCATATGAGCATTTGTAAGACAAATATAGGCATTTAAAACACAAATAAATGGATTCAAAGAAAACCAAGAAGTTAACAAGAATAGTTTGGCCATTCATAAGACAAATAAGAGAATTCACAATGCAAATAAAGATATTTACAAGGCAAATAAAGAGATTCAAAAGAATCCAGGGAGTTATAAAATGTTGGTCATTCATAAGACAAATAACGGAATTTACAAGATAAATATATGCATTCACAGCACAAATAAGGGAATTCAAAAAATAAAATAAGGGCATCATTGTCTTTTCACTCTCAAACCTTAATTTCATTTTGACCTAATGAGTATAGTGAAATTTCAAAGTCTTTTAGGATTGGTTGAAATAAAATTGCTTCCATGAGGTGTAAGAGATATTTTCCATTAAAAAATGCATATATTTCTAAAAATATATTAAAATAATAGAGAGTAAGAAGAATGATGGGACCTATAATGCAAAAAGTAACTGTAGTTAACCAAGGTTAACAACATTGCTATATATGCTACTCTAAAAAATGTTTATGTCTACTTTTAGACCTAATAAAAGATAATTTATTGGGGTACTCATAGCAAAATATTTTATTGCAGATTTACATCTTTGCCCTAGAAAAGAAGTTAAATTTCAGCCCAAAAAAATTGCTCAAACTTTTATTTAGAAGAGGCTTAAATAACGCATTTATTTGGCCAAAGAGAAAATAATGGTATTTGTTATATATTTTATTTTATTGGCATTGATAAAAATATGAAAAAAGATTTAGGATTAGCTATTTATTAATATTTATCATTTATTTGTTTAAAAAAATTTGGGCGTTGTCTTATTTTCTATTTTCAAAATAATATTTTGTTTTTATAAATATAAATTAAAAACATTTGGTAATTACTTTTCATTTAAGTATTTTATAAGAAAACAATATTATTCGGTTTTGAAAAATGGTAAAAAGAAAAACCATTATATGTATGTTTTCTTATTTTTTCGTTTGCTTTGTAAAATAGGGTAATAAGCTTCCTTCAATATATTGACAGTTTGAAATCTCATTTCTTAAACTTGAACTTGCCACCCTCCATGAAAGAGACAAGCTTCACCAAAGAAGAGGGTGAATTAGGTGATGTTATCAAATTTTTGCTTGTTGTAGTGATTTGAATATAGATAGAGTAGAGTTAGAGAATTTGGACACAGAGAGTTATACTGGTTCGGCCCACAGTTCAGGCCTATGTCCAGCCCTCAGAGATTAAGACCTACTGAGATTTCAACTAATCTTCCAAGATTCAATCCACTCTCAAACACCACAAAACAACAATCGTCACCTCAATGACTATGAGCAAAAATATTCTAATTTATCTCCCCCTTACAGCAAGTCTTATATGCAGAAAAACCTTCCTAGTATTCTCTACTGCTTCTCCAGTAAGAGATCTACCCTCTCAAGGTCCCTTTATCTTAAGATCAAGAAATATGAATGAAATGTATTTTTGACTCTCCTTACATAGTAGAAATGATAAACATTGATGTACAATATGAATACAAAGTAAATATGAAAAACTGAGACTCGTGTGTTTGCTTGTATGAATTTCATGTTTTGTGTTCTCTGTATCAAATGGTCTCTGAAGCTCGGTATTTATAACATGTTGTTTTTGGTACGTTGAGTAATAGTCATTGTGGAGTGGAGCGTTATGTTGTGGAGCGGCATGCGTACATTTAAAATCTCTGGATAAGATATGGTAGTAGATTTGTAACATACGCATGCTTTCGATTTTGGACGTAATGAATATGTCAGCTGTTGTTGACTTACTACATGCATCTTAGATTCAAAGGTTCAATTTCCTTTTTCACACTTGAAGTAGATGTTAAATGAAGTTTAATAATAATAATAATAAGTGAAAACATTATGAATAAATAATATTCAACCATGTTCGAATTGATCGTTGTAAGTCTATTGTATTTGGTCTTTTGTCAAAGCATCACTCAAGTGCCAAGAAGTATCACTTGAGTGCACTACATATTTCCTCACAAGTACTTGCACAAATTCATTCTTTGCTCGAGTAATCATATCTCACTTGGATAGAACTTGAATTTTGTTTGTTTTCCATGTGCTTTCATGCAGTACTTCCTTGTAATTTAAGAGAGTGCATTTTTACACTTGCGAGTGTTCTGACACATCACTTGAGTTTTGGAAGTTTCACTCGGGTGCATATCTATTTTGTACACTGGACTTGTGCCTCTGGATAACACTTGCATCATTTCTTCAAGAGTGTAAATCTTCATTCGCGCCTCTGGAGGTCGTCACTCAGGTGGCAAATTCCCACCTCGAGTATACAAGTGTTTTTCATACTCCAGACTTCACTTATAGACATCACTCGCATCAAAATGTTAAGAGTGTGATTTTCCACTTGCAAGTGATGTGGGCTCTCACTCGAGTGCATAAATATATTCTTGTATTTGGTAACCTTTTGCTTCAATGCTTGCATCAACTCTGGAGGAAGTGAGTTTTCTCACTCGCGGGTGCTGAGCTATCACTTGGGTGCAAATGTTCTTCATTCGGGTGCACTTCCTCTTTCATGCTTTGGATGACTCACGGGTAAGCTCTTTCTATGCTTCACTTGCTGGGCTCGTGTGCACTTTTGATTATTACTAGGGTACCTATCTGGTGCTCTAGTATAAGAGCTAATTCCTGTCTCTGACTTATCTCTCTTCCAAACACCTCCAAAAGTGTGCCTTCATGCTCGAGTGTAAGTCAGATCATCACTCTAGTGCTGAGTCCATGACTCGAGTTGTCCTGTTATTTTTAGTTGGAAGATTTCTTCTTTTAAATACTTTCAATTCAACACTCATGTGCTCGAGTACAAAACTGCTTCTCACTCGAGTACAGGCTTCCATCACTCAAGTGCATCAGTTAAAATCATAGCAATACGCTCTGAAGTTTGTGAGATACATTCAGTAACATTTTCAACCATAGTTTAAACTTTTAAAAATGAGTTTCTTACCACAACACATAATCATCTTTTGTTAACATCAAAACTTGAAAATCTAACATTCTCCCTCTTTTTGATGATGACTAAACCTTTGTGATGGATTTAAAGACTTGATTGAATTGAAAATTTTTGAAAATACTTTCAAGATTTCCAAATGCATATTTACTAAAGTTTTGACTCATATTTCATATTTTTGCACTTAACCTCATAAGCTTCCTGTAATACTTCTAACAAATAATTAAAGCCAAGAGAATTCATAGTACCATAAGATTTGAGCAGAAAACTTAGAAAACATGAAAACAACCATATATAGATTAATGAACTTGTGAAGTATATTGGCAAACCTTAAATAATAATCAACATCCACCCATGAAACCTAAATACACCCAAATCATCTAAAAAATGTAAAACATCAAATATACCCTAAATACATGAAAACTACCCAATACTGCCTCTTATGCCAAAAAACATCCCATATCAATCCATAATAGCTCAAAAGCCATCACACGTCCTTCTCCCCCATTTTGACAACATCAGAAGGGAGTTGAGGAAAGCTAAGATTAGATGGCTGTATTAGGGTGGCAATGGATGGATTAAATGGCTCAGGCATAAAAGGTGGAGATGATGGCTGAGGAGTGGAGGCTATAGGCTGTGATGATGATGGCTGGTCAAAAGTCGCATCAATCGAAGAGGTAGTCTGGGAACTGGTGTAAGTGAAGAGTACATGTGTCTATGGTTGAGATGGTGAAGCCGTGGTAGGAGTAGACTCTGGAGGCACCTTAGTTGAGTAGTTGAAAGATGAGTATGTAAGAAGATCTTTATTTCAGTGATTCTTCGCAACTGTTCTTCTTATGCCTTGAACACCAAGTCAAAGTTGGTATTTGCCTTGTCCACCAACTTTATAACTTGTGCTTCCATCTTTCTACCAATTTCTCGTACAGACTTACTAGTTCCTTTTTCAAGCTTACCACAGCTTGATTGATCACTTCCGTTATTTAGCTCAGAAGATAGGCACTCAAGAATGATGGAGGTGGAGATGGGCCTTGGGTTGAAGATTAAGCCTCATCACCTTTCCAAGGTCTGCCTTCTCTCTGTGATGTTGCCTTAGTCTTGTTGACTGGATGAGTGATCCCTATGTGTGTTAACTGAGTTCGCCTAAACCTTGGGATTTTCACTCTCTCAATTCTGTCGAAGTACCAAACCTTATTATACATTGGATAAGAGATACAAGCTGTCGATATGGGATTGTGGTGGATCTTGATGAAGAAAATTGAAACCTTTTCATCTCACCAAAAATAAGCTCCCCTATATTTCTTTGGTGACAGGCTAGGAAGGAGGCCAATAAGTTGTAATCTCTCTAGGTAAAGTAGGTATAGTTTTTGGATTTGTTTATGATGCTATGGGTGTATATATAGTGAAGGGCACGATTGGAGTCAGGCATAGTAACAGGCTTAAAATTGAGAGGTCCTACAGGGTTATCGGGTCTCAACTTTTAAAAAACTTCATCGGCTTCCAATATGGGTAAATTAGATGGTGGTGCAATATAGCTAAGTATGGAATTTAAAATAAAAGGGGAAATCATAACAAGTTGGCCTCTAACCGTAGTAGAGATTCCTTCCTCTATTATCTCACCACTTCTAAAAACAATATTGTGCACTTTCATATTGCAATAAAATGTTCTCACAATCGTAGGGGAATATGGAAGATGCACATTCAACTTGGGATTATAGTAACCAAGGAAAGGTAAAAAATCTAGGCTACAACGTTTCTTCAAATAATTTAAATCCGCATGAACTACAGGAACGAAACTTCTATGTGCAAACTTATAATTATATACCTTTTGGTTAGTTGGATTTAACTTTTAAGTATTGAAACCTTCTGGAGGAGTCAAGTTTTATTCTTCTTCCTTCGGAGCCTAAGAGGTAGAGGGCACTCCCGATTGTGAAATCATATGATAGGATTGACCAACATGGTGAGAAGTAGAGGCACCAACTTGGGAGGCAATCTTGCCAACCAAGGCATCAAGCTTGGATTTCTCCATTACTTCCCGGAGGTGCATATTAAAGGAATCATTAAAGGAGGAAGACTCTTGTGGTTCCTCTGTAGCCTTCTTCTTTCCTCTGCCTTTTACTTCCAATTGTGACTTTTACTACGTCACAATTGGCTTTATGAATATTACTCCTTTTGTCTTTTTTGGTGGAGGTTGAATTTCCTTAGCCACCTTAGGTTTTGGATGAGTCTTCTTGGCCGGAGTTAACTTCTTCTTAGCAGTTTTGGACCTTAGAGGAGGTGAAGGAGTCAGAGTTGGTGTTGCTGTTGATGTTTCCAATTCACTTACGACAATATGAGATGGAAAAGTTGCGGGAGTCTTTTGGGAGACTTGAGGGATCTTTGTTCTCACCATTTTGAGTGATTGTAAGAAAAAATGAGACGTAAGAAGACTATGAAGAGTTGGAGAGATTTTTGGATAAGGTGCCTAGGTTAGGGCAAGAGTGAGAAATTTATAGGAAGTGATTAGGCATTTTGGGAGTAGATTCAAGAGTTGTAATGGCTAATTGAAGAAACTGGAGTTGTTGAATTGATTGATAACTATCAGAGGTGAAATGTTGTGACTCTCGAGTGAGGAGACAAGTTCGAGTGAGATCAGGAAGTGTGACAGATTGATCCCTCGCATGACTGATATAAGCCCTGTCACTCGAGTGAGCATACCCAGTGATTGAGTGTTATTCATACTGTACTCGAGTGAGACAATTTTGTGCTCGTGTGTAAAACAAAAAAGATCTCATAAAACATGTAAATGCGTACCTAGTTTAAGTGTATCTTATTATATTTTTCACCTTTGTACTCAAGTCTTCCAAGATCACTTAAGTAACCATGCTTTGGGATTATTATTTGTATATATCTCTCTCTGTTTCTCAAGTGTTCTTGTTGCACTTTCGGTTTTGTTCTTATACCGCTCGAGTGAACTTCTTCCCTGACACGAGTTAGCTCTTACACTTTTGGTGTGCTCAAGTGAGTCCCAAGAGTTCTTACACACTTTGTTAATCCCTGTTTTACATAGCTACAAGTAGAGTATATTGAATGATAGATGGACTTAAGTCAGGGCTTATTTTACTCAAGTGAGAGATACTTGCACTCGAGTCATGCATGGTGCACTTGAGGTGTAATCCTGCAAAACAGCTTTTAACATTCTCTGATGGTTAATTCTGTA
Source organism: Inga laurina (assembly GCA_963855925.1). Lineage (NCBI taxonomy): Eukaryota > Viridiplantae > Streptophyta > Magnoliopsida > Fabales > Fabaceae > Inga > Inga laurina. The sequence continues at coordinate 25,565,898 of OY979711.1, forward strand.
AGACTAACATCAAAACACATATTAAATATAATTATTAACAATAAAATCTTACAATTCATTGGGATTAACTATTCCCAATTCTCTCTATATGTATACAATTGATCTTTGGCTATTGGCATTGTGAATATATCTGCGAGTTGAAGATGTGTCAGAATGAATTCTACTTTGACATCATTTTTTTGAACATGATCTTGAATGAAGTGGTGTCGGATGTCTATGTGCTTGGTTCTCGAATGTTGTATAGGATTCTTGGCCAAACTAATGGTACTTGTGTTGTCATAGTAAATAAGTATCTCCCTTAAGTATATCCCCAAGTCCTAAAGTTGCTGCTTCAACCAAAGTACTTGTGAACAACAATTTACTGCAACTTTGTATTATGATTTAATTGAAGATAATGATATTATGTTCTACTTCTTGCTAAACAAAGATACTAGAGAACCTCCAAGGAATTGACATTGTCCACTAGTACTTTTTCTGCCAATTTTGTATCCTTCGTGATCTGAATTTCAATATGTCATTAAATACTCATTTCTACCTTTTGGATACCATACACCAAGTTCTGCAATGTCTCCTAGGTACTTGAAAATTCTTTTCACAGTTTCTGCATGTGATACCTTAGGAGAAAATTGATATCTTGCACACATTCCAACACTAAATTGGATATCTAGCCTGCTTGCTGTTAGATGGAGTAATGAACCAATCATTCCTCTATATTTAGTAATGTTGAAATCAGGGCCTTTGATATCGGCATCCAGTAGTATGGTAGAGCTCATTAGAGTATCTGCGCCATTAGCATTATCCATCCCATATTTCTTCAATAACTCTCTTAAATATTTGATTTGAAATATAAATATCCCTTTCTTCTGTTGCTTGATTTGAAGTCCAAGAAAGAAGTTTAACTCTCCCATCATGGACATTACAAATTCTCCTTGCATAAGCTTAGAAAATACTTGACAAAGATATTCATTAGTAGCACCAAATATGATATCATTAACATATATTTGAACTATTAAAGATCATTTTTGTTGTCTTTGATGAAGAGTGTTGTATCTACTTTTCCTCTAACAAAGTTTTGATTAAGAAGACATTTGCTTAATCTTTCATACCAAGCTCTGGGTGCTTGTTTCAAACCACATAAAGCTTTCTTAAGTCTGAAAACAAGATCAAGTTTTATGTCATCTTCAAAACTATGAGGTTGTTCTACGTATACTTCCCCTATCATATAACCATTCAAAAATGCACTTTTGACATCCATTTGATAAAGTTTAAAACCTTTAATGCATGTAAAGGCTAAAAGTACTCATATGGCTTCCAATATTGCCATTGGAGCATATATTTCCTCATAATCAATACTTTCTTGATTATAGCCTTTGGCAACTAATCTTACCTCTTTTCTTACAATGATTATTGATTCATCAAGTGTATTTTTGAAAACCCATTTGGTTCCTATAACCGAGTGGTCTTTTGGTCAAGGTACTAATCTGAAACTTGATTTGTTTGAAATTGATTCAACTCTTCTTGCATAGCAATTACCCAATCATTGTTTGAAAGTGCTTCTTCAATACTAGAAGGTTCAATATCATAAATAAATACAGAAAATGTTACCTCATTTTGGATTCTATTTCTGGTTTTGACACCTTCTTGGACATCTCCTATTACTTGATCAATTGGATGATCTTTCATATGCCTCTAAGCTTTTGGTTGATCATCAACATTTTCTTTATTTTCAAAATCATTTTGATTTGAAATATTCAACTTTTTACTTTTTTTTTATCAAATCCATTTCTTCTTCATCAAAAGGCTTTGCCTGGGAATCAAGTTTATCAAATACAACATGAATGGTTTCCTCTACAGTACATGTTCTTTTATTTAAAGCTCTATATGCCTTACTTCTATTAGAATAGCCTAAAAACAAACCTTCATCAGACTTTGAATCAAATTTACTTAAGTCTTCTTTACCACTGTTGTGAATGTAGCATTTGCATCCAAAGACATGTAGATAAGTAATGTTTGGTTTTCTTCCTTGTAGAGCTCATATGGTGTCTTTCCAAGTATTTTGTGGATATATGCTTGATTTGAAATATAACATGCAGTACTCATATCATCTGCCCAGAACACTTGTGATATTTCTTTTTCATTAAGCATTGCCCTTGACATTTCTATGAGAACTTTGTTTTTCCTTTCAACTACTCTATTCTGATGATGCGTTCTAGGTGTAAAGAAGTTGTGAGCTATTCCTTGATTGTTGCAGAAGTCTTCAAACAATTGATTATCCAATTCTCCTCTATGAACAGTCCTAATAGAAACAATAGAAACATGTTTCTTATTTTGGACCACGGAATGAATTCAATAAAAGTTTCATCTTTTGAAGTAAGAAATATAGTCTATGCAAACCTTGAATAATCATCAACAATTACAAGAGTATACAAATTTCCTCTAAAAATGTTTACCCTTAAAGGACCAACTGAATCTATATAAAGTAATTGTAAAGGTTTAGATGTCAAAATTTCATTCTTTATTTTAAAAGAGGATTTAGTCTGTTTTCCTTTTTAACACGCACTATAAATCATGCTATCTTTGAAATTAAGTTTAGGAAGACCAATAACTAAATCTTTCCTAATTAGTCTGTCAAGTTGGTTCATACTGACATGACACAATCGCTTATGACATAATCCTTCAACATAGTATACGTCTTTGATTTAAACACCACTGGATTTTCCAACTTCACCAATTCTAGCAATGCGTCCAGATTGATTTCCTCTAAAATTTACTATTCCTCCTTCTTTAGCCTCTAACGTGGTGAACTTATCTCTGTTACCAATCATGTGTCTCGAGCATCTATTGTCAATGTACCACTTGTTTGCTCTTGATGCTTTGAAACATACCTAGAGTAATATCATTAAGTTTTAGGTACCCACACTTTCTTGGGTCCTTTATGGTTAGTATGTAATATATGTGTTCCTTTTGGAACCCACCTGTATGTGCCAATAGTCTTTCCTTTTCTAAAATGACAAGATGAAATGTAATGTCTTTTTCTATTGCAGTACCTACATGATGTGAATGAATTTGATGCATGTGCAGAATTTTTGAAATATTTCATGTAAGTCTTGCTATCTTCCTTCTTATTTTCTCTATTTTTATCTTGAACATAATTATATCCAATTCCAGATTTATCATGCATAACTCTTTGTGATTTCAAGATAACTTTGAGAGTTTCACTACCCTTAGTAAATATTTCCAAGGTTTTCATTAAGTTAGATATTTTCTTATCTTTTCCTTTACAAAATGCACATGATATAACAATACCCTCTAACTCTTTTACGTTCTTCTTATAACTAACTATTTCCTTAGCTATTTTGATGTATTCAGTATGTAATGCATTATATTTAGATAATAATTCATCATAAGGAGGTTCAAAGTCACTAACCTCAGAATCATATTCTTCTTCTTTGACTTCCAAGTATATGTTTGCAACTTCATCATCATCTCTTTCTTCATCAGATGAACTATTTCCTCATATAGATGATATGTATGCTTTCTTTCTATGCTTCTTCTTATCTTTGTTCTTGAAGCATTCAAATTTGATATGTCCAGGTATTCCATATTCGTAGCATATGATCTGTTGCTCTTTATTTTCTTTCTTGCTTGGTTCTCCTTGATAGTTCTTGAAATTCTTTTGACCTCTTCTGTAGAATTTCTTTAATTTTCTTACGATAATTCCTATATCCTCGCACCGGGTTCATCTTCATTATCTAATGAATTATCTTCCTTGATGACTTTGAGAGAAATACCCATTTTCTTTTTGTCATCGAACTCTTCTAGTTCTTTCTTGAATTTCAGTTTTCCTTCATATTTAGAAAAACTACCGAAAGGTGTAGCTACAAATCTCATTGAATCTCTTTTGGCTTCTTCGATAGCTGTTACCTTTACTTCCTATTCTTTGTGAAAATGTTGAGAATTTTTTTGACTTGAGAATTTTGATTAAACGTTTTCCTAAGTATGGATATCTGATTAACAAGAGGAGTATTTCTAAGTTCAAATTCTGAGATGATCTCACTAGGTTTTATTTGAAATAGATCATATTCTGTTATTAGAGTATTGACTCTATTTTCTTTAGTTCTGGATGTACCTTCATGCGAAATTTCAAGTGTGTCCCATATACCTTTGGCTATTTGTAGAGTCCAGATTCGAAAAGTATTCCTTCTTATTTAGAGCACTTTGTATCATTAAAATTGTTTTACTATTCAGTGTTATCAACCTCTTGTTTTCATCGTCGAATTCCTCTTATTTCTCTATCATGACTCTATCTTTGATTTTCTTCATTAGAACATAATCACCGTCTTGTATCACATTCTAGAGACCATATTCATTGGCCATCACGAACACTCTGAATTTAGCTTTCCAGAATGAAAAATGTTCTCTAGGAAACAAGGAGTTCTAGTATAGAAGCTCTGTTAAGAAGAATGTTCTCACCGATTGTTGCCATTTACTGGATCCTTCTCAAGCTGTTAAGCTCTTCGGAGAAGACCTTGCTCTAATACCAAATGAAAGAGACAAGCTTCATCCAAGAGGGGGGGTGAAATGGGTGATGTTATAAATTTTTTCTCATTGCAGTGATTCGAATATAGATAGAGTAGAGTTGAGAAAATTTAGACAAAGAGAGTTATACTGGTTCAGCCCACAACTTAGGCCTATATCCAGTCCTCAGAGATAAAGACTTACTGAGATTTCAACTATTATTCCAAGATTCAGTCGACTCTCAAATCACCATAAAACAACAATTTTCCCCTCAAGGGCTATGAGCAAAAGTATCTAATTTCTCTCCCCATACAACAAGTCTTATATGCAGAATAACCTTCCTAGTATTCTCTACTACTTCTCCTATAAGAGATCTGCCCTCTCTAGGTCCCTTTACCTTGAGATCAATAAATATGAATGCAATGTGTTTTTGACTCTCCTCATAGAGTAGAAATGATAAACATTAATGTAAAATATGAATACAAAGTAATTATGAAAAACTGAGACTCGTATGTTTGCTTGTATGAATTTCATGTTTTGTGTTCTCTATATCAAATAGTCTCTGAAGCTCTATATTTATAGCTTGTTGGCTTTGGTCCGTTGAGTAATAGCTATTGTGGAGTTGAGCGTTATGTTGTGTAGAAGCATGCGTACGTTTGAAATTTCCTGAAAAAATATAGTAGTAGGTTTGTAACATGTGCGTGCTTTTAATTTTGGACATAATGATTATGTCCGCCATTGTTGATGCGATCCAGCAAGTTATGCCTTCAAATTCAAGTAATCCTTTGCAAATACCAAGTAGACCAATCGCAAGAGCAAAAGCCAAATAAATTAAGGAAGCATTAGATGGGCTAGTACAAGATACTTGGACAAAGCAAGTAGCAATTGGATCAAAGCTGGACCAAAATGTTGAAAACTTCACTAACTTTATATGGACTACAAATGGACATATTGATCAAGTTTTGGGCTTGCAAACTTGAAACTAAAGAGCTTGGACCTAGTACTACACGTAGGAAGACTCATTTGGGCCTAAATAAGCACATTTTGAGCCTTAATTTGCTGACTACATTTTCTTGAAGTTAGGTGTGTGAAAATCAACAAGTAGTTGGCACATTTGAATTTTGGTTTCTTTAGCATGTTGTATTTGATTTTTCAACTTTCTTCTAGATTGTATTAGAATTTTTTGTTCATTATATTAGACTTTTAGGTTTCCTAGCACATGGTTTTACAATTTGTATTGGTTGTTTTCAAAATTGCAATTATGGCAATTAGGTCATATTTTCCTATAAATACTTGGTGCTTCTTCATTTGTAATACACAATTCAGATTTGAATGATAAATGAAAGTTGCACTTCTGTACTTTGTTCTTGAGAGTGGATTCTCTCTAGGGTTCTTTTTACAACTAATAAACTTATCAAGGCTTGATCAACCTTGTGGCATTTTCCAATACTTCGGGTCCTTGTTCTTTCATGTTCAAGGGTTCAAGTGGATCGTCGATCTGTGTTTAGCTTTCTTGGGGTGTGTATATTTCAGAATTGGTTGTGGGTTCATGGGATCTTCCCTTGGGTTCGCACCATCTTGGTATCAGAGCTTTGAATCTAAACTCAGGTCAAATCTATCTATTCTTTGTTTCCATTTTCATTTTAAGTTTTGTGCTTTGTTCTTGTGTCTGTCCGTGTCAAGTTTTTCTTTGTGTTTTCCAATATTTAGTATGTCCAATTCATAGTTCAGAATCTCTTCTTTCATCTCATTTTGGAATCTTTTCAATTTGATTTGTTGTTCTATCTATTTTAATCTAGTTGTATTTTCTGGAAAATTCTAGGCTTGTTCATCTTCATTTTTCCAGAACATCCTAAATATTCTATCATTGTTTGACCTCTTTTCCTTTGTGTTTTACATCGTTCAATAGGTTATTTTCATAGTTTAGAATCACATCTTTCAGCTCGTTTTGGTATTATCTCAATCCAAAATTTCCACTGAGAGTTATAGTCTTTCCCAAACAGACGCTTTTCTGGAATTTCTAGGTTCAGATTGCTTGAGTTTTGTTGTTTGTGATAGATTCTGCATTCTCTTTAAATTTCAGTAGGGGAGAAAAATGAAAATAAAAACAAGAGCATCAGAAAAAGAAAAAGAAAAAATATTTGAAAAAAAATACTAAAAAAAGGATTGTGGTGGAAGTGTTTTGAGCTATATCTATTGTCATACCCAGAATTTGTGAAGTTTGTGTCATTTAAACTCTTTATTTCCCTGAATTTCCTTTTCCAATACTCACTTTGATATTCCATATTTCTAAGTGTTGTGTTGATTCTGCAAATTGTGATTGCTTTGATTATGAATTTCTTAGTTCTTTAAAGTGCCTCAAGAGGAATCTAAGAGTGGAAAAAGGTAAGAGTGAAATACATCAATTTAAAAGCCAAATTTGAGTGAAACACGAGTGTAGAGTGACATCCTTAAGGGAAACATGTGAGGAACTTGGGAGGAAAATTATTTCTCTAACATCATTTTTTAGATACAATGTCAAATGCAGAAGAAACATCCGGTGGTAACCCAAAGAATCCAGAAGACCACCTCAAGGCAATGCAGCAATATTTTACATGTATAGATGTTGTTTTTGGAGAATAAGGGATAGGATGGATAGACAAGATGAAAGAATTGCAAACCTGCAAAGAGTTAGACCAAATCCTAGAAGGCACAATAGGCGGGATACTTCTATAGATGAATTTGAATTTGATCATGATGAGGTTAGTGGTGCTAGTGAGGAAGATTTTGAATCTAAATATGAAGTGGGAAGTAATAGGCATAGAGGAGATAGGAGGTATAGGAGAGGACATGGCAGAAATATTCCTAGGGAAAGAAATAGAGTGGATGGTGTTAGATTCAGAGTTTTGATGATGACAAACCTAAGTCTAGTTTAATTTGTCTCTGCATTTTTATCATCAAGATTTTTACTAAGAAAGTATTCGAATAGTATACTTACTATTCGAATACTGACACTCAGTTTCTATCAAGCTTTTATTCTGATAACCCTCAGACTATTTGAATAGTATAATCTATTATAACAGTTGAAAGTTTTTTTTTCAAAACGAACTTATTCAAATAGTCGGTATATTATTCGAATAGGATTTATACTTTTCAAAGTGAACATTAAATGCATTATTCGAATAGTATGACCATTATCAGAATAATAAATGTTTGCTCAAAAGAATTTTCAAGTTATATTATTCGATTAATAAGAGGACTATTTGAATAGTAAAGCCACTATTCGAATAGTGTTATTAATATTCAAAATAGCATTTCAAAACCAACATCAAGTCTATGAGATTGAGATGAGAAATTATTCGAATAGCAAGAAAACTATTCGAGTAATATAGAAAGATGAAAGAAAATGTTTTAGTCAAACTCGAAGCAAGTATTCGAATAGTAACTTATGTATCAGGATAATCTTTTTGAGTTTAAGAGATCACTATTCAAATAGGTATCTCAACTATTTGAATAATCTCAGTGTAAAATTTCAAATATTATCCAAATAGAGAAAAAAGTATTCGAATAGTATGTTATCTGAAAAGACTTAAATTATCCTGATAATTATAATAGTATTCGAATACTTATTCTTCATGAAAAACAAAGCATCATATCTAAATCTAAATTTCTCAGAATCATTGAGTACTTTCATTAATCTTCATTAATCTTGCTTATTATAATTTTTATTCATGATTAACATTCTCAAAGCAAGTTACAGGAGATTGATACTTCAGATTTCTGGATTCCAAGAAAACAAGATATACTGTGTCATAGACATTAAATGCAATCTGATTTTCTTCCAACACATTCTCTTTACCTCAACGGCTATATCCAAATAACATAAAGAATGTTCTGAGTCATGCTCAGTAAGTAACAGGAAAAATGAATGTTCCCAACGATCATTAAGATCTTTCCAACTACAAATAGCAAAGGCATTCAAAGCGGGAGTTAAGACGCTGAATTACAAATCTAACGAATATTCATTTCTGAGCTATTATTACCTCTTTGTATCATACGCTTGAGTGTTTATATTACCAACTCTGTGAGAAAGAACATTTATTGATTCTGTACCCTTGTTTTAAGAGATACCTTAAAGTTGTGGGACTTTAAGGTGGGTACCTACTTACATTGTGTAAGGGGGAGCGAGTATTCAAAGAGAGGATTAGATTGCTGTGTACAAGATACCAAGAACCCACTGAATCTTGGAAGGAATAGTGAAAGCACAGGCTCTGTCTGTGGACTAGATGTAGGTCATTGTGATTTAGACCAAACCAGTATAACCCCTGGCGTACACCTTGGTGAAATCTTCCTAACTTTTAATTTTCTCCTTATCAACTTCCAGTCTTGATTTGTTTTATTCTAAATTTTTATTTTCACCCAATTCACCCCCTCTTGGGTGAATCGCCTGCACTAACAGATGGGAACCTAGGGGGCATCAAAATGAAAGTACTACCTTTCCAAGGTAGGAGTGATCCTGAAGCATATTTAGAGTGGGAGAAGAAGATAGAAATGATTTTTGAGTCCCATAATTATTCTGAGGCCAAAAAGGTGAAGCTGTCATCAATAGAATTCACTGATTATGCCATTGTTTGGTAGGATAAATTAGGAATCAATAGGAGGAATAATGGTAAGAGGCCCGTAGAAACATGGAGGGAACTGAAAACTCTAATGAGAAGGAGATTTATTCCTAACCATTACTATAGGGAGCTTTATCAAAAGTTGTAGACCCTTACATAAGGCTCTAGGAGTATAGAGGAATATTATAAAGAGAAGAAGTTAGCTTTGATAAGAGCTAATGTGCAAGAAGATGGAGAGGCTACAATGGCTCGTTTTCTGAATGGGCTTCACAAAGAAATTGCTGACACTATGGAATTGCAACATTATGTGGAGCTAGAGGACATGGTGCATATGACAATTAAGGTGGAAAAGCAACTCAAGCGTAAAGGTGCTTCAAAATTCCATTCGGGATCAAGTTCTTCACAAAAACAAATTTGGAAGAAAGGAGAAAGAGCTTTCCAAAAGGAGACAACTAAAAGCAAAGAAGAAGCTATATCAAAGAGCAAAGGTAAATCTGATTTCCAAACTTCTAGAAATAGAGATATAAAGTGTTTCAAGTGTGTGGGTACAGGTCATATAGCTTCTCAATGCCCCAATAAGAGAGTCATGATTCTTAGAAATAGTGAAGTTGTGACTGAAAGTGAAAGTGATCATGATTCCATTGAAGATGCTAGTGATGATGGGGTTGAATATGCCATAGAAGGATAATGCCTTGTGGTTGAAGAGCTTTGAATTTCCAAGTGAAGGAAGATGAGACAAATAAGCAAAGGGAAAACATTTTCCATACTCGTTGCCTCATTAATAACAAGTTTTGTAGTATGATCATTGATGGTGGGAGTGTAACAAATGTTGCAAGCACTATATTGGTTAAGAAATTGAATTTTCTTACCATTAGACACCCTAGACCGTACAAGCTGCAATGGTTGAATGAATATGGTGAAATTAAATTTGATAAGCAAGTTATTGTTTCTTTTTCAATTGGCAAATATTGTGATGAAATATTGTGTGATGTTGTTCCTATGCATGTTGCATATATACTTTTAGGAAGACCATAGGAGTTTGATAGAAAAGTCAAGAGGGATGGGTTTACAAATAGATATTCTTTTGTAATGAACAGCAGACCTGTGACTCTTGTTCCATTGACTCCAAAACAAGTGTATAAGGATCAACTCAAGATGAAAAGAGAGAAAAGAAAAGAGAGCGAAAAAGAGAGAAAATCTTAAAGTTCAGAAAAAGAAATCTAGAGAAACGAAATGAGTGAAGAGAGAAAAGAAAAGAAGAAAATGAGTTTTTATGCAAAAGAAAGTGAAGTGAGAAGTGTTTTTCTGGCTGAAACACACTTGCTACTCCTTGTTTCCAAGGAATCCTTTTTGAACACTAATGACATTAACTCTTCCTTTCCTAGTTTGTTGGTTCTTTGTTGCAGGAATTTGATGATGTGTTCCCTGAAGAAACTCCACTAGGTTTACCACCTATTAGAGGCATTGAACACCAAATTGATTTCGTTCCTAGAGCAACAATTCCTAATAGGCCAGCATATAGAAGCAATCCTGAACAAACAAAAGAGCTTCAAAAACAAGTGAGAGAACTCATGGCAAAGGGGTATGTTAGAGAAAGTTTAAGCCCTTGTGCAGTTCCAGTGCTTTTAGTTCCGAAGAAAGATGGAACTTAGAGGATGTGCATTGATTGTAGAGCCGTCAACAATATCAGTGTAAGGTATCACCATCCTATTCCTAGATTAGATTATATGCTTGATGAATTGCATGGTTCTTTTGTCTTTTCTAAGATTGATTTGAAATCTGGGTACCATCAAATTAGAATGAGAGAATGGGATGAGTGGAAAACTGCTTTCAAGATCAAACATGGATTGTATGAATGGTTAGTTATGTCCTTTGGGTTAACTAATGCACCTAGCACTTTCATGAGATTAATTAACCATGTTTTGCGTGCTTTCATTGGAAAATTTATTGTGGTTTATTTTGATGATATTCTGATTTATAGCAAGAATTTGGATGAGCATTTGAATCATTTGCATTATGTGCTTGATGTTTTGAGGAAAGAAAAACTGTTTACGAATATGAAAAAGTGTGATTTTTGCATGGTTAAACTTGTTTTTCTTGGTTTTGTGGTGAGTGCTAAAGGAACAGAAGTTGAAGAGGAAAAGATACGAGCCATAAAAGAATGGTCAACACCTAAAAGCATAAATAAGGTGAGAAGTTTTCATGGTTTGGCTAGTTTTTATAAGAGATTTGTGAAGGATTTTAGCACACTTGTTGTACCACTTACTGAGGTCATTAAAAAATCTGTTGGTTTTAAATGGGATAAAGCACAAGAAGATGCATTCATTTTCCTTAAGGAAAAAATTGTGTTATGCACCTGTGTTAGTATTGCCTGACTTTAGCAAAACTTTTGAGATTGAATGTGATGCATCTAGAGTTGGGATAGGAGCTATTTTAATGCAGGAAGGAAAGCGAGTTGCCTATTTTAGTGAAAAGCTAAATGGAGCAGCCTTGAAGTATCCAACTTATGACAAAGAGCTTTATGCACTTAAAAGAGCCTTGGAGAATTGGCAACACTACCTTTAGCCAAAATAGTTTGTGATTCACACTGATCATTTTTGGAGAGTTTTGTGGGGAAAGCTTAAAAATAAATTGTTATTTTCTACTGCTTGTCATCCCCAAACTAATGGACAAACTGAAGTTGTTAACATAACCTTATCACAATTACTCATAATTGTGATTCAAAAGAAGTTGAAAAATTAGGAAGATTGTTTGCCATTCATTGAATTTGCATATAACATAAGTGTGCATTCATTTACTAATTATTCTCCTTTTAAAATAGTATATGGTTTTAATCCACTAACTCCTTTGGATTTATTACCATTACCTATTGATGAGAGAGTAAGTCTTGATGGGAAAAAGAAAGTTGAAATAGTGCAGCAACTTCATCAGCGTGTTAAATAGCAAATTGAAAAGAAAAATGAACATTATGCATCCAAGGCTAATAAATGAAGAAGGCGTGTTCTTTTTGAACCTAGAGATTGGGTGTGGGTGCATATGAGAAAAGAAAGATTTCCAGCTCAAAGAAAATCAAAATTATCTCCAAGAGGAGATGGACCATTTCAAGTGCTTGAAAGAATAAATGATAATGCTTACAAGATTGATTTGCCTGGTGAGTATTCTGTTAGTGCTGCTTTTAATGTAGCTGACTTATCTCATTTTGATATAGGTGAAGATTCGAGGATGAATCCTTTTAAGGAGAGAGGGAATGATGCGATCTAGCAAGTTGTGCCTTCAAATTCAATGATCCTTTACAAATACCAAGTGGACCAATAACAAGAGCAAAAGGCAAACAAATTAAGGAAGCATTAAATGGGCTAGTGCAAGATACTTGGACAAAGCAAGTAGCAATTGGATCAAAGCTGGACGAAAATGCTAGAAACGTCACTAACTTCATATAGGCTACAAATGGACATATTGATCAAGTTTTGGGTTTGCAAACTTGAAACTAAAGAGCTTGGACCTAGTACTACACATGGGAGGACTCATTTGGGCCTAAATAAGCACATTTCGAGCCTTAATTTGCAACCTTAATTTGCTCACTACATTTTCTTGAAGTTAGGTGTGCGAAAATCAACAAGTAGTTGGCACATTTGACTTTTGGTTTCTTTAGCATGTTGTATTTGATTTTTCAACTTTCTTCTTGATTGTATTAGACTTTTGTGTTCATTATATTAGACTTTTAGGTTTCCTAGCACATGGTTTTATAATTTGTATTGGTTGTTTTCAAAATTGCAGTTATGGTAATTAGGTCATATTTTTCTATAAATACTTGGTGCTTCTTCATTTGTAATACACAATTCAGACTTGAATGATAAATGAAAGTTGCACTTCTGCACTTTGTTTCTTGAGAGTGGATTCTCTCTAGGGTTCTTTTTATAACTAACAAACTTATCAAGGCTTTATCAACCTTGTGGCATTTTCCAACACTTTGAGTCCTTGTTCTTTCATGTTCAAGGGTTCAAGTGGATCGTCGATCTGTGTTTAGCTTTCTTGGGGTGTGTATATTTCAGAATTGGTTGTGGGTTCATGGGATCTTCCCTTGTAGGTTCGCACCAGTTGTTGACTTACGACATGCATCTCTGATTCAAAGGTTCAATTTCCTTTTTCAAAATTAACGTAGATGTTAAATGAAGTTTAATAATATTAATAAGTGAAAACATAATGAACAAATAATATTCAACCATGTTTGGGTTGATCATTGTATGTCTGTTGCATTTTGTATTTTTTCAGAGCATCACTCGAGTGCATTGCATATTTTCTAGCTACCACTTGCACAAATTCATCCTTTGCTTGAGTACTCATATCTCACTCGGGTGCTACATGAATTTTTTTTGGTTTTCCCTATGCTTTCATGCAACTCTTCCTTATAATTTGAGAGAGTTCATTTTCAAACTTATGAGAGTTTTGACACATTACTCGAATTCTGGAAGTTTCACTCAGGTACATATCTATTTTATACACTGGACTTGTGCCTTTGGATAACACTTGCATCATTTCTTCAAGAGTGTGAATCTTTACTCGCGGGTGTGGAGGTCATCACTTGGGTGAAAAATTCTCACCTTGAGTGCACAAGTGTTTTTCATGCTCTAGACTTCACTTCTGGACATCAATTGCATCAAAATGTCAAGAGTATGATTTTCTACTTGCAAGTGATATAGGCCCTCACTCAAGTGCACTGATGCTCACTCTTGTACCCTTTTGCTTCAGCACTTGCATCATCTCTGGGGGAAGTGAGTTTTCTCACTCACGGGTGCTAAGCTATTACTCGGTTACAAATGTTCTTCACTTGGATGCACTTCATCTTTCATACTCTAGCTGACTCTTGGGCAAGTACTTTTTATACTTCACTCGCTAGTCTTGGGTGCACTTTTAATTATCACTCTAGTGCCAACCTGATGCTTGAGTGTAAGAATTAATTCCTGTCTCTCACTTGTCTCTCTGCTAAACACTTCCATGAGTGTGCCTTCATGCTCGAGTGCAAATCAGATCATCACTAGAGTACTGAGTCCATGACTCAAGTTGTCGTATTATTTTTAGTTGGATGAATGCTTTTGTTAAACATTTTTAGTCCAACATTTGCTGTGTTCGAGTGTAAAACTGCTTCTCACTTGAGTACAAGCTTCCATAACTTGATTGCATTAGTTAAAATCACAAAAATAACCTCTAAACTTTGTGGGATGCGTTTGGTAACATTTTCAACCATTGTTTAAACTTGCAAAACATGAGTTTCTTACTACAACACATTATCATCAAAACTTGGAATATAACACTCTAGTCTCAATTTACATGCCCTTTCAACTCTTAAGTTTTGTTGTATGGGCCTGATTTATCCTTATAAAATTAAATTAAATTGACATAAATGTCCCTACAATGAAGCAGATCCACCTCAGTCTCAGCCATGTCCTCTCCTAACTCTCTCTTCTCCCTCCTTCCATCCTCCTGCCAACTACTCCTTTACTTTCCCCTTGCCATTTTCTTCACCGTTACCACCAATTCCAAACGTATTAACCTAATACCTCCCAATGAGTTCTATAACTTTGTTAGATGCTGATGTAAAAGGTCCTAGCTTCAACATTACTAGGTATAGAGGAATGATTGGTTCATTACTCTATCTTACAGCAAGCAGGCCAAATATTCAGTTCAGCATTAGAATGTGTGCAAGGTATCAATCCGCTCCTAAGGTATCACATGCAGAGACAGTGAAAAGAATCTTCAAATATCTAGGAGACACTTCAAAACTTGGCTTATGGTATCCAAAAAGAGGAAACAAGTATTTAATGGCATATTCAGATTCAGATCATGGAGGATATAAAACTGATAGAAAGAGTACTAGTGGTCAATGTCAATTCCTTGGAGGCTCTCTGGTATCATGGTTCAGTAAGAAGCAGAACACAGTTTTATTATCCTCGACTGAAGCTGAATATATAGCTATAGCAAGTTGCTGTTCTCAAGTGTTATGGTTGAAACAACAACTTCAAGATTTAGGGATATACTTAAATGAGATTCCAATTATTTTGACAACACTAGCACCATAAGCTTAGCCAAAAATCCTATACAACATTCAAGGACTAAACATATAGACATCCGACATCATTTCATTCGAGATCACGTTCAAAAGAAAGATGTCAAAGTAGAATTCATACCAACACACCTTCAACTTGCTGACATTTTCACAAAGCCAATAGCTAAAGATCAATTCCTATATATTCGAAGAGAATTGGGAATGGTTAATCCCAATGAGTTGTAAGTTTTCTTGTTAATTATTTCAATTAAATATATTTTTGATGATAACCATATTGACTTAGGCATCAGAGCATTAGAAATTGTTTTGCAGGTCTGTCACTCGAGCACAGGAAGTATCACTCGAGTGACAAGCTCATGCTCACTCGAGCAAGTTAACTCTGCTCGAGCATAGAACTATTGAAAATACTCTGTTTCTTAGCATATAAAATAGGGGTTAACAGAGGAGATAAAAATACCAAGAGACTATCTGAAGTGTAACAGTGAAATTTGATCTCACTCGGGTAAGAAAGATCCTCACTCGAGCATGGTATGAACATGCTTGAAGTGAAGAATGTGTACTCGAGCAGAAAGGAAGAATTTCTTTCAAGAGCCTACTCAATGCATGGTTACTCAAATGATTTTGGAGGATTTGAGTACAAAGATGAAAAAAAAAGCAAGAAATCCATAAACCAGGTACGCTTTTACATGTTTTATCAAAATTTTTTGTATATCACTCGAGCATAGTATGAGCACACCCGAGCACAGTATGAACATCACTCGAGCACTAGGGTTATTGCTCGAGCATTGCCACTTATATCAGTTACGCGATAGCTCAGACCGTCGCACTTCCTGCTCTCACTCAAGGTGTCTCGTCACTCGAAGGTCACACCTCTTCACCTCTAACCGTTACCCATCGATCAAACGTATCCATTTACTTCAAATCACCGTTACAACTCTTCAACCTTCTTTAAAAGGTGAGATTTATCCTCAGTTTCTCTCATTTTGTGCCCTAAGTCTCTGAATCTCTTCTCAATCTTCAGAAAAATCTGTGAGTCTTATTTCTTCCATTTTGTTTCTAAATGGCTAGAACTAAGATGCCTGCTATTTTCCAAAGATCTTGCTTACCCTCTCCCACTTATTATGCTGCTAGTGCTTCTGCAACCCCGGTACCAACTCCTTCATCTCCTAGAATGTCTTCTTTATCTACACCTCCTCCTAAACCCAAAACCAAAAAGAGAACTCCAGCCAAGAAACCTCATCCTAAGCCTCAAATAGCAAAGAAGGTTCAACCTCCTCAAAAGAAACCAAAGGATGTAGTGTTCAAAGAACCTGTGGTTACCCGATCTCAATCCAAAGAGGTCCAAGGAAGAGGAAAGAAGAGGGAAACTGAGCAACCACAACAATCCTCTTCTTCCTTCTATGACACATTCAACATGCAACTCCGGGAAGCAATGGAGAGATCAAAACTTGACAAGTTGGTTTGGAAAATTGCTTCTCAAGCCGGTGTCTCAAGTTCACACCATGTTGTTCAATCCAGTGTGGCTACTTCAGAAGTACCTTCTATCTCACAGGCTCCAGAGGATGATCATATTACAAGTACTCCTTAAGGTTTCAATGTTGAGGAATTAAAGGCACTACAACAAAAGGTATTGATACTGAGTTTGCACATAGGCATTTCTATCCTGTAGTTTATGTGGACTTAGATTACTTAAAGAAGAATTGTAATTTGGATTTATCTCCTTATCTTGGATTCTATGCTCCCTTGCTAAATATTCATATTCCATATTCACCCTCTATTGTGAAAACCTTTTACTGCAATATGAAAACCCATAACATTAAGTCTAGGGCTGGAGAATTGATTGAGGAAGCAGTATCTACTACTGTTAGAGGTCAATTCATTATGATATCTGCTAAGATTATTAATGACTTACTTGGGTATGTTGCACCACCTTTAGATCCACCCACTTTCTCAGCCAATGAAGCCTTCCGGATTTTGAGACCAAAAGACCCAGTAGGCCCCCTTAATTTTAAGCCTATTGACATGCCTAATTCTCATAGAGCCCTACACTATATATAATCTCGGAGCATGGTTAACAAGTCCAAAAATTTTACCCATTTTGCTCAAAAGGATTATTACTTGTTGGCCTCCTTCATAGCCGGGCAACAAAGAAATATGGGGGAGATCATTTTTAGTGAGATGAGAAGATTTCGATTTTCTTCATCAAAATCCACGACCATACCATATCCTCATATTGTATCTCTCATCCTTATGAAAAATAGGATATGGTACTTGGAAGGAACTGAGAGGATGCTCATTCCAAGTTTGGCAAGACTCAACTAACTCATATGATTATCAATCTTCCAGTGAGTCGAACCAAGGCTACATCTCAGAGGGAAGCCACTCCATCAAGAGGTGATGAGGCTCAGTCATCTGCTCAAGGTCAAGTTCCTCCTCCATCCCTTTTGAATGCATCACTCTCAAATCATTTGACTGAAGTAATCAATCAAGCTGTGTCTGGCTTGAAAAAGGAATTAATGACTGAATATGAGAAGTTGGTAGACAAGATGGAGTTACAAGTCTTAAAGTTGGTAGACAAGGCTAATACCAACTTTGAATTGATGTTCAAGACTCAAAATGACATGTCAAGAAGGTTAACTGATATGGAGATCTTCTTACATTCTCACTTCCCGACTGAATCTTCAAAAGTACCACCTGAGACCACTCCTGCCTCGACCTCACCTCCTCATCCACAGACACATGTTCTCTTCACCGATCTAGACTCTAATGTTGATATCACCTATGATCGGTCGCCTTCACTACCACCCTCAACCTCTGTTCCACAGCCATCATCTCCACCTTTTGTGCCAATCGATCCCTCTACTGCCATGGTGCCCTTTGTCCCATCATCTGATATTACTTTTCCTCAGCCCCCTTCTGATGTTGACAAAATAGGGGAGAAGGATGTGTGATGGTTTTCTGAGTTATCATGGGATGTATTAGGTGTTTGGGTAGTTTTTGTGTAATAGGGTAGGTTTATGATGATGTTATTAGGATTATAGTTGTATACGGGCTTTATGGGTAGTTAATGTAGTTAATGATTTATGCTGACTATTGTATGTTTCTTAGTTTATCATTAATGGCTATTTTTATGTTATCAAGTTTTTCTGTTCAATTTAATTTTTTTCTGTGATACTATGCTTTATCTTGGTTGTTAAGTGTGCAGAGGAAGTGTTGCAGGGAACATATGTAGATAAGTGCAAAAATCTGAACTTGAATCTAAACTTTGGTGAAAATATGCATTTGGAAACATTGATGTTGTATTTTTAAAAAAATTTCACTCTAATCAATCTTGTTCTTAAAACTCATCACAAAGGTTTTGTCATCATCAAAAAGGGGGAGAATGTTAGATCCCAAGTTTTGATGATCACAAAAGGCAATTGTATGCAAATCATAGTTTTATAAGTCTAAGGAATGATTACAAAGTTACCAAATGTATATGGCAAAGTTCTGTGAAGTCTGCTGTCAGATTTAACTGATGTACTCGAGCACAAAAACTAGCACTCGAGCATGGAGCTCTTTTGTGCTAGAGCAAATGCGAGTGATAGCCAGAAAGTATTTGCCCAAGAGCATACTACTATCATTTTTACTGATGCACTCGAGCACTGGAGATAGCACTTGAGCAGAAGACTCTTTCTTACTCGAGCACATGAGACTGCGAGTGCTTGGCCGAGAGCAATTCCTATCATTCTTTCTGATGTACTCGAGCATGAAGCTCTTTTGTACTCGAGCACTAGCGAGTGAAGGACTGCAAGTGTTTGGCCGAGAGTCATGAAGGTCAGAGAAGCACAAGTATGCCCGAGTGAGACTTCATATGCCCGAGTGACACATCAGCACTCATGAGTAAGAAAACTAACTCTCTCAAATTCTGATGCAAGTGTTGATCACAGGAGTATATTACATGAGAATATTCTTCTCACTCGGGCAGTAGTATGTGTGCTCAAGTGAGGGCCCACATAACCTGCGAATGCAAAATCTCACTCTTGCTAAAATGGTATGAGAGTGCTGTCCAGAGACGGGTCTCTTAGTATAATGAGCAAGATCACTCGAGCAGAAGTAGTTGTGCTTGAGTGAGGCCCTACATCACTCACGAGTAAGAAAATTAACTCTCTGAAATCCTGTGAGAGTGCAAGTACAAAACTGAAGAACAAGGAGAAAAATAGTGAGTTCACTCAAGTGAGCCCATCCATGCTTGAGTAATACTCTGCCAGAAGCAAAATGCACCAGTCTTACAGCGTTCAATCCGAATATGGTTTAATGTTATTTATTTATCTTATCATCACTTATTATTATTATTTAACATCATTTTGAATGTATTATAAGTGTGATACAGGAGGATGAACGTTTGAAATAAATAGACGTGAAGGAAGTCAAACAACAGCAAACAAGATCATTACAAGCATGTATTAGATATCATGTTTTGATGATAACAAAGAATATTATGAAAAAGATTTGATTAATAAATAAGTTTGAACAAAGTAATAACAGGGAAAAGCATCACTTGAAGTAAGCATTGGAGTAATGAAGAAAGGCCAAGAGAAAAAGCTGAGAAACTTGATCAGAAGCAAGTTTTCTAAGGTATTACTCGAGTAAGTACTCGAGTAATAAGACAGAAACTAGAAGTAACCATAAGCACCTTTGAGTAACCTGCCAACGTTACTCAAGTAAGTACTTGAGTAATAGTGTAAATGATTTCAAGTTGCTCTCGGTCTGCCAACGTTACTCGAGTAACCAGGTAAATAACTTGGAGTTGCTCTCGGCCTGCCAACGTTACTCGAGTAGTTACTCGAGTAACCATATAAAATTCTTCCAGTTTCTCTCGGCCTACCAATGATACTCGAGTATGTATTCGAGTCCCCTATTTCAAAAAAAGTGTTGCTGTCAGCATTTTCAATCCTCCCAATGTTACTCGAGTAACTCACTGTGGTAAGTAAAAACCTGAAGGAAGTACTCGAATAACTTGATCTGTTTTTATCACACTTCACTCGAGTCACTACTTAAGTAGCCAGGTATTTAATGACTTATTTAAAGTAGATTACTCAAGTAAGTACTCTAGTATTCAAAGTTATTTTTGAAGAAAACCTTCAAGTCATTACCTGAGTAAGCTATGCAGAAAAATTATGTTTACTCGAGTATGTACTCAGTAACAAGGTAATCACACTTGAAGTGCTCTCGGCCTTAAAATCCTGCCAGCATTACTGGAGTAAAGCATCGAGTAACCTAAAGTTTATTTGAAGGTTTACTCGAGTTGGTACCCGAGTAACCTATGAAGAAAAAAGTGCATTACTCGAGTAGGTACCCGAGTAAACAAGTATTTCCAAAGGTTTGAAATTTAGTTTATTCCATGCACTACCCGAGTTATGTTATATTTACTTATTGACTTGCAGTTTATCAAAGTTTCCCCGATGACACTCTAGTATGTACTCGAGTAAAGCTTAATGAATACTTGAGTAACTACTCGAGTATGCAAGTCCAGAAATTTAGAAATCATTCAAACGTTCATTGATTTGTTATCTATATGATTAACCTTTCATTATATTAGTATTCTTACCATATTTACAGATAAACAGTGAAGAGATCTTAACAAATAAGGAAAGTCAAATGTAAAGTTCAAATGCTATCTATCGCCAACGGATATTTTCAAAATATTGGAAAAGTCAACAATGGATGTGCACTCTCCAACGGACGAGAAGAATATGTTCCAACGGTCACTACCAACACTCCTATATATATGAGAACATCCAAACAGAGAAAAAAACAACAAGTACACACACGAACATATCATCAAGTTCATTACTCTGTTTTACATTATACTTGTAATTCTATGCTTCAGTGATTCTTATTTACTCTGTGAGAGAGATATTTCATTCAAACTCAATATTTGTTATTGAGATAACTTAAGGTTGTGGAACCTTAAGTTGGGATTAGATTATAACTTGTAAGGGGGAGCGAGTGTCCAGGCAAAGGAACTTGCTTGTACTGAGGTGCCAAGAACCCACTGAATCTTGGAAGTTATAGTGAAACACTCAGAGAAGCTCTGAGGACTGGACGTTGGTCAAAGTGGTTGTGGCCAAACCAATATAACTCCCGGTGTACACTTTGGTGATATTTCTCCTTACTCCTTAGTGTTTTAATTTCACCGTCAAGTTTTATATTTGCAACGAATTTTTAGTATCACCTAATTCACCCCCTCTTGGGTGAAACGCTTGCTCTAACATTTGGTATCAGAGCGTAGGTCTTCTTGTTATGGTATAACAACCTAAGAAGGATCCAATAACAGGTATGGGTGAAGGAATTCTTCCCGACGGAGCATCCATCACTAGACCTCCCGGTTTCAGTGGAGAACATTTTTCCTTCTGGAAAGCAGTATTCAGAGTGTTCGTGATGGCTACCGAATATGGGCTATAGGATGTGATTGAAAGTGGAAACTACCAACCTACAAAGGTTGTAGACTCTCAGAAAATTCCCAAGACGCCAGTGGAATATGATGAGAATGATAAGAATATTATCACTCTCAATAGCAAAGCAATTCTGATGATACAAAGTGCTTTGAGTCGAAGTGAATTCAGAATTTGCACACTTCCAACAACAAAGCAAATGTGGGAAGCCCTGGAAATAGCTCATGAAGGAACTTCGGGAATAAAGGAGAATCAGATCAATACCCTAGTCACTGAATTCGATCTACTTCAAATGAAATCAGGTGAATCAATATCTGAATTTGAACTTAGATATACTCATCTTGTTAATCAACTTGCAGCACTTGGGAAAGTTCATGATCAATATACCCAAGTACGAAAGATTTTGAATATTCTTTCTAAAGAATGGGAGGCCAAAGTCACTACGATAGAAGAGGCAAAAGGAGAGTCAATGAGATCAGTTGCTTCTCTATTTGGGAGTCTTTCTGAATATGAAAGCAAACTAAAGTTCAAACGGGAACTATATGATATTGGTGACAAGAAGAAGAAAGGTCTAGCACTAAAAGCAAAAGAAGAGAATCAAGATGAGGATGAGGAGTTTGATGATGACGAAATGGGCCTAATCATAAAACGATTCAAAAAGTTCTACAAGAAAGGTCAAGGATTCAAACACTTTCATAAAGGAGGAAATAGCAGCACAGATCATATCATTTGCTATGAATGTGGAAAACCAGGACATATCAAATCAGAATGACTAGAACTGAATCAAAAGAGCAAGGAAAAGAGAAAAGGCAAATTCTTCAACAAAAAGAAGGTCTTTGTATCTGCTATATGGGGTGATAGTTCTTCTGATGAAGAAAATAATGAAGAAAAAGTAGCTAATATATGTCTTGTTGCTCAAGAAGAAACAGAAGAAGAGGTAAATGATTCTGATCCTACCTATGATGAATTACTTTCTGAATATAATGCTTTACATTCTGAATTCATCAAAGTAGTTAAAGAATTAGTTGTTTTCAAAAAGAAAAACAAAGCTCTTGAAATTGAACTTAAAGAAAGTTCAGAAAAGGATTGTGAAAATTGTTCATCTTTGAAAAAGAAAAACATTGATCTCACAAAAACTCTTGAAAAATTTACACAAGGAAGTGAGATGCTAAATGTTATTTTAAAAGCGCAACGATTTGTAAATGACTGATCTAGAATTGGATATGATCCAAAATCAGATAGAAGGAAAGGTAGAAAAAAAGCAGGAGGTAAATCATATTTGAATTATTTTCAGCATTCTATGCATATATCAAATCCTTTTGTATTTTGTAATTACTGTAATAGAAAAGGCTATTATACCTCTTCATGCATTTATAAGAAGAAAGGAACGTTAGAACCTATAAATGGGTACCTAAAGGCTCATATGTTCAGAAAATTATTTGTACTAACCCAAAAAGATGTGGGTACCTAAGGCTTAGTCATTTGATTGCAGGTATGTCTCAAAGCATCCAAAAATAGCAAGTGGTATATAGATAGTGGATGCTCTAGACATATGACCTGAGATTTCAAAAGTTTTACC
Organism: Inga laurina; assembly: GCA_963855925.1. Classification (NCBI taxonomy): domain Eukaryota; kingdom Viridiplantae; phylum Streptophyta; class Magnoliopsida; order Fabales; family Fabaceae; genus Inga; species Inga laurina. The sequence goes on from OY979711.1 coordinate 25,589,094, forward strand.
ACATTGCAACCTAAGGAAGGTGGAAAGGTAAAATTTGGAGGAAATCAATCCGAAATTAGCAGGAATTGGTGAAATCAAAAATGACAAAGGAATACAAGTCAAAGATGTATATTATGTTGAAGGCTTGTGTCAAAATTTGCTGAGCGTAAGTCAAAGTACAGATAAAGACAACTGGGTAATATTCGACTCAGAAGAATGCTTAATTATCAACAAGAATGACTTACAACTTGATAAGAATAATATCAAGGCTAAACTCAGAGCAAAAAGGGAAGGTAACTGCTATACTCTAGATATTAGTAGAAATGAATCTGAAAACTGTTTTCTCAGTAATGCTGATGAAAGTTGGCTATGGAACAAGAGATTGGCCCATGTCAATATGCATCAATTAGGAAAACTACTCAAAAAGGATTTAGTTCTTGGATTACCTAAAGTAAATTTCAAAAATGACTTGATTTGTGACACATGTCAAAAGGGTAAACAAACTAAATCATCGTTCAAATTGAAAAATGAGATTTCAAAAAGTAGACCACTACAATTATTGCACATGGATTTAGTTGGCCCAGCAAGAGTAAAGAGTCTTGGTGGCAACTTATATTCATTGGTCATTGTTGATGATTTCTCCAGATTTACATGGGTTATTTTTCTATCATCAAAAGATGAAACCTTTGAAGAATTTATTGTTTTTGCCAAGAAAGTGCAAAATGAGAAAGGTATGTCCATTGCAGGGATTAGGACTGATCATGGTGGAGAATTTGAAAATCAAGCCCTTGAAGAATATTGTGATACTAATGGGATTGATCACAATTTCTCTGCTCCAAGGACGCCTCAACAAAATGGAGTTGTGGAACGCAAGAATAGAGTACTCACTAGAATGACTAGAGCAATGTTGAATAAAAAGAACGTATCTCAAGTTTTCTGGGTTGATGCTATGAGTGCAACATGTTATGTTTCAAATAGAGCCTATATCAGAACAAAACTTGGAAAGACACCATACGAGCTGCACAAAGGAAGAAAGCCAAACATTGCTCATCTACACATCTTCGGTTGTAAGTGTTTCATTCATAATAATGGTAAAGATAACTTAGGGAAATTTGATTCTAAAACTGATGAAGGAATTTTCCTAGGATATCCTAACCGAAGTAAAGCATATAGAGTTTTCAATAAAAGAACATGTGTTGTTGAAGAATCAATTCATATTGTGTTTGATGAATTTGAATCCTCTGACAAAACCATTGATGAAGAGCAGGAAGTTGTTTTAAATCAAGAAAATGGTCAATTTATTTCTAAGTCTCTTATTCCAGAAGTTGATGAAACCAAGGAAGAAGAGCAATCACTAGGACAACCTAGAGCCTGGAAATACAATAAAAGTCATCCCTTAGATCAAGTCATAGGAGATGTAATTGAAGGGATCAAAACTAGAAATAGAATTTTCAATGAAGTAAGTTTTACTGCATTCATTTCTGAGATTGAACCTTCAAACATTGATGAAGCCCTATCAGACAATGATTGGGTTATAGCAATGCAAGAAGAACTAAATCAATTTGAAAGAAATCAAGTTTGGGATTTGGTACCCCGACCCAAGGATCATCCGATCATTGGTACTAAATGGGTATTCAAGAACAAACTCGATGAATCCGCAATTATTGTCAGAAACAAGGCAAGATTGGTGGCCAAAGGCTATAATCAGGAAGAAGGGATTGATTATGAGGAAACGTATGCTCCAGTGGCTAGATTGGAAGCTATACGCGTACTCTTAGCCTTTGCATGCATCAAAGGATTCAAACTCTATCAAATGGATGTAAGGAGTGCTTTTCTAAATGGTTACATCATGGAAGAAGTATATGTAGAACAACCTCTAGGTTTTGAGGATGTTACCAAACCTGACCATGTTTTCAAACTCAAAAAGGCTTTATATGGTTTAAAACAAGCTCCTAGAACATGGTATGAAAGGCTCAGTAAATTTCTCATTGATCAAGGTTTTGTACGAGGAAAAGTTGATACAACACTTTTTATAAAACGAAAACATGATGATATTTTAATTGTTCAAATATATGTTGATGACATTATTTTCGGTGCTACTAATAAATCTCTGTGTAAGGAATTTTCTGAGATAATGCAGGGAGAGTTTGAGATGTCAATGATGGGAGAATTGAATTTCTTTCTTGGTTTGCAAATCAAACAAAGAAAGAATGGAATCTTATCTCTCAAACAAAATATTTGAAAGAATTTTTGAAGAAGTATGGAATGGATGAAGCAAATGGAACAGACACACTTATGAGCTCAACTACGTTGTTTGATGCTGATGTCAAAGGGAAAGACTACAACATCACAAAATATAGAGGAATGATTGGATCATTACTTTATCTCACGGCAAGCAGACCAGATATTTAATTTAGTGTTGGCATATGTGCAAGATATCAATCAGCACCAAAGGAATCTCATGCCGAAACTGTCAAACGAATCTTTAGATATCTTGCTGACACACCCGAATTGGGTCTATGGTATCCCAAAGGAAGAAGTGAATATCTAGTTGCATATTCAGATTCTGATCATGGAGGATATAAAACAGACAGAAAGAGTACCAGCGGACAAGGACAATTTCTTGGAGGATCTCTTGTATCATGGTTTAGCAAGAAACAAAATACTGTGTCTCTTTCGTCAATGGAAGTCGAATATGTTGCAGTCTCAAGTTGTTGTGCACAAGTGATATGGTTAAAACAACAACTACAAGATCTTGGTATTTATCTCAAAGAAATACCAATCTATTGTAACAATACTAGTACAATAAGCTTGGCCAAGAATCCAGTTCAACACTCGAGAACCAAGCATATTGATGTCAGACATCACTTCATCAGAGATCATGTTCAAAAGAAAGATGTAAAAGTGATATTCATTCCTACTCATCTTCAACTAGCTGATATCTTCACAAAACCCCTTGTAAAAGATCAATTTCTATATATTAAAAAAGAATTGGGAATGGTAAATCCCAATGAATTGTAAGTTATTTTAGTCTCTCATAATGTTAGATAAAGATATTTGAACATGTTTTGATGATTACTAATTTGAGCATTAGAGTATATAGAAACTTGTTTTGCAGAAAGATTGAAACTCTGTTTTGAGAAACAAAAATAGAGGTTATCAGAGGACATCTTTACTGGAGTACCAACTTGAAGTAATGACTGACAGAGAAGCATTACCCGAGGAATAACTTGAAGTAAAGAAGACTTTACTCGAGTAACTACTCGAGTAATGATCTTCCAAAACTGGAAGTAATGGATCAAGTTACCTGGAATTTAAATCAAACGGTTCAGTTACTAAGAAATGAACAGTCAGAAGTAGAAAAGACAGGTTACCTGAGGCGAGAATCGAGTAAACTTGAAGCTTACTCGAGTAAGGACTCGAGTAACTGGAAGTCCAAATTACCACATTGATGAAAAAATGATTCAAATCTGCTTCAAATTGGCTGTAAACTGATCAAGGGAACATACATGGATAATTACAATATTATTCATGCCAAGTACGCAATTTAAATGAATTATTTTTGAGATTTTCTGTATGATAACTCGAGTAAGGACTAAAGTAACTTTGAAGTTTACTCGAGTAAGGCCTCGAGTAATGTCGGGTTTTAGGTCTTTATCTGTCGCAAACTCGGTCATTTCCATAAAATCTCCTAGAGTAAATCACTCTACTCTCTCACAAAAAAATTTCACAATCACTTTCTTACTTCATTTCCGTCAAAACCCATTGTTTTTCAACTCCAAAAACCTTCTATTCTATTCAGATTCTTCCTGCCCTGAACTCGTGACTGTCACTCTATTTTTTTTGAAACCTTCACTGATTCAAAATGGTTAGAACCAAAAACCTCACTCCCACAAATTCTTCTGGATCCCCACAACACTCTGACCCTCTTTCTTCTCCTCCCAGAAAGAGAAGAAAACTTACTCCTAGATCCAAAGCCAAAATCCAACCTCAACCTCAACCTCAACTGAAACCAAAAGGGGTTGTAATCAAAGAGCCAATAGTTATAAGGGCTCAATCCAAAAAGAGCACTTCTACTGGGAGAGTCAAAAGTGCAAAGTCTCCCTCTCCTCCACCCTCTGATTCCTTAACTCCCTCCTTCACACCAAAGCCTCCTAAAAAGCCCAAATATGATAAGAATGTGGCTAAGGCAATGGCTAGCATTCTAGATCAAATGGAGAAGGGGCAGTGTTCAAAGAAATCTAAACTGCCAAAAGAGGAGATCACCAAACCTCCAAAGGGTTTCAATGTCAACAAACTGGAGGAGTCCCCAAAGTATCTCACTCAATTCTCCAAGAGAAAAGTGTGCAAGACACACTATGTGGACCTCAAGTTACTTCAGGAGGTATTGAAGAATGATCTTAGTTCCTTTTTAGAACCATTTATGCCTTGGCTTTCCATTAGACTTCCTTTTTGCATAAAAGTGGTCACACATTTTTACTGCAACATTGAGATCCTAGATAAACCTAACAGAACCTCAGCTTAGGAAGAGATGACTACCACTGTGAGAGGCCAAAAGATTCTCATCTCACCCTCTAGGATAAACTTGTAGTTAGGAATAGAAAACCCCCCAGATGACATTTACTCTCAACTAGACTCAAACCAAATATTCTCTATCCTTAAACCTGGTGAGCTTGTTGGCCCTTTAAATTTCAAACTGAGTAATATGTGCGACCATCACAGGGTTTTATGGTATATATACTCTAGATCCCTTGTGAATAAAGCCAACAATTACACCCACTTCTCTGATAGGGACTTTAGATGGTTTGCTTCCTTACTCGTGAAGGAATAGAAAGATTTGGGGGAGTGCATTTTCTTTGAGATGAAGAGGTACAGAGTGGATGGGAAAGCTACCACACCGATGCCATATCCTCAGATTGTTTCTCTCATTCTGAAGGAGAATAAGATACGGTATCTAGATAGCAAAGAACACATTGAGAGGATTACTCCAGTTGGGAGAAATCAAATTGACAAGCTCAACATTGACATTCCTCTCAAGGGCCCTCTAGAGTTTGGGTCAAAGAAGAAGAAGAAAACTGAGACTGAGACTAGCAAGATGGATGACACTCAATCGTCGGCTCCAGCTGGCACTACATCATCACCCTCCTTCCTTAATGCCACACTTCAGTATTTTATGGAAAATATGCTCAGAGGATTCCATGTGGACATTGCCAACACAAATGCTGAACTGATAACCAACATGAATCACAAGATGGAGGAGTTGGTTGAGAGAATAGATAAGAGGCATGAAGAGTTGCTAGCTGAGCAACGTGCCCAGGGAGAGACATTGAGATTGATTCTGGCACGACTGGATTCCTTGGGTCCCGGACCTTCTGCCGGTCCATCATCTTCTACACCGCCACCACCTCTAGAGAACATCCCATCTGACCTTCCTCACACTGAGGTTGAGCCACCTATCCCTCCTGTCTCTAGTCTACCTCAGCCACAACCAAAAGATATCTTATACTCAGTAGATAACCCTGAAACAAATGAGACCATCTATTTTATCAATGATGATTCACCACCTAAACCTCAGCCTGAACCCGCTCCTAAACCTATTCCATCTCCTACCCATACAGAGGAAATTTCTCCTTCTTCATCCTCTGATCATCATACTCCAGAGGTTGAGAACACTACTATGGTTATTTTTCAGCCCTCTCCTGTTCATCCCAGAGATGACATCCATATCCCTCTAGTTAATCTTCCTGAACCAAAATCCTCTAGCTTCTTTGGTTTTTCTGGTTCAGATGGCCCTATGGTTCTTCCAGTGAAGCCTATCTCCATGGTCAAGCCTTCTAGTCCTCCACTTGATTGATGAAGACAAAAAGGGGGAGAAGAGCTTGAGAGTGATTTTGTGGAGTGTCTGAGTCTCTTTGTGGGTATGTGGGTGTATATGGGATTTAGGGAGATTTTGAACCTTTTAAGCTTTTCATCTTGTTATCTTGTAATGCAATTTTAAGTTTAATGCAAGTTTACTTAAGTTATGATTTCATTTCTAGTCCATTTAAGTTTTAAATTATGATACATTATTGGAGTAATGAAGTTTATTATGTATGCAAGGTGAATATGTTATAATCTCAATCTTTTTCAAAAAATTTTGAATATAAACTTAAACAAGTTTTTCAAATTTTATCATTGAATTCAAGAAGTGTTTATTTGAGAACTCACTTTCAAAAATCTTTTTCAAAATCACCAAGTTTTGTCATCATCAAAAAGGGGGAGAATGTTAGATCTCATGTTTTGATGATAACAAAGAATATTATGAAAAATATTTGATTAATAAATAAGTTTGAACAAAGTAATAATAGGAAAAAGCATCACTTGAAGTAAGCATTAGAGTAATGAAGAAAGGCCAAGAGAAAAAGCTGAGAAACTTGATCAGAAACAAGTTTTCTAAGGCATTACTCGAGTAAGTACTCGAGTAATAAGACAGAAACTAGAAGTAACCAGAAGCACCTTCGAGTAACCTGCCAACGTTACTAGAGTAAGTACTCGAGTAATAGTGTAAATGATTTCAAGTTGCTCTTGGTCTGCCAATGTTACTCGAGTAGCTACTCGAGTAACCAGGTAAATAACTTGGAGTTGCTCTCGGCCTGCCAACGTTACTCGAGTAACCATGTAAAAGTCTTCCAGTTACTCTCGGCCTGCCAATGATACTCGAGTATGTATTCGAGTCCCTTGTTTCAAGAAAAGTGTTGCTGTCAACATTTTCAATCCTACCAAATTTACTCGAGTAGCTACTCGAGTAACTCATTGTGGTAAGCAAAAACCTGAAGGTAGTACTCGAATAACTTGATCTGTTTTTATCACACTTCTCTCGAGGCACTACTCAAGTATGCAGGTATTCAATGACTTATTTAAAGTGGATTACTCGAGTAAGTACTGAGTATTCAAAGTTATTTTTGAAGAAAACCTTCAAGTCATTACCTGAGTAAGCTATGCAGAAAAATTATGTTTACTCGAGTATGTACTCAGTAACAAGGTAATCACACTTGAAGTGCTCTCGGCCTTGAAATCTTGCCAACATTACTGGAGTAAAGCATCGAGTAACCTAAAGTTTATTTGAAGGTTTACTCGAGTTGGTACCCGAGTAACCTATGAAGAAAAAAAGTGCATTACCCGAGTAAACAAGTATTTCTAAAGGTTTGAAATTTAGTTTATTCCATGCACTACCCGAGTTATGTTATATTTACTTATTAAATTGCAGTTTATCAAAGTTTCCCCAATGATACTCGAGTATGTACTAAAGTAACTACTCAAGTATGCAAGTCCAAAAATTTAGAAATCATTCAAATGTTCATTGATTTGTTTTCTATATGATTAACCTTTCATTATATTAGTATTCTTAGCATATTTACATATAAACAATGAAGAGATCTTAACAAATAAGTAAAGTCAAATGTAAAGTTCAAATGCTATCTACCACCAACGGATATTTTCAAAATACTGGAAAAGTCAACAATAGCTGTGCACTCTCCAACGGACGAGAAGAATATGTTCCAATGGTCACTACCAACACTCCTATATATATGAGAACATCCAAACAGAGAAAAAAACAATAAGTACACACACGAACATATCATCAAGTTCATTACTCTATTTTACATTATACTTGTAATTCTATGGTTCCGTGATTCTTATTCACTCTGTGAGAGAGATATTTCATTCAAACTCAATATTTTTCATTGAGATAACTTAAGGTTGTGGAACCTTGAGTTGGGATTGGATTACAACTTGTAAGGGGGAGTGAGTGTCCAGGCGAAGGAACTTGCTTGTACTGAGGTGCCAAGAACCCATTGAATCTTGGAAGTTATAGTGAAACTCTCAGAGAAGCTCTGAGGACTGGACGTAGGTCAAAGTGGTTGTGGCCAAACCAGTATAACTACCGTTGTACACTTAGATGATATTTCTCCTTACTCCTTACTGTTTTAATTTCACCATCAAGTTTTATATTTGCAACGAATTTTTAGTATCACCCAATTCACCCCCCCTCTTGGGTGAAACGCTTGCTCTAACAGCACGTACCTACCACCTCAAAGATTTCAAACGTATGCGTGCCATTCCACAGTAACATGCCCCGCTCCTTAATGATCGTTATTCAAATGGGCAAAACTGAACATCTATAAATACAGAGTTCCAGAGATCATCAACAACAACAAAGCACAAGAATTCACAAGCAAATTCAAGAGTCTCTGTTATTCATATTTTCTCTGTATTCATATTGATCTTCTGTGTTTATCATACTTTCTTTGTAAGAGAGTCTATATATATTTCAAATTCTATTTTCATTTGATCTCAAGGTATTGGGACCTTGAGAGGGTAGATATCCTTACGAGAGAAGCAGTTGAGAGAATTCCTAGTTAAACCTTCCACTCATAAGACTTATAAGATACAAGCAGTAGAGAACGTTGCTGCTCGTAAGACTTATAGTGGTGTAAGCAGGAGAGAACATTCCTGCTCATAAGACTTGTATACGTAAGCAAGTGGGAAAGGTCATAGGTTGTTTTTCTGCACGTAAACTTGTAGTAAGGGGGATAGAAATTTCTTAGTGTGAGAATATTTCTGCTCGTAGTCCGTTCGAGGACAATTGTTGTTTTGTGGCATTCTGAGAGCCCATTGAATCTTGGAAGAATAGTAAAAATCTCAGTAGGTCTGGATCTCTGAGGACTAGACGTAGGCTTGGTTTTTAGGCCGAACCAGTATAACTCTCTGTGTTCCAATCTTCTCAACTCTACTATGTCTACTACTATTTTCATATCACCACATCAAGCGAAAAATTTATCACATCACCCAATTCACCCCCGCTTGGGTGAAGCTTGCCTCTTTCAAGAACCCTAGCAAGTCTTTCAAACCAAGCCCGAGGGGAGTATTTCAACCCATATAATAGCCTTTTTAGCTTGTAAACTTGATTAGCCTTCATTATTGGAAACCCTGGAGGTAACTTCATATACACCTCTTCCTTGAGTTCTCTATTAAGGAAGGCATTTTTCACATCGACTTTGTGTATATACCAATAGACAAGGGAATTCTAATTGTATTCAGCTTGGTTACTGGTACAGATGTTTCAATGTAATCTTCCTTATATACTTGTGTGAAACCTTTTGCAATAGTCAAGCTTTATACTTCTCAAGACTTTCATATGCTCTATATTTCAGAGTGAATGCCCTTTTACACCCAACGGGCTTCTTCCCTCTAGGTACATCTACTATATCCTATGGCCCATATGTTTGAGGGCCAGTATCTCCTCCAAACTGCTTTTCTCCAATCAGGTATAGCCATGGCCTTATCAATATCGTCTGGTACCCCGATGGTGTCAAGATAGGAGACAAATGCCTGATATTTAGAGGAAAGGGCCTTTTAAGAGACAAACCTTTTAATAGGATATTAAGTATATGATCTAGGCTTCTTTCTTATTACAATTGGTAGATTAAGATCAGAACTTTCTATTACCATTGTTTCTCTTTGACCTGCCTTTGTTTTGACTATTGGCAACTATTAATAATATATGGCTCATTACCTTTCTTGTGTCTTCGTATATAGGTATTAGCATATTTGTTTGTGTCTCCCCCTGGACCAGCCTTACTTTTTCCCTTAAGCATATTATCCTAATTATTAGTTGGATTATCATAATTATCAGAGTTATCAAGATTATCAGGATTGGACTTATTTGGGCTAGCTATATATTCAATAAAGGTCAAGCCATCCTATAGTGGTGGTAACATCTCATTTGTCTAGAATTCTTTCTCTCCCCCTTGAATTATAGATAGGGAGTAAAAAGATGTAGTTTCTTTTAGATATGATTAATTTTGATGATGTCAAATATAGATGTGAAATGATAAGAGAAAAAAGTTTATGTATTTATTTTATACTTTGACTAATTACTGTGTTTAATGTATAATATCATGTAGATTAATTAAGTTGAATTATGGAGGAAGAATGAGAAAACAAAATTATCAAATCTGAGAAAATGGACAAAGAAGTTTGAATTTATGAGAATGAACAAGAAGGATTGAAGAAAGTCATAAACCCGATGGTGGGTTGATGTTATTTTCCTTACAATGCCTCATAAATGGAGAATGATCATCAAGAAGAAGATTATGAAGCAAGGGATTGAAGAAAGTCATAAACCCGATGGCGGGTTGATGTTATTGTGCTTATAATGGAGAATGATCATCAAGAGAAAAATCAAGAAGAAAGATACTGAAGAAAGAAGAACTTGCAAGATTTAATGGTAATATCAATATTCAAATTCTTAGAAGTAATTATCGAGATTTCTATATTTAGAAAGGGAATTTATAGTGGCACTGTAGCAGTAGGAACTATTTAGAACTATAGCAATTGGCACTATTTTCACACTGTAGCATGCAGGTACTATATCACGCAGTCACTGTAGCACTCAAGTGAGTTATAGCACACTCGAGTAAGGCACAGTAGCATGTAAGCACTGTAGCATTAGGGGAACTATAGCACTCGAGTAAACGTAGCAAGTACAAAAAATTTGCAAGGAGTGCAGTACTGTAGTACTCTAGTGAAGGAAGTACACTCGAGTGTTGAATGAGTTTTGAAGCACTCTATTCTACTCTATTTTCTGTTCAGCCTAGTAGAGATCCGGTATTTTGGCCATATCTCTCAAAACACATATTGGATTGAACTAAAACTAGTGGCATATGAAACTAGACTCACAATAGGAAAAATATACACCAATATAACATTCAAAGGAGCTCATATGAAAGAGATATAAATCTTGAAAGATGACACTGAAATCACCATCATTTTTCAGGACAGGTTCAGTATTTTAGACATAACTCTCAAACCACATATCGGATTGAGATAAAATTGGTGCCATATGAAACTAGACTTAAAGACCTTTCTATATATAGATAATTTGTCAAATTAAAAGTTATATGCTAAGAGATACCTTCTTGAAGTTGACGCTTATACTGTCTAGTACGATAGACACTCCTTGGATTATAACTTGCAGAATACAATGAGTTTGGAGCTGATTCTTTTTGCATTGAAAAGTATATGAGAAGTTCTCTCTGATGATGCATTACTTACCATATTTAAAGTCAAATGAATATATCAAGTCTAACATGGCACCTAAACACCCATGAGTCCAAAAACACACTCTAGGAAAATATCATGCGAGTGCTGTCCAGAAGCAGCTGTGGAAGAATGTCAGCAATAATTGAGTGAATGGCAATATACTTGAATGAGGAGAAGGATTGTACTCTAGTAATGCAAGTGAGATACAGAAAGTGTTTACCCGAGAGTCTGCCAGAACGTGAAAACTCGAAGTGCACTTGAGTGGGAAGTACTGTACTTGAGTGAAGTACCCGAACATTAACAAGTGCAAAATCTAACTATTGCAAAACTTGGTAGAAGTGTTGTTTAGAAGTGAAGCCTAAAGCCAAAACATACTAATGCACTCAAGTGAGGATAGTCACACTCGCAAGTAAGAAATCATACTCGTGGAGAAAATGGTACAAGTGTTATCCAAAGGCTCAAGTCCATGGTACAAAATAAACATGCACTCGAGTGAGGCTTCAATGCACTCGAGTGAGATGGTGATAGAAGCAGAAAGCATTACAGAGTCATGCCGAACAAATCCAAATATGGTTCAATGTTGTTTATTCTTTACGTTTTCTCTTGTTATCATATCTAAATGTTAACTAACATATATTTCAAGTGTGAAATAGGATATTAAATGTTCAGATTGCATATTCCAATAAGAAAGTCAATTACGATGAATATCATCACTACACACCGAATAATGGCTACCTACCACGACAAGCAACTGACACACCATGAAATGCTATCAAATATTCAAACGATCACATCCCGCTCCTCTATGAGACATGCCGCACCACTATTTGACGTACATCACATAATGAAACATTCCACTCCTTAATGGGATACTTAAATTTGCAGCAAATATTTCATAGTGGCTAGTTTTTCAAATGTGCGTAACGGTCAAACAAAGTAATAGGACTCCAACAGACGAATGCTTACAATGGTTATCTTCTACAACACAACTATAAATATAATAGCATTCAAAGAAGAGAGAAGCAGTGAATAGAGCGATAACACCAACATGCAAAAATCATGAGTCACCCACTTCTACCCAGCCACTTTCTGTTCTTATCTATTTTCTATATCATGTATATGTGAGAGTGATTATTTGTATTGTACTTCAGTGACCATTATATCTACTCTGTGAGAAAGTGTGTAAATAGCTTCAACTATATTTTTGAATTGATCTCAATGTAAAGGGACCTTGAGAGGGTTGATTTTCTTACGAAAGAAGCCATAGAGAGAATTTCTGGTAAGACTTTTTGCTTGTAAGACTTACATATTGTAAGCAATAGAGAACATTGCTGCTCATAAGAATTATAAGGGTGTAAGTAGGAGAGAACATTGCTGCTCATAGGGCTTGCACGGGTAAGTAGAAGAGAAACATCTTCAGAATTGCTCTGCTAGTAAGACTTGTCATAAAGGGAACTATCTCGGTAAGAGATTTGCAAAAGGTTTCACAAGTGCCCAACTAAACTTATGGATTGTAGTGGCCTTTTATGTGCCTGAATTAAACAATAAGATAGTGGATTTGAAAATCTCAGGAGAAGCCGGGCATTAGATGTAGGTCATCACAGATTGGACCAAACCAAGATAAATCACAGTTTGCATATTCTCTTCCCTAAGCTCTTATATTTCCAGCGTACATTATTTAATCTAACTAATGATTTATGATTCATTATTTTCATACTTATTACTTCCACTAAGATGCAAAAATATTTTCAAAGTTCTTAAGTTTTTATCTTACACCCAATTCACCTACGTCTTGGGTGTCAGCCAGTTCTAACAGTTTCAAGGAAGGTAACATCACTTGCAATATGGAGATGTTTGGAGACTAGGTCATAACACTTGTAGCCTTTTTCAGAGTTTAAGTATCCAAGGAAGATATAACGAAGGGCTTTAGGGTCAAGTTTGTTGGTGTAGTGAAACCAAACACCTTAAAAGGCAAAGTGTTTTCAAGATATGGAAGATTATAGTATTTGTGAAGTGGTTGAAGTGGTGTTTTGTAGGATAGGGGTCGGTTCAGCATTTGATCAATGATACTTAGGGACATTGCCCTAAACATAATGGCTTTAAAAGTTTCAAGGATGTGACAATTCTTTCGCTCTGTAATGCCATCTAGTTGGGGTGTATTGGGACACGTTCTTTTGTGGACATTGCCATGATTGGTAAGGAAGGTTGATAGGCTTGATTGAAGTATTCATTCCTATTATCAATGTGTAGGATCTGAATTTGAGTTTGAAATTAGGTACTAATCATATTGTGAAAATTGATAAAATTTTGGTGCACTTTAGTTTTGTCTTTCAATAGGTAAACCCAGCTTACACATGTATGGTCATCAATAAATATGATGAAATATTTTGATTGGGTTCAGTTTGGTGTGCGAGATGGTCCTTATAAATCACTAAGAATAGTGGAAAAAGGTTTGGATGCTTGGTGTGGAATTTTTGGAAAAAAAGTGTGATGATGTTTAGCCTTTTCACATGAATCATAATGAAAATCATATGCATCTTTATTAGAGCGAAGAGATGGAAACATCTGAGACATGTAATTTAAATTTGGATGGCCTAAACATTTATGCCATAACTCTAATTCACTAGTCCTAGGGAGAAACAATGTATTACAAGACCTAACACTATAAGCATCACTTTTGTAATATCCCAAAATTCATGGACCAAAAATCTAGTGTATATGTATTTCAATAAATAGAATAAAATGGTGAATTTTGGTGAACTGAAATGTGCTGCCAATGTGATTTCTTGTGAGAAAATGGGATGTCATGTGTTTTTGGATAACCAAAGGATATCTAATGAATATGAAATTTTGCAAAATAAAAGTAGACATTTCAAGCTTTAATTCGATAGGTCATATAAGTCATTTTGACCTATACATTAAGATTTATGTATTTTTGAAGTTGGCAAAGTGAAACTGGTAGGTTTTAGTGGCAATATCCAATAAATGATAATTCTAAAATATTGTGCAGCCAGTTGGCTAAAGGAAATATGTTTCCTTAAAATTAGACTTTATAAGGATCACATAGCCTTTGGAACCACAACAATTAGACATCTATAAATAAAGATATTTATTTCAAAGTTTGATGAAAATTCTGTCAGCTTATGCGAAAATCACAAAATGTAATGGCAAAATGGTAATTTTCTAATAAAGCAAGAAGCTAATTATTTTTCCCTTCTCTTGGGATATATTTTTACTTGGCCAAAATTGAACTTTAGGAGGGAGTAATAATATGTATTCAATTATCACTTTTATCCTCTTCCACATAAATTTAATTAGAGTTGCAATATTTGACTTTATCATCATCATTTTTTTTTATTTTGACCATATACCAAAAATTGCTCTAAATGGGATATTTATTTTCAATTTATTGTTTTTCCCTCTTAGGGTTTTAAGGGTATTTTTTCCTTATTTTGTGATTTTGGATGATGAGCCTAAGGGGTTATGCTACTCAATTTGAAGGCAAAAATGGATTATACACACGAAAGTGCATAAGATTGGTCTGGGTCATAATTTTTGGAAAAGTATACTTGAACCGAGTATAAAGGAAATTGGATATGGTCCCTAGGAGCATTTTGGTCATTTTACAGTTTTAAACTAAGATAACTAATAAAATAAGTTTAGAAGAGTTTAGAGTAGTACATGAATGATTATTAGCTCAATTTTTGTAAAATTGGAATTTTAGGACCGAACAGTTGTACTCGAGCCGAATCAGGACAGTTAGACAATTAGGTGGAGAAAGGAATTCCATGCAGTAACTCTATCTTTCAAAAACTATGTGATTATTTATATATTTTGTGTATGTCATTTTCTATGATATGTATAATGCACTCTCTAACTAGGATGGGAAAAGCATAACTGTTAGGGGGGAAGAGCACAAGTACCCCAACAACCCCAAAAGGGAATCCAGTTATGAGACGTAGTGCCAGGGGCACAATACCCAATCTGTGGTCTTGAGCCCAGCTGAGATACGAAAAAGTTTGGGTTCTAATAGTAGTTGGCCCTGAACACATGTGCATATTATGATGATTATGAGTTTTACAATGTTATTATTTTATTGCATTATATGGTACTTGGAACATATATTTGTTTCATTTTATATGATCGATTGTATGTTACTATTAAGATTCATTTAAATCTCATCCTTTTCTAAATTTAAAAATATTTCAGCAGAAGCTAGTGGCTCTAAGAGTAGTACGGTAAATACCAGGAACTGAGGATTTTTGTTCAAGGAAGCATAGTTGTTGGTTATCATTAGTTTCTTTTGGTAGTTTTGGACAATTTGTAAATATTTTTCAAACCCTATGGGGATTTCCTATAGTGTAACACAAGTACCTATTATCTATATATTCATGCTATTTCTGTATGCTTGTGGAACTATGCCATTATTACTGAGGCAAATATCAAAATACTAAGGGGTTTGACAACTTTCATCAAGATAATAGAGGCCATTAAGTTCTTTTGCACTCCCAATCATCGTCCCCATCAGCAGCTCCTTAAAAAGACAATATGCAGCAAAAAAAGTTAGCATATCATCTTTTATCGCTTGCTAATTTACTCACTGATAACATATTACACTTCAAATTTGGAACATGTAATACAGAATGAAGAGGAAGCGTAGCAGAAATTCTGACAATGCCAATTATGACAATGCCTTTATTACTATTAGTTACTTACTCCATTCTGTGGATGAAAATAGAGTCTTTTCATCAGTTATATGGTTTGAAGCACTTGAGTCAACAATACAACAAGTGCATGTACATAATTATTGAATTGCAGGTAAGGCTTGAAAGAAATTGTTTCTTCTAACCACCGTAGTAGTGGGCTACTTTGTATGTTGTAGTGTTGTAGCATTTCTAGGATTTTGTTCAGTTGATCACCTTAAAGTGTTAGTTCATCAATCTTGGAAACTTTAGCCACATAGCCTTTACCTCGCCCTTTCTTTGTTTTTCAAATAGTAGGTTTACTATATAGATCCCAGCAGGTGTCTTTGGTGTGTCCTTGCTTCTTACAATGGTCACAAAAAGGTTGTCCTTTGGAATTTCTTGATTCCTTAGAATGAATAGCTAGGGTTGAGGCCTCAGAAGGAGTAGAAGCAATAGAATTATTCTAAACATAGATTTGTGTTGTCCCTCTTTATTGCACAGAATGGAGTAAGCCTCAAGCACAGAAGGTAAGGGTTCTTGGTTGAGAGTCCTTACTCGAGTAACATAATAAATCACATTAAGATTAGCCAACAACTCAAAGACTCTTTCTTCTTCTGTCTCCTTGCAATCTTTAGTAGCATCAGCACGACAATAATGAGTTTCATTTTTCAAGGCATCCAACTCTTACCAAGGGCTTATTTTCAAGATAGTGGTCATCAAGAGACATGTGGTCTTGTTTCAGCAGCTATAATTTTGCTTTACTATCAAATATGTGAGACTTGTTCCCTGTATAACTTTATGCTTCCTGAAGAGCTTCCCATATTTCTTACGCTGAAGGAAGGAACATAAAACTCTTCTTAATTGATGGTGACATCTCATTGATCAGCCATGAAAAGACTAATGTGTTCTTGGATTTCCATACTCAAAAAACCTTGGTTTCTAATGCTAGAGGCATTTTAGCTTAATCATTTATATATTCGAGTTTGTCCCTACCATCAAGAGTAAGGATCGTAGATTGAGACCATTCCTTATAGTTGTCACTGGTAAGTTTTTTTAAGATAATAAGAGCAGTAGAGATATCATTAGAACCAGATCATAACACAGAGGAAAAGATGTCAGAAATAGTTAGCATACTGACTGAGTGATCAAATTTCAATATGTGTGAACAAAAACTGGTGACAAGAGACTTTAATAGAATCAGAGGCTTGGGAAAAACAACTGACCCGACAGCCTTCTATCAATAATATGAGAATCCGAATTGGATGAGAAGGTTGATCAAGAGAGTTTATCAACATTAGAATACCGGACCTGAGAAGTAATGCCGAGGACTTTAGAAGTGCTAAGAAAACCAAGGGTGCTGATGATAACTCTAAGAATATGAATTGAATGGGCCAAGGATGCAAGCTAAACTAGGTTTGAGAAGAACCCGTAGAGGACATGAACTGACCTTTCTGATAGCATGAGAAAGCAGACTAAATCGAGCCTGAGAAGAACTCTGGTTGTGAATCTTTGATTAGACCAAACTGAATAGAGAAGAGCCCCGATTATCCTCTTTAACACTCTAATACCATAAAGAGAATTGGAGGACTGAATGATTCAATTTTTTATTCACATCTCATGGTTAAATATATACATAAAAAACATAATCAGGTCATTTAATGTGATTATGATCTTTTGCTATACAATTAGGAAAGAATTAGAAATAATTATTCTAATTTTTCTCCTATAATTTCATATCTAAAATAATCCCTGAAGTTTTAGGATTATATTCTACAAGTTGCATTCCCAAGTATGAACACTTTTTCTATGTGATATAAATGTATTTAACTCAATAAGATGTGAATGTTAATAGTAATAGGTTAGGTAAAATGTCAAATATTGAATTTAGCTAACATCGATGAGAATATTGGCAAGGTCAATTTGAAAAACCAGTTACTAAACTTGGGAATAGGTATTATATACTAAAGTGTGAATCATGAATAGACTCAGTTAGAATAGCATCGATTGTGAACTAAGAATAACCCCACTTGTGAATTTGTCTACTTCTCTGCTGCTTGATTTATGATTTAATTGGAGAGTTGATCTTGGTTTTAAATGTAAAACTACCTTTTTTTAGCCTTCAAATGTAAGACTATCTATTTCTGATATTTGTCAATTTCATTTTTCTAATTTACCCCTATTAATATTCCCTCAATAATAGTTAAGTAAGACAAAAATAGAGAGAATTAAGGAAAATGATTAGAGTGTTTTAGAAAAAAATATGTCGTATTAACTACCTTAACTAACTTCCTTAATTTAGTTCAGTCAATAGGTGTTACATTAAGAACCAGAGGGAGTATGATAACTTGTGAATGTATTAATAGTCAGAAATAGATGCATAATCACTTGTGAGTTAAAGACCAGCAATCTTAAATTTAAGAATAGAAAATTATCAATGGATTAAGGTTGATCTAGCACCTTAAAGTAATTGTCATATGCGTTTATAGTATTTTGTAATTCACTTAGCATGTATTCTTCTAGGTACATCGAACTCGCTAAAGTATTTATGGTTTAATTTTGTGTTTGAAATTATTATAAGAGCAATTTTTACATGGTTTTTAATTCCAAAGAGTTTAAGTGAAGGTATTTATCTTCCATACATGTTTTCAATGCTGAAAATAATTAAAGTTTAGGGTTGAAAACTAAAAGATGAGTTTAGAAAATATTTAAGATGACTACTGAAAAATTGGAAAACTAATTATTAAAATTGTTAAGCTAAAAACATGGAAGATGAGTATTGAAAATATGAAGAAGGTAAAAAAAATAACTAAGAAATACTTTAAGAGAGAAATTGCATTACAAAATACTTTAAGATACTGTACGTATACTTGAAAAAATACCTTAGGATGTTAGATCAACCATCACCCATTATGAAATCTATCTCTTCTATAATACGTGTAGTAAAGCCATTAAAAACTATTCTGTGAGCAATCATTTTTGGACAAAATAGTTATGTTTATATTATTTCCATTAGTGTATGCTATTTACTTTAAGACTAATAAATATCAATATCCATATTTATAACTCTCTTTTGGCTATCATAATTATTTATCGCTCTCTTTTATAATTCAATATCAATATTTTATATCCATAAATTATTAGTTGGCCTCCATGATTCAAGAAGTTATTATAATAATAATTTAGCCAATAAATCTACAAAATGCTTAATTTCCAAGAAATATAGTTGGCCCCATGACTATAGTAATGCTTATATATATATATATATATATATATATGAATGTATCTTATTTTATGTTATCCATTCTTCATTGTTATTTATCTCAATTCTTCATCCTCAATATCATAGGAGGTCACCCTTGTGAACTTATTAGGGATATTGACGACGTCAAGTATACATGGGCTATTATTGCTCAGGTTATCAAGAAGTAGTTGATGACTAAAAAGACATCACCTTTTGATGTATAGAAAGTCGACATGATTTTGGTCAATGAGAAGGTTTGTGATTCATGATTTCATACCTATTTGATTATTGAGCTTTGGGTTTTTGGTACTCTCTTTGTTATGGCAGTCTTATTCTTTATGTAGGGCCATAAGATTGATTTTTGTTAGGCTTAGAGTCAAGAGAGCAACATCAAATACCCATCCAATAGTATGGGCATTTTGCAATTTTTTGAGTAGGGAGATATTTGGCAACAGTTTACATACTCAGAATTAACAGTAAGAAAAGGATTTAGTTGATAGTAAGATATATTGCGATCGCATACTTGAATATATATTCATCTATTTATCATTCCATTTATTCCTCAGGTCTTTTATTTCCAGCCCTCTGAAGTAAAAACATATAGCTCAAATCCTTGACGGCATTGATATATGTAGAAAAAGTTCAAAACGATGAAGACCTTCTAATAGTTTAGTCGTCAGGATCTTCAACCACTCCTTCAAAGAGAAAAAATAGAGACAATACTCCAGTTATTGATAATGGGGATGTGGGATTGTCTTATATGTCCACCCTAGCTTCAAGGCCAATAAAGCAATCATCAAGTACATAAAATTAGAAAAATGAGTTCCTATATGTTGTTTTGAGTTTTTGAATGCGTCATTTTAGTAGTCTAGGTTTTAACTATACTTTGGCATATTCACATTATATTAGGCTCCTAAAAATTTATAATTTTGAATTTCAATTGTTATTTAGCTTTAGCAATTTGATTGAGAAATAGCAGTAACAAAAATTATTGTATTAACAATATTAAATTGTTTGTTCATTTAATCTGACATTCATTCTTGAACAAAAAACTGATTCATAGATGTTGATGTAATGCTCCAAATTTTATTCACCAATATGCATTGTAATTATTTGAAATATTCAATGAAATGGAATGGTGAATATTCATGAACTTGAAATTTAAGAAGTTAGTAAATGTCCATTTTCATGAGAATTGGGCTAGAACAAGTTATGAAATTAATTCTTGGATTTTCCAAAAAGCCCAATATTAATGCTAATTTTAGTCATGGATGAAGAAAAGGAATAAATTCAAAAATGTAAAGGCCAAATCATAAATTTGCCAATAAAGCACAAGATTAATTATTTTTCAATTAATTGAAGTTAATTTAAATTATTTAAGGAAAATAAAGGTGAAATATATATTTGGAACATTTTTTGTCAAATAATCAAGGTTTGGAAAGTCAAAGTGAACTTGTGCATAAATTAATTAAAGAGATTGTGAAAAATGTTAGATTCCAAGTTTTGATTATAACAAAAGATCATTGTGTGTTATGGTAAGAAATTCATACTTTGCAATGGTTAAAAATATTGCCAAATGTATTTCACAAAGTTTAGAAGTGTTTGTTGTCAGTTTTACTGATGTACTCGAGTGATGGAGTTAGCACTCGAGCATTAAGCTAATTTGCACTCGAGCACATGCAAGTGTTGGATAGAAAGTGTTTGACAGAGAGCAAATTCAGAAACAAGATATCAATACTTCACTCGAGCACAGTCTCTATACTTGAGTGATGGCATTATATGCACCTGAGTCCGGCGAGTGTGGCACAGAGAGTATTTACCCGAGAGCAAGGTAAACTCAAAATGTAAGCAGCACTCGAGTGCAAGAGAGTGAGGGACTGCAAGTGTTTGCCTAAGAGTCTTGCAGAGCAGATAAGAATAAGAATGCCTGAGTAAGAGTACATGCACCCGAGTGATACCTCAGCACCCACGAGTGAGAAATCTAACTCTCTCAATTTTGATGCAAGTGTTGAAGCAAAAGAGTATCTTATAGAAGAATATTCGGTTCACTCGAGTGATAGTGAGTATGCTCGAGTAAGGAGCCATATCACCTGCAAGTGCAAATCACACTCTTGATAAAGTGGGATGTGAGTATTTTCTAGAGACGTGGCTCATAGTGTAAAATGAAGGTGTACTCGAGTGAAGAGATTTGTACTCGAGTGAGGACCCACATCACTCGCAAGTGTGAAAATACACTCACTCAATATCACATGGAAATGCAAGTATAAAACTGAAGCAAGAAGATAAAAATAGGTATTGCACTCGAGTGAGCCTTGTTATCACTCGAGTAATGCTCTGCCAGAAGCAAAACGCACCAGATATACAACATTCAATCCAAACATGGTTTAATGTTATTTATTCATTCTATTTCTACTTATTATTATATAACATCATTTAACATATATTACGAGTGTGATACATGAGTTTGAACGTTTAAATTAGAAAAGCACAGAGGAAGTCAAACAACGGCAAACAATATTATTACGACCATCTAAGCATGTACCTACCGTGTTTAAAGATTTCAAACATACGAATGTCGTTCCACAATAAAATGCTCCACTCCACAATGATTATTATTCAAATGGGCAAAATCAACTAGCTATAAATACAGAGCTCTAGAGACCATAAAAACAATGAAGTGAAAGAATTTATACAAGCAAATTAACGAGTCTCTGTTATTCATATTTTCTTTGTATTCATATCGTTCTTCAGTATTTATCATATTTTCTCTATAAGAGAGTCTACATATATTTCAAATTCTATTTTCATTCGATCTCAAGGAACTTGGACCTTGAGAGGGGAGATTTCCTTATGAGAGAAGCAGTTGAGAGAATTTCTAGTAAAACTTGTTAGAGCAAGCGTTTCACCCAAGAGGGGAGTGAATTAGGTGATACTAAAAATTTCGTTGCAAATATGAAAACTTGACGATGAATATAATGCAATAAAGAGTAAGGAGAAATATCTCCAAAGTATACACCGGGAGTTATACTGGTTCAGCCACAACCACTTTGACCTACATCCAGTCCTCAGAATATCTCTGAGAGTTTCACTATAACTTCCAAGATTCAGTGGGTTCTTGGCACCTCAATACAAGCAAGTTCCTTCACCTGGACACTCGCTTCCCCTTACAAGTTGTAATCCAATCCTAACTCAAGGTTCCACAACCTTAAGTTAACTTAATAACGAATATTGAGTTTGAATGAAATATCTCTCTCACAGAGTGAATAAGAATCACTGAAGTACAAAATTACAAGTATATGTTAAACAGAGTAGTGAACTTGATAATGTGTTCGTATATGTGTTCTTGTTTTTTTTCTCTTTTTGGATGTTCCCATATATATAGATGTGTTGGCAGTGACCATTGGAACATTTTCTTCTCGCCCGTTAGAGTGTGCGTAGCCACTGTTGACTTTTCTAATATTTGAAAAATATCCGTTTGTGGTAGGTGGTGGTAGGTAGCGTTTGAACATTGCATTTGACTTTCCTTATTTGGTAATATCTCTTCATTGTTTATCTACGAATATGCTAAGAATACTAATATAATGAAGGGTTAATCACATAGGAAACAAATCAATGAACGTTGGAATGATTTCTAAATTTCTAGACTTGCATACTCGAGTAGTTACTTGAGTATTCATTAAGTTTACTCGAGTACTTACTCGAGTATCATCGTGAGAGTAATGATAGCAAGTTAATGAATGAACATCACATAACTCGAGTAATGCATGAAGTAAATAAATTTACAAACCTTAGAAATACCTGTTTACTCGGGTATGACACACTTATCTTCATAGGTTACTCGAGTAGCTACTCGAGTAATCTCTCAAATAAACTTCAGGTTACTCGATGCTTCACTCCAGTAATGTTCGCAAGATTTTAGGGCCAAGAGCACTTCAAGTTTGATTACCTTGTTACTCGAGTATTTACTCGGGTAAACATAAATTTTCTGCATGCCTTACTCGGGTAGATACTTCAAGTGCTTTGTAAATAACTCTACAGATTACTCGATTACTGACTCGAGTAATCTTGTTAAAATATTTGATAAAGAATAATTGAATACCTGCATACTTGAGTAGTGCCTCGAGTGAAGTGCGATAAAAGCATTTCATGTTATTCGAGTATTACCTTCAGATTTTGCTTACCACAGTAAGTTACTCGAGTAGCTCCTCGAGTAACATTGGCAGGATTGAAAATGCTGAGAGCAATATATTTCTTGAAGCAGGGGACTCGAGTACAGACTCGAGTAACATTGACAGGCCAAGAGTAACTAAAAGTCTTTTACATGGTTACTCAAGTACTTACTCGAGTAACATTGGCAGGCTGAGAGCAACTCCAAATGATTTACTTGGTTACTCGAGTAACTACTCAAGTAACGTTGGCAGGCCGAGAGCAACTGGAAGTCATATACCTTATTACTTGAGTGCTTACTCGAGTAACGTTGGCAGGTTACTTGAAGGTTGACTCTGGTTACTTCAAGTTTCTATCTCATTACTCGAGTACTTACTCGAGTAACCCTTTAGAAAATTTGCCAATGATGAAGTTTCTCAGCTTTTTCTCTTGGCCTTTCTTTATTACTCCAATGCTTACTTCAAGTGATGATTTGCCCTGTTATTACTTTGTTCAAACTTATTTGTTTATAAAATATTTTTCATACCATCCTTTGTTATCATCAAAACATGAGAGATCTAACAAGACTTTCTGCTCATAAGACTTACAAGGTAAAGCAGTAGATAACGTTGCTGCTCGTAAGACTTATAGTGGTGTAAGCTAGAGAGAATGTTGCTATTCATAAGACTTGTATACTTAAGCAAGAGAGAAAGGTCATAGGTTTGTCTTTTTTCACGTAAGACTTGTCGTAAGGGGGAGAGAAAGTTGTGGTGTTAGAATATTTCTGCTTGTACTCAATTCAAGGACGATTGTTGTTTTACAGCGTTCTGAGAGCCCATTAAATCTTGGAAGCATAGTAAAATCTCAGTAGGTCTTGATCTCTGAGGACTGGAAGTAGGCCTGGATTTTGGGCTGAACCAGTATAACTCTGTGTACTAATCTTCTCAACTCTACTCTATCTACAATTATTATCATATCACCTCATCAACTGAAAAATTTATTACATCACCCAATTCACCCCCTCTTAGGTAAAGCTTGTCTCTTTCATTTCGTATCAGAGTAAGGTCTTCTCTGAAGAGCCTAACAGCTTGAGAAGGATCCAATAAATGGCAATAATGGGTGAGAACATCCTTCCATACGGAGCCTCTATCTCTAGACCGCCTGGTTTTACTGGAGAACATTTTTCATTCTGGAAAGCTAAGTTCAGAGTGTTTGTGATGGCTAACAAATACAGTTTATGGAATGTGATACAAGACGGTGACTATGTTCCAATGAAGAAAATCGAAGATAGAATCATTAAAAATAGCCCAGAGGAGTTTGACGAAGATGACAAAAGGTTAGTAATATTAAATAGTAAAGCTATTTTAATGATACAGATGCCCTCAGTCAAAAGGAATATTTCTGAATCTGCACTCTACCAACAACCAAAGATATGTGCGATTCTCTTGAAATCGCTCACGAAGGCACATCCAGAATCAAAGAAAATAGAGTCAATACTCTAATTACAGAGTATGATCTATTTTGTATGAAAAATGGAGAAAGAATCTTAGAATTCGAACTCAAATATACTCATCTTGTTAATCAACTATCTGCACTTGGGTAGTCATTTGACCAAAATTCCCAGGTAAGAACAATCCTTAATATTCTTACAAAAGAATGGGAAGCAAAGGTGACAGCTATCGAAGAAGCAAAGGTGACAGCTATCGAAGAAGCTAAAGGAGAGTCAATGAGATCTGTAGTGCTCTCTTTGGTAGCCTTTCTGAGTATGAATGGAAATTGAGATTCAAGAAGGAACTAGAAGAGTTCGATGATAAAAAGAAAAGAGGAGTTGCATTTAAAGCTATCAAGGAAGAAGAATCCTCCAAAAATGAAGATGTTCCTGATGATGATGACATAGGAATGATCGTGAGAAAATTCAAGAAGTTCTATAGAAAAGGCTAAAAGAACTTCAAAAATTATCAAGGTGGACAAAGCAAGAAAGAAAAAAAGGAACAACAGATAGTGTGCTATGAATGTGGGAAGCTTGTGTTAGATCCCATATGTTTTGATGATAACAAAAATTGGATCAATGATATGAAAGGATTTGATGACAAACACATGAATTTGAACAAAGTGGCAAAGCATTACTTGAAGTAAGCATCGCAGTAATAAACAAATTTTGTTAAGGCTTACTTGAGTAGCCACTCGAGTAAGGGAAGCCATTACTCAAGTAGCCACTCGAGTAATCACAGAGAATTTCATCTAGAGAGGCACTGCCAAAATTTGGGGGATAATACTTGAGGGACCACTCGAGTAATCTGTAGAGTTATATAGACCATTACTCGAGTAGCCACTCGAGTAACATGATTTGCAAAGCCATCACTAAAGTAGCCACTCGAGTAACCGAGGTAGAATCCAGTAGCTCTCGGCCAAGAAATACAACAATTTATTCAAGTAAGTATGGAGCTATGGTAGCTTAGTTCCATCCTCTTGAATGATATTATGGAATTCATATCATTAGCAAGCAAGGAGGACTAAAACTCCAACTCAAGGGAATCATATTTCATCATTATATTAGTTAATTGAATTTATCTTGTTTCTACTATTAATTTCAATTACATTTGCTTCTTTGTCTTGAAAACCAAAAAATAATATATAAAAATATTGTTTTGGCTTAGTTTACTTCATTAGTTTAAAAATGAAATTTCTCAAAATGATTTTTTACAACTTTAAAGTTTTTTATCACTTTACTACTTAGAAACTTGGAAATTAATCTCCTCATAAGAACGACCTAGGTTGAACTACTACGCTACATTTTCAAACCTAGTTTTATTTTGTGAACTCACACAACATTGGTTCATAAAAAAAGAGACAACGTCGCCAATTTGATGAACCCATGTTGTGTGAGTTCACAAAATAAAACTAGGTTTGAAAATGTAGCGTAGTAGCTCAACCTAGGTTGTTCTTGTGAGGACATTAATTTCCAAGATTCTAAATAGTAAAGTGATAAAAAAACCTTAAAGTTGTGAAAAATCATTTTGAGAAATTTCATTTTTAAACTAATAAAGTAAACTAAGCTAAACAATTTTTTTTCGTTTTTTGGTTTTCAAGACAAAGAAGCAAATGTAATTGAAATTAATAATAGAAAAAAGATAAATTCAATTAACTAATACAAGGATGAAACGGGATTCCCTTGAGTTGAGGTTTTAGTCTTCCTTGCTTGCTAATAATATGAATTCCATAAAGAGTCAAGAGGATGGAACTAAGTTACCACTAGCTCCATACTTGCAATAATCATTTAATTCATTCTACCAAAGTAATTAAATGAATACCACCAAATAATTCAAACTCAAAGAGATGAATAATCAACTTCTAATTCTAGCTTGTAATTACCATTACAAAAGTTCAAAGCATTCAGTTTAGTCATTTACAATCTACTTAACCAAGTTGGAATAAACAACTCAACCTACTTCTAATTTGCATCATACAAAGCCTAATTAATCAACTCCTAGCTCAACCACCAAGTTTATTCACTTGGCACAGAACAATCTAGATCATAATCATATACTTTACCAAGCCATACAATTATGAACTAGAAAAAGAGCTTAAAGGAATTCCATTGAAGTTTAGAAGCTCAAACCATTACCCAACTCAAGGAAATCACCAAAACTTAGCTACTCATGAAAGAGGAGGAAGATGGAGCTTGATGAATGAAGGAATAATTGGCCATAGATGCAGCACCCTTCACGCCTTTCTTTTCCTTTTTCAATTCTGGACAGCACCTATATTCACACTCTCCCTCACATTCGGTGCTTGCTTCCTCCTTTACACACACAGCTCTAATCTCCAATTCTCAATTCTTCATTTCGGTGCTCCCCTTTCACACCTCTCTAATTCCCTTCCTTTATTCATTTCGGTGGTGTGTCCCCCATTTCACACACAGCCACCTCTCTTATTTTATTTTCTTGTATCCAGCTTTTCTTGAACCCTCTCGGTTCACTTGCTCCAATTAATTCCATGTTGCATCTCTTTTTTCACAGCCCTCCTTTTCTTCTTTAATAATTCAATCCACCTTACCTCCAAACCTTCCATTTGGTCCAGCAATTTAATTCGATCAACTCCCCTTTTGATCATTCGGTTCAGCTACTCTACCTCCATTTGGTTCAGATCTTTCAATATTTATTTGGTCAACAATTTCAGCTGCTCCCTTTATTTCTATTCGATCTCTTTTCTTTTCATTTCAGTTTAGCCCCTTTCTTCATTTCCTATAATCATCTCGTGCTTAGTTCATCCTTCCTTCAAGCTACTCGGTTCAGCTCTTCCTTCAATTAATTATCCCCTTTCGGTCCACCTCATCAATCTTGCATTCTTCAAATTGGTTCAATAGCCCCTAAATAATTCAGCCACCACTTGCTTTCTTTCTCTTTACAATTCAAGTATTTTTAGGTTAAAAGTGAGTTATGCCTTGTTTGGATAAGAGATAAAAATTTGCTTTAACATTAGACACAAAATTGCAACCACCAAAAAGGCCCTTACTCAATTAACCTCCTCTTAGAAAAAAATGTGAAAATAAATTCTGCACTTGTGATGTTCCACTTTGGTCCTTCATTAAGCTCCAAAATAACATCTTTTACCTTAACCACTCAAGTTGTGCCACATCATCAACTACAAAATTAAATTCACAAAGTAAAATCTTTTGCTCACAATTAAAGAATAATGGGAATAACAAATATTAATTAAAAATATAACAATTTAACCACTTTAATTCCAAAATTATTCTTTCACTAAAGTCTCGCATTAAACCTTGATTATTCCCAAAATATTCAATTAAGTCCCATAAAAGGCTAAGATTAATTAATACAAATATATAAATATTGAGCTCTATCAACAACTAAACATGAGAGTACATAAATTCCTATATGATCTGGTCGTATCTATGCCAATGGGTATTAGAGTTGTCACGGCTGCTATTTGTCTGAATTGTGTAGCAAAAGGCTGAGGGCCATGAATCAGCTGCACAATTGATTTGTCTACTACTACAAGGGTTAGAAGTACTACATGGGGTTGACTGGTTGACTACAAATAGTATATTGCTAAACTGCAAAGGGAAGAGGGTTATATACACTAATCCGTAAACTCAAGTTAGCATAGTAACCAACCTTAACTTTCTTTCAGCTGCTGAAGCTAAGAGATGGCTGTAGAAAGGTTGTTAGGAGTATATGTTGTTCTTTTCCATGCAATCAGATGCCGAAGTAGCCTTAGAATACCTATTGTGAATGAGTTCTCAGATGTATTTCCAGAAGATATCGGGGGGATTAACTTTAGATAGGGAAGTGGAGTTTTCAAATGATCTTAAGCCTAGAGCAGGTCTAATATCTAAAGCCCCATACAGAATGGCTTCGAGTGAAATGGTATAATTGAAGAAGCAGATTGAGGAGCTGCTAGAGAAAGGGTTCATTCAACCCAGTGTCTCACCTTGGGGATCTCTAGTGTATATTATAGGGAGTTAAATAAGGTAACAGTCAAGAATAAATACCCACTCCCTAGAATTGATAACTTGCTTAATCATTTATCTGGTTCTTGCTTATTCTCAAAAATTGATTTGCTATTGGGATACCATCAACTCAGGGTAAAAGTAGAGGATGTGCCGAAAACTTCTTTTAGGACCAGATATGGCCATTATAAGTTTCTTGTGATGCCATTTGGGTTGACTAATGCACCTATCGTGTTAATGGACTACATGAATCAATTTTTCTATCTGTATCTGGACTAGTTCATAGTAGTCTTCATTGATGATATTCTGGTATACTCGTGGAGTAAAGCTGAGTATGAGCAGTATTTGAGAATGGTATTAAATGTATTGAGGGATAAGCAACTCTATGCCAAGTTTAGCAAATATGCATTTTGGCTTTTAGAGGTTAAGTTTCTGGGCCATGTAGTCTCATATCAAGGGGTCTTGGTTGATCCTAACAATGTGGAAGCATTACTGAACTGGAAGAGGCCAAAGACTGTCTTTGAAATATGTAGTTTTTTTTGTCTTACCAGGTATTATAGATGATTTATCCAGAATTTCTCTAGAATAGCTTTGCCTTTGACAAGGTTGATGTAGAAAAATCAACATTTTGTGTGGGATGATAATTGAGAAAAGAGCTTCATGGATTTAAAGAAGAGGTTAACGACAGCACCAGCGCTGGTGATCCCAGATCCATAGTTTACCTATGTTGTTTATACAGATGCCAGTGAGCATGGATTAGGATATGTATTGATGTAACATTGGTAACATACACATTTCGTCAGCTGAAACCTCATGAATTGAACTATCCAACTCACGATCTTGAGTTGGCGTTCATTGTGTTCGCTTTGAAAATCTAGAGACATTATCTCTATGCTACGACCATAGAGTTGTACTGCAACCACAAGAGCTTGAAATATCTATTGATCATAAAGAGCTTAATATGAGACAGCACAGATGGATGGAGTTTCTAAAAGATTACAATCTTGAGATAAAATATCATCCCAGGAAGGCTAATGTCATTGCTGACACATTGAGCTGTAAATCAGTGCAGGTGGCAGCTATGATGATTCACAAGTAGAAACTGATCCAGGGTTTCAGAGATCTCAGTCTGTCTAGTCAGATTTTAATGAGCAACACTAACGTCAGTCAAGTGTACAATGACCTAAGAGCGGAAATTGAAGAAGCACAAATGTAGGATAGACGAGCACTGCTATCAAAGATATGATTGCTAGAGGAGAAACTTATGAATATGACTTGTCACCTAGCGGACTAGTCAGATATCAGAAGTGAATATATGTTCTACTGTAAATAGAGTTGAAACGACAAATCCTGGAGGAAACACATAAGAGTAAATATACTCTGCATCCAGGGGCTACCAAAATATACCATGACTTAAAGTCCCTGAATTAGTGGCCAGGAATGAAAAGAGATGTGACTACATTTATCGCTCATTGTCTCACGTGTCAAAAAGTAAAAGTTTAACATAAGTGACTATTAGGCTTCCACAAAATCCTGAGATTCCTGAGTGAAAGTGAAAGATCATTACTATGAATTTCATGACGGGGTTGCCTAAGGTCACCATGATGCTATATGGGTAATAGTGTACAGATTTATGAAAACAGCCTATTTCTTACCTATCAGCATTTGTTATTCTCTTGATAAATTGGTAGAGATTTATATCAAGGAGATTATAAGATTACATGGTACTCTAAAGAATATCATTTCAGATCATGATCCTTGATTTACTTCTAAGTTCTTGAAGGTAATACGTGAAGCTTTAGGTTCTAGACTTCGATTCAACATGACATGTCATCCTCAAACAAATGGGCAAATAGAGCAAACAATATAAATGCTAGAGGATATGTTGAGGGCATGTGCATTAGATTTCAAAGGAAGTTGGGACAAATTCCTTCCATTGGTAGAGTTTCCCTATAATAACAGTTATCAATCGAGCATTCAAATGGCTCCATATGAGGCACTATAAAAAAGGAAATATCAATTGCCTTTATGCTAGACCGAATTGTCTAAAAGGCGCTTGCTTGGGCTAGACATTTTGATCAAACAATAAAGCAGATCAAGTTAATTAAGCTGAGATTACTGACTGCTCAAAGCCGATAAAAGAGCTATACTGATAAGAGGCGAAAACCTCTGGAATTTGAAGTTGGTGATCATGTATTCATGATATTTTCGTTGGTCACAGGTGTTAACAAGGCACTAAAAGTAAAAAGCTACATCTTAGGTATATTGATCCATTTGAGATCTTGGCAAAGATTGGACCAGTAGCATACCATATAGCTTTGCTACCGAACCTGAGCAAGTTACATGACGACTTTCTTGTTTACCAATTAAAGAAGTATCAACCCGATCCAGAGCACATAATTGAATATGAAGATGTGGACATATAGGACAATCTGATGTATGAGGTAATACCTGATCGAATCATTGATCGACAAGAGAAGTAGCTCAGAAACAAGAGCATCCCATTTATCAAAGTCATCAAGAAGGGGTTGTCTCCTAGAGAAGCCATATGGGAAACAGAAGAAAATATAAGAAAGCGTTACCCGGAGATTATGACTATATATTTGTAGAAAATTTCGGAGATGAAATTTATTTAAGAGAGGGAGAATTATAACACCCTAAATTTTATTCACCAATATACATTGTAATTATTTGAAATATTCAATGAAATGAAATAGTGAATATTCATGAATTTGAAATTTATGAAGCTAATAAATTTTCATTTTCATGAGAATTAGGCTAGAACAAGTTATGAATTAATTCTTGAGTTATCCAAAAAGCCCAATATAAAGCCCAAAATGGAGGAATAGTAAAGCATATTATTTGGCCCAATATTAATGTTAATTTTGGCCATGGATGAAGAAAAAGGAATAAATTCAAAAATGTAATCGCAAAATCATAAATTTGCCAACAAAGCACAAGATTCATTATTTTCCAATTAATTGAAGTTAATTTCAATTAATCAAGGAAAATAAAGGATGAATATATATTTGGAACATTTTTGGTCAAATAAATCATGTATTGAAAAGTCAAAGTCGGCTTATGCATAAATAAATTAAAGAGATTATAGAAAATGTTGGAGCAAAATTATTAGTGATCCCTCATGAATTTCGCCTATTAATAGAAAATATAAAGGGAAATAATTATTTGAATAATGAATATGCTAAGTGTCACTATCATAATGCAAGGGATTAAATAATAATTGATAAGAATCAACATATGCTTAATTAAGCATAAAATAGTATTTCCTGTACATATGGTTAGACTATTGGAATTGAAGCATGAACTTGGTGTATGAAGGGGCTAGGGCACGTCTTTTTAGGCCAAGCAAAGATAAAGGAATTAGTTCAATTTTAATGGGATTGTAAAACACAAGTTGGCAAGAGATAATATCAAGTACAAATACTTATTTCATAAATGAATTATGCTCCTATTTATTAAATAAGGAAAAGATGTAGGATATTTTAAACTCACCTTTATCTTTTTCCTCTTCATTTTTCATGACAAGAAAGAGAGAGAGAGAGAGAGAGAGAAGCCTCAAGAAACTTGAGAGTTTTAGAAAGAAGGAGAAGCAAAATCCAAAGGTAAGGATTTGTGATTTCAAGTTTTAAGGCTTCCAATTTGTGTAATCTCTTCTCTAACCTCTTGATTTTCATGGAAAACATTGTGTGGCAAGCAAAATCTCAAGGTTGAGAGATAGAGGGAGAATAGTTTTAGAGAGAGAAAGTGAAGAAATCCAAGGTAACCTCAAGAACATCAAATCTCTTGGTATGTTGTTGTTGTTGTTCTTGGCTTGGTTGGTGGTTTATTGTTGATTTTGAAAATTTAGGAGGTGAAAACTCTAAAGGGTTATGCTGCCTAAATTTCCTTAAATCATGTTTAATATGTGTTAGAATGGTTCAAGAAGTGAATAAGAGTGAAAAGGAGTAAGTTGTAGGTGTTAGATTTCAAAAATCTCATTTTTCTTTCTTTTGGTACATGTTTCAACCAGACTTGCTTAGAGGGGTTAGGGCTGGAATTTCAAAAATTTGATGATTCCATGGCATTCTGGAGGGAAAATTATGTAGGGTTGATGTTGACCACTTTATGAGAAAAGGCCTACTAGAAAGTGAAATTACGAAAATACCCCTAAAACCCTAAATAGGGGATGTCAAGGGCAAAAATGTCATTTGTTAGTGATTTTATGAAAACTGAGGTCAAAAATGAATTTTACAAGTAAAACTGCGTAGGAATAGCCTAGGTCAAAATTTTTGGAAAAGTATAGTTAGACCAGGTATAACGGGGCTTAGATCGGGTTCCTAGGGGCATTTTAGTAATTCTGCAGAATTAAACTATTATAACTAATAAAAACACTTTGGAAGAGTTGAGAGTGGTACATGAATGGATATTAACCTAATTCTTATACATTTGGAATTTTAGGACCAGATTGGTAGCCCGAGCCTTTGACACAAAATTCAAGGAACTTGTTTTGTGTTGTAAAAAGGGAATAAAGTAGTAACTCTATCTCTCACACACTGTGAATTTTTATTTGTTGTATATTGCTATATTCTATGATATGAACACGGTACTTGAGGCACATTACCTAGCTGGGGTCTGGGGTTCAGCTAAGGCACACAGACAAGTAGGGGATACAAACAGTCATTTTATTTTACATTTTATGGTGCATTGCATACTTAATTTTTGCATATTAAATGATTGAGTATATGTTACTACTAAGATTTATTTGAATCTCATCCTTTTTCAAATAAATAAATATTCCTGTAGAAGCGAGTGGCTCAAAGGGCAAAACAACAAAGATGTGGAGTTGAGGTGTGTGGAGCCCGAGATAGGAGCGATTTGGTTATATTAGTTTAATTTTAATATTTTAGATAATTTGTATATATACTTTCAAACCTTGCGGGGAGACTCCTATATGTAAACAAGTACTTTTTAATAGTATATTTGTGCTATTTTTGCATGCCTGTGAAACTATGCCTTTAACACTCTGTGCATATCGAAATGTTAAGGGGTTTGACAGTTTTGGTATCAGAGCTAAAAGAGGCTCTAGTATTCTTAAAATAGTATACTGATATAGTCTTGTTTGCATAGTGACAGGGAATCATGAACAGTGGAAGTGAGAGTTAGCAGAGTAAGGGATTGCTATCGATAGTGAACCAGAGTCAACCAGAGCAGTGGATCCTAGACGAACAATAGTATGTCGTGTA
This sequence comes from Inga laurina, assembly GCA_963855925.1. Classification (NCBI taxonomy): domain Eukaryota; kingdom Viridiplantae; phylum Streptophyta; class Magnoliopsida; order Fabales; family Fabaceae; genus Inga; species Inga laurina. The sequence goes on from OY979711.1 coordinate 25,622,946, forward strand.
CTAGGCACCAGGAGGCCTTAGGATGTGGAGGACAGCCCGGAAGAGGGTCTCAAAGGGACCAGTTATGGCCCTAAGCTGAGGCCAGCTCACCAGCTGGGTCACTGCTAGGAGAGACAGGACATCCATTAACGAATGATTTGGATGAGGACCCGAGTGAGGCTGATGTCTCCAGAGCAGAGACAGTACATTTACCATACAACTTGCAGCCACACTTAGAGTTATGGGATTATGTTTGAGGTAGATATCGCCGTGCGCAAAGAGCATATGACACTCGTAGGGGATGGCATAAAGTCTCTGTACCGGATCCAGGAGCAGCTGGAGGTTGACGAGCACGATGTGATTTGGATCTTCACGACTATGGATTTCTTTCCTGCTTCAGCATATGGAATTGGCAAAAGATTAATATTGTTGAGAAAGGCCCACGTGTGTGCTTTTGGCAGTTCATGGAGCACATTACTAACCTAGTAAGGAGGTACATGTACAGTGAGTTATGTGGAGCCCAGGCAATATAGGGAACCAGCAGACAGAAGCTGATAGAGCTTGTGTCTGTGTTTAACCTATGGTAGTCCTAGGATGGGTGACCCGCTGGGAAGCTATATGTAATTCAAGTTATGTAATTTATAGTAGTTGGTAGGTTGTGTGATGTTTCTAGCTTTCTTTAACTACTATAAATATCTTATGTATGTTATGTTTAACCTATCTGTGTACCCAAATTATTATGAAATGATGAAAATGCCCTTGCATCTATATGAAATTTATTTTTCTCTATTTTTATGTAGAGTGAGTTATAAAGATGGCACCAACAGGAGGTTATGGTCGAGGCTGAGGAAGAGGTGATAACCCCGATTAGGAGGATAGACCTGACCCAATCCAACATAAATTCTGGCTATACTAACTCAACAACAGGCCACTATGAATGAAATCCAGGAAGAGTTGAGGGAAGTACAGCGGAGGTAAGATCACTTGGAGAAACTGGTAAAGGGTGAAGGTGAAGAAGATCCGCCCGAAGGACCCAACCAGAGGATATTTTGCCTGAGCCTGAAGCAAACATACAAACCTGGGTAGGGAGGTTTAGTAAGCAGCACCTTCCTATCTTTTGAGGGAAGTTTGATCTACAATTAGTTGAAGACTGGTTGACATGCTTGGAGAAAATATTCAATATTTTGCTGTGTCCAGATGAAATCAAGGTGCTGCTAGCCATCTATAAACTTGAGGGTGATACAGATATATGGTAGAAAAATATAGAACTAATCTATGGGAAAGGAATATTCCAGTGACTTAGGAACTATTATAAGGGAAGTTTAATGAGAAATACTTTCCCCCTTCTATCAGGAGAGAAAAAGAAAAAGAAATCCTCAGCATACAACAACAAGACAAGGAGAGCGTTGATGATTATTTAGTTCGGTATATTCGTTTGTCTCAATGTTATGCATACCTCAAATATCTGGATGACGAAGAATGGAGTATAGACATGATGATAAAGGGACTGAAGCCAGAGATTGAAGAAAAACTGGTTTTAAGGTGTTACACTGAGTGCAACAAAGTAGTTGAAGAATGCCGTGTCGATGAGAGGAATATGTTTAGCTTATCTTCTGCTAGACATAACTAAAGCAAGAGTGTATCTGGTAATGGTAGTTCTTCTTAAAAATGTAAAGACCAAGGTACACCATCCAAGGGGGACTATAAGAGGCCAAGCCAGATTGGAGGCCGTAGAGGCCATAATGTTTTGGGGAACAAAACCTGCGTCATTGTCATAAACTATTTCACCCTGGCAAAACTTGCAATGGTACTCCAATGAGACCAGATCCAACCAGATAGTCTATCCATTATATATGTGGTAAATCAGGGCATATTTCCAAAGATTGTTGATAGAAAAGTCAACCAGAGGAGACGAGGCCCATAGTTTCAGGTAGGGTCTATACCATAACACAAGAGGAAGCTCGAAAGTCTACAAAATTGATACAAAGGTACGGTTTCCCTCAACTTAGTGAATGTTATGTATGATTCGAGTGCTAGTCATTCATTCATTACATATGACTGTGTGAGATGGTTAGACATGAGAGTACACAAATTCCCATATGATCTGGTTGTATCTATGAACACGGGTGTTAGAATTGTTAAAGCTGACGTCTGTTTAAATTGTGTGGTAAACGTTGAGGGACATGAATCGACAACCGATCTAATTTGTCTACCACTACAAGGGTTAGAAGTAATACCCAGGCTTTACTGGTTGACTATGAATAGTGTATTGCTAAACTGCAAAGGGAATAGGGTTATTATATACACTAATCCATAATCTCAAGGCGGCACAGAAATCAACCTTAATTTTCTTTTGGCCGTTGAAGTTAAGAGATGGCTGTAAAAAGGTTGTCAGGGGTACATGGTATTTTCTCAATACAATTAAAGGCTGGAGTAGCCTTAGAAAGTGGAATTTGTTATTGAACTTAGACCTAGAGCAGGTCTAATTTCTAAAGCCCCATATAAAATGGCTCCGAGTGAGATGGCAGAATTGAAGAAACAGGTTGAGAAGCTTCTAGAGAAACGGTTTATTCGACCCAATGTCTCACCATGGGGAGTCCAGTGATCTTTGTCAAAAAGAAAATTGAAAGCCTAAGACTTTGTATCGATTACCGGGAGTTGAATAAGGTAACCATCAAGAACAAATACCCACTCCCTAGAGTTAATGGCTTGCTCGATCAGTTATCTGGTTCTTGCGTATTCTCAAAAATTGATTTGCAATCGGGATATCATCAACTTAGGGTAAAAAAAGAGGATTTGCTGAAAACTACTTTTAGGACTAGATATGGCCATTACAAGTTTGTTGTGATGCTATTTGGGCTGAAAAATGCACTTGTCGTGTTTTATGGGCTACATGAATAAATATTCCATCCTTATATAGACTAGTTCATAATAGTCTTCATTGATTATATCCTAGTGTACTCGCAGAGTAAGATGAACACGAGCAGCATCTAAGAACAATATTGAATATATTGAGGGATAAGCAAATCTATGTCAAGCTGACCAAATATGAATTTTGGCTTTCAGAGGTTAAGTTTCTGGGCCTTGTAGTTTTTAGTACAAGCTCACCCAAGAGGGGGTGAATTGGATGATTACAGAAAATTTGATTCGTATATAAAAGTTGACTCTAAATTTAAAGCAGTAAGAGCTAGGAGAAATATCACCGAAGTGTATACTGGGAGTTATACTGATTCAACCTTAACCACTTTGACCAACGTCCAGTCCTTAGAGGTTCTCTGAGAGTTTCACTATATCTTCCAAGATTTAGTAGGTTCTTGGCACCTCAGTATATAACAAGTTCCTTCACTAGACACTCCTCCCCCTTACACATTGTAATCAAATCCATAACTCAAGGTTCCATAACCTTAAGTTGTCTCAATAACAAATATTGAGTTTGTATTGGAAATCTCTCTCACAGAGAAAATATATAATCACTGAAGTATAAAGAATGAGTACATAAGAAACAAATCACTAAGAATATATTGATCGATATATGTTTGTGTGTTCTAAGTTGTCGTCCTTTCTTTGTTGAATGTCCCATATTTATAGTTGAATTTGTTATAGCCATGGGAACCATTTCAACATGTCCGTTAGAGGTGCGCAACTGGGTTTGACCGTTCTTCAAATTTGAAAACTAGCCATTGCAGTAGGTGAACATTCAGATGTTTTGTTTGACTTTTCTCTCAATGCATGATCTCTTCATTATTTTTCTGCAAATATACTTATAAAACTAATACAATGAAAGATTAATCATATAGATAACAAATCAATAAACAATAGATTAAAATCATGCTTTCTGAACTTTATCACTTGAGTCATCCAAATCTATCACTCGAGTGATCTAGATCCATCACTCGAGTAGTCACTCAAGTGATCCATTGAAAAGCTTGGCAAAAAGTAAAGTCAACATTTCTAACCTGATCACTTGAGTAATCACTTGAGTGATTCAGTAGCATCAATCGAGTAGTCACTTGAGTGATCCCTTCAAAATATTGGCAGAGAGTTCATTACCTCATTTCTTACCTGATCACTCAAGTAATCCTTGGTCATTGCTGGAGTGATCCCTCGTGTAACACCATACAAATCTTAGCAGAGAGCTTCTGGGACTATTTGGCACACATTACTCAAGTGATCACTCGAGTAATAGAGGATCATCACTTGAGTGATCACTTGAGTGATCCCTTTTATAATTTGCCAGTGGCTCTTTCTCCTGTTCCTTGACTTTATAACTTTCTTTATCACTCAAGTGGCTACTCGAGTGATGACTTTCCCTGCCACCAAGTACTTAGTTCCTTTGTTCAAATACTCTTTGGTCTATTATCAAAAACCTTTTGTAAGATCATTCCAATATTTGTTATCATCAAAACATATAGAATCTAACATTCTCCCATTTTTTGATAATGACAAAACTTAGTAATTTTTGAAATAGATATTTAAAAGCATTTTGAAAATTGAAACTTCAATTAAGATCATATGATTTTTAAAATACTTGACATCTTTTTATATGAAATTAAAGTATCATTAGTCTAGACTAAAATTTGGAGATTTCAAAACTTCTTTTAAATCAATGACTTTGAAACTTATATTTTGAAATCATTTTGAGTTCAAATCAATGTCTTTGAAACTTTTAACACTTGAAACTTCTTTGAATTTAAATTCAATGATTTTGAAAGTTTTCGTGTTATAAATCATTTAAACTAATGTCTTAGTTTGAATCAAATCCTATGATTATCTTGCATACACAATTAAAAATTCATTAGTTCACAAATTTAAGCTACATAATAGCTTCAAACTACAAAATTCATAAATTCAATCCATAAAATTCAATACATAGCCAAAAATAAATTATGAAAGATTAAAAGCTCCCTAAATCCCAATATACTCATAAACCCCATATTATACAACCTCTGTCAGATATCACAAAATCACATCCAGATATTCTCCCTCTTTTTGACATCATCAAGAAAATGGGAATCAACTGAGAGAGGAACTGGAGTTGGATGGTTTAGTAGCAGAGATCGGGGTGATATTGAGAGGTGTAGCTCCAGAATCATGTAAGTCACCCTAATGAGACAAGCTAGGAGATAATCGCACAGGCTTAAGGAGATTCACAGGAGGTATCTGAAGTAGATCATCTAGAGATAGGGTAAATGTATAAGGGTTTTGAGGTACTGGGTTTTGAGAGGTAACTTCCACCTCCTTTGTACTAGTAGGTAATAGATGGGAAGGATTACTGGAGGAGTGGTATGAGGAAAGTATCTCAATGCCTATAGGTAAAGCAACAGGTATTGGCACTAGCTGGGGTTGGACTGGCTCATCAAGTGTGATATGAACTTGGTCGGATGTGGATGGGTCAGTCATGGTGAAGAAAAGGTTACTAGGAGTGGTAGTGGGTATGATAGGAGGAGGGATAGTAGAAGGGCCAGCCTCAGAGATAGGAACAAAATCAGTAGCATTAGCAGAGGTAGGTATAGATGAACCAGGAGCCATAGCATCAATCTTCATATGTAATGATCTCAGGAGGTTACCAAGCTCCTAAATGGCACAGCCTTGGGCTTGTTACTCAGCCAACATTACCTCATTGTGCTTGGTTATGTTCTCTACCAACTCTCCTATCTTGGTGTTCATGTGAGTGATGAGTTCTGCATTTGTTTTGGTGATGCCCATATGAAAACCCTCAATTACATTCTTCATTAAAGTTTGTAAAGTGGCACCAAAGAATGATGGAGGAGAAGAGTGGCAGGAGTAGAGGACTGGGTATCATCTAACCTACTTGTCTCAACCTCAGTCTTCTTTTTCTTCTTTGGGCTAAACTCAAGGGGTTTCTTCAAGGGAATTTCAATCCTGAGTTTTCTAATCTGATTTATTTCCACTGGGATAGCCTCTTAATAGGCTCAGTAAATTCCAAATACCAAATCTTATTCTTTTTCAAGAATAAAGAAATAAGCTAGGGAAAAGGCATGGGGTAATCTTGGTTCCATGAAACCTATATCTCTTGATTTCAGCAAATATGAATTCACCCAGGTATTTTTTTTCTTTTTTAGGATAATGGAGGTCATTTTTCTAAAATCTCTCTCAATGAAATGTGTGAAATTTTTTAACTTATTGACTATGGCTTTAGAGTAGATATACCATAATACCCTGTGCAAGTCACACATATCAATAGGGGTTAAAGTTAAGTGGTCACACTCTCTCATCGAGCCTTAAAATTGTAAAAGATTGGTTTGAGTCAAGGTTGGGATGAACATCTTCAAAAGGGTCCTCTATCCCTAACCAAGTGTTTATTTTAGAAAGTGAGATCAAGATTTCTTATCCCCTAACCTTAGATGCCATTTCCTCTTCTAATGAGTCTCAAAGGGCATCATCTACTAGCTCCAAATTGTTATAAAAGTGTCTAACTATTTTTGTACAAAAAGGAAGTCTAATAGATATCCAGGGCATGCAAGACTTAAATTAAGGGCTTAAGTCAAAGTTCAATAACTCTTGAAGAAGCTTGATATCAATGTAGCGTATTTTGCATACTTTTCTCCTTGAAAAGTGTTCCTTGAACTTCTGAGACTCCTCAATTTTCTTCACATTGAAGTCCTTTGGTAGAAAGGTAATGTCTTCTTCTCTTTCTTATTTCGGATCCTTTGAAGATTATCCCTCCTTTCCTCCTTTAGGTTGAAGGGCTTCTTCTAACATACTTGTCATGGTTGTTTTGCATTATATTTGGACCCTTTGAACTTTTCCCAGTCCAGGAAGGTGTGTCAGATGAATCTGAGGTAGGTGGAGTTGATACTTTGGTACCCTTGCCTCTACCTAGAGTTATGGTCTTCTTGGTTTGAGCCCTTATGAAAATAAGCTTCTTGATTACAACCCCTTTGGCTTTAGGTTCGTTTAAGGCTTTGGTTTGGCAGGGATTTTTGGTTTCTTGGCTGGTAGAGATGGAGGAGATTCAAAGGGTTGCTGGGGATTAGAAGACCTAGAAAGAGAGTCATGAAGAGGGGTTTTGGTTCTAACCACTATGACTAAGAAGAGGAGTGGATTTCTTGAAAATAAGTGTCGACTGACAAGACTTTAGGGCACAATGATTTAAGAAATTTGATAGGTTTTTTGGTAGTGAAATTAGATGGATTTTGAAGGAAATAAAGTTAGAAAGTGTTTGTGAAAATTTTTTGGATTGATGAAAAAAATGATAGAGTTTTGACAGATATAGCCCTAACGCCCAACATCACTCGAGTGGTCACTCCAGTGATCTTGAGGCATCACTTGAGTGGTTACTCGAGGGCTTACTTGAGTGATTCTGAGACATCACTCGAGTGATAAGTCCTTTCACCTCCTGACTATTCAAATTCATCCGTTATTTCATTTCTTTTGAATTTATTTGACTTGAATGCTCACTGCCTTGAATTTTAAGGCATCACTCGAGTGATCAATCCTTTCACCTCCTGACTTTAAGGCATCATTACTTCCAGTTATCACTCAAGTAGTTTAGAAATTACTTGAAGTTGCTCCTCAAGTGATTTTGTACTCTATATTAACCTCTAGTTTACATACCTCAAAACAGAGAATCAAAGTCCTGCAAAAAGAAATAACTAGAAACTCTGATGCCTAAGTCAGTAATCATCAAAACATGATCAAATTACAATTCTTAACATAAAATAACTTACAATTCATTAGGATTTACCATTCCTAATTCTCTTTTAATGAATAGGAATTGATCTTTAGCTAGGGGTTTTGTAAAGATATCAGCTAGTTGAAGATGAGTTAAAATGAATATCACTTTGACATCTTTCTTTTGAACATGATCTCTGATGAAGTGATGTCTAACATCGATATGCTTGGTTCTTGAGTGTTAGGCTGGCTTCTTTGCCAAGCTTATCTTACTAATGCTGTCATAGTAGATAGGTATCTCCTTCAAGTAAATACCAAGGTTTTGTAGTTGTTGCTTTAACCATAATACTTGTGCATAACAACTAGATGCTGCAACATACTCAGCTTCTGTTGACAAAAGAGACATTGTATTTTCTTTCTTGCTAAAATATGACACAAGTGATCCTCCAAGAAAATGGCATTGTCTGCTGGTACTCTTTTTGTCTATCTTATAACCTCTAAAATCAGAATCTGAGTATGCAACTAGGTATTCATTTCTTCCTTTAGGATACCAGAGACCTAATTCTGTTGTGTCAGCAAGACATTTAAAGATTTATTTGACAGTTTCAGTATGTGATTCCTTTGGTGTTGATTGATATCTTGCACACATACCAACACTGAATTGGATGTCAGGTCTACTTGCAGTGAGGTAAAGTAATGATCCAATCATTCCTCTATATTTTGTGATGTTATAATCTTTTCCCTTAACATCGACATCAAGCAACGTAGTTGAACTCATAGTAGTGTCCATACCATTTGCTTCATCCATTACATATTTCATGAATGGCTCTTTTAAATATTTCATTAGAGATATGAAAATTCTATTTTTTCTTTGTTTGGTTAGTAAACTAAGAAAGAAATTCAATTCTCCTATCATTGACATCTACACTCTCCCTACATTATCTCAAAAAATTCCTTACACAAACTTTCGTTAGCAATACCAAAAACTATATCATCAATGTATATTTGCACAATTAAAATATCATTTTGTTTTTTTTTTGTAAAAAGTGTTGTATCAACTTTTCCTCATACAAACCTTCATCAATAAGAAACTTGCTAAGTCTTTCATACCATGCTCTAGGGGCTTGTTTTAAACCATATAAATCTTTCCTCAGTTTAAAAACATGATCAGGCTTAGTTACATCTTTAAAACCTAGAGGTTGATCTACATATACTTCTTCCATTGATATATCCATTTAAAAATGCACCTTACACATCCATTTGATACAGTTTGAATCCCTTGATATATGCAAAGGCTAAGAGTACTCGTATAGCTTCTAATCTAGATTCATCTTCCGAATCTAATTACTCTGCGCACTTCAATCACATTCATACATATCAGAGTGCATAGCCAAATTCCGGGAAACTCCCGGGTTTCATACATGTATAAACTAAGGGTTGTAAGTTCCAACTAGGAGATTACATGACCAACATCAACGTAATATCTACATTTCAAAAATAAACAGTAATCCCAAGTCCAGAATAGATAACCAACAACCTAACAACACATCTCTACAAGATCCTAACCGCTCCTGGTGGTTCGCTTCTCCTTGGAGCCACTTGCCCTGTCTGAAATGTTAGTCAATGGAAAGAATGAGATTCAAAAGAATCTCTGTAGTAACAAATCACTCATATATTGTATAAACACATAGCATATATGATCATGTTAAGCAGCATCACAATGTATCATGGCTTTCACCACAAACGACAGCACTCATGGCTGTAATCTCTATGCGTCAGCTTTCGCTGCGATCTCTATGTATCACAAAGTATCACTATGCGTTAGCTTGCACTAGAACTCAAAGCATCACAATGTATTCGCAAAGTATTCTCAATGCATGACAACATACAAACAATGTTTCACATACAGTATAAAAGAAAGAGTCACTACCTGGTTCTTTCCGAACGTGCTCTGGCACGGGTCGTTCACGAACAGGGCAAATATCGAATCCTACAATTCCAAATGCACCATTTAGACACTTCCATAGTGTTTCTTGGGGTTATATGAGTCTATAATGAAAATTTACAAAAATGCCCCAGGGGACCCGGCCCGGGCCCGCCGTACCCGGTCCGGTTGCACTTTTCCTGAAATTCTAATCTGGGCTATCCTAACATATTTCCACCCAAGGAATCCATTTCAGGACTCAGAATTATCAAATTCAATGTAAAATTACAAATTTACCCTTGGCTGCCCTACTTCAAGGGTTTTAGGGCGTTTTCGTAATTATGCTTTTTCGGCCTTTTCTGAAAAAGTGACCAACTGTAACCCCACCTAATTTTTGCTCCTGAACGCAATGGAACCATAAAATCATTGAAAATCCAACTCTAAGACCCATTTCTAGAGCTGTTCGAAATTTATGAGCTCTTCAGAGAAAATCGGGGTTTTATGATTTCGGCTCTGTAAACGCGTTCCTTTCTACTCCTAACCACTTTATTAACCATTACATTAGGTTAAAACTAACATTAAGACCCAGTTTGGGCAGCATAACCCCTAGGCCATATCATTTCCAAACTTTAAAACCAATGGCAATCCGGCGAAATTTCACCGATTAAATTGCCTACAGCAGCCAGAATAAGCAATATACGAAAGTTTGGAAGTTACCTCAAGCTCCCACTAGCTTTTCCCAAATTTGGCTAAACCCTAGCCTCTTTGGACCATGAAATTATTTGCTTCAAAACCTTAAAGAATAAAGAGGAGTAGCTTAGAGTCAGAGTTATACGCATTAGGAGCTAAATCGTCGGAGAAATCGGCTTACCTTGTGAGATTTCTTTCCTTTCTCTCTCTAAACTCTCTCACCTTCTCTCTCTTGTTTTAGGTCTGGAACAACACAAAAATGGCCAGAGAAGGAAGGCTGATGGTATTTCATATCATATATTATATGATATTTAATTATTGATTAATTTCCAACAATTTCGGATTTTAAAGAAATTCTGGCAGATTTCTGCCCAAACTTTGAAAAATCATAACTAATTCTAGAAACATTGAATTACAGTGATTCTAAAGCCTATGGAACCCTTATTGAGTCTAGTTGTAAGGAAAAATATAGAATTTTTCTTCATGGAATCACAAAATTCCCAGAATTTCAATCTTTGCATGCTGTTCCAGAAAATAATTAATTTCGCTAGGCAAACTTCAAGAATCCATAACTCTTAGCTCAAAAGTCAAAATGATACAAATTATATGTCCATTTTGAAGCTTGACATGTGAGCTTTAGGATTGGAAAATTTCAGAACTTGCAGACACCATTTGCCTATTTACAACGTCCATACAAATCGGCTGCCTTGTACAGAGTTTCAACTTTTGTACAATTGTTCCCAATGGTTCCAATTGCACAATAACACTCTCCCCACATGAATTTTCACAAGGAAGCCATTGGAATCATTAAAATATCCAAATTCCCATCACACATTCTCTAAAAGTGTTTATTCAACAATAATTACATCCACTTTTGAAGTCATTAGCCCTTAATCACTTTTTGGGATATTACAATATGTTTTCTCATAATCAATACCTTCTTCCTAATTATAGCCTTTAGCCACAAATCTTGCCTTGTTTTTTACAATAATTACGGATTCATCAAGTTTGTTCTTGAATACCCATTTTGTGCCAATGATTGGATAATCCTTAGATTGGGGTACCAAATTCCAAACTTGATTCTATTAAACTGATTGAGTTCATCTTGCATTGTTATAAACCAATAATTGTCTTATAGGGCTTTATCAATGTTAAAAGGTTCTATCTCAGAAATGAATGCAGAAAAACTAACTTCATTAAAAATTTTGTTTCTAGTTTTGACTCCTTCACTCAAATCTCCTATGACTTATTCAAAGGGATGACTCTTGTTATATTTTCAAGTTTTAGGTTGTCCTAGTGATTGTTCTTCTTCCTTGGTTTAGTCATTTTCAAGATTGAATGGTTTAGACTTAGGTTGTTCATTATCTTGATTTAATACTATTTCCTACTTATCGTCAATAATCTTGTCAGAGGATTCAAATTCATCAAATACAACATGAACTAATTCTTCAACAATACATGTTCTTTTATTAAAAACTCTGTATGCTTTACTTCAGTTAGAATAGCCTAGGAATATTCCTTCATCAGATTTAGAATCAAACTTTTCTAGGTTTTTTTCACCATTATTATGAATGAAATACTTACAACTGAAGATGTGAAGATGAATTAGGTTAGGCTTCCTTCCTTTGTATAGTTCATATGGTGTCTTTCCAAGTTTTGTGCTGATATAGGCTCTATTTGAAATATAGCATGACGTACTTATTGCATTTGCCTATAAAATTGAGACATATTCTTTTCATTTAGCATTACTTTAGTCATTTCAGTGAGTACTTTGTTCTTTTATTCCACGACTCTGTTTTGTTGAGGTGTCCTTGGAGCAGAGAAGTTATTATCAATACCATTAGTGTCACAGTAGTCTCCAAAGGCTTGATTTTAAAATTCTCTACCGTGATCTATCCTGATACCTATAATGGATATACCTTTCTCATTTTGCATTTTCTTGGCAAAAACAATAAATTCACTGAAGTTCTCATCCTTAGATGATAAAAAAATAGTCCATATAAATCTATAAAAATAAGTAACTATGAAAATGAACATAAGTTACCTCCAAGACTTTTAACTCTTGCTTGTCCAATAAATCCATATGTAGTAATTGAAGTGGTATGTTAGTTGTGATCTCATTTTTTTGATTTGAAAGATGATTTAGTTTGTTTACCCTTCTGACATGCATCACAGATTAAATCATTTTTTAAATTTACTTTGGGTATACCAAGTACTAAATCCTTTTTGAGTAACTTGCCCAGTTGTTGCATACTGACATGAGCTAGTCTCTTATGATATAACCAAATTTCATCTGCATTACTTAGAAAATATTTTTCAAAATCATTTATACTAATATCAAGAGTATAGTAGTTACATTCTCTTTTTGCTCTAAGCCTTGCTTTGAGATTCTTCTTGTCTGACTGTAAGTCCTTCGTATTTATAATTAGACATTCCTCTGAGTCAAATATTACCCAGTTATCTTTATCTGCACTTTGACTCACACTCAGCAAGTTGTGACATAAGCCTTCAACGTAATATACGTCTTTGACTTGTATACCTTTGCCATTTTTTATTTCACCAATTCCTGCTATCTTTCTAGATTAATTTCCTCCAAATTTTACCTTTTCGCTTTCCTTAGGTTGTAATGTAGTAAAACTTTCAACATTGCCGGTCATATGTCTAGAGCATCCACTATCTATGTATCATTTATTGCTTTTGGAAGCCTTGAGACATATTTGCAATCAAATACAATTAAGTCTTAGGTACCCACATCTTTTTTGGGTCCTTTTGAGTTAGTACAAATTATTTTCTTAATATATGAACCTTTAGATATCCATTTATAGGTTCCTATTTTTCCTTTCTTCTTATGAATGCATGAAGTATAGTGACCTTTTCTATTACAGTAATTGCAAAATGCAAAAGCATTCAATGTATGTACGAAATGTTGAAAATGACTTAAATATATCTTACCTCCTGCTTTCTTTCTTCCTTTCTTTTTATCTGATTTTGGATCATATCCAATACCAAATCGATCATTTACAAATCGTTGAGCTTTTAAGATCACATTTAACATTTCACTACCTTTGGTGAATTTTTTAAGAGTTCTTGTGAGATCAGTGTTTTTCTTTTTCAAATAAGAACAATTTTCACAATCCTTTTCTAAAACATCTTTGAGTTTTTCTTCAAGATTTTTATTCTTCTTTTTGAAAACAACTAACTCTTTAAATACTTTGATGAATTCACAATGTAAAGCATTATATTCAAAAAGTAATCCATCATATGTCGGATCAGAATTAGTTACCTCTTCTTCTTCTATCTCTTCTTGAGCAACCAGACAGGTATTAACTACTTCCTCATCATCGCCATCTTCATCATATGAACTATCTCCCCATATGGCATATATAAAGGCCTTCTTCTTATTATAGAACTTATCTTTTCTCTTTTCTTTATTCTTCCAAGCTAGTTTTAGACATTCTATTTGATATGTTTTGGTTTTCTACATTTGTAGTAGATAATGTGTTCTTTACTGCTTGTTCTCCTTTTTGGAAATTTCTAAATCCTTGGCCATTTTTGTAGAAATTCTTGAATCATTTTATCATTAGACCCATTTCATCATCATTGAGATCTTCATTATCTTCTTGGGTTTCCTATTTTTCTTTTAAAGCAAGACCTTTCTTTTTCTTGTCACTAATATCTTCTAGTTCTTGTTTGAATTTCAGCTTACTTTCATATTCAGAGATACTTCCAAAAAAAGAAGCAACCGATCGCATTGATTCACCTTTTGCTTCCTCAATCACAATAACTTTGGTCTCCCACTCTTTAAAGAGTATATTAAGAATCTTTCTTACTTGGGTATGCTGATCATAGACTTTTCCAAGCATTGCAAGTTGATTAACAAGATAAGTATATCTAAGTTTAAATTAGCTACTGACTCACCTGATTTCAGACGAAGTAAATTAAATTTTGTAACCAGAGTGTTGATCTGGTTTTCCTTTATTCCTGAAGTTCTTTTATGAGCTATTTCTTAGTCTTGCCATATTTCCTTAGCAATTGGAAGTATGTAAATCCTGAAGTACTCATTTTGACTTAAAGCACTTTGAATCATCAAAATTGCCTTGCTGTTAAGAGCAATGAGTCCCTTATCATTCGCATGTACTCTGCTGGGTCTTTAGTACTTTCTGTGAATCTACAATCTTTACAGGTTCATAGTTTCCATTCTCAATCACTTCCCAGAGTTCGTATTCTGTAGCCATTACAAATACTCTGAACTTTGCTTTCCAGAAAGAGAAGTGTTCACTACTAAAACCTAGTAGTCTGATTATAGAAGCTCCATCAAGAAGTATTCCTTCACACATGCTTGCTATTGGATCCTTTTTAGGTTGTTACACCTGGACAAGAAGACTTACACTCTAATACCAAATGTTAGTGCAAGCGTTTCACCCAAGAGGAGGGTGTATTGGGTGATTATGGAAAATTTGATTCGTATATAAAAATTGACTATGAATTTAAATCAGTTAAGAGCTGGGAGAAATATCACTGAAGTATACACCAGGAGTTATACTGGTTCGGCCTTAACCACTTTGACCTACATCCAGTCCTAAGAGTTTCTCTAAGAGTTTCACTGTATCTTGTAATATTTAGTGGGTTCTTGGCACCTCAGTGCACAGCAAGTTCCTTCACTAGACACTCACTTTCCATTACACATTGTAATCAAATCCCCAACTTAAGGTTTCACAACCTTAAGTTGTCTCAATTACAGATATTGAAATTGTATTGAAAATCTCTCTTACAGGGAAAATATAATCACTAAAGTATAAAGAATGAGTATATAAGAAAAAGAGCACTAAGAATATATTAATTGATATATTTTCATGGTTTCTCAGTTATCATCCTTTCTTCATTGAATCTCCCATATTTATAGTTGAATTTGTGATAGCTGTTAGAACCATTTTAACATGTCTGTTAGTATCATATAGCTATGTTTGATCGTTCTTCAAATTTGAAAACTATCCGTGTGGTAGGTAAACCTTCGGACGTTTTATTTGACTTTTCTCTCAATGCATGATCTCTTCATTGTTTCTCCATAAATATACTTAGAAAACTAATACAATGAAAGATTAATCATATAGATATCAAATCAATAAACAACATATTAAAATCATGCTTTTTGAACTTTATCACTCGAGTGGTTACTCGAGTGATCCAAATCCATCACTCTAGTGGTCACTCCAGTGGTCCATTGAAAAACTTGGCAGAGAGTGAAGTCAACATCTCTAACCTGATCACAGAGTGATTCAGTAGCATCACTCTAGTGGTCCATTCAAAATATTGGCAGAGACTTTACTACCTCATTTCTTACCTTGTCATTCAAGTAGTCGCTTGAGTAATCCTAGTCATTACTCAAGGGATCCCTCGAGTGACACCATGTAAATCTTAGCAGAGAGCTTATAGGACTATTCGTCACACATTACTCAAGTGATCACTATAGTAATGGAGGAACATCACTTGAGTTATCCCTTCTGAAATTTATCAGTGGCTCTTTCTCCTGTTCCTTGACTTCATAACTTTCTTCATCACTCGAGGGGCTACTCGAGTGATGACTTTCCCTGCCACCAAGTACTTAGTTCCTTTGTTTAAAAATTTTTTTGTCTATTATCAAAAACCTTTTATAAGATCATTCCAATCTTTGTTATCATCAAAACATATGGGATTTAACAATAGTCTTGTTAGATCCCATATGTTTTGATGATAACAAAGATTGGATTAATATTACAAAAGTTTAAAATAAAAGGATTGAACAAAGTAACTAAGTTCTTAGTGGCAGGCAAGACCATTACTCGAGTAAGTACTCAAGTAATGAGGATGAAGTAAAAGATAGAGTATAGGAGAAAGGAACATTATAAGATTTTTTTAAAGATTACTTGAGGGAGCCCTCGGGTAATAACCTTCATTACGTGAGGGACCACTCGAGTAATATGTGAGAAATTGTTCCAGAAAGCTCTCTATCAAGAAATACATAGTATTACTTGAAGGGATCACTCGAGTAATCTACAGAGTTATTTGAAACATTACTCGAGGGATCACTCGAGTAATCAGACAAGAAATCATCTAGTAGCTCTCGGCCAAGAAATGAATGACATTACTCAAAAGGATCACTCGAGTAATCTGTAAAGTTATTTAAAGCATTACTCAAGGGATCACTTGAGTAATTAAGTAAGCAAAGAAGAAGTTACTTTCAGCCAAGAATTTAATGCCTTTACTCAAGGGACCACTTGAGTAATGAGTTAAGAATTGCAAGCATTACTCAAGGGCTCACTCAAGTAATTAGAGTATAAAAGAAAGAATTACTAAGGGATCACTCAAGTAATCAAGTCTGCTAAGTTTTATGAAATGAATTACTCAATGGTTTATCCGAGTAATCTGGTCAAACAATGTTGACTTACTCTCTGGCTTATTTTTAATGAAGTTACTTGAGGGACTAATTGAGTAATGAAGCATGATCACTCAAGTAGCCACTCGAGTAATGCAGTACAAAAAGTATGATTTTAATCCAATGTTCATTAATTTGTTATCTATATGATTAACCTTTCATTGTATTAGTTTCCTAAGTATATTTGCAAAGAAACAATGAAGAGATCATGTATTAAGAGAGAAGTCAAACAGATTGTCTGTAATGTATGAAACGCTTTCCTACTGCAAACGGCTAGTTTTTAAATTTGAAGAATGGTCAAATGAAGCTGAGTAACTCTAACAGACATGTTTGAAATACTTCCAATGGACATCACAATTCATCTATATATATGGAGTATTCAACGAAGAATAGAACACAACAACTAAGAACACGCAAACTCACATCGATCAATATATTCTTAGTGCTCTATTTTCCTATATTCATTCTTTATACTTTAGTGATTATACATTTGCTCTATGAGAGAGTTTTTCATTACAAAATGAATATTTGTTATTGAGACAACTTAAGGTTGTGGAACCTTGAGTTGGGGATTTGATTACAATATGTAAGGGAGAGTGAGTGTCTAGTGAACAAACTTGCTGTTTTGGAAAATAAGTGAAACTCTCAGAGAAGCTCTGAGGACTGGACGTAGTTCAAAGTGGTTATGGCCGAACTAGTATAACTCCCAGTATACACTTTGGTGATATTTCTCCTAGTTCTTAACTGCTTTCAATTTTCAGTCATTTTTACATACGCAATGAAATTTCTAGTATCACCCAATTCAACCCCTCTTGGGTGAAACACTTCCACTAACAAGTCTCACAGCAAGGGGTCTTAGTTGATCCTAGCAAAGTGGAAGCAATACTAAACAGGAAAAGGCCAGAGACTATCTTTGAAATACGCAGTTTTTGAGGTCTTGCTGGGTATTATAGAAGATTCATATAGAACTTTTCTAGAATAGCTTTGCCTTTGACAAAGTTGTCAAGACAACTCAATATTTTATGTGGGACGATAGTTGTGAGGGAAGCTTCAGGATTTGAAGCAGAGGCTAACAACGGTACTAGTACTGATGATCCCAAATCCATAGTTTACTTATGTTGTTTATACATATGCCAGTGGACATAGATTGGGATGTGTGTTGTGCAATAATGTTGAGTAATGGCATATGCATCTCGTCAGCTAAAACCTTATGAATTGAACTATCCTACTCACGATCTTGAGTTGGCGGCTATTGTATTTGCTTTGAAAATCTGGAGACATTATCTCTATAGTACGACCATAGAGTTGTACTGCGACTACAAAAGCTTGAAATATTTGTATGATCTTAAAGAGCTTAATATGAGACAACACAGATGGATGGAGTTGCTGAAAGATTACAATATAGAGATAAAATATTATCCAGACAAGGCTAATGTCATTACTGACGCATTGAGTCATAAAGTAGTATAGGTGGCAGCCATGATGATTCACGAGCATAAACTGATTTGGGATTTTAGAGATCTCAGTCTGTCTAGTCAGATTTTAATGAGCAATAGTAGCATCAGTTAGGTGTATAATGACCTAAGAGAAGCAATTGAAGAAGCACAACTACAATATAGACGAGCACTATCTATCAAAGATATGATGGCTTGGGGAGAAACTCAAGAATATGACTTGTCACTGAGCGAACTAGTCAGATATCATAAGCAGATATATGTTCCACCACAGATAGAGCTGAAGCAAAAAATCCTAGAGGAAGCATATAAGAGTAAATATACTCTACACGTAAGGACTACCAAAATGTACCATGATTTAAAGTCCCTATATTGGTGGCCAGGAATGAAAAGAGATGTGACTAGATTTGTCGCTCATTGTCGTACTTACTAGAAAGTAAAAGTTGAACATCAATGACCATCAGGGCTTCTACAAAACCTTGAGAATCCTACATCGAAGTAGGAGAGCATTACCATGGATTTCATGATGGGGTTGGTCAAGGTCAAAAACCATGATGTTATATAGGTAATAGTGGAAAAATTTATGAAGACATCCCATTTCCTACCTATCAACATTCATTATTCTCTTGATAAACTGGTAGAAATTTACATCAAGGAAACTATGCAACTACATGGTACCCCAAAGAATATATCATCTCCTATCGAGATCCCCAATTCACTTCCAAGTTTTGAAAGGCAATACGTAAAGCTTTAGGTACTAAACTTAGATTCAACATGGCATATCATCCTCAAATAGATAAGCAGATAGAATGAATAATACAGACACTTAAGGATATGTTGAGGGCGTGTGCATTAGATTTTAAGGGTAGTTGGGACAAATTCCTTCCAGTTGTAGAATTTGCCTATAACAACTGTTATCACTCGAGCAATCAAATAGCTCCATATGAGGCATTGTATAGAAAGAAATGTCAATCGCCTTTGTGCTGGATAGAATTATGTGAGAGGCGCTTACTGGGGCTAGACATAGTTGATTAAACAATTGAGCAGATTAAGTTAATTAAGCATAGATTACTGACTACTCAAAGCAAATAGAAGAGCTATGCTGATCAAAGGCAGAAACCTCTGGAATTTGAAGTCGGTGATCATGCATTCATGAAAGTTTCACCAATCACAGGTGTAGGCAGAGAACTGAAAGTGAAAAAACTTTATCCGAGGTACATTAGTCTGTTTAAAATCTTGGATAATATTGGGCTAGTAGCGTACCGTATAGCTTTGCCATCGAACCTAAGCAGGTTACATGACGTCTTTGATGTTTCCCAATTGAAGAAGTATCAACTCGATCCAGAGCACATAATTGAATATGAAGATGTAGAAATGTAGGATGATTTGATGTACGAGATCACACCTAACCAAATCATTGATCGGTAGGAGAAACAGCTCAGAAACAAGAGCAACCCGTTTTTCAAAGTTATCTAGAAGGGGTTGTCTCCTAGAGAACCCATATGGGAAATAGAAGAAGATATGAGAAAGCATTACCCAGAGTTTATGGCTATGTATGTGTAGCAAATTTTGGGGATGAAATTTATTTAAGATGGGAAGAACTGTAACACCCCAAATTTTATTCGCCAATATGTATTGTAATTATTTGAAGTATTCAATGAAATGAAATGGTGAATATTCATGAACTTGAACTTTATGAAGCTAATAAATTTTCATTTTTATGAGAATTAGGCTAAAAAAAGTTATGAAATTAATTGAGTTTTCCAAAACGCCCAATATCAAAGAATAAAATAGAGGAATAGTAAAGCATATTAGTTGGCCCAATATTAATGTTAAATTTGGCCATGGATGAGGAAAAAGGAATAAATTCAAATATGTAATGGCAAAATCGTAAATTTTCCAACAAAGCACAAGATTAATTATTTTCCAATTAATTGATCTTAATTTCAATTAATCAAGAAAAATAAAGGATGAATATATATTTGGAACATTTTTGGTCAAATAAATCAAGGTTTGAAAAGTCAAAGTGAACTTGTGCATAAATAAATTAAAGAGATTATGGAAAATGTTGGAGCAAATGTTATTTTCCTTTTCCTCATGAATTTTTCCTATTAATAGAAAATAGGAAGGGAAATAATTATTTGAATCATGAATATGCCAAGTATCACTTTCTTAATGCAAGGGATTAAATAACAATTAATGAGCATGAGCACATGCTTAATTAAGCATAAAATAGTATTCCTTGTACTTATTGTTGGGATTGGCTGGCACAGTGGAAGAATTTAAAATTTTACCAATCCATTTGTGGATCTATCAATGGCATTTAAACTGAGTTAGAAAGAATCATACCTTTTCAAATTTAGGGTTTTCAATCTCTAGGAACCAACACCTCTTATCGGCTTCCTCTATCGGTATCCACACGAATACGACCCCAACACGGACTGCATGCTAGCGCCTCCAATGTCTCTAGTCTCCCTAAGGTTTCCTTGCGGCTCCTCAGTTTCTCATCCATGTTCTAATTAACACTAGCCCTTTCAGTTTTTATAACTAATAAGGGCTATCTTGGATTTTTAAAATTAAGCTTTATTAATTTTGAAATCAATTAACACTTAATTATTTTGATGAGCTAATTAAATAAATTTGATTTAATTAAATATGTCCAACAATTTTAATCAACCTATTTATTTTATCCGAATAAAGAGTCTATCGAATTAGATTTAATTTATCTTCATAAATTAAATCTAAGATATTATATCTCTATCATGCTAGTTATTAAATTTAATTTAACTAATAAAACTAAATTTAAAAACTAACACAATATAATAATATCATATAATACACACACACACACACACTTATATATATGTATTTTGAAAAAACATATATATGTATATATAATATTAATAATTTTCCTTTCACGAATTTTATATCATATATATATATATAATTCGTCCACCCTAGATTAAACATTGTATTCATTGAATCTTACACATATCTTAGATTCAATGAACCTGGACATTATAGCTAGTACTAGGCTATTCTTGTATTCGACCCTGTAGGCCCATACAAAGTTAGCAGTGGGCTAATAAATGTACTAACCCACAAGTCGTAAGCAGCCTTTAACATAATGCAACTTGTCATACAACCATGTCATGTCTCTTTTGTCACATGATATATCAGTCAAGGATGAGGTATGGATGAAGTCATCCTCTTGTTCCTAACCATTACATTCTTAATTCCTGAACAATCTGACAATAGAAATGGAAACTCCTTTCCATCATAGTATGGCCATACATTTCTCAGACTCACTCATCGAGGTGCCCAGTAATATCTCTCTATTAATATGAGGGATAAATTCTATCTTGATCATTCATATTCCTCTGCATGAAAAAACACTAAGCTTGATTGTAGCCTTTATTATCACCCAGTCAAAGGTGACTTTTGACTAGTTCAAAGTTTAACAACTCTCATGTAGGAATCCATGATAACCTCAAGTCTAACGGCATTATGACATGGTTATACATGAGTTAAGTTTATGACTTAATCCATGCAGCTTTCTCATAGTGGGTCGGTACAGCATCTTGTACTCTTACAAGTGCTTAAGACTTTAATTCATATCTTCATATCTTATCAAAGTCATACTGGTCTTACTTCATCTCTGCTCCCACAAAGATGACCGACTAGGGATATTTAGGACAATCTTTATGATTTATCCAAGGATACAGTTATTATAGTGAACAAGCAAATTATATGATAACATAATGGAGAAATTCATTAAATATAATGTTCAAAATATAATGATGGGACCTTAGGGCATAATTTCCAACACATGGTTAGACTAATGGAATTGAAGTCCAAACGTGGTTTATGAAGGGGCTAGGGAACATCTTTTTGGGCCAAGGGAAGATGAAGGAATTAGTTCAATTGTAAAGGGATAGTATAACACAAGTTGGCAGGAGATAATATCAAATACAAATGTTTATGTCATCAATGAATTATGCTACCATTTATTAAATAAGGAAAAGATGTAGGATATTTTAAACTAGGCTTCTTCTTTTTCTTCTTCATTTTTCACAACAAGAACAAGAGAAAGAGAGAGAGAGAGAGAGAAAGTGAAGCCTTGAGAAGCTTGGAGTTTTTGAGAGAAGGAGGAGCAAAATCCAAAGGTAAGGCTTTATGATTCCAACTTGTGTAATCTCTTCTCTAACTTCTTGATATTCATGGAAAACATTGTATAGCAAGCAAAATCTCAAGTTCGAGAGAGAGGGGGAGGACAGTTTTAGAGAGATAAAGTGAAGAAATCCAAGGTAACCTCAAGAACTTCAAATCTCTTGGTATATTGTTGTTGTTCTTGGCTTGGTTGGTGATTTATTGTTGATTTTGAAAATTTGAGAAGTGGAAACCCTAAAGGGTTATGCTGCCTAAATTTCCTCAAATCATGTTTAATATGTGTTTAAATGGTTTAAGAAGTGATTGGAGTGAAAAAGACTAAGTTGTAGGTGTTGGATTTCAAAAATCACATTTTTCCTTCTTTTGGTACATTTTTGGCTAGACCTGGTTAGAGGGGTTAGGACTGAAATTTCATAAACCTAATGGTTTCATGGTGTTTAGGAGGGAAAATTCTGTAAGGTTGATGTTGACCACATTGTGAGAAAAGCCCTAAAAAGTGAAATTACGAAAATACCCATAAAACCCTAAATAAGGGCTGTCAAGGGCAAAACTGTTATGTGATAGTGATTTTGTGAAAACCAAGGTCAAAAATGGATTCTACACTCAAAACTGTGTAGGAATAGTGAAGGTTAAAATTTTTGGAAAGTACGGTTGGATCAGGTACGAAGGGGCTTAGATCGAATTCTTAAGGGCATTTTAATAATTCCGCAGAATTGGACTAATATAACCAACAAAAATACTTTGGAAGAGTTTAAAGAGGTACATCTGTACATGAATGGATATTAACTTAATTCTTATACATTTGAAATTTTGAGGTCGAATTGATAGCTCGAGCCTTTGACACGAAATTCAAGGAACCTGTTTTGTGTTGCAAAAAGGGATATGAGGTAGTAACTCTATCTCTCATACACTATGTGAAGCTTGAAATGTGAACTTTAAGATTGGAAAGTTTTAGAATTTTTAGACACATTTGCCCATTTAAAAAGTCCAAACAACCTGACTGCTCTATACAGAACTTTAAGGAACAAAATTTCAGTTTTTGTGCAATTGCTTCCAATGGTTCCAAATTCACAAAAAATACCATTCCCACACCAATTTTCACAAGAAATCGATTGGAAACACCCAAATGACCAAACTCAACTCACATTGACATGTTATACAAGAAACACAACATGTCACACAATAACCTAATTCAAAACTCACAATGCAACTCCTTCCCATTCAAAGTTCCAAACCAATTCTATTGGCACCAAAACACAAAATGACACCTATTCCAACACATCACACAATCCAATTCTTCCAAACCAAAATCACTTGAAAATCAGGGGGAAAATTCAACATTCTCAAAACCCAACCTATGGTCACAAGACTTAGCTCAACATGTGTTAAATTCTTACCTCTTCTTCTTCCCAAAGAAAATTCCTTGTTTCTCCAAATTTCAATTGTTCTTAAGTTCTCAAACACCACCTTTCAAAAACCTAAAACCATAGCCATGAAGCCCTCAATACCATAAACAATATTAATGAAGGTGAATTGAGAATAGAAGAACAAATCCTCACCTAAACTTGAGCCTTCTTCTTTCTCTTTCCTTCAAACTTTGGACGAAAATAGAGATAAGAGGAGAGATTAGATGATGGTGAATAAAGTCTAAATTTTTGGTGCAATAAAGCCCTTAGGCCGACCTTGAAATGGAGGAGGTAAGAGAGAGTTGCAATTGTTGACTTGTCAAAAGGGGTGTGAGATAATGCCAAGTGTCAACATATTGAGGCATCTTCCTTGGACTTACATGAACATGCACACACAGTATTCCACCTTCTTGATCTCATAATAATCAATCTTAACCATTAGTCTTTAAGTTATCAATGTGTTTCCTCTTTGGTAACTGACCAATTAGTCGATAACTTTCTCACTTTGCCCCTGATTATCACAATGTTTACCAAACCACCACTAAACACATTTATCTTATTCACACCACTCAACATGCACCCTCCCTACCATTAGGGTTCATTTCAAGCTTCATCACACAATTAGGCTTAAACACAGGGTTAGGTACTAATCAAAACACATTTGAATCAAAATTCACATCATATTCTACAAAAGTGTTTGTTTAACAATAATTACATCACTTTTGAAGTCATTAGCCCTTAATCCCATTTTTGGGTCATTACAAACTGGGTGCAAGTACTCTGAAAAAGGTGAAAATAAGATAAAGGTGTTACAATTAGGATGGAGGATTTTGTAGGAACCAATCAGCTCTGGGTTTGACTTCTCAAGGCCCGCTATTTTCCTAGATGTGATTTTCTAAAGGCTTAAAAAGAAGGTTTGGCATCATGGATATGGAATAGTATACTGGCTGGGCGCTCACTTTTAGAAGGAAATATTGTAGCTAGAATTGGGAATGGAATGAAGATCAAAGTTTGGGGGGACATATGGATACCAAGCATTCCAGGTACTAAAGTTCTTTCGCTATGTCCTGATCCAGCTTTTAAGAAATTA
Organism: Inga laurina; assembly: GCA_963855925.1. Lineage (NCBI taxonomy): Eukaryota > Viridiplantae > Streptophyta > Magnoliopsida > Fabales > Fabaceae > Inga > Inga laurina. The sequence goes on from OY979711.1 coordinate 25,647,706, forward strand.
AAAGCTACAGATTTGATTATAAATGGGAAGTGGTGTTTGTTTGGGATTGATGAATTTCTATCCACTTTTGAAAATGATGCAATTATAAAAAACACCTTTACCCCTGTTGGTAGATCATATGGATGGATTTGTACAGGGGGCACAAAAAGTGTGTTCTCTTTGAAAGAAAGATATAGAGTGACAAAAATCAAATGTTCACAAAATGGGGGTGACTCCCCGGGAACCTCTAATGTTAATTCTAAAGGACCTTGGAAATAGGTATGGAAGATGAAAGTTCCTTAAAAGATTAAATTTTTCATATAGAAGGTGCTATCAAAAGCTATCCCAACTATGGAAAATTTATTCAAAAGGAACTATGGTGCAACTGCTTTCTATTTTATTTGTAAAAATGTGGTGGAAGATGAAAATAATTTATTTTTACATTATGAATAGGTTAAAAGAGTATGGTTTGGAAGTTCATTATCTATCAAAACACCTGATTCTCCTAAATTAGATTTAACATCCTGGCTGGCTTTAATGCTTACTTATGAGCACTGATCTCTCTGGCAAATGAGTATTATTGCTGTAATTATGTGGTTTATCTGGAAGAACATATGTGCTTATTTGTTTGAGGATCAACCTCTTAATCCTTAGCTTGTTTTCCTATAAGCAGAAAGTTGGTTACAAGAATTCTAAGAGAGTAATGGAAGGAGCAACGAAGAGGTAGGAAGTGTGTCGGTGGATGGCCTGAATGATGTTTCCAATCAGAAATAGTAAAAACCTACCGGTAATACTCTGAAAATTAATATGGATTGCTCATTTATTGAAGAATCAAAATCTGCCTCAATTAGCTTTATTATTAGAAACCTTAATGGTTCAATTGTTGATGGCAATCATAAGTTGGTATAAGCTAACTCTGTTTTGATGGAAAAATGTAAGGCTTTATTTAAGGCTATGCCTTTTATAAGGGATAATAAACTGGATGATATAGTGCTTTAAACAGATAATATCTCTTTGGTCAAATGTCTTAATGAATCTAAAGTGTCCCTTGAATGAAGTGTGAATAAGTTTTGGAACACATCCTCAATATGAGGAAATAATTAGGAACCATGTTGTGTAGTGGATTCCCAAAGAAACAAATTAGGTAGCTGATCCGGTTGCCAAGGCTTCAAGGAGGAGGCCATGCCTGGAAGATTGGGTCACACCACCACCACCAGATTTGCGGAGCTTATTGAGATCTAACTTGAATGCTGATACTTTAGATATTGGCTAGTTTTTTTATGTTTATCTTTTCTGGTTTGTTTCTTTAGATTTGTTTCTTTAAGTTTTTGAACTTTTTTTGTGTGGTTTGTTTCTATCAAAGTAAGATATTTTCACAGGAAAAAAAAAGTTATGATGCTTATACTTATGCTATAGATATCAGATCTAGTTATTATCATTACATATAACCAAATCAATGCATGAATTATGGGACTGAATTTTAAATTTCAAATATTATCCCAATGTTTTGATATCAAACCTTTTAATTATCACTATTACCCAAGGCAAATCAGCCCATAAATTATGGGATTGAATTTTAAATTTTAAACTTTTTCCCCTAAAATAGCATGACATAGCAATTGGAAGACATAAAAAAATACATAGTCAATCAAACCAGCCAAACCAAATCAGACAACTTCCTGGTTATAACCGGTTTTATACTGAGTCATTCCAATTTGTTTCCCTTCTAATCCATAGGCTAAACCAAATTGGACAATTGCCTAGTTTACTAGTTTTCTGATTGAATCGGTCCGTTCCAGTCCGATTTTTTATTCTTTGGTTATTATATTATTGACATAGTACCTCATTTAAATTAGAACCCTAACAATATTAGGTTTCCATAGTTTAACATTTTATAGTTTCACATTCACCTCACCGTGGTCCCCCTACCCCCGCCTCACCCAAGTCCTTCAACCTCTCATTCTCAACATTTTCCTGACACTTTTTGTAACACCCTCCTTAAAAACTTAAAGATTTGCCATGATAGAGAAAACCTCAAAAGATACATTTATCATGGTAGAAAATTTTGGAACCACAAAATACATTAAGAGTAAGGTTAAAAGTGCACTAAAAAATACATTAGGATGCTATAAATATCTAAAAAAATACTTTAAGGTACTTGATGAACATTAGCCCTAAAATATGTATTTATTATTTGATTTTATTTAGATCTACATGGCAAAATTAATCCATGTGTACATTGAGTGGGGGCTACATCATTAGTTACTAAAGTTGTTTTAGTTTTACCAATTAACAATACTTGTAATTGATGAACTATAAAACCCTAATAAAATCTACAAAGACTTAAATAAAAATAAGGTAAGAGTATGGGTACTTGCATGTTAAATTTTCCTATATAAATGATGGATATTTAAAGATTTGGTTGCTAAGCATAGACTTGAGGTAGATTATCCCCATGAAAAAGAAAATAGAGAACAACGAAGTTCCACTAAAGGAAGTGTACAATCATTTCCTTATAAACCTAGTTAACAAATAACTTCATCGAAATCATTCATTCACAACCTTGATATAGTAGAAAAAGCGAAAGGCTAAAAAAAATAAAAGGCCTGCCATAGTAGGAAAGCTTTTAACTAAATTTCAACTACTAACATGGCAGATAAGAATTTAATTAGGCCACTGAAAGCTCTATCATGATTATAAAAGAGCAATGATCACTTAAAACAAGTTAACTATGATAGAAAAGTTTAGAACTTAATTTTCAAAGCCTTTCATGTTTAAAAGAACAAAACCCCTAAATAGTAAATCAAGCATGCAATTAGGCTTTGGACTTAACAAAGTCTAGAATAAACAATTTACCACTAAACCCAAACCCATTCATCTAAATAATATATTGTCACATAGCAAAATATCCAAAGTCAAACAAAAATGTGGACCGAAAATTCAAACCATAATGCTTAGGCCTCTAGCCTATCAAAGTCATCAAAGGTAATACCAACAGGGTTAGACCTAGCGGAAGATGCTAGTGCCTTACAACATGATGAACCAAGGTTCAACTCCCCACTAGGAGAGGTGGCCACATTTATTACCCCGGCAGTGCTTCGAATATGAATACATTTAATATGAGGATACTTATGCTTGGCCAAAACAAAAAAGTCATCAAAGGTAATAGGAACAAATTAAAATATTCAAAAGTATATAGTTAAAACATCAAATCTACAAAATAAATCATAGTATGTAAGATGAGCTCTAACATATATGACAATATACAATAATCCAGTAAACCAAAAAAGATGGAAGCACTATTATTAGCAGAAGTAGCTTAAACTTTCAGAGCATTCCCTAGTAGACCTACACAAAAGTTATCACACAGAGACTTTCAGAACCGTTGTGATTGTTAGCTTAAATCAATAAGCTCATAAATCAAGTGTGTTAACTGGCCTAAATCCTAGGAGTATAAGACCGTACCATGAGTTCCTCCTCTAGTCTACTAGTAGGGTGTTAATGTCCTACTATAATAAAAAGGCCAAGGGACCTACCATTGTATATCTGGTAACCCATCACCTTATCTCCACTATCATACAACTCCCATTCAAACAACATCTACCATCCCTTCTCATATCCATATATGTAATATTTAAACATGTACTCATCAACATATCATTATCACATTAATTGAAAATTTTCAAAGTACATCTATATTTCGAAAAAATTAAGTCCCACAAGACAAGTTTATAATTACATAATTTCAAAACAAATTCTCGATAACCTTGAGTTTCACAAGACAATTTCAGTATTAATATAGCTCATGGTTCGAAACACATCCCAATGGCATTTCAATATTCTATAAAGTTTAAAATTCATACAAACATGCTTAAAAGTTAGAAAGTGATTGTCTCTCGCCAAAGCAAAGTATTACCACAAATATCTAAGGCCAAGAGCTCAATCATAAGTCACAATCAATCTATAATAAGCAAACATTACAACACATTAATATTCAAACCATTTATAAACCTCCAATTAATCAAAAATCAATCAAATTCCTCAACTTCTATACTTAATGTTTCACTTTAAAATACCAGTTTAATAAAATCAAGCTTAAATAACAATTTCAACTTATTAAATTTCCAATTTAACTTATATTAATACAACTCAATTATCAAAACTCATTTTCAATCACTACAATATTAAATCTTAACAAAACCCAACTCAAAGATTCAAGCCCAACTCAAATATTCAAATATCCTTAATTCAAACAAAACTAAACCAATTAAAATAACTCATTTAAACTCGAGATTCGGTGAAAACTTGACTCATTTTGAAAATCACAAAAAAACCCTAGATTTCCCAACTTTAAATCTAAAGTATCTAAGAAATTGGAAGAAAAGAGGTTAGGAATATTTACTCCAGTGTTTGAAAGCTCAAATATACTCATAAAGATGGAATCCTTGAAGCCCTAGTGTAACACCTTATTCTAGTAATCGATCGAGTGAGTTTGTACACAATAACTCTAAACCACTTTCGTAAAATCGTTTTAAATTCTCAATCTCAAGACAGGATTCAAACCTGTAGTTGAGTGTGCTTTTCAGAATATTTTAAAATCTTACTGAAGTGTCTTATAGAGGTTTGTAAATTCATTGTTACTCATCAATTCTTATCTTTATTCAATTCAATCAGAGTGATTTGCTACTCATTTCTCTGCTCATTCTTAACTAATTCATTTAGCCTTGATTACAAATATTCATCATTCATGGCATGTTTATGCAACAATCAAAACAAGCAATCATTTATACATGACAAACTATCACGTATAATTCTTTAATTCGCCATCGCCCCTCTTTCTTGCAAATCTTTGTGCACTCCTCTTTCATGTTCACATACCTATAAGGATAAGTAGAGGGAGTGAGATTCGAGAGAATCTCTGTAACCCCGTACCTCAAAAACCGTAATTATGATTCGAGAATGCGTAATAAAATGGATTAGAGACTGTCAGATAATTAAAACTTATTTCAATCCCTTCCTTACGGTAGGGTTTTTCACAAAATTCTTTCAAAATCTCTTCTAAACCTGGTCTCAAATTTTACAACTCGAATATAATTACCCTGCGCAGTTAAATCACATTTATATATCAGAGTGTACAACAAAATCCCGGCAACCCCCGGGTTTCATATTGGTACTAAGGGTTTACAAATTCCCTTTTAGCGGATTACAAAAAATCCTTTAAATATTTACATCCCAAATTACTACAATAATCCTAATACCAAAACTGATAACCAACAACCAAAATATAAATCTCTCTAAGGAGTCCTATCCACCCTTAGTTGTCTCCTTTCCCTTGGAGCCGCTTGCCCTGTTTGAAGGTAAGTCAAAGGAAAGAATGAGATTCAAAAGAATCCCAGTAGTAACAAATCACTCATACCACATGCAACCACATAGCATGCAAGTAAATCATCACAGCATAGCAGCACGAACACATATCACACCCCGCCCTCATCCCCTTTTATAGACAAGAAGGCACGCAATCCTTAACCGAACCGTTGTTAGCAACTCAGGGACTATTAATGTGACAGTGCATACACATAGCCTTACGGCTCAGATAGCCTTTTGACTTCACAAATAGCCTTTCAGCCCACAATAACCTTTCAGCTTTCACATATAGCCTTCACAAATAGCCATTCGGCTTTCACATATCCACAGGCTTTACAGCATATGAAGTCTTCACAAATCAATGATAAATCAAACATATAATGTATTACATATAGTATAAGAAAAAGCATCACTACCTTGTTCCTTCCCAGTGTGCTCCAACACAATCTGTTCTCGAGCAGGGCAAATATCAAAGCCTATAAACCAAATCGAGGAAGATAGGTTATTATTCCAAATTTTGATCTGCATAACACTTAAGGTTGGTTATCATTTAAACTCTTTAGGTGGCCACTAGAAGCCTAGACATATGCCTAAAGGGTTGGGAACACTACACCAAAGATTCCTTTTTCGGATGTCCAACACTGATTTTCAGCTTTTGCACTCGAGTAATGGATGATGCACAATAGTCCTGACCCCAACACTCAAGTAATGCCCTCATGCTCACCCGAATCCTACCGAGTGAGGCACACGAAGTAACTACCTAAGAGTAACCAAAACCCTAGAATGAAAACTGCAATCGGAAATTGAACTTTCCTTTTAGGAGGCAATCTGCTCAGATCATCCAAAAATACCTTAGAGAATTTATTTACCACGGGTATACATTTCAAAGTTTTACTGGTCTCTCCCTGCATGGAAAAGAACACCATATACCCTTGGCAACCCTTTTCCAAATATTTCTTAGACTTGGTTATTGAAAGGAAATTCATACGGGTATTCACATTATCTACCCTTTGAGAAGCAAGATACACTATCCTCTTGTTCCTGAAATCAAGTAACACATTGTTTGCCATTAACTAATCAAAACCCAGAATGTCTTCTAATTGGTAAAGCGGCATAAAAATCAAATCTACAGTAGACTCATGCCCTTCTACAGTTATGACACAATTCAAATAGGCTTCAGCAGTTACAACCTTGCACCCATTGGCATCAATACAACTAAATCTAATGGCAATCTATGCACATGCAATCCCAAGTGTCTCACGCAATCATAAGCAATGAAGGAGTGACTTGCACCCAAGTCAAACAATACTTGCAATTCAATACCATTAAGAAGAACGTTACCTTGAATGAGATCGGGGGACTTCCAGGCTTCCTCGTGAGTCATCGCAAATACCCTACCTTGGGTCCTAGGTCTCTGCTCTGCCTGCGGCCTCTGACAATCTCTAGAAATATGTCCCAGTTGTTTACAATTAAAGCAGATCATTTGCCCAAACAATTTCTACCATAATGTGGTTGAGTACAACGAGGATATACCCACTCTGCAACAAATCTCTAAGGCTCATGATCGCTAGGCTGGTAGGGCTTCTTACCAATACCCCTGGACGAAGAGGATCCCTAGCCCTTCCATTTTTTAGAGGTATTACCCTTACTGGGTTCACTGCGGCTACTGGTAGCCTTACCCGGATACAAATCTCTCATATTATTCTCGATGATTCTGCATTCCCCCACCGCTTTGTTAAACTCGGTAAACTGATAGGTGGCTAATCTCTTCCTTAATTCTCGCTTCAACCCATGGATAAGCATGTTTGAACTCCATTCCTCATAATCAATTCTCCATAGATAAGAGGAATACCTGGACAAATGGATGAAATGGGACAGATAATCATCAAAATTTTTTGTGCCATCCTGTTTGATGGAGAGGAATTCAGTTTCTTTCTCCAACCGCACCAACTTAGGAAAATATTTCTCATTGAACTACTATTGGAACAACTCGCAGGTCAGTGGCACATTTCTATTTTGTAGCTTTAAGGCGATATTCCACTACCAACGATCCGTATCCCCCCAAGCTTGTATATTGTCAATCGTGCCTTTACCTTATCCGGGCACTCAAGCTATTTGAAAATTTTCTTCAGCCGATTCAACAAGTCTTTGGCTGCTTGGGGATCGAATCTTCCTCTGAACATTGGGGGTAGATGCTTGCAGAACTTGGAGACCCAGTATTGAAGATCCCTTTCCTCTCTCACCAATACCCCATGTTATTATTGGTTTGGTCCAGCATGAGGAGGTAATTCTAGTGGTTGTGCTGACCATTTTGTAGTTTCTTTGAGGGGAGTTTCTTCCTGGGTCTCTTCAGGACTAGACTAAATCGGGTCTTCTTTATTCTTTGCTCTCTCTACTCTGAGCTCTTCTCTTAGTTCAGTAATCATATCTCGATGATATCTTATTAGACCTATCAACTCTTGCATAGGATCTGCGGGATTGTTGTTAACTTCTTCTACCTCAGGGTCTATAGTACTATAGGGAGACCTTTTGTTTTTTTCATTCTACAAATAACTTACCCCATCAATATTACAAATATGTATACACATATATTCACAAATCTCATATATATCCACAATCACAAAACATACATGTGTATACAATAACCAATCATAATCTTCTTCTATCCTTATAGTCAAAACTAAACGAACTATCCTAGCAAACTCTACCCTTGCCAGGAACTACAGCTCTGATACCAAAAATGTAACCTCTACCTCGAAAACCGTAATTATGATTCGAGAATGCGTAATTAAAATGGATTAGAAATCGTCGGATAATTAAAACTCATTTCAATCCCTTCTTTCTATAGGGCTTTTCAAAAAATTCTTTCAAAATCTCTTCTAAACCTGGTCTCAAATTTTACAACTCGAATATAATTATCCTGCACAATTAAATCACATTTATATATTAAAGTGTAAAAGAAAATCCCGGCAACCCCAGGGTTTCATATTCGTATTAAGGGTTTACAAATTCCCTTTTAGGGGGTTACACAAAATCCTTCAAATATTTACATCCCAAATTTGTACAGTAATCCCAATACCAAAACTGATAACCAACAACCAAAATATAACTCTCCCTCAGGAGTCCTATCCGTCCTTAGTCGTCTCCTTTCCCTTGGAGCCGCTTGCCCTGTCTGAAGGTTAGTCAAAGGAAAGAATGAGATTCAAAAGAATCCCAGTAGTAACAAATCACTCATACCAAATGTAATCACAAAGCATACAAGTAAATCATCATAACATAGTAGAATGAACACATATCACACCCCACCCCCATCCCCTTTTACCGGTAGGAAGGCATGTAGTCCTTACCCAAACCGTTGTTAAAGACCCAGGGACTATTGGTATGGCAGTACATACACATAACCTTAAGGCACACACAGCCTTTCGGCGTCACAAATAGCCCTTCGGCCCACAAATAGCCTTTCAGCTTTCATATATAGCCTTTCGGCTTTCAAAAATAGCCTGTTAGATTTCACATATAGCCTTTCGGCTTTCACAAATAGTCATTCGGCTTTCACAAATCCACAGGCTTTGCAGCATACGAAGTCTTCACAAATCAATGATAAAATCAAACATACAATGTATCACATATAGTATAAGGAAAAGTGTCACTACCTTGTTCCTTCCCAACATGCTCCGGTACAATCCGTTCTCGAGCAGGGCAAATATCAAAGCCTATAAACCAAATCAAGGAAGATAGGTTATTCTCTGTTCCAAATTCTTATCTGCATAACACTTAAGGTTGGTTATCATTAAACTCTTTAGGAGTGTTACCCCCTGCCTTAATAGGTGTAATTAAGATTCGATAACGCATAGTAAAAAGGGGTTAGAGACCATCAGATAGTTCAAAACTCATTAAAACACCCAGTAAGTAGTAGGAATTTTACAAAATTTTCAAAACTTCTTTCCTATTCTGGTCTCGATTTCAATTATCGAATATAATCACATGTGCAGTTAATTTACATTCATTCATATCAGAGTTTATAACTTAAACCCCGGCAACTCCCGGGTTCAACTATATATATATACATACATAGTTTCAGATCCTGATTAAGGGATTACAATACCAATTGCTTAAACTATTTATAACTCAAAAAACATCATACAGTAATCCCTATCCAAAATAAATGACCAACATAGTCCGAACTAAATGTCCCTATGGAGTTCTAACCGCTCCGGGTCGTGCGCTTCTCCTTGGAGCCACTCGCCCTGGCTGAAAGGTTAGTTTAAGAAAAGAGTGAGATTCAAAAGAATCCCAGTAGTAACAAAACATTTATACCATACATAAGCACACAACATGTAAGTAAATCATCATACAGCAGCAGCAGCAGCAACATAAATCATACTCTACCCTCATCCCCTTTCTCCGCCGGGAAGGCACACCGTCCTAACCCAAACTGTTATTAGCTACTCAAGGACTGTTGGCGTGGCAGTGCATACACATAGCCTTATAGCTCATATAGCTATCCGGCTTTCACAAATGGCCCGTCGGCCTTTACAAATAGCCTTTCGGCTTTTTACATAATCACAAAGTCACACCTTATCCTCATCCCCTTTCTCCGTCGGGAAGGCACACCGTCCTAACCCAAACTGTTTTTAGCTACTCAGGGACTATTGGATTAACGGTGCTTACACATATTCACAATGTTGCAGCATACGAATTTATCACGAATCAATGATAATACACACATACAATGCATCACATATGGTACGAAAGAAAAGTCACTATCTCATTCATTCCTGACGTTTACTGGCACAGAGGGCTCACGAGGATGGCAGATATCAAATCATATAAACCAAAATAGGGACAATAGGTCAATCTCTTTTCCAAGTTTTCCAAATTTTGTAATACTTTATGTTGGTTATCATTTAGACTGTTTAGGTGGCTATAATAGGCCTAAACATATCTCCAAAGGGTTGGAAGAAACTACCCAAAAGATACCTTTTTCGGATACAAAACACCACTTTTGGGCTACCTCACTCAGGTGACAACCATCTCACTCGAGTGATGCCCTCAGTTGTGCTCGAGTCCTAGCGAGTGCAACACAGAGAGTATTTGGCCAAGAGCAAATCCTCTAAATATCTCTCACACTCACTCAAGCACAAGAAGCTGTACTCGAGTAATGACCTCTAGTGCACTCGAGCACCAAGAAGTGTAACACCAAGAGTGTTTGCCCGAGAGCACAGACCACTTCCAAGCAAGACCTCACTCAAGCATGCCAATGCATACTCGAGCAGGATCATATTTCACTCGCAAGTCAGGAAGTGTGCTCACGGTTTCTGCCTAATGGCTTAACCAAAATACCCAAAAATTCATGCCATGCTCGAGTGAGATCCTCCCTCACTCGAGTGATGCCTATCAGATACCAAATCGCAGCAACTGATATGGTTTTCCAGAATTGACCAATTTGCTTCCAATGGTCCTAAGACTCATACCACAACTCATTCTCACTTGTTTTAACACAAAGAACCCATTGGTAAACCCAAAACAACCAAATCCCTACTCAAGCAACACATTCTTATCCCTAGACCACAAGATCACCAAAACCATAATCTATCAAACTTCCTCTTTCAACTTCAAATCAATTCCAACCAACTCCAAGTATCACAACCTACTAAATGAACAGTAACACTTAATCTAAATCCTACATTTCACTTTACATCATATTTAGGGTACAATTTCAGAATTTATAAAACTTAACCAAAAATCATAACATATATACCAAAATTTATCAAAAGCTTACCTCTTAAGTTTGCTGAAATCAAAAACCTTGATTCCACCAACTTTCAAATTTTCTCAAGCTTCCAACCACCACAAATCGAAATTCTGAGAACATAGCAAAGGAAATCTCAATCTCCTGAACAAACTTAATGAAGAGGCTTTAAACACAAGAAGGCAATTACCTATCCAAAATCAAACTTTTCTCTTCCTCCTTCTTGCTCGATCTCAGCAAAAATGGAGAGTGATGAGAGAGAAAGTGAGAGATAATGGTAAATGTATGAGGATCACAACTTTCCCCACACATACACACACAACTGACTTGGAGGAAAGAGGGAAGAGAGAATGGGTTTGAAAGTTTGACTTTGATCCAAGGGTCCTTATTTTGCCACTTGGCACCATCTCATTCTTCCTACCATGATTTCATATGGACTTGTATACATAGAATTCCACCACATACTCTTTCAATCCTAGCCATTGATCTTGATTACTAAGGAGTTTTCTCTTCGGTAACTGACCAATCGATTGGCGAATTTACCATTTTACCCCTGATTATCATAACCTTTGCCAAATCATTACTATATTCCAATATAACTTCAACTTTGCTTAAAACATGTTTACAACAAGATTACCAATAATTACATCATTAAGATCGTAATTAGCCCTAAATCACAAGTCAGGATATTACAAGGTGACTACTAGAAGCCTAGAAATATGCCTAAAGGGTTGGGAACACTACACCAAAGATTCCTTTTTCGGATGTCCAACATTGATTTTCAGCTCTTGTACTTGAGTGATGACATAGTTTACACTAGAGTGAGGTTGGCTCACTCGTGGGAGTGCTTGGCCGAGAGCAACCACTGAGACAGAAAATACTCACAGCACTCGAGTTCTGACCACAACACTTGAGTGATGCCCTCATGCTCATCCAAGTCCAACTTAGTGAGGCACAGGAAGTGACTACCTGAGAGCAACTGGAACCCTAGAATGAGAAGTGCACACGGGCACTAGCTCTAGTACTCGAGTGATGGCTCAATACTTGCGGGTCCCTACCATATAACACTCTTGCACTTAAGTGAGACATGGTTCACTCAAGTGATGACCCATATCACTCGCAAGTGAGGAATTACACTTTTGTATTCTGGCATGGAAGTGCAACCGAAAGTTGAAGGAAAAGGAAAAATAGAATGCTGCACTCGAGTAACACCACTGTGCACTCGAGTGAGGCTTATCAGAAGCTAAAATGCAGCAACTGACAGAATTTTTGAAACATGAAACCAAAGTATCCAATGGTTCCTAAAGTCCACAAACAACTCTAACCCCACCAAATTTTCATAAGGAACACATTGAAAGCACCAAAACAACCAAATTCTTATTCCAACAATAAGTTTTTTTTCTTTGGACACAACATTACTACACATTACCCACAAACACCCATTCTCCTTCCAAAATTCCAAACTAACTCCAATGGCACCCAGATACAATTTGACACCAAGTTCAACACAATCCAAATTGTCCATTCTAAAATTACACTAAAATCAGGGTAAATTCAATAAATTCCATAAATATTCAATGGCCACAACAAATATACCAAAAGAAAGTTATCACTTACCTCAACAACTTCCTCAATTTGTTTCTTAATCCTCTAACTTCCAAACTTACTTAAGCTCTAAAGCACCTTCTTTCAAAAATCTAGAACCATAGAAAGAAAGTTCTCATTACCATAGACAAGATTTATGAAGAGGTTTAGAGCATTTGAGATCAAACACAAAGTCAAAACATTACCTTTCACTTTCTCTTTCCTTCCTTCCTTGGCCGACAATGGAGACTAAGGAGAGAGAAATGAGATGAAGATGATGATTAGAATTTTTTCCATATTCCCATGCTCACAACTGACTTTGAGAGAGAGATGGGAGAGAAAAGGCAATGTTTGAAATTTTGACCTCATCCCATGACTCACAACTGGATACTTGTCAAAATCTTACTTCTTCTCCCAACTCTTTCTTTGCACATGCACACATAGGATAACTCTATCATAATTTCTAAAGCAACTACACATTTACCATAACTTCAACTAAATTAGTAACCCCCTCTTCAGAAGCTGACAAATTGGTCAGTAAGTTTCCTATTTTGCCCTTGATTATGTCAATTCTTACCGAATCACCACTAAGCACATTTTATCATTCCATTTCACCTTACCATGCGCCCTCCCTTTTATTTAATTCAATTTAGATGTTAATCCACCATTGAACTTAAATACGGGTTTAGGCACTAATCAAAACACATTCAAATTTTAATTCATATCATATTCTTCAAAAGTCTTTTTTAACAATAATTACATCCACTTTTAAAGTGATTAGCCCTTAATCACAAATTGGGTCATTACAATTCTCCCCTCAAAAAATAAATTTCATCCTCAAAATTTGTCACACCACTTGAGCCATAAACCTTGGATATCATCTAGGCATGTCATCTTCCACTTCCTAAGTTGCTTCTCTCTGAGTCATTCCCTTCCAGATCACCTTCACATATGGAATGCTCCGGTGCCTGAGCCATCGCTCTTCTCGATCAATAATTTATTCTGGCTCTACCGCATATGTGAAGTTGTCTTGTAGTTCGACCTCTTCATATTCAACAATATGAGATGGATCTAGTTGGTACTTCTTTAGTTGGGAAACGTGAAACACATCATGGAGCCTACTCAAGTTCGGAGGTAGGGCTACTCGATACGCAACAAGCCCAATTCTTGTAAGAATCTCATAAGGACCTATATACCTTAGGCTCAGCTTCTTTTATTTGATAGCTCGCCTAATACCCATAACTAGTGATACTCTAAAAAATATGTGATCTCAAACCTCAAACTGTAGAGATCTTCTACTCTTGTCAACGTAGCTTTTCTATCAATTCTGTACTGCAAGGAGCCTCTTACAAATGATTTGAATCTGTGCTGAGGTTTGGTCAACATGGTGTGGCCTATACAGCTACCTCTCAGATAACTCATTCCAGTACAAGTGTGATTGGCACTTCCTCCCATACAATGCTTCATACGGCGCCATATGGATGCTCACATAATAGCTATTGTTGTAGGCCAACTAGGTAAGTTGAAGGAAGTAATCCCAATCCCTTTGAAGTTGAGGACACAAGCTCGCAACATATCCTCCAATGTCTGAATAGCCCTCTCTGATTGTCAGTCTATTTGAGGATGATAGGCCATACTGAACCTTAACTGAATACCTAAAGCCTCATGTAAGGCTCTCCAAAATCTTGAAGTGAATTAGGAATCTCGGTGGGAAATGATATTCTTCGGTATGTCATGGAGTTTCAAAATATCCCGTATGTAAATCTCTGCTAGTTTATCTTGAGAATAACCAGCATTGTTTGGTATGAAGTATGTCGACTTCGTTAACTGGTCAACAATTACCCAAATAGCATCATAATTCTTGATTTTGGGCAATCCCACAATAAGGTCCATGGTCACAATTTCCTATTTCCATTCTGGAATCTTAGGACTCTACAACAAACCCGATGGTTTTCGATGCTCGATCTTTACCCTCTGGCAAGTAAGACATCGTGCCACATATTTTTGTCACATCACTCTTCAATCCCAGCCACTAATACACAGACTTCAAATTATGATACATTTTAGTCATTCCAAGGTGAAGGGTATACCAGCTCTTGTGTGCCTCATCCAGAATCTTTTTTCTCTACTCCACCTTAAATGGAACACAAATTCTTTTCTAATAATGAACTATTCCGCTAGGCAACAAATCATAGCCCTGAGCTTCTCCCCATTCAATGCTAGCCAAATTATGCTGTATCCAACTATCTTGCCTTCGAGCTTCTTTAATCTCAGCTCCCAAATCACTTTTCCCTTAAGAAATAGTATACTTGACATAGACGATCTGGTTCAAAAAATTCAAATCTCAAAAGTCTTCTATCAATTTCCCCTCTTGTATCATCATTGCTACTACAAGCACCATCTTTCGACTAAGAGCATCTACGACTACATTTGCCTTACCCGGATGATATTTGATTTGCAGGTTGTAGTCCTTAAGAAACTCCATCCAGCGACGTTGTCTCATGTTCAATTCTTTCTGTTCGTATAGATACTTGAGAATTTTATGGTCACAATACAGCTCTACCATCACACCATACAAATAATGTCGTAAAATTTTCAAAGCCAACACAATTGACGCAAGCTCTAGATCATGAGTAGGATAATTCATTTCATGGGGTTTGAGCTGTTGAGAGGCATAGGCCACCACACATCTCTGTTGCATAAGGACACACCCCAATCCCTGCTTACTCGCATCACTATACGCAACTAAGTCAAGCTAGGATCATGTATAATCAACACAGGTACCGTAGTCAATCTCTCCTTCAACTCCGCAAATCAATTTTCACATTTCTCATCGCACACAAATGGTTGATCCTTTCTCATGAGGTTGGTCATCGGCAAAGCAATACGAAAGCAATTCTGAATGAATCTCCAGTAGTAACCAGTAAGACCCAGAAAACTGTAAACCTCAGCAATAGTTTCTAGCCTCTTCTAGTCCAGTATTGCTTGCACCTTACTGAGATCCACAGAGACCCCTCCTTGTGAGATAACATGGCCTAAGAATTTTACTTCTGGCAATCAAAACTCACATTTACTCAATTTGGCATAGAGCTATTTGTCACGCAAGATGTTCAAAACAATCCTCAAATGATACTCATGCTCCTCCCTACTCTTGGGGCTTGTTTGGTATTAAGGGAGGGGAGGGAAAGTGCACGAGGGAAAAACATTTTGAGTTGAATTTTAAAAAATGAGATAAGTGGGGTATTAAGTTTTTAATTAAGTTTTTTTTACTCTTTTATCTTACATCTTTTCTATATTAACTTACCACGGGTATGTTAGGATCGGCAGGCACAACGGAAGAATTTTAAAAATTTTCACCGATCCTAATCGAAGATCTATCAATGGCGTTTAAACCAAGTTGGAAGGATTCATACCTTTTAATGATTCAGAGTTTTCACGATCTCTAGGAGCCAACATGTCAGGTCCGCTCCCTCTACCGGTATCCACACGAATGTTCTCCAACTGAGACTGCATGCTAGCGCCTCTAATGTCTCTTAGGGTTTCCCTTGCGGCTCTTAATTCTCATATGCATATCAATATATATGCTCTATAAAGTTTATAACCTATTAGGGCTATTTTCAAATTTCAAAATTAATCATCATTAATTTCGAAATTAATTAACTATTAATTATCTTGATGAGCTAATTAAATAAATTCAGTTTAAATTAAATCTGTCTAACAGTTTTAATTTAACCTATTTATTTAATCCAAATAAAGAGCCATTAGATTTAATTTATCTTCATAAATTAAATCTGAGATACTATATATCTATCATGTTAGTTATTAAATTTAATATATCTTAATAAATTAAATTTAAAACTAACACAATATAATAATATCATATAATATATATACATATATATATAAGATATATATTTCAAAAATATATATATCTATATAATATTATTAATGAATTTTATATTATATATATATATATAAAATTCGTCCACCCTAAATTAAATATTTCTCGTGTTGGGCCATTCTTGTGTGTGACCCTGTAGGCCCATATGAAGTTGGCAGTAGGCCAATAACTATACTAACCCAAAAGTCGTAAGCGGCCTCTAGCAAGACATTACGACTACCCAATTCATATGAGGATCGTTATCACGATGCAACCTGTCATACAACCATGTCACGTCCCTTTTGTCACACGATATATCAATCAAGGATAAGGCATGGATAATGTCATCCTCTTGTTCCTGACCATTACTTTCTCGATTCCTGAGTAGCTTGATAATAGAGATAGAAACTCCTTTCATCATAGTATGGCCATACATTTCTCAGACTCACTCATCGAGGGGCCCAATAATATCTCTCTACTAATGTGAGGGACAAATTCCATCTTGATCATTCATATTCCTTTGCATGAAAAACCACCAAGCCCGATCGTAGCCTTTATCATCACC
Source organism: Inga laurina (assembly GCA_963855925.1). NCBI lineage: Eukaryota > Viridiplantae > Streptophyta > Magnoliopsida > Fabales > Fabaceae > Inga > Inga laurina. The sequence goes on from OY979711.1 coordinate 25,664,830, forward strand.
CAGTCAAAAGTGATTTTTGACTAGTTCAAAGCTTAGCAACTCTCATGTAGGAATCCATGATGACCTCAGGCTAAGGGCATTGTGACGTGGTTATACATGAGAAAAGCTTATGACTTGATCCATGTAGCTTTCTCATAGTGGGTCGGTCCAACACCTTGTACTCTTACAAGTGCCTAAGACTTTGATTCGTATCTCTATATCTTATCAAAGTCATACTGATCTTGTTTCATCTCTGCTCCCGCATAGATGACCAACCAGGGACATTTTAGTACAATCTTTATGAATTATCCAAGGATACAATTATCACAGTTAACATGCAAATAATATGATAACAGCATTAAAATAATAATGTTCAAAGTACAATGATTGGCCCTTAGGGCACAATTTCCAATAGGGTATACTGTTCAAAGTTTCACCGGTCTCTCCCTACATAGAAAAGAACACCATATACCCTTGGCAACCCTTTTCCAAATATTTCTTAGCCTTTGTTGTTGAAGGAAATTCATACAGGCATTCACATTATCTACCCCTTAAGAAGTAGGATATACCATCCTCTTGTTCCTGCAATCAAGTAACACATTGTTTGTTGTAAACCAATCAAAACCCATAATGACTTCTAATTGGTAAAGCGGTAGACAAATCAAATCCACAGTGGACTCAAGCCCTTCTACAGTTTTGACACAATTCAAACAGGCTTCAGCAGTCATAGCCTTGACACCCATTGGCGTCGACACAACTAAATCGAATGGCAATCTGTGCACATGCAATCCCAATCATCTTATGCAATCATAAGCAATGAAGGAGTAGCTTGCACCCAAGTCAAACAACACTTGCAATTCATTACAATTAGAAGAATGTTACGTTGAATGAGATCGGGGGATTTTTAGGTTTCCTCATGGGTCATCATAAATACCCTACACTAAGTCCTCGGTCTCTGCTCTGCCTACAGTTGCTGACAATCTCTAGAAAGATGTCTCGGTTGTTTATAATTAAAGCAGATCATTTCGCCCTGATAATTTCTTCCATAATATGGTTGATTACGGTGAAGACATACCCACTCTGTCACAAATCTTTGAGGCTCACGATCTCTAGGCAAGTAGGACTTCTTATCAGTTCCCTGAGACGAAGAGGATCCCTGGCCCTTCTGCTTTTGAGAGGTATTACCCTTACTTGGTTTACTACGGCTACTGGTAGCCTTAGCCGGATACAAATCTCTCAGATTATTCTCGATAATTCTGCATTCCTTTACCACTTTATTGAACTCGGTAAACTAGTGGGTGGTTAACCTCTTCCTTAACTCTCGCCACAACCCATAGATAAGCATGTCTGAACTTCATTCCTTATCATCCATTCTCTATAGATATGAGGAATACCAAGACCAACGGATAAAATGGGATAGATAATGATCAAAATTTTTTGTGCCCCCTATTTGATGGAGAGGAATTCAATTTCTTTCTCCAGCTGCACCGACTTGGAAAAATATTTCTCGTTGAACTGCTGTTGAAAAAACTCCCAGGTCAGTGGCACACTTCTGTTTTATAGCGTTAAGGTGATATTCCACCACCAACGATCTGCATCCCCCTCAAGCTTGTATATTGCCAATCGTGCCTTCACCTCATCCAGGCACTCAAGCACTTCAAAAATTTTCTCCAGCAGATTCAACCAGTCTTCGATTGCTTGGGGATTGAATCTTCCCCTGAACACTAAGGGCATAGGCTTGCAGAACTTAGAGACCTAATATTGAAGATCCCTTTCCTCTCTCACCGGTACCCTACGTGATTCTTGGTTTGGTCTAGCATGAGGAGGTGATTCTAGTGGTCGTGCTGACCCTTCTGTAGTTTCTTTATGGCGAGTTTCTTCCTAGGTCTCTTCTGGAGTGAACTAAACCAGTCTTCTTTATTCTTTGCTCTCTCTACTCTGAGCTCTTCTCTTAGCTCAGTAATCATATATCGCTGATATCTTATCAGACCCATCAGCTCTTGCATAGGATCTGGGGGATTATTATTAACATCTTCCACCTCAGGGTCTGCATTACTCTAGAGCGACCTTTTCTTTTCTTCATTCTACAAATAACTCACCCCATCAATATCACAAATTGTATACACATATATTGACAAATCTCATATATATCCATAATCACAAAACATACATGTGTATACAATAACCAATCATAATCATCTTCAATCCTTATAATCAAAACTAAGGGAACTATCCTAGCAAACTCTGCCCTTACTAGGGACTACAGCTGTAATGCCAAAAATGCAACCCCCTGCCTCAAAAACCGTAATTATGATTTGAGAATGCTTAATTAAAATAGATTAGAGACCATCGGATAATTAAAGCTTATTTCAATCCCTTCCTTCCTATAGGGTTTTCACAAAATTCTTTCAAAATCTTTTCTAAGCCTGGTCTCAAATTTTACAACTCGAATATAATTATCATGCTTAGTTAAATCACATTTATATATCAAAGTGTATAAAAAAATCCCGACAACCCTCGGGTTTCATATTGATATTAAGGGTTTACAAATTCCATTTTAGGGGGTTACAAAAAAGCCTTTAAATATTTACATCCCAAATTTGTACAGTAATCCCAATACCAAAACTGATAACCAACAACCAAAATATAACTCTCCCTAAGGAGTCCTATCCGCCCTTGGTCATCTCCTTTCCCTTGGAGCCACTTGCCCTATCTGAAGGTTAATCAAAGGAAAGAATGAGATTCAAAAGAATCCCAGTAGTAACAAATGGCTCATACTATAACCCCTGTCTCGAAAACAGTAATTATGATTGGAGAATGCATAATTAAAATGAATTAGAGACCGACGGATAATTAAAACTCATTTCATTCCCTTCCTTCCGGTAGGGTTTTCACAAATTCTTTCAAAATTCTTTCCCTATCCTGATCTCAATTGCAAACTCTGAATATAATTACCCTGTGCAATTAAATCATACTTATATATATATCATAATGTACAACAAAAATCCCGACAACCCCCGAGTTGAAATATACATACATGATAAGGGTTCAAACATTCCCATTTAGAGGATTACACAATCGCATCCAAAATACTATTTACAGAATACACAATAATCCTCAATCCAAATATGACATCCAACTAAAATCTATGTTTGAGCTACCACCCTTGGTCGTCTCCTTTCCCTTGGAGCCGCTTGCCCTGTCTAAAGGTTAGTCAAAGGAAAGAATGAGATTCAAGAAAATCCCAGTAGTAACAAATCACTCATACCACACATGATCACACACTATGCAAGTAAATCACCAAACAGTAGCAGCAATACACAACACACCCCACCCTCATCCCCTTTTAACGACTCAGAGACTATTGGCGTGGTGGTGCATACACATAGCCTTCCGGCTTCACAAATAGCCTTTCGGCCCACAAGTAGCCTTTCGGCTTTCACAAATACCCTTTCGACCCACAAATAGCATTTCGGCTTTCACAAATAGCATTTTGGCTTTTACATATCTATAGTCTTTGCAGCATTCGAAATCATCACATACTAATGATATAACACGCATACAATGCATCACATATAGTATGAGAGAAAGAGTCACTTACTTGTTCTTTCCAAACTGGCACCGGCACAGGTAGCTCGTGATCAGGGCAAATGTCGAATCCTACAATTCCAAATGCATCATTTAGACACTTCCATAGTGTTTCTAGGGGTTATACAAGTCTATAATGAAAATTTACAAAAATGCCCCCAAGGACCCAGCCCAGACCCGCCGTACCCGGTCTGGTTGCACCTTTCCTGAAATTCTAACTTGGGCTATTCTGGCATAATTTCTGCCCAACGAATCCATTTCCAGACTCAAAATTATCATATTCAATGTTAAATTACAACTTTACCATTGGCAGCCCCACTTTAAGGGTTTCCGGGACATTTTCGAATTATGCCTTTTCGGCCTTTTTCGAAAAAATGACCAACTCTAACCCCAAATAATTTTCCCTACTAAACTCAATGGAACAATAAAATCATTGAAAATCCAACTCTAAGACCCATTTCTAGGGCTAGCCAAAATTTGTGTTGTCTAGGAAAAATCGGGTTTTTACGATTTCGACTCCGTAAATGCATTCCTTTCTACTCCTAACCACTTTATTAACCATCTAATTGAGTTATTACTTCCATTTGAAATAAAATTGTGCGGCATAACCCTTAGGCACAAACATTTCTAAAGTATAAAATCAATGGCTATCCGGCAAAATTTCACCTATTAAATTGCCCACTGCAGCCATAATAGTTAATAAACGAAGGTCTGGATGTTACCTCAAGCTCCCACAAGCTTTTCCCAAATATGGTTGAAACCCTAACCTAAATAACAATAGATTTTTGAGCCTCCAAACCTTAAAGAACAAAGAAGAGTAGCTTAGGGTCAGAGTTATACACGTTAGGAGCTAAATCGTCGGAGAAATCGGCTTACCTTATGAGATTTATTCCCTTTCTCTCTCTAAAATCTCTCAACTTTCTCTCTCTTGTTTCAGCTATTGTGTGTGTCAAAATGAACTGAAGAGGAAGAAGGAGGTGATTAAATATTATGCTTATGTCATCTTTTGTTTATTTTATAATTTCCCAAAATTCCAAAAATCACTTTTTATGTACAATAACTCTATGTACATGTAATCTTGCCCTTAAGCCAAACCAATATTTCTTTCATTATGCCACATGTAGGAGACACCTAGAGGTCCCTCCCTATGGTCTCAATTGGCTTCACAATTTGTCCAAGTTACGTATACACGTAAAGTCTTAATTTTGGTCAAACTTGCTCTTTTTGCTCAAATTTTTCACAAATTCATATTTAATTGACCAAAAAACTCTAAATAAATTTTTCACATTTATTTTCCTTAAATGATTGAAATTAACTTCAATTAATTGGAAAATAATTAATTTATCACTTGTTTGGTAAAATTACAAGTTTGTCATTCCATTTTCCTTGAATTTTGGGATTTTTGGTAGATTTTCAGTCCAAACTTTGAAATATCATAACTAATTATAAAAAAATTGAAATGGAGTGATTCCAAAGGATATAAAACCCTTATTGAGTCTATTTCAAGAAAAAATATAGCCTTTTACTAGCTAAAAGTATATCATTCCCAGAGTTAATTTCTTTAACCGCTGCTCCAGAAAAAAATCAATTTCGCTGGGCAACATCAAAAATTCATAACTCTTAGCTTACAAATTAAAATGATACAAATTAAATGACTATTTCGATGCTTGACATGTGAAATTTAAGACTAAAATATTTCAGAAGTTTTGGACACCATTTGCCTATTCAAAATATCAATACAATCCGACCGCCCTGTATAGAATTACACTTGACAGTTTTTCAAATTTCCAACCAATGTATCCAATGGCTCCAAAATCAACAATCAAACCTATTCCCATACAATTTTTCACAAAGAAACCATTGGAATTACTAAAACAACCAAATTCCCATCACACATTCTCCAAAAGTGTTTATTCAGCAATAATTGCGTCTACTTTGAAGTCATTAGCCCTCAATCCCATTTTTAGGTCATTACATTTCTCCCCCAATAAAATAACTTCGTTCTCAAAATTTGTCACACAACTTGTGCCATAAACTCCAGATAACGTCGTCGCATATCCGCTTCCACTTCCCAAGTTGCTTCCCTCTAAGTCATTCCCTTCCAGATCACCTTCACAAACGGAATGCTTCGGTGTTTGAGCCATCATTCTTCTCGCTCAATAATCTGTTCTGGCTCTACCACATATGTGAAGTTGTCTTGTAACTCAACTTCTTCATATTCAACAATGTGAGATAGATCCGGTTGATACTTTTTAGTTGGGAAACATGAAACACATCGTGGAACCTGCTCAAGTTTAGGGGTAGGGCTACTCGATAAGCAACAGGCCCAATTCTCGCAAGAATCTCAAAAGGACCTATATATCTCAGGCTCAGCTTCTTCCGCTTGATAGCTATCCCGATACCGGTGACTGGAGATACCCTTAAGAACACATGATCACCAACCTCAAATTCTAGAGGTCGTCTTCTCTTATCATTGTAGATTTTCTGTCGACTCTGCACTACAAGGAGCCTCTTACGAATGATTCAAATATGTGCTGAGGTTTGATCAACAAGCTCCGGCCCATACAGATTCCTCTCAGATAACTCATTCCAGCATATGGGTGATTGGCACTTCCTCCAATATAATGCTTTATACGCGCCATCTGAATGCTCGTATGATAGCTATTGTTATAGGCAAACTCAGCAAGTAGAAGAAAGTTATCCCAATTCCCTTTAAAATCTAGGACACTAGCTCATAGCGCCTGAATAGTTCTCTTTGACTGTCCATCCGTCTGAGGATGATAAGTTGTACTAAATCTCAATTGAGTTCCCAGGGCCTCATGCAACACCCTTCAGAATCTTAAAGTGAGTTGGGGATCATGGTCGAAAATGATATTCCTCGGTATATCATGGAGCTTCACAATCTCCCGAATATAAATCTCTGCTAGCTTGTCCGGAGAGTAACTAGCGTTGATCGGTATAAAGTATGCCAACTTTGTTAACCAGTCTATAATTACCCAGATCATATCATAATTCTTGATCCTGGGCAATCCCATAATACGGTCCATAGTCACGCTTTCCCATTTCTATTCCAAGATCTCGAGACTCTACAGCAAACCTGGCGGTCTCTGGTGCTCGATCTTTACTCCCTGGCAAGTAAGATACCACGCCACATATTTCATCACATCACTTTTCAGTCCTGGCCACCAATACACAGACTCTAAATTATGATACATTTTGGTCATTCCACAGTGAAGAGTATACCGGCTCTTATGTGCCTCATCCAGAATCTTCTGTCTCAACTCTATCTTAAGTGGAACACAGATTCTCCTTTGGAAATGAACCAATCTACTAGGCGACAAATCATAGCTCTGAGCTTCCCCCATTCAATTCTAGCTAGATTACATTTTATCTAACCATCTTGCCTTTAAGCTTCTTCAATTTCAGCTCTTAAATCACTTTCTCCTTGGGAAACAATATAATTGACACAAATGATCTGGTTCGACAAATTCATATCTAAGAAACCTGCTATCAATTTTCCCTCTTGTATCATCATTGCTACTACAACCACCGTCTTTCGAATAAGAGCATCCGCGACTACATTTGCCTTACCCAGATGATATTTGATTTCCAGGTTGTAATCTTTAAGCAACTCCATCCATCAATGTTGTCTCATATTCAATTCTTACTGGTCGTACATATACTTAAGACTCTTTGGCCATAGTACAGTTCACCGTCACAACTTACAAATAATGCTGCCAATTTTCAAAGCAAACACAATGGCCTAAGCTCTAGATCATTAGTAGGATAATTCATTTCATTGGTTTTAAGCTATTGAGAGGCATAGGCCACCACACACCCTTGCTGCATAAGGACAAACCCCAATCCTTGCTTACTCGCATCACTATACATAACATAAGTCAAGCTAGGATAAGGTATAATCAACATAGGTTCCGTAGTCAATCTCTCCTTCAGCTCTATAAAGCAATTTTCATATTTCTCATCCCACACAAACGGGTGATCCTTTCTCGTGAGCTTGGTTATTGGCAAAGCAATACAGGAGCAATTCTGAATAAATCGTCGGTAGTAACCAGCAAGACCCAGAAAACTACGTATTTCGGCAACAGTTTCTAGCCTCTCTCAATCCAGTACTGCTTCCACTTTACTAGAATCCACAAAGACCTCTTCTCGTGAGATAACATGGCCTAGGAATTTTACTTCTGGCAGCCAGAACTCACACTTACTTAGTTTGGCATAGAGCTGCTTCTCACGTAATATTTTCAACACAATCCTCAAATAATGCTCATGCTCCTCCTTACTCTTAGAGTATATCAGTATGTCATCAATAAACACAACAACAAACTTATCCAAATACTGTTGAAAGACACGGTTCATGTCATCCATAAATACCACAAGTGCATTGGTGAGGCGAAAGAGGATTACTAGAAACTCATAGTGCCCATACCTAGTCCTAAAAGCAGTCTATGGAACATCTTCTAGCTTCACACATAGTTGATGGTAACCTGACCTTAGATCGATCTTCTAAATTACACATGAACTAGACAGTTGATCTAAATGGTCATCAATTCTTGGGAGATGGTACTTGTTCTTGACGGTAATCTTATTCAATTCCATATAGTCAACATACAAACGCAGACTCTTGTCTTTCTTTTTCACAAACAACACTGGAGCTCCCCAAGGCGATACACTGGGTCTTATAAACCCTTTCCCAAGCAAGTCCTCAATCTGTTTCTTTAATTACTCCATTTTATTTGGAGCCATTCGGTATGGGGTCTTTGATATATAACCAGCTCTAAGCATAATTTCAATTGGGAACTGAACTTCCCTTTTTGAAGGCAATCCACAAAGATCATCCGGAAATACCTCAGAGAATTCATTTACCAAGGGTATACTAAAACATTTCCCAATCTCTCCCTGCACGGAAAAGAACACCATATACCCTTAGCAACCCTTCTCCAGATATTTCGCAACCTTAGCTATTGCAAGGAAATTCAAACTGGCATTCGCATCCTCAACACTCTGAGAAGCAGGATACACTATCCTCTTGTTCCTACAATCAAGCAACATATTGTTTGTCGTTAACCAATCAAAACCCAGAATGACTTCTAATTTGTAAAGCGGCAGAAAAATCAAATCTATAGTGGACTTATGCCCTTCTATAGTTATGGCACAATTCAAACAAGCTTCAGCAATCATAGTCTTGACACCCATCAGTGTCAAAATAACCATGTCGAATGGCAACTTATGTACATACATATCCAAGCGCTTCACACAATCATAGGCAATAAAAGAGTGACTTGCACCCAAGTCGAACAACACTTGCAATTCATTATAATTAAGAAGGATGTTACCTTGAATGAGATTGGGGAACTTCCGGGCTTCCTCGTGAGTCATCGCAAATACCCTGCCCTGTGTCGTCAATCTCTACTCTGCCTGCGGCCGCTGACAATCTCTTGAAAGATGTCCCGGTTGTTTACAATTAAAGCAAATCATTTCTCCCCTTTAATTTCTGCCATAATGTGGTTGATTACAATGAAGACATACCCACTCTGTCACAAATCTCTGAGGCTCAGGATCTTTGGGTTGGTGGGGCTTCTTATCAATACCCCGGGACAAAGGGGATCCTTGGCCCTTCCTCTCTTGAGAGGTATTACCCTTACTGGGTTCACTACGACTACCAGTACCCTTGCCAGATACAAATCTCTTAGATTGTTTTCTATAATTATGCATTCCTCAATCGCCTTGTTGAATACAGTGAATTGGTGGATGGCTAACCTCTTTCTTAGATCTCACCGCAACCCACATAAATTTATGTGTAACCCCACCTAAATTTTCCTCCTGAACTCAATGGAACAATAAAATCATTGAAAATGTAACTCTAAGACCCATTTCTAGAGCTGGCCAAAATTTATGTGTTCTCTGAGGAAAATTGGGGTTTTACGAATTCGGCTTCGTAAACGCGTTCCTTTCTACTCCTAACCACTTTATTAACCATCTAATTAAGTAATTACTACCATTTCAACTAAAATTGGGCAACATAAGCCTTAGGCACATACATTTCTAAAGTTTAAAACCAATGGCAATCCGACGAAATTTCACCAATTAAATTGCCCACTGCAGCCAGAATAGTTAATAAGCAAAGGTTTGGATGTTATCACAAGCTCACACAAGCTTTTCCCAAATATGGTTGAAACCCTAACCTAAATAACAATAAATTTTTGAGCCTCCAAACCTTAAAGAACAAAGAATCGTAGCTTAGGATCAGAGTTATACGCATTAGGAGCTACATCGTCAGAGAAATCGGCTTACCTTGTGAGATTTCTTCCCTTTCTCTCTCTAAAATCTCTAAACTTTTTTTCTCTTGTTTAAGCTATTGTGTGCATCAAAATGAGTTGAAGAGGAAGAAGGAGGTGATTAAATATTATGCTTATGTCATCTTTTGTTTATTTTATAATTTCCCAAAATTCCAAAAATCACTCTTTATGTACAATAACTCTATGTACATGTAATCTTGCCATTAAGCCAAACCACATTATGCCACATGTAGGAGACATCTACAGGTCCCCCCCTATGGTCTCAATTGACTTCACAACTTGTCCAAGTTACGTATACACGTAAAGTCCTAATTTTGGTCAAATTAGCTCTTTTTGCTCAAATTTTCCATAAAGTCATATTTATTTGACCAAAATACTATAAATACATTTTTCACATTTATTTTCCTTAAATGATTGAAATTAACTTCAATTAATTGGAAAATAATTAATTTATCACTTGTTTGGCTAAATTACAAGTTTGCCATTCCATTTTCTTTGCATTTTGGGATTTTTGGCAGATTTTCTGTCCAAACTTTGAAATAACATAACTAATTCTAAAAAAATTGAAATGGAGTGATTCCAAAGGATATATAACCCTTATTAAGTCTAGTTTCAAGGAAAAATATAGCCTTTTACTAGCTAAAAGTATATCATTCCCAGAGTTAATTTCTTTAACCGCTGCTCCAGAAAAAAATCAATTTCGCTGGGCAACATAAAAAATTCATAACTCTTAGCTCGCAAATCAAAATGATACAAATTATATGACTATTTTGATGCTTGACATGTGAAATTTAAGACTGAAATATTTCAGAAGTTTTGGACACCATTTGCCTATTCAAAATATCCATACAAACCGACCGCCTTGCATAGAATTACACTTGACAATTTTTCCAATTTCCAACCAATGTGTCGAATGACTCCAAAATCAACAATCAAACCTATTCCCACACAATTTTTTACAAAGAAACCAAATTCCTATCACACATTCTCAAAAAGTGTTTATTCAGCAATAATTGGATCCACTTTTAAAGTCATTAGCCCTCAATCCGATTTTTGGGTCATTACATTTCTCCCCCCATGTAATCACATAGCATGCAAGTAAATCATTACAGCATAGCAGCACAAACACATATCACACCCCACCATTATCCCCTTTTACTGCTAAGCAGGCACACAGTCCTTACCCGAATTATTGTTAACGACATAAGGACTATTGGGGTTGCGGTGTATACACTTAGTCTTATGGTTCACATATCCTTTCAGCCCACAAATAGCCTTTCAGCTTTCACAAATAGCCTTTCGAATTTCACATATAGCCTTTCACCTTTCACAAATAGCCATTCGGCTTTCACATACTATAGGCTTTGAAACATATGAAGTCTTCACAAATCATTGATAAATCAAACATATAATATATCACATATAGTATAAGGAAAAGCGTCACTACCTTGTTCCTTCCGAGTGTGCTCCGAAACAGTCAGTTCTCGAGCAGGGCAAATATCAAATCCTATAAACCAAATCAAGAGCGATAGGTTATTCTTTGTTCTAAATTTTGATCTTCATAACACTTAAGGTTGGTTATCATTTAAACTCTTTAGGTGGCTACTAGAGAGGCCTAGACATATGCCTAAAGGGTTGGGAACACTATATCAAAGATTCCTTTTTTGGATGTCCAACTCTGATTTTCAGCTCTTGCACTCGAGTGATAGATGATGCACTTGAGTGATGAGATAGTTTACACTCAAGTGAGGTTGGCTCACTCGTGCGAGTGCTTGGCCGAGTGCAACCACTGAGATAGAAAATGATCACAGCACTCGAGTTCTGACCCCAACACTTAAGTGATGCCCTCATGCTCATCCAAGTCCAACCGAGTGAAGCACAGGAAGTGACTACCTGAGAGCAACTGAAACCCTAGAATGAGAAGTGCACACAGGCACTAGCTCTAGCACTCAAGTGATGGCTCAATACTTGCGGGTGCTAGCACACACTCTTGAAAAATCACCAGCGAGTGACAACCCTAGACGTGAGTCCCTAGCATATAACACTCTTGCACTCGAGTGAGACAAGGTTCACTCGAGTGATGACCCATATTACTCGCAAGTGAGGAATTACACTTTTGCATTTTGGCATGGAAGTACAACCGAAAGTTGAAGGAAAAGGAAAAATAGAATGCTGCACTCGAGTCACACCCCTGTGTACTCGAGTAAGGCTTATCATAAGGCAAAACGTAGCAACTGATAGAATTTTCCAAACTTGAAACTAAAGTATCCAATGGTTCCTAAAGTCCACGAGCAGCTCTAACCCCACCAAATTTTCATAAGGATCACATTGAAAGCACCAAAACAACCAAATTCTCATTCCAACAACAAGTTTTTGCTTTGGACACAACATTACCCAGATGCACCCATTATCCTTCCAAAATTCCGAACTAACTCCAATGGCACCCAGATACAATTTGACACCAAGTTTAACACAATACACTATCCAAATTGTCCATTCTAAAATTACACTAAAATCAGGGTAAATTCAATAAATTTCATAATCATTCAATGGCCACAACAAATATACCAAAAGGAAGTTATCACTCACCTCAACAACTTCCTCAAGTTTGTTTCTTAATCCTCTAACTTCCAAACTTGCTTAAGCTATAAAACACCCTCTTTCAAAAATCTAGAACCATAGAAAGAAAGTTCTCATCACCATGGACAAGATTAATGAAGAGTTTTGAGCATTTGAGATCAAACACAAAGTCAAAACATTACCTTTCACTTTCTCTTTCCTTCCTTCCTTGGCCGAAAATGGAGACTAAAGGGAGAGAAATGAGATGAAGATGATAATCAGAATTTTTTCACTATTCCCATGCTCACAACCGACTTTGAGAGAGAAAGGGAAGAGAAAAGGCAATGTTTGAAATTTTGACCTTATCCCATGGCTCACAATTGGACACTTGTCAAAATCTTACTTCTTCTCCTAACTCTTTCTTTGCACATGCACATATAGGATAACTCTATCATAATTTCTTAAACAACTACATATTTACCATAACTTCAACCAAATTAGTAAATCCCCTCTTCAGAAGCTGACTAATTGGTCGACAAGTTTCCCATTTTTCCCCTGATTATGGTAATTCTTACCGAATCACCTCCAAGCACAGTTTATCATTCTATTTCACATTACCATGCGCCTTCCCTCTTGTTTAATTCAATTTTGATGTTAATCTACCATTAAACTTAAATACGAGTTTAGGCACTAATCATATTCTTCAAAAGTGTTTATTAACAATAATTACATCCACTTTTGAAGTCATTAGCCCTTAATCACAAATTGGGACATTACAATCTCAGTAGGAAATAGTTACTATAATGCATGCATGATAGATGCTATGTGTATGACATGTTAGCTTTAACTAGATGTATGCCCTATAATGACATTTTTGCATGCTCAATGTTTCAAGCAACCTAACTATGGCTACAGTATAAACAAAAATAGAGCTTCAATATTGAAATATGTTATACACAATCAAGTAAAGCAATCACATACATTACTACACAAGCATAAATCCTTCCATTTCTTCTTCCTTGACCTCTCATGACCCTAGATACCTAATCACATCATACTAGTTATCATTTCAGTCCTTTAAGTAGCTATTAGAAGCTCAAACAAATGCTAAAAAGGGTTCTAGAGAGCTAGACCAAACGCTGCCTTACAAACATACAAAATGCTAAATTTGGGTGTTGGCCGAAGCCAAAAATCCTCTAGCCGTGGCCAAGAAAGGGTTAGAAGTTTTTGGGCCATGACTAATAAAATTCCTGCTTCTTGGCTGAACTTCTAAAAATCATAACAAAATCTACAAAAATTGAAATAGAGTAGTTCTGAGTTCTTTTTGAAGCTTTTTAATTCCTCTATACAGGAAAAATATGAACCACCATCCTCTACAACCACAAAAATACAGAATTCCATAAAGTCCCACACTGTTCCAGAATCAAGTCCAGAAACAGGGAATAGCTTCAAAAATCCATAACTTTCAATCCACTAGTCCAAATTGCTTATAATACCTATCAAATTAAAGCCCTAGACGTCTACTTTAAGCATATAATATTTCATAGATTGCCTCAAATGAAACAAATCAAACAGCACCTCCCCTTAACTTCATAAATTTCCAGATTTAAACTTGAGCATCAAAAAATCATGAATACCTATATTCCCACACAATTTTCCCTTCAAAATCCAATGGAATCATTAAAATTACATAGTTTCAACTCTACCATTAGTGAACAGTAGCTAGACAAATTTCATAATAAAAAGGGAAAGTTGGAGTTTCTTGATTTTAACCCCTAAACCACCTTCTTTACACCTTTAATCACATGCTTAACCCATTAAACACCAAGTGCACATGATTAGGGTAAATTTTGGCAGTATAACACTTTAGGGTTTCAACATCCCAAAATCACAAACCAAGCAAAACAACCACTAATCCAACCACAACAACAATATAAAACCTTGAATCAACAAGAAAACAAGGTTTAGTGTGATTACCTCTTGGTTTCACAACTTTTCTCTCTACAATGTCATTGTTCACTCTCTCTTCTCTTGAGATTTTGCTTGATAAATATGATTTTCAAGGTGAAGAAGAGATTAGAGGAAGTTCCAAGGTAATTAGAAGGAAAAATCACTTGAATTTCAAGCATCGTACCTTTGATTTATGCTCTTAAACCCTAGGACCCTTCTTGTTCTTCTTCAAATACTCTTGAGCTCTTTCTCTCTCTATTTTGTGGCTGCAACATGAAATGATGAAGGAAGGGAAGAGATAATAAAGTTTTATCCTCATATCTCTCTTATCTCTCATACTTTAGGAAATATTATTTTAGTGGAAATTAGGCATGAGCTTACTTTACTTGGTCAACAAATTCCCTTCTTGAATGAATATGAGCCAAGAATTAATTCCCCTTATTCTTACTCATTTTGACTGAATTGCTCCCTAAGAAAAGGAAAAAAGGAGGGCTGCTTGCTTGTATTGATCAAATGACCATTTTGCCCTTACATTTATTTCCTTTCTTGAACTTCTGGAAAACTGGGCAGAACTTTCATCAAACATTGAAAATTCATATCTTTATTTATAGAGATCCACTTGATGTGATTCCAAAGGCTATATGAACCTTATTAATTCTATTTTCAAGGAAAAATATAGCCTTTAGCCAAAAAGAAGCTCATTTTCATTTTTGGACGCTGTCACAGAAGCTGGCTATTTTCAATGGGCTAACTTCAAAAATTCATAAATCTTTGTGTACATCTCCAAATGACTTATATGATATATCAAATTAAAGCCTGATAAGTCTATTTTTATTATGGAAAATATCATAGGCATTAGACATCATTTGCCTATTTAAAAATGTCACACAATAAGACTGTTACACAGGAAAACTCACTGGTAGCAAATTCAAATGTTTACAATTTATGTTCTAAACATACTCATTTGTGTGTGATCCATCAATTGCCTTGTTTTATCATTTCATGTGCTCTTTAATTCACCATTTTATTCCCTTAAATATAAGGAATTTTGGTGACCAAAATTCGAGAAGTTACATTTCTCCCCCAGTTCAATAAATTTTGTCCTCAAAATTTGAACATCGTATAAAATCACCTATACCTTAGGGAATCCCTTTTTGTCACTTAATCTATCTCTTTCATGTGTAGGCTCACAAACCATGCAACACAACCATCATTATATTCTTAACACAAATCTCAGATAGTATTCAGCATTCACATTCATCATAATGACATTCAATAATCAGTATGCATCATAAACAATTGGTATATAAGATCATACAGCTAAGGGTCTCCACCCCCATTCATTAGGTCACAGCCCGACAAAATTCTGAATACATTGCCAGCCTAAGTACACATTGGTCTACTAGGTCTTAAGGCCTCTAAACTCATAGGTCCACTACAATGTAACTGGCATGTAGGATATTACAACCTAGGGACACTGCCCTATGCAATCTTGCACACCGGGTCATACTGCCTAGGGAATCCCCCTATGCTTACATGTACTTTGGCACTTACTGCCTCGAGCCTCCACAAGTCACCATTCTTAAATACATAGCATTCTGCCAACCCAAGGCCATACATGTCCTAGATCTTATGGCCTTAAAACATTCAGTTTATCATCTTTATTGAATACATATCGAGACTAATAACCTCAAGGCGCACAGCCCACAAGGTATTCTAAATTCATTCTAGGATCTACCTCTTGCTACTCAAACCCTTCATATACTTATTTAATGTTCACAAAGCATGCTAAACAAACCATCTCATAACTTAACAATTACCAGCCAAAGGGCATATTACCCACTAGGTCTTAGGGCGTTTCATAACTTAACACTGCTTGCCTAAGGACATACTGCCCACTAGGTCTTAAAGTGTTTCTTAACATAACACTACCTGCCTAAGAACATTCTTCCCACTAGGTCTTAAGGCGTTTCTTAACATAACACTGCCTGCCTAAGGACACATTACCCATTAGGTCTTAAGGCGTTTCTTAATATTCATAACATACTTGACATTCATAACAGACTTTACATTCATAACATACATTACATTCGTAACTGTAAACACCCTATTTAGTCTGGGCCGAACTCAAAAATAATTGAAAAAATGAAAAAAGAAAAAAAATTCTCCTTAATCCTGACACTACTAGATTAATAAGTAATTGACATTGAAGGTGATTGGATTGTAATTGAAATTTGAAAAATGATCATCATTAATGGTGATTGTCTTGAACTTGGGGTTTTATGGTAAATGGAAACAAATTTCAAAATAATTCATCTCATCGATGTTATTTGATACTTGGATTAGGAAATTTAGTGTGAAGTTATTGTAGATGAAAAATAGAAATAAAAAAAATAAAAAAAAAACTCTCATTTATGTTGATAGGTTTAAATTAGGAAATTACTTGTGGGAAAATACAAAAAAAAATTAAAAAACAAAAATTAAAAAATCTTCATTGATGGTGATTAGGTTAAGCTAGGAAGTTTTATTAATAGAAAATTAAAAAAATTAAAAAATTCTCCATTGATGGTGATTATGTTAAGTTAGGAAGTTTTACTAATAGAAAATACAAAAAAAATGAAAATAAAAAAAATCCATTGATGATATTGGGTCAAGTTAGAAAGAGTACTTATTAAGAAAACATTACCTTGAGACTATAAGTAGGGGAAAAGGGTTGAAGCAAAACACAAAAATTTTGGGAGAAAAAGTAAGACAAGGTAGAGAGCTAATTTTATCTTCTCATTTCGTTGCTAAAACATAATTCTCATAGGGAAGGGAAGTTCACATAAGAGGCTATCTTTTCTTCACTTTATTCAAACAGAATCTTAACATTCTTGCCCAGGCCAATGAACATTTCTAGTTAGAAATGGAAGCATACCTATTTGAATACTAGGCAAATCCTTATATGTAAAGCTTGTGAGAGATTTGTTTATTTTTCATTTACTTGCCTTACATTTGTGGATCTCTGGCTAAGTTTGCATGCTCCCTTTCTTTTATTTCTAGTGTGTATGTCATCTTGTGTGAGTGCTACATGCAACTAATGCTCCTTCACGATGCTTTCATGATTTCATTCTTGTCTTTATGCTTACCTCATGTATGCGTGAATCACCATGGCTTTTTATATATGTTGGGGCTGCTCAATATAATGAATCAGGTGGCTAATACACATGAGGATGGATGGTATGTGCCGGTCTCTTTTATATTCTAGGTATTATTGTTGGTATGGAAGTTCTAATAATATGTTGACATCTCAGCTTCTTTTGTGTATAGCTTGCAAGGAAAAAAGGTATGCATAAATCTCCTCTTCTTTGGCTTCCCATTCTTTTAACTTGTACTATTTCTTCTTCTTTTTTCTTTATCCCTTTCTTAGGTTCTCTTTTAAAAAAAGAAAAAAAAATATTTTAACACATTTTTATAAATGAAAATAAAATGAAAAAACTCTCTTTCATGAAAAAACAAAGAAATTATTTTCCAAAATAAAAACATAAACTAAATAAAAAAAACATTTTCTCCAATAAATTAAAGGAACTTTTCCCTTAAAAAAACACAAACAAAGTGACACACATTTCTACCCCTGAACAACGTGGGCTTTAATCCCTCTAAAGAGTACATAGGCCCTAGGCTCTCTTCTTATGTCAAGTCCAACTTTGTAAATACATATATTTCTTCCTTATCTTTCTTTTGTAAATAAACATTCTTTTTTAGTATTTCCACTTTTTTTCTTTTTGTAAATATTATTTTTTGGGTAATTATAATAAAATTAAAGGCTATATTTATTTTTAAATAATTAATTTAGGGTAACCATTCTTATAAATGGGTGTTGTGGGGTGCCTAATACCTTCGCCTTGCACAATCGACTTCCAAACCCTAAATAATTTTTGTAGACCAATTTCCATTTTAAAAAAAGGTTTCCAAAATTATCCTTTTTCAAAATTTTGGTTGTAGCTTCATATTTTCCAAATTTAGAGCCTCAGCTTAGTTACTCCACTAAGAAAGGTTTGAGAGTCAAGCCCATTTTAGTTAAATATTTAAAAATAATATGGCTTTAATTTTATTTTAATTAACCTTTTTTCTTATTATTTGTTTTTATTTATTAAATTATTTATTTATTTATTTATTCTTTTTCTCTATCTATCTTATGATCTACTTGGCAGATGAAGATTGGGTAGAACCTAGGCCCATAGGTTAATATGCTCTCCACACACACATACACTATTCTTCTCACACACATTTTAGGCCTTATACTCAGGTCTGTGAGTTCCTTAGGTGAGAGTAAGTTTCTAACGGTCTCCCTATGACTTTTTCAAAATCCCCTAAGGTTACTGTGAAGACTTCATCCTAGCTATTACTCATTTAGTGAGGTTGATCCTTGTCGGGCTTTCAAAACTCCTTGAAGGTCAATTTCATCATATGGGGTCTTCATCTTTATGATGGGGCAGTTAGGAGATCTTTATCTGTGAGAATTATAACCTCCTTGAAATTATGGCACATATTAGTAGAAATTATTAACTTGCCTACTTAATTAGTACCTACCTTTCTTATGGTAGACATCCCCCAACCTAGGGTTATTCCCAGAATAGGACACTGGAGGGAATTTATCTATTGTTGACAATATCATTTGTCATCCATGCATAATCAAGGAAACCCCTAGGATCAAGCGGCTAATTATCGCTTCACCTGAGTATATATCTAGCATCACTTCTCATATAGATACAGGACAAGGAAGGTGTATGCATTGGATATCCAACCTTAATCTAAGGGTTTATAACCCAAAAAAACGATGAGCTCATTACATCTATTGTAATGCCTCAAATTTTGATTAAGAGCTAATGATGATTATTGAGAATAAATTGAATTATTATGTGTTTTGTGGCAATTTCAGTAAATGTGCCATAATCAAGGAAAATTTGAGAGAATGGCAAATTGTCGGTTCATTAGTCAGTGATTAATGAGGAAATT
Source organism: Inga laurina (assembly GCA_963855925.1). Lineage (NCBI taxonomy): Eukaryota > Viridiplantae > Streptophyta > Magnoliopsida > Fabales > Fabaceae > Inga > Inga laurina. The sequence continues at coordinate 25,684,218 of OY979711.1, forward strand.
AATTACTAAATAAAAAGAAGTGAAATGTGTGATTAAATGGCTAATAGAGTAGCTAGAGTAACTAAATTAGTTACTACTTTATGAGCGCTAATGAAATGGTGCCACTTGGCAAAAGGAGATGATGGGAGAGGGCATGGAAAGTCAAACAATGAGTTTCTTTATATATTTTCTCTCTCCTTCTTCCCTTGTTTTGGCTGTGCAAGCATGGGGAGTGAAGAAATCATCATTTCCTATCATCTTCAACCTCTCTTCATCTCTCTCTTCTCTCTCATTTCCAGCACCATTGTTGTCCAAAGGGAAAGAAAAAAAGCTTGAAAAAGGTAAGAAGAATGACCTCTAATGCTCAAACTCTATTGATTAAGTTGTTCCTTGAGTTAAGAGCTTCATTTCTATGGTTATAGTTTTCCCATTGGAATTAGTTTAAGCTTTCAAGAATTTTAGAAGTTGGAGAATCAAGAAGCTTCTTTGAGAAAGTTATTAAGGTGAGTTAAAGAAATATTTCTATCTAAGTTTTGAGACAAATGGTTTAGCTTTGAAATTCTAGAAATTTTGCCCTATTTTTGAAAATGATGGTCATTAGGAAGTTTGGCATTTTATTGGTATGGAATTGGTATGTTTGAAATGTATTTTAGATAGATAAAACTGATTGGGTTTGAAATTGTTAAGTTTGGAGATTTTGAGATTTTAGTGGTTAGTGTTGCCCAAACTCAAAGCATGATAATGGAATAGGATTTTGGTTATTTTGATGGTTTTATTAGATTCCTTGAACATTTTGTTTGGGAGTAGCTCTGTTAAGGTTTTGGGTCTATTGGAGTTAATTGGGTAACTTTCAGGAAATGATGTCAGTTCTTTTGCATTTTCTGGCTTCTGATGTGTATCACTCGAGTGAGTCAGTGAAATTCCTTATTTTCTCTTTAGTTTCTACATTGCACTTCTATGAAAATGGCTAGAGTGTTGCCTCACTTGTAATTGTAGTGGGTTCTCACTCAACTGTCGATGTATTTGACACCATGAACTTACCTCTCGGGTTGTCACTCGTGGTTAAAGTGCAAGAGTGTGTTTTAACACTCACAGATATTCAGCCTTCACTCGAGTACAAAGGCCCATGCTTGAGTGCTCCTCTTCCTTGAAAATTACATTTGCTCTCTGGTAAACACTTCCTACACCTCACTTACTGGTACTCGAGTGAGCATTTGGTATCACTCGAGTGTTGCATTCTGTGCTTGAGTGTTCTCGTTCATTAAAAGTTTCTTGTGCTCTCAGATATGCACTCGATGTCCTTCACTTTCTAGCACCCGAGTGCAAACCGTACCATTACTTGAGTGAGGCTGTCTTCACTCGAGTGAAACAGTGAAAGATGGCAGTTTTGTGCTTCCAAAAAGGGGATTGTTAAAATAGTTCTTCCAACCTTTTAGGGCTTTTGTTAGAGGCATTTATGGGTATTTAAGAGACAGTAATAATAACCAATTTAAGTAGTGTGAAGTTATTTGAGAATTGGAATAAGAGATAACGTGTCATCTTTAATTATGACTTTAGGATTTGATATTTTCCCGGAGCATATAAGGCCTGCGCCTGCTCAAGAATGGAAAGACCAAGGTAGTAACACTTTATCCTATATCATATGTAATGCATTGCTTGTTTGTATTAATCATTGAATACAGTGAGGGGATGTGGCGTAAGCCCAGCCTTGAATACAGTGAGGGGATGTGGCGAGAACCCGGCCTCATATACAGTTAAGGGGACGTAGCGAGAGCCCGGCCTTGAATATAGTTGAGGGAACGTGGTAGTGTGCCCAGCCTTGAATATTGTAATACTGCATTGTGATATATGCTTACTTGCTTTATTTATTATGCATCATATACATAAACTATTGCTACTGGGATACTTTTGAATCTCAGTCTTTCTAAATAACATTTTAGACAGGGCAAGTGGATCAAGAAGCAAACAAGTGAGCAAGGACGACTAGGACTACCGGTGGTAGTCTTAGCTACTATTTTTTTAGTTTTTGATTAGTTATCATTTTGGACAATATATATATATTGAATTGACCACATTATTATAGTTTCTGTGTAATCCCCGATTTAGGAATTGAGATAGGCAATGATACCTTGTACAAACTTTTGGAATAATGTTATTATCCCGGGTGAATGTCAAGAATTTAGATTATACTCTGATATTGTATATGTAACAAACCGAACAGGAATAATGTTTTATGAATCAATGAATGGAGATCTATTTATACATGTGTTGTAAAACATTTTTAATTATTCTGGATCTCTTATTCAATTATAAAACTGTTTAAACACTAATTGCAGCCTTAATTATGATGAGGGTTATATTTGTGGTATCAGAGGAGTTTTATTAGAATTTGTAGGAATTGCTATGATAGTTGCCCTAGTTTATTACCTGAGTATTAGATGATTGATTATGGTTGATTGTTTACACATGAATATTCTTGTTATTTGTTTTTATATAAGAGTTTAAGGAATATGTGTATACATTTGTGTGATTACTGACTGAGTGAACTATTTGTAGACTAAAGAGAGATAATGGCTCACCCTAGAGTCAGGCAATCAGATCTAGAGGTGTAAGAGCTCAATGATAATCCTCCTGATCCGATGTGAGAGATGATGAATCTAATAAGAGAGCAAAGAGACATGATTGCTGAGATGAGGGAAGAGCTCAGGGAAGAAAGGGCCAAGAGAAATAAGGAAAGGGCCCAGTCTACTCATGAGGAGACCCGAGAGGAGACCCAACAAGAAGAGATAGCTGAGGGGTCAAACCAATCCCATGAGTCTCCACTTCACACTGATTAGAACCAAGGATCACATAGGGTGCCGGCTCGTAATGATAAAGACCTTCATTTTTGGGTTTCTAAATTCTGCAAACACATTCCTCCTGAGTTCAAAGGAAGATTCGACCCTCAAGCAGCGGAGGATTGGTTGATGAGGCTGGAGAAGATCTTCGAGGTGATTGAGTGCCCATCGGAAGTGAAAGTAAAACTACCTATCTATAAGCTAGAAGGTGATGCAGACAGATGGTGGCGCAATATTGCTATGACTATCGAGCCCAGAATGTGCCAATGACTTGGGAAGTATTCCAGGATCAGTTCAACAACAAATTTTTCCCTAAGTCCGTGAGAATTGAGAAAGAGTTAGAGTTTCTGGCTATTAAGCAAGGGGACAATAAGACCTTTGATGATTACTTGTCTCGGTTTATCCATCTAGCCCGATAGTCCTCCTACCTCACGTGGATGGATGATGAGGAATGGAGTTCCGACAGGCTGATCAGAGGCTTGAAGTGGGAGTTGAAGAAAAGGTTGACCACCCGACAGTTTGATAAGTTTAACAAAGCAGTTGAGGATTGCTGCATCACTAAGAACAACCTAAGAGACATTAACCCAAACAAAGGCGGTGGTTGTGGAGAACCTGGTAAGGGAAACTCCTCCTAGAAGCGTAAGAGCCAAGGATCTTCATCTAAGGGTTGCGGTAAGAAGCCATACTACTCTGGGGATCGTGAGAACCAAAAATTCTCAGGATAATGGGGTTGCCTTCAGTGTAACAAAGCACATTCTGGTAGGAATTGTGAGGGCCAAGTAGTGTTCTTTATCTATAAGTAGTCGTGACATCTTGCCAAAGATTGCAAGGGGCGACTGGTAAAGCCAAGGCCCAAGAGTCAAGGGAGAGTGTTCGCTATGACTCATGAAGAAGTAAGGAAATCTCCCTACTTGATTCAAGGTAACATTCTTTTAAATGGTAGTTCATTGCAAACTCTGTTTGATTCGGCTGCTAGTCATTCGTTTATAGCATATGATTGTGTAAAGCACCTAGGATTACATGTTGATGAACTTCCATTTGATCTTGTTGTGTCAACACCTATGGGTGCTAAGACTGTGGCTGCAGAAGCTTGTCTGAATAGTATTATCATTGTCGAAGGGTTTGAGTCTGCCATGGATTTGATTTGTTTGCCTCTTCATCAACTAGAGGTTATTCTGGGTATTGATTGGTTGATGGCGAACAATGTTATGTTGGATTGCAGGAATAGGAAAATAGTTTATCCTGCTCCTCAGAGAGATGATAATGTAAATAGTAGTTTGAATTTCCTCTCGATGGCTAAGGCTGAGGAATGTTTGAAAAAGAGATGCAAGGGTATATGGTATTCTTTTCTATTCAGGGAGAGTCAGATGAAGTTCTAGAGAATATACCCGTTATGAGAGAATTCCCTGAGGTGTTTCCAGATGATCTCGACGGATTGCCTCCGAAAAGAGAAGTGGAATTCCCAATTGAAATAGTGCCTAGAGCTGGGTCTATATCTAAGGCCCCATCTAGAATGGCCCCTAATGAAATGGCAGAATTGAAGAAACAAATTGAAGACTTGCTCGAGAAAGGGTTCATCTGACCCAGTGTGTCACCATGGGGAGCTCTGGTATTGTTCGTGAAAAATAAGGATGGGAGTTTGAGGTTGTGTATCGATTACAGAGAACTTAACAAGGTAATTGCTAAGAACAAATACCCTCTCCTGAGAATAGATGACCTGTTAGATCAATTGTCTGGTTCGTGTGTATTCTCTAACATTGATTTAAGGTCGGGGTATCATCAATTGCGTGTGAAGGTAGTGGATATTCTGAAGACTACTTTTAGAATGAGATATAGCCATTATGAATTCCTTGTAATGCCCTTTGGTTTGACTAATGCATTGGCGGTATTCATGGATTATATGAATCACATCTTCTGACCGTATCTTGACCAGTTTGTGGTAGTATTCATCGATGACATATTGATTTACTCTAAGAGTAATGAAGAGCATGAACGGCATTTGATAATCATATTGAGAATCTTGAGAGAAAAGCAACTCTATGCCAAATTGAGTAAATGTGAGTTTTGGCTTACCGAAGTAAAATTTCTTGGCCATGTTGTCTCACGAGAAGGGGTCTTGGAGGATCTTGGTAAGGTGGAAGCAGTACTTAACTGGAAGAGGCCAGAAACTATTTCTAAGATCCGTAATTTTCTAGGTCTTGTTGGTTATTATCGGAGGTTCATCCAAAACTTCTCATGTATTGCATTTCCAAAACCAAGCTCACGAGAAAGGATCAACCATTTTTGTGGGATGACCGATGTGAATAGAGTTTCACGGAGCTGAAGGAGAGATTGACTACGGCACTGTATTGATTATACCTGATTCCAGTTAGGCTTACGTTATGTATAGTGATACGAGTAAGCAGGGGTTAGGGTGTGTCCTAATGTAGCAAGGATGTGTGGTGGCCTTTGCCTCTCGACAACTCAAACCGCATGAAATAAATTAGCCCACTCATGATCTGGACGTTGCGGTCATAGTATTTACATTGAAAATTTGGCATCATTACCTATACGGTATGACAGTGGAATTGCATTGCAACCACAAGAGTCTCCAATACTTGTATGATCGAAAAGAACTGAATATGAGACAGCGTCGGTGGATCGAGTTGCTGAAAGATTATAACCTAGAGATTAAATATCATCCGGGTAAGGCTAATGTCATCACAGATGCTCTTAGTCGGAAGACGGTGCTAGTAGCAACAATGATAACCCAGGAAAGGAAATTAATAGAGGATTTTTGGGACTTCAATCTCTCAAGTAGTATTCTGTGTGCCAGTTATAGTGTTGTCCAAGGGGAGAATGACCTAAGGACTAAAATCAAAGAGGCTCAGAGGCAAGAAGAGAGAGCCTAATATATTCGGGCTATGATTGAGAAAGGAGAGACTCGGGATTATGATTTTTCACCTAGTGGATTGGTTCGTTACCAGAAGAGAATCTATGTCCCATTGAAGGAGAACTTGAGACAGAATATCCTAGATGAGGCTTATAAGAGTGAGTATACTCTTCACCCAAGTATGACCAAGATGTATCACAACCTAATGTCATCACAGATGCTCTTAGTCAGAAGACGGTGCTAGTAGCAACAATGATAACCCAGGAAAGGAAATTAATAGAGGATTTTTGGGACTTCAATCTCTCAAGTAGTATTCTGTGTGCCAGTTATGGTGCTGTCCAAGGGGAGAATGACCTAAGGACTAAAATCAAAGAGGCTCAGAGACAAGAAGAGCGAGCCTAATATATTCGGGCTATGATTGAGCAAGGAGAGACTCGGGATTATGATTTTTCACCTAGTGGATTGGTTCGTTACCAGAAGAGAATCTATGTCCCATTGAAGGAGAACTTGAGACAGAATATCCTAGATGAGGCTCATAAGAGTGAGTATACTCTTCACCCAAGTATGACCAAGATGTATCACAACCTGAAATCGATATACTGGTGGCCAGGTTTGAAGAGTGATATGACTAAGTATGTGGCGCGGTGTCTTACCTGTCAAAAGGTAAAGATTGAACACCAGAGACTGCTAAGATTGCTTCAGAGTCCATAAATTCCAGAATGGAAGTGGGAGAGTGTGACTATGGATTTAGTGGTGGGTCTACCCAATATCAGGAACTATGATGCGATCTGGGTGATTGTTGATCGACTCACCAAGTCAGTACACTTCATACCGATAAATGCTAGCTATTCTCTAGATAGGCTGGCGAAAATCTACATCAAAGAGATAGTGAGGCTCCATAGTACATCGAAGAACATTATCTCCGATAGAGATCCTTATTTTACTTTAAGATTCTAGAGGGCTTTGCATGAAGATATGGGTACACAGTTGAGGTTTAGTACGGCCTACCATCCTCAAACAGACGAATATTTAGAAAGGACCATTTAAACGTTAGAAGATATACTGAGAGCGTGTGTCCTAGATTTTAAAGGAAAATAGGACTATTACCTTCCGCTAGCTAGGTTTTCTTATAACAACAACTATCATGCAAGTATTCACATGGCTCCGTATGAAGCTTTGTATGGAAAGAAATGCCGGTCACTATTATGCTGGACAGAGTTGTTTGAGAGGAAGTTGTATGGCCCAGACCTTGTTGATCAGACTTCAGAAAAGATCAAGATTATCAGAAAGAGGCTCCTTACAGCACAGAGTCGACAGAAGAGCTATACTGATAAAAGGAGAAAACCTCTAGAGTTTAAGGTAGGAGATCATATTTTCCTTTAAGTATCTCTGATCACAGGCATCAGAAAAGCAATCAAGCTGAGAAAACTGAACCCGAGGTACATTGGTCTATTTGAAATTCTAGCACGAATCAAACCTGTGGCATACCGGATAGCCCTACCCCTAAATTTGAGTAGATTGCATGATATGTTCCATGTCTCGCAGCTCAAGAAGTACCAACTAGACCCTGAACACATCATTGAGTATGAAGAGATTGAATTACAAGATAACTTCACTTATACGGTAGAGCCAGAGCGAATCATTGATCGAGAAGAGCAGTGCCTCAGACATCAAAGCATACCATTTGTGAAGGTGGTCTAGAAAGGAATGTCTCCAAGAGAAGCAACTTGGGAGGCGGAAGCGAACATGAAGAAGCGATTTCTTGATTTTATTCTCAAAGATGTGTAATCAATTTTGAGGGTGAAATTTATTGAACAGGAGGAGAATTGTAATTCCCCAAATTTTGATTAAGGGTTAATGATGATTATTGAGAATAAATTATGTATTTAAAACTGAACTATTATGTGTTTTGTGGCAATTTCGGTAAATGTGCCATAATCAGGGAAAATTTGAGAGAATGGAAAATTGTCGGTTAATTAGTCAATGATTAATGAGGAAATTAATTACTAAATAAAAAGAAGTGAAATATGTGACTAAATGGCTAATGGAGTGGTAAGAGTAACTAAATTAGTTACTACTTTATGAGAGCCAATGAAATGGTGACACTTGGCAAGAGCAGATGATGGGAGAGGGCACGGAAAGTCAAACAATGAGTTTTTTTTAAATATTTTCTCTCTCCTCCTTCCCTTGTTTTTGGCTGTGCTAGCATGGGGAGTAAAGAAATCATCATTTCCTATCATCTTCAACCTCTCTTCATCTCTCTCTTCTCTCTCATTTCTGGTGCCATTGTTGTCCAAAAGGAAAGAAGAAAAGCTTGAAAAAGGTAAAAGAATGACCTCTAATGCTCAAACTCCATTCATTAAAGTTGTTCATTAAGTTAAGAGCTTCATTTCTATGGTTATAGTTTGCCCATTGGAATTGGTTTGAGCTTTCAAGAATTTCGAAAGTTGGAGAATCAAGAAGCTCCTTTGAGAAAGTTATTAAGGTAAGTTAAAGAAATCTTTCTATCTAAGTTTTGAGCCAAATGGTTTAGTCTTGAAATTCCGGAAATTTTGCCCCATTTTTGAAAATGATGGTCATAGGAAGTTTGGCATGTTATTGGTATAGAATTGGTATGTTTGGAATGTATTTTGGATAGATAAAATTGATTAAGTTTGAAATTCTTAAATTTGAAAATTTTGAGATTTTGGTGGTTAGTGTTGCCCAAACCCAAAGCATGATAATGAAGTAGGATTTTAGTTGTTTTGATGGTTTTATTGGATTCCTTGAACATTTTGTGTGGAAGTAGATTTGGTTAAGGTTTTAGGTCCATTGGAGTTAATTGGGTAACCTTTGGGAAATGCTATTAGTTCTTCTTCGTTTTCTGGCTTCTGATGTGTATCACTTGAGTGAGGGGGTATTACTCAAGTGAGTCAATGAAATTCCTCATTTTCTCTTCAGTTTATGTGTTGCACTTCTATGAAAAGGGCCAGAGTGTTGCCTCACTTGCGAGTGTGGTGGGTTCTCACTTGAGTGAGCCTCCTCTCACTCGACTGTGGATGTATTTGACACCATGAACTTTCCTCTCAGGTTGTCACTCGAGGTTAAAGTGCAAGGGCGTGTTTTAACACTTGTAGGTATTCAACCTTCACTCGAGTGTAAAGGCCCGTGCTCGAGTACTCCTCTTCCTTGAAAATTCCATTTACTCTCTGGTAAACACTTCCTACTGTTAGAACCGGCTGACACCCAAGAGGGGTGATAAGTAAAATATTTGCATATTTATTTTCCCTTATATGATGATTTTATGGACAATATTTGCGTTTAATATAATAATTTGGGTGTGATTGATAAATAAATATTGTTTTTGGAATAAATAGCATTTTAAAAAAATAAAAAATAAAAAAAGTAAAAAAATAAAAATAAAAGTACTGTAGCAGCCGCCGGGGGGTACTGTAGCAGAAACTTCCAGAACACTGTAGCAGCCGCCGGAACACTGTTGAAGCTTCCAGAACACTGTAGCAACCCGAAACACTATAGCAGTACTGTAGCACACGTTTTTTCCCCTATAAATAGAGATCAATGCCAAGCTCAAAGAAGAGAGGAGAGGAAGAGAAGCAGAGGTCCTTCTCCGACCGGGAGAGGTCCTTCTCTGACCGGGAGAGATCTTTCTCTAATATTTCTAGTTTATTGTGTGTTTTTCTAGATTTAATTTCATGTATTGTATGCCTCCATCTTGGAAGGCTTAGGACTGTATTACATATTGCATGCCTCCATCTTGGAAGGCTTAGGATTGTATTGCATATTGCATGCCGCCTACATGGAAGGTTTTACCTCCTCAATGGACGGCCAGATTTCTTCGTCTTTCATTTATCTTTTGGTTGTATATTTATGTTTGATATTGTAATATTCAAGTTTATGCATTATTTCTAAGGCTTTCATTCTAGCTTTATATAATTTATTTTTGTTTTGTTTTTAATTTTATCATGTGCTAAACTTTCATTTTCCTAGGGTGATGACGTAGCTTACTAATGACGGATTGAATCTTAACTTATTAAATCTAGTTTGAATTTCTCCTTCATGATTGAGTTTTAATTATTATTCTTAAAGCTTTTGATTGACTGGCCATCTTTTGAATGATTTCAATATACATGTTGAGACCGAAAGGAGATATATGTGTGTAGACCCTATAATTAAAACCATAACTTGCATATGAAATAGGAATATATTCATATGAGTTGTGTAGTTTTACTGAGTTCCATAAATCTTAATGCATAATTAATTGCTTAAATTCATATAGGAATATATTGGATTAGCAATTGATTATAGAATTGCTTGACCTTGGAAGAGGCTGGTAATTAAATTAGGGAAACTCGATTATCAATCATGTGGAATAAATTGGGCTAAAATAGATAAGTGATTCAATCCGGAATTTGTTAAGTGAAATCTAATCCCTAGGACTTTTTCTCATATTTGCTTTCATATCATTTGCATTCATATTTAATTGTCTTTCTTTTATTTTGTACTCTCAATCACCAACTAATCGATCGACTAAATAGAATTAAAATTACCTATTTTGGTACTTATTGCTCAATCCTCATGGGAACGATACTCTACTTACTTCTATATTACTTGATTACGACAGTGTATACTTGCACTATTTAATTGATCATCTGAACTCGTATCAAGGGGTGAATTGGGTGTAAGATAAAAACTTAAGAACTTTGAAAATCTTTTCGCATCTTAGTAAAAGCAATAAGTATGAAGGTAATCAATCATAAATCAACAATTAAGTTAAATAATATATGCTGGAAATATAAGAGCTTAGGGAAGAGAATATGCAAACTGCGATTTATCCTAGTTCGGTCCAATCTGTGATGGCCTACGTCTAGTCCCCAGGCTCCTCCTGAGATTTTCAAATCCACTATCTTCTTAATTAATTAGGGTATAAGAAAAGCCTTTACAATCCTAGAAGTTTAGCCGGGTACTTGTGAAACCTTTTACAAATCTCTCACTGAAATACTCCCCCTCACGGCAAGTCTTACGAGCAGAGCAATCCCGAAGATCTTCCTCTCTTACTTACTCATGCAAGTCTTACGAGCAGCAACGTTCTCTCCTGCTTACACCCCTGTAAGTCTTATGAATAGCAACATTCTCTACTGCTTGCACCTTGTAAGTCTTATTAGCAGAATGTCTTACTGGTAATTCTCTCTACAACTTCCCCGTAAGGAAATCAACCTTCTCAAAGTCCCTCTACCTTGAGATCAACTCAGAAATATAGTTGAAAATGTTTATAAACTCTCTCATAGAGTGGATATAATGCTCAATAAAGTACAATACAAATAATCACTCTCTCAATGATAAGTAATATAGAAACTGGAAAACAGAGAGTGTTTGGGTAGAAGCAGAGGATTCATGTTATTCGCATGTTGGTGTTGTTACTCTGTTTTCTCTGTCTGCCATTGACTTTGAGTGCTCTCTTATTTATAGTTGATGAAGATCATGACCGTTGTAGGCATTCGTCCGTTGGAGTCCCATTGCTTCATTTGACCGTTGTGCACATTTGAATAACGAGCCACTATGAAATGTTCGTTATAGAGTGGAGCGTCTCGTTGAACAACAAGAAGATTTATTTTGAGCTGTACGTCACGTTGTGGAGCATTTTGTGTTTCAGACATTTATTCATGGTGGGTCAATCTTTTGTCGTGGTAGGTAGCCAATACTCAGTGTGTAATGATGTCGCCCGCCATAATTGACTCTTTCATTTGAATCTGTAAGCTCACCGTTAAATTTCCTGTTTCATACTGTAAAATGCTTAATCACTAATATGATGAAGTATTAGTCATGGGTATGTTGGATCATTGGTCAAAAGATGAATTTCTGGCTTCTGTGACTCATCACGTTGAGTGAAGATATTCGCCATACGTGACCTCCATTCTTGAAGATGCAATCCAAATATTTAATCTCCTGTTTTACACTTGAAATATATGTTAGTTAATGTTTAGGAACAATAACAAGTGAAAACATAATGATTGTATAACATTTAACCACGTTTGGATTGATGGCCATGAGAGTCTGAACTTCTACATTGCTTCTGTTAGGACCTCACTCGAGTGCAAAGAATCCTTACTTGAGTGCATGTATAATTTCACGTTCTGACTCCCTCTCGGGCAAACACTTTTTGTTCAACACTCGCATCTGCTCGAGTGAATTCTAGACATCACTCGAGCACAACACGTCCTGCTCGAGTGCGCCTCTTGTTTTCACGTACATGCTTCTTCTCGGGTTAATACTCTCATGTCAAAACTTGCATGTGCGTGAGTGAGAAATAGTCTAATGCTCGAGTATGGATCCTAGTGCTCGAGTGTTGTAAATTTCTTCACGATTCAGCTGCATCTGGACATCACTCGCACAACATTTTTCAAGAGTGTGTTTTTGCACTCGCGAGTGATGTGGGGCCACTTTAGAAAAAATTTATTTATTTGATTCTAATGATGTATCATAAGAAAGCTCTTGCCATATGCATTCCAATGCAGAAAGAATCAGCTCCAAACTCCTTGTATTCTGCAAGTTATGATGAAAGAGTGTCTATCGTACTAGACTGCACAAGTGTCAACTTCCAAAAGGCATAGCTCCTAGAATATATGTTCAAATTATGAAACTTACCTATCCATGGAAATCGATTTGAGTCTAGTTTCATTTAGCACTGGTCTCGTCGCAATCCGATGTGTGGTTTTTGAGTTATGCTCAAAATACCGAACCTGAGTTGAAAAGTGATGGTGATTTCACTGTCATCTTCCACGGATCATATCTCCTTCATTTGAGCTTCTTTCAATGTGATCTTGTGTACATTTTACGTGTTGTGAGTCTTCATTCATATGCCACCAGTGTTGGGTCAATCCGATCTTTGGTTTGAGAGATATGTCCAAAATACTAGACCTCTATCAGGCTGGACGTAAAACAGAGCTTAATAGAGTATTCATCCCGTGCTTGAGTGCAACACCTCTGGCACTCGAGTATTGAGCTCTCACTTGAGTAAAACTCCCCTAGAAGTGTCATAACTGACATATAAGTCATCTTAGCTTCATATTAACCTATTCCAACCATCATTTGATCATAGAAGCCTCCAGTATCATCATAGAAACCTCCAGTATCATTTCTAACAACTTGAATCTTGATATTCTTGATAGATCTTCCAAGTTCTTCATTCTTCAATATCTTTCTTTTTTATTTTCCTCTTGATAATCATTCTTCATAATCCAAGTAAGCATCTCCTTGACTATCTTCAATTTCTTTTCTTCTTCTTCTTCCTCTTGTTCATTTTCATTAATTCAATCTTCTTCATTCTTTGCTTGACTAATCTACAAAATATGTAACATTAAATATAGTAGTTAGTCAAAGAAATACATTATATAAACTTTTTGCTCTTATCATTTCATATCTATATTTGACATCATCAAAACTAATCATATCTAACATTGTCCCCTTTTTTGATGATGACAAATCCTTTAAGAAAAATATGTCTGAATGAAGTGCAACATACATATATAATGCAAAGTGCAACATACATATACATGCAACATACATATTTTTCTTACATTTTTCTCCCCCTATTTGACATCAGCAAAAAGTTTGAAATATAGAAAGAAGTAAGGCTTGTGAAGTAAGGCAAGAAAACAATTGACTCTCCCCTATGTGAAAGAACTTTCATTTTTAATGAGTTGGAACTAAAATAATTTAGAGAGGTTTTCAAGAAAACTTTTATAATCAAGATAAATAAAATATATGAAACGTATTCTTGAAATGTAAAGAGTGAAGGTTTAGAAATGCTCATGTAGATTTGGAAAAATGATGAAGCGCTCCATGAAGTCCGTTGATTTATCCTTTGGCAATGCTAGTTCTTGATGATGTACACCACACTTCTGTTATGCAACTCAGATATATATTCATGTTATTGCCAAGATTCTCCAATTGAGTTGAGCTTCTGTTTAGCATGTTCAATGCTCAGTTATATTGGCATATGTATTTGTTATTCTGAATATTGCAGCCTATATATTTTCTTAGTTTAACCATTGAAGCATCTTTCCTCAAGTTTGATAGTTTCTTCTTGTAGTATGTTGAGGAACATTATTTGGCAAAACAAATTCTCCTGTCACAAATTTAATCTTTCTTTGCAAAGAGAATTGTTAGTTCAATCAAGTAACAAAATATTCCTTTAAATATGATATATTAAAATTAAGATCATGAAAAGAACAATATAAGAATAACTCATCATTAAAACTAATCAAGACATGGTGAATACATATGAGTATGTTAAAAAGATTTTCTTTCCAATAGGAGATAAGCTTTCAAGATATAAAACACATATGAATGTGAAGCTCCCCCTTAATTGATGCATGGTTTTAAAAACTTATCTTAGAAAAACAGTTAATTACTCTCTTGGATTTGAGAAACCATTGGAAACTTTATAGACAAAATGATTTTGAAAGTATGAAGATTTAGAGAGAAATTAAATGGCAATGCTAATCAGAGGTTTTAAGAGATACAACCTAATATCACCTGAGTGGTTACTTGAGCGATTCTACTCAATCATTACTCGATTGTATACTCAAGTGATACAACTCAAGGATTCTGAATTAAGTAAGAATACAATACCTCACTCGAGTAATATCATAATCACTCGAGTCATAATCCTCTGTAGTTCATTGATGCATCATGTCTTAGTCAATATTGGATGATGTGACTGGTACTGAGGGATTCTGAAGTGTAGTCTTCTGTGAGCACTTTAGGACACCAAGATGAGCTCAGAATAAGGCCTTACGATTCTAGTTGATCAAGTCACAGAGTTGTCTAATCTTGCCATTCACAGAAGTGATGAACTCATCATGTTTGTAGCAAGCTCTGTATGATTATTGAAGCTCCTATCTTAGAAAGCCTTAGACAAATGGACCAAAGAATGAAGGATTAGGGAGACCAACTCTAGCAAAGTGTTGTTTCTCATTTATTCTTGAAGTCTCAGCTCTCATCCTTTGTGCCACTTGTGTTAACTTGGAGTGAGTTTCAGATTTACTTGGAGTAATTGTGAATTACTTGAAGTAATTTCATATTACTTGGAGTAAGTCTTGTAGAAGTATATATAGACCTCTTGTTCTCTGACGGACATGATCTTTCCAGTATTTCTCTCCTCTTATAATATAGGCCATTATGTGGTAATTCTTCTTGATAAAGTAAGTGAAGTTATTGGCCTTATTCACCATAGCTCTAGTGTATGTATATAGATAATGCAGTGAAGATTAGACATAGAGCTAGGATAGTAGTTAAGAATCCTCGTAGGCTCATCAAGCTTGATGATTCTGTGTATCTCAGCATCTTCCTTTGAACATCTCTGTTGGCTCCATATCATAGTGAAAATGCCTGATCACCTTGAAACGATAAGGAAGGTGGGTAGGCAACAAAGATTCATATTGAATAAACTTATTCTTGGCCCTGTGCTGCTTTGAAATAATCTCCGCTGGGTCTATTAAGAGATCTTCCTTCTCTTTCTTTTTCTCTGATTGTATCACTAGCTAGTTATTTGCTAGTGATGGGGTGTCATTTGAGTAATATCACATATTCTGCTTCAACTCACGCTACAACACTATCAGTCATGCCAAGCATTTTGATCAACTCCTGTAAAAGTATAAACATATGCTCTCTGGTACCCATCTTCTTTTGGGTCCGTATAATATTAGACATAGCAACTCTTATGCTCTTATATAATTAAATCACATGATATTTAAGCAAAGAGTATCATAAACCAACAAAGACCAAGATATAATTTTACCCACTTAAATAAATTTAAACCATTAGATCATGAAGGGTAATGAATAAATGATATCAATGAATGGTGATTTTCAAAGATCAATGACAATTTGTAAATACGTTTTATATAGAAAATATGTCATTGATATGATTTTTATGCAATTCATGTAAGTTGGATCAAAGAGAGTAGAGAATCTATCATAATGACCAACTTTTATGAAATGATAAATCATGAATGAAAACAAGTTTTTCAAAAATGATAATGAGATATGCAAATTGTTTCAAAATCTCAAATGTTCTTTCGAATCATAAATATGCATTATGACATTAAGATTTTGAATGCATGAAAACTCATTTATGAAGCTTGTTAAATACCAATGCTTAAGCCAAAAACAATGGAAGTCAACAGTTATAAAATATATATCAGAAAGCTTCACTAAGGAATTCAACTAAGATAACATGTTAATTATAAGAGTTAACATGTTGGAGAATTTTCTCAAAAACAAAAGTCATATGAAAAAAATAATAATAATTTAGCCAAAATGGCTTATCTTGACATATATAAGCATGATGACTTTAGTATTGATCAAGAGATAACCTTGTCTTTTAGAGTTGCATCTTAAAATGGATAAATATTCAAGGCATCAAGACTTAAAGTACAAGATTATAGTTACTCAAAAAAATTGATAAAGACAAATATTAATGTATTTCAGCAACAAAATGAGTACATTGATCTATGGATGATGAAGCACATACTCATTAGTCCAAATGACTAGAGTTTTGGAATATTAGTATGTTATTCCACAATAATGGTTAATGCATCAACATACAATGCACTAATGAACATTCATAATGCTTGGAATAACATGATCAACTAAAGATTTATGCATCTGGCATGAGGCTTTCACAAGTTGAATTCTTTTCAAGGAAATATACTTGGAACTCATATAGATAGTTAACTTGTTAGACGTAAGGTCTAGCATGTCAGAGAATGAAGACTAAAGAGAGTTCAAGTATTGGATAGCACATTTAAGGTCAATGTGTCAATGATGGGAAAATACTTTGATAAATGAATTTGAAGCATTTCTGACTTTCAGTTTACAAAAGAAAATATTAACTTCCAATTTTGAAACTGATTTGAATGCAAACAAGATATAAATAATTTTCAAATAATGTATATACATTTTATAAACAGAATGAATTGAAATCCAAGTAAATTTGTGAAATATGTATTTCAAATTTCCAATGCATGGAAAAATCATGCACAATTCTATTTCGATACATTAAGCAATCTGAAAATATTTTGAAAAACCATAAATCATTGATTGCTAATGGTATATAGTAATGAGCAAGAATTTACCACTCAAATTGAGTTGGAAAGAATGAGTACAATGGTTGAGTTTTAAAATTACTGATACAGCGTACCTGGCTTGAGTGTAACTTGTAGACACCCAAGTTAATTTCCATCTCCTTGTATCTTTGTACTCAAGTTCTCCAAGATCACTTGAATAAACCATATTTTAAAGCTAATTTATGCGTTTATACCTGTGGCATTTGCGAGTTCTTGATGCACTTTCATGTGAGTTCTTCAAATACTCGAGTGTGCTCACGTCTCACTCTAGTGTGTGACAGTACTATTGATGAATTTGAGAGTGTCCTTAGAGTTTTCTGCACACTCTGTTAATCCCTGTTTTGCAATCTAAAAGTAGAGCATAGGATTCAAATCTATAATCTAGTGACTAACCAGTACTCGAGTGTTAACATGCCTTGCACTCGAATGTCATGCTTCTTTTTCAAATTGTTCCTGCAAAAATCATATAACCATTTTTCTTCCTTGGGTATCCAATTCTACTTGGATCCACTTATGGTTAGCTTGAAAGAATCATAATTCACATGCTCTAAGAATATAGTCACTTCAAAGAAATTGAACATAATGAATTAAGTATGACTTTATGCATAAACATTGTTTTCTCATGAAGTATGTATATGCATAACAAGTTAGACTAACGAACATAGCAACTCTTTATGTATGATTTTTCTAAAGATTGTGAAAACATATGCGCAATGCTCATACCTAAGGTAACAAGTAACAAGGTATAAACCTCAATAAATATTAAAGATGATACTGTAGGAGGTTTTACCGTTGATTAGGAGGTTTTACCATTGATCACTTTTATGTTAGGTGCTTGAAGGATTGCTTCTGCATACCCACTGTATCTTTCTTTGAAGTTCTGTTTTTGCATATTTAGCTTTGGGATTATGCAAAGCTTTCTCATATGATGTAGGCTTCGAGAGTCTTTTTCCTTGTGAATGAGAGATCCTCCTTTTCATGTTTTCCTCAAGATAGATGAATGGTACATTATGGTAGCCCTTTCTTGAAGTGAAATATCCTCCTTTTATCCATTGCTTCTTTCTATGGTTATACTCTGTAACTCTGGTAATGGGTGCCTTGAGAGTTCTCCTTTTTGATATAAATGATATGAACCTCTTTATTGGCGCATGAGAAACTCTTGGCTTCTTTTTCATCTTCTCTTTACCCTTATGTCCATTTCTTTTCGGATTATCCTGCATACATAAAGTACTAGATGGATATTTTGGTACCCACATATACTTGGGTCCTTGATTGTTAGTATTAAACCTTACATTTTTCTTTAGTACCCAAATATACTTATTTCTCACATGGGAATTTCTTCTAATATAGCATGTGTGAGAAATATGACCGGATTTGCCACAATAATTGTAAATTGTATCAAGATATGCATTATGGGATATCATGCAAGTATTATGTCGATCATGAGAGTAGAAATTCGAATGGATTTGATTTGAACATTCTTTCTTCCCAACAAACTTTCCAGCATATTTGAAAACATTTTTGCTTTTCTTGATAGAATCAACAATTGGTTGAGAAACAAACTTTTGTAGACTCTGAAAATCAGTTTTATGAAAATCACACAAAGAATTGGAACTTTTTACCTTAAGTTCATCTTGAGCTCCGGAGAGTGATTTTTCATGTTCCTCCATACTGAGCTATTTTCGGGAATCATCTTCTTCTTGTTTATCCATGTTGACTGTATAGAAGTGTTCTATGATTTTTCCATCTTCCTCATCAACTTCCAATTGTTCATGCATAGTAGATGCGAAGCGTGTAGTTTCACATGAACTGTCAACACTTTCAACTTCAACACAATTGTTAGAAACATAAATAGAATCAAGAGTGTCCCAGATATGTTTAGCATTAGAACAAAATCTAATTTTCTCAAATTCATTTTCAGTTAAAGCACTATACAGAATTTTCATTGCTCTAATGTTCAACGAAAACATTTTTTTTCACTTTCTGTCCAATCCTTTCTTGGTTTGAAATCAAAAGCATTTGCAAAAACATTCCACATATCAAAATCATAAGCTTTTATAAAACTAGTCATTCTAGCTTTCCAAAACCAAAAATCAATATCTTTCAAAAGAGGTGGGATTGTATAATCAAAACCTTCTGAAAGTATAAAACACCCAAAGTCAGCCATTGTAACTCTTGAGACGGTTAAGTCCTTTAAACAAGAGCCCAGGCTCTGATACCAAATATTAGAACCGGCTAACACCCAAGAGGGGGTGAATTGGGTGTAAGATAAAAACTTAAGAACTTTGAAAATCTTTTCGCATCTTAGTAAAAGCAATAAGTATGAAGGTAATGAATCATAAATCAATAGTTAAATTAAATAATATATGCTAGAAATATAAAAGCTTAGGGAAGAGAATATACAAACTGTGATTTTTCCTGGTTCGGTCCAATCTGTGATGGCCTACGTCCAGTCCTCAGGCTCCTCTTGAGATTTTCAAATCCACTATCTTCTTATTTAATCCGGGCACAAGAAAAGCCTTTATAATCCCACAAGTTTAGCCGGGTACTTGTAAAACCTTTTACAAATCTCTCACTGAAATACTCCCCCTTACGGCAAGTCTTATGAGCAGAGCAATCCCGAAGATCTTTCTCTCCTACTTACTCATGCAAGTCTTACGAGCAGCAACGTTCTCTCCAGCTTACACTCTTGTAAGTCTTATGAACAGCAACGTTCTCTACTGCTTGAACCTTGTAAGTCTTATTAGCAAAATGTCTTACTGGAAATTCTCTCTACAGCTTCCCCGTAAGGAAATCAACCTTCTCAAGGTCTCTCTACCTTGAGATCAACTAAGAAATATAGTTGAAAGTGTTTACAAACTCTCTCACAGAGTGGATATAATGCTCACTGAAGTACAATACAAATAATCACTCTCTCAATGATAAGTAATATAGAAACTGGAAAACAGAGTGTTTAGATAGAAGCAGAGGATTCATGTTATTCGCATGTTGGTTTCGTTGCTCTGTTTTCTCTGTCTACCATCGACTTTGAGTGCTCTCTTATTTATAGTTGATGAAGATCATGACCGTCCGTTGGAGTCCCATTGCTTCATTTGACCGTTGTGTACATTTGAATAACGAGCCACTATGAAATGTCTATTGTAGAGTGGAGCATCTCATTGAATAGCAGGAAGATACATTTTGAGCTGTACGTCACGTTGTGGAGCGTTTTGTGTTTCAGACATTTATTCATGGTGGGTCAATATTTTGTCATGGTAGGTAGCCGATACTCAGTGTGTAATGATGTCGCCCGCCATAATTGAGTCTTTCATTTGAATCTGTAAACTCACCGTTAAATTTGCTATTTCATACTGTAAAATGCTTAATCACTAATATGATGAAGTATTAGTCATGGGTATGTTGGATCATTGGTCAAAAGATGAATTTCTGGCTTCTGTGACTCATCACGTTGAGTGAAGATATTTGCCATACGTGACCTCCGTTCTTGAAGATGCAATCCAAATATTTAATCTCCTGTTTTACACTTGAAATATATGTTAGTTAATGTTTGGAACAATAACAAGTGAAAACATAATGATTTAATAACATTTAACCACGTTTGGATTGATGGCCATGAGAGTCTGAACTTCTACGTTGCTTCTGTCAGGACCTCACTCGAGTGCAAAGAAGCCTCACTCGAGTGCATGTATAATTTCACGTTCTGACTCCCTCTCGGGCAAACACTTTCTGTTCAACACTCGCATCTGCTCGAGTGAATTCTAGACATCACTCGAGCACAACACGTCCTGCTCGAGTGCGCCTCTTGTTTTCACGTACATGCTTCTTCTTAGGTTAATACTCTCATGTCAAAACTTGCATGTGCGCGAGTGAGAAATAGTCTAATGCTCGAGTATGGATCCTAGTGCTCAAGTGTTGTAAATTTCTTCACGATTCAGCTACATCTGGACATCACTCACACAACATTTTTCAAGAGTGTGTTTTTGCACTCGCGAGTGATGTGGGGCCACTTTAGAAAAAATTTATTTATTTGATTCTAATGATGTATCATAAGAAAGCTCTTGCCATATGCATTCCAATACAGAAAGAATCAGCTCCAAACTCCTTGTATTCTGCAAGTTATGATCGAACGAGTGTCTATCGCACTAGACTGTATAAGCGTCAACTTCCAAAAGGCATATCTCCTAGAATATACGTTCAAATTATGAAACTTACCTATCCATGGAAATCTCTTTGAGTCTAGTTTCATTTGACACTGGTCTCGTCTCAATCCGATGTGTGGTTTTTGAGTTATGCTCAAAATACCGAACCTGTGTTGAAAAGTGATGGTGAGTTCACTGTCATCTTCCACATATCATATCTCCTTCATTTGAGCTTCTTTCAATGTGATCTTTGTGCAAATTTTACGTCTTGTGAGTCTTCGTTCATTTGCCACCAGTGTTGGGTCAATCCGATCTTTGGTTTGAGAGATATGTCCAACATACTGGACCTCTGTCAGGCTGAACGTAAAATAGAGCTTAACAGAGTATTCATCCCGTGCTCGAGTGTGTTCATCCGTGCTTGAGTGCAACACCTCTGGCACTCAATTATTGAGCTCTCACTCGAGTAAAACTCCCCTAGAAGTGTCATAACTCACATATAAGTCATCTTAGCTTCGTATTAACCTATTCCAACCATCATTTGATCATAGAAGCCTCCAGTATCATCATAGAAACCTCCTGTATCACTTCTAACAACTTGAATCTTGATATTCTTGATAGATCTTCCAAGTTCTTCATTATTCAATATCTTTCTTTTTGATTTTCCTCTTGATAATCATTCTTCATAATCCAAGTAAGCATCTCCTTGACTATCTTCAATTTCTTTTCTTCTTCTTCCTCTTGTTCATTTTCATTAATTCAATCTTCTTCATTCTTTGCTTGACTAATCTACAAAATATGTAACATTAAATATAGTAGTTAGTCAAAGAAATACATTATATAAACTTTTTGCTCTTATCATTTCATATCTATATTTGACATCATCAAAGCTAATCATATCTAACACCTACACCTCACTTCCTGGTACTCGAGTGAGCATTTGGTATCACTCAAGTGTTGCATTCTGTGCTTGAGTGTTCTCATTCTCTGAAAGTTTCTTGTGCTCTCGAGTATGCACTCACTATCCTTCACTTTCTAGCACCCGAGTGTAAACCGTACCATCACTCGAGTGAGGCCGTCTTCACTCGAGTGAAACAGTGAAAGATGGAAGTTTTGTGCTTCCAAAAAGGGGATCGTTAAAATAGTTCTTTCAACCTTTTAGGGCTTTTGTCAGAGGCATTTATGGGTATTTAAGAGACAGTAATGATAACCAATTTAAGTATTGTGAAGTTATTTGAGAATTGGAATAAGTGATAATGCGTCATCTTTAATTATGACTTTTGGATTTGATATTTTTCTGGAGCATGTAAGGCCCGCGCCTGCTCAAGAATGGAAAGACCAAATTAGTAACACTTTATCCTATATCATGTGTAATGCATTGCTTGTTTGTATTAAGAATTGAATACAGTGAGGGGATGTGGCGTAAGCCCAGCCTTGAATACAGTGAGGGGATGTGATGAGAGCCCGGCCTTATATACAGTTAAGGGGACATAGTGAGAGCCCGGCCTTGAATATTGCAATGCTGCATTATGATGTATGCTTACTTGCTTTGTTATTATGCATCATATACATAAACTGTTGTTATTGGGATACTTTTGAATCTCACTCTTTCCAAATAACATTTTTGACAGGGCAAGTGGATCAAGAAGCAAACAAGTGAGCAAGGACGACTAGGACTGCCGGTGGTAGTCTTAGCTACTATTTTTTTGGTTTTTGATTGGTTATCATTTTGGACAATATATATATATATATATATATTGAATTGACCACATTATTGTAGTTTTTGTGTAATCCCCAATTTAGGAATTGAGATGGGCAATGATGTCATGTACAAACTTTTGGAATAATGTTATTATCCCCCGTGAATTCAGGAATTTGGATTATACTCTGATATTGTACATGTAACAAACCGAATAGGCCTAATGTTTTAAGAATCAATGAATAGAGATCTATTTATACATGTGTTGTGAAAAGTTTTTAATTATTCCTGATCTCTTTTTCAATTATAAAACGCGTTTAAACACTAATTGTGGCCTTGATCATGACGGGGGTTACATTTATCATCTTAGAAAATATCTTAATGAGAGCTAACCCTTTTAAGGCTTATAAGGCATCATTACATCATTTATAGGACTTTTAGTTTCATTTAATATAGGTCTTGGACATAATTATTGTTTTTAAAACCCTTAGCCGCATGATGGCCTAGGCCATTCACAGGTTAATGGACACTTCATTCTCCTTATGAGGTAATGGATCTCTTGAGGAGGTAGAGTTCTTTTTCTCAATGTCCATTACCTATATTAAAACTTGAAGTACAAGTCATCACTCTTTTATGTCTCATAAGGTATCCTTACATCAATCATTGGTATTTAGCATCATTTGATATGGGCCTTGGACATAATCATCATTTTTAAAACCCTTAGCTGCGTGATAGCCTGGGCCATTCGCAGGTTAACAGATACTTCATGCTGCCTATGAGGTAATGGATCTCTTGAGGAGGTGGAATTCTTTTTCTCAATATCCATGACCCATATCAAAAATTGAAGTATAAGTCATCACTCTTTTATATCTCATAAGGCATCATTGCACATTTATTGGCATTTAGCTTCATTTGATATGGGCTTTGGATATAATCATCATTTTTAAAACCCTTAGCCGCTTGATGGCCTGGGCCGTTCGTAGGCTAATGGGTACTTCATTCTCCCTATGAGGTAATGGATCTCTTGAGGAGATAGAGTTCTTTTTCTCAATGTTGATCACTCATATCAAAACTAGAAGTACATGTCATCATTATTTTATGTCTCATGAAGCACCCTTGTATCATTCATTGGCATTTAGCTTCATTTGATATGGGCCTTAGACATAATAAACATCATTGAATAAGGAGGCAAAAAGAGGAAAAATGAGCATGTAAATAAAAATAAAAATGATAATACAGTCATATTTTTAGTAAATAATGCTTGCATAGAATATCTTTTCTTAAAAATGACTTCATCGACCCTTGTCCATATCATCTCTCCTTCACATAAACAGTTATTCGTTATTCCTAAGGTGAGGCTAAGACTTTTGTCTCTCTTTTCACTTTGTGGGAGTATTATTCTTGATTGGAGGAAACAATTAAGGGTCTAAAAAATTGTTTTGTACAAGTTACTTGTATAGAGATGATATCATACTATGGAGAAGCTTAGTTTTGAAAATGACCTAACCCCACCTTGATGAGGCTAGTTTTAAAGGGTAAATTGTTTAACTTAGATGTAATATGATGATGATTACACAAGCCTGTGAGGATTTGAGCTTATTAATATGATTTCATTTTCATATGTGTACCACTTATCCTTTACCCAATCTAGAACTTGACATATATCTTATTTGAGGTCAGATTTCATAATCATTTGCTTGATATAGAGAGGGCCAATGCATTCATTTATCATCCTTAATAAAAACAAAACCAAATAGCCACCCTTACATGATAGCCATTTGAGCCTGTGTTATATTCTTTTCCTATCCCTTAGCATACAGAAACCACAAATATATTCCTTACATCTTATTCAAGTTTCTTTTTGTTTTCTAAGAGGACTCACTCTTTCTAACTAGAGGAGCATGTGTACACTCTAAAAATTGTTATGGCTATGAGATGAATATTGTTGAAAAATGAATAGTTGAAAGAAAAAGAGAAAAAAGAAAAGAACAAAAAAGCTCGCTAAGTTGAAAACTCGTAAAGGCAGCTTAGGCAAAAGTTAGAACAAAAAAAAGAAAGGAAAAAAAGCTTGCTAGGTTAAAAACCCATAAGGGCAATTTAGGCAAAAGTTAGAGCTGAAAAATAAAAGAAAAGAACAAAAAAGGTCATTAAATTGGAAATCCATAAAGGCAACTTAGGCAAAAGTTAGAGTGGAAATCTCTAAGTTGAAAACCAAAAAAAGGGTTGTTTAAGCAAAAGTTAGAGCAACAAAAAAGAAAAGAAAATAGAAAAAAAAAGTATCAAAAGAAAGATGAGAAAATACAAAGGGAATCATAGAAAGAGCTTCATTCAGTTCTTCTTTTGCTTTAAGGCCTTTGGAATGTACCCTTAACTCAATGTTTGGCTCTTATTTCCCTTAGTTATCATGAGAATCTACTTCGGTTCTTAGATATCCTTTATTTTCTACTCAATGTACTCTTTGTTTCTAAGAACACCCTATCTTCTTGGTTATAAGAGTATGTGTACTGGTTATAAGGTTGCTCTCGTTGGATATTTAAAAAAAAAGGGAAAAAAGGAAAAAAAAAACTCGCTAAGTTGAAAATCCGAAATGGCTGCTTAAACAAAAGTTAGAGCAAAAAAAGAAGAAGAAAAAGAAAGGAAGGAAGGGAAAAAAACAAAACAGAGATGAATAAATACATAACACATAAGAACAAGAAAGTTTTTTTTAAAAAAAAATAATTATCTCAACATATTTTTTTGTTTTTTGTTTTCAAAATTTATTTTTTTAAAAAAAATTATAAAATTGTTTTGAAAACAAAAACAAACAGGCCTGTAGCGCCCGAAATTTGAAACATTTGGAGCCTCTACCAAAATTTTGAAAAAGGATAATTTTGTAAACTTTTTTGTAAAAAAAAAAAAGAAAATTAGATAAGATTCGGAAGTCGATTGTGTGCGGGGAAGGCGTTAGGCACTTCACAGCACCCATTCATAAGAACAATTATTCTAAGTTAATTATTTAAAAATGAATATGGCCTTTAATTTTATTATAATTACCCAAAAAGAGATAAAAAAATAATATTTACAAAAATAAATAAAGTGAAGCTAATAAAAGGATTGTTTATTTACAAAAGAAAGATAAGGAAGGAACATATTTATTTACAAAATTGAACTTGACATAGGAAAAACCTAGAGCCTACGTATCTTTTAAAGGGATCAAACCTACATAGTTCGGTGATAGAAATACGTGTCACTTTGTTTGTGTTTTTTAAAGAAAAAGTTCCATTAATTTATTTGAGAAAATTATTTTTCATTTGTTTCATATTTTTTATTTTATGAAAACAACCTTTCTATTTTTTATTGAATAAAATAAAGGTTTTTGGAAGGCTTTTGGACTAGACTTCCTGAGGAGATTTCCATAATCTCACACTAAGAATAATCAATTTTTACCTGAGGATGCTCTTAAAACCTCACATGATAGAAATCCTTTTTAAAATCAATTTCATTTATTTTGATAAAAGGAGAAGCATTTTTCTTTGTTATTTTCATTTATAAAAATGGGTCAGAATCATTTTTCTTTTTCATTTTTATAAAGAAAACTTAGATTAAAGGGAGAGATGAAAATAACATATAGGTAATACACATCCAAACAATGAAAATAAGTGATGGAAACAAGCCATCACATGCCAAGTCAATGAATTAAAGACGTGTACCTTCTTCATGGTCTAGGTAATACACAAATATCATTGGGCATATCCTCGCAATATTAATAAGAAGAGAGCAACATAAATATCGTTGGGGTGGTGGAATGAAAGAAACAAAAGGAAAGAAGGATGAGTAGTACAAATACATGAAACTAAAAAGATTAAATGCAAAAAATAATGAAAAGAAAAAAGAATAGAGAGAAGAGATATAAGGAAAAAAAGAAGGGAAAAGAAAAATAATATAATATAAATTATATTAGATTGTACCCTCTAGCAATTAGTGTTGTGGCTCACAAATGTGACAACAATCACAAGAGTATATAAGAGAACCAATCAATCCAAATTTTGTATTGGATTCAGCCTCTAGTCATTGATGTTTAAGTTTGCATATGTGATAATCATCATAATAGTATAGGCTTTCCTAAGGGTTTTAAAAAAAAGATAAGAAAAAGGAAAATAGAAGAGAGAAGGAAAATGAAAAACAATAAGATAATAAATTCCCTCTAGCTATTGGTGTTGAAGCATCACGTATATACAAATAACCACCATAAGAGCATAAACTTTCCTGAGAGGTATGAGGAAAAACAAGATAAAAGAGATGAATAATATATTTCACTCTCCTCTTCTTCTTCTTCTTCTTCTTCTTCTTCTTTGTTTTTTTTTTTTTTGTCTTTGTTCTCCCTTTGCTCCCCTATTTATAATTTCAAGGTAGGGTTTTCTTCATAAATGTTTTTTTTTAATTTTAATTTTTTTTTTGTATTTTATATTAATAAAACTACCTAACTTGATTCAATCACTATCAATGGGAAATTTTTTTTGTAATTTTTTCTTTTTTATTTATATTTTTATATTTTTTATTAATAAAACTTCCTAACTTGACATAATCACCATTAATGAGAGATTTTTTAAATTTAAATTTTTTTATTTTTTTTATTATTTTTCCTATGAGTAATTTCCTAATTTAAACCTATCTACATAAATGAGAGATATTTTCTTATTTTTAATTTTCGTTTTTATTTATTTTTTTATATTTTCCATACAAGCAATTTCCTAACTTAAACCTATCAACATTATTTTTTGTATTTTTTTAATTTCTATTCCCGCCCCCAAATTACTTCACACTAAATTTCCTAATTCAAATATCAAATAATATCAATGAGATGGATTCACTAGTACAAAAAGGGTGTTTTAGACCGGCACATTTAGACCGGTTGCAGCGGATGAGGTCTAAAAGAAATGCGTGGTGGCATTTTTGTAATTATAAACAAATTGGGAGACTGGTTATTATCTGAACCGGTCTCAAAAATATTATTTAGACCGGTTCTACATTAACCGGTCTAAAATATTAAACCTTTTAGACCTGCTTGGATTTTAAACCGGTCTAAAAGGATCAGAGGAAAAAAATTTAAAAAATTAAAAATGTTTTTAGACCGATTATAGATATAACCGGTCTAAAAAGTATTTTATTTTAGACCGGTTAATATAATAACCGGTCTAAAATAAAGGTTTTTAAGACCGGTTGTTAGAACGACCGGTCTAAAAGATATATTTTAGACCGGTTGTTCTGAACAACCGGTCTTTAAAATTTTTTTAAGACCGGTTATTTTTATAACCGGTCTTAAAACTCTTTCCCCAAATCCCTATCGCGGTTCACGCTCCGCGCCTTTCTTCATTCTGAATTCTTCAAAGCTAAACAGCAACGGTAAAGGACGAACAGCAACTCCAAATTTGTCAAATCAAGAGCGGAATTTGTGTCTCACCTTGTTCTCGTTTTGCATTTGCGCTATGAAAATGGGATCTTGGAGCTAGCATCCCCGTTGCTCAGTGTTAGGGTGGACCAAAATAGAGCTTTGGCCCTACATGTTCTACAGATCCAAACACCATCCGTATTTCTGAGGAGCGAAGCAGAACCGGAGATCCCAGTAGTAGTAAACTCCCTTGAGTCTTGAACTCCTGGAAAAAGGTAAGCAGCCAGACTAGGAGACCGGGAAGGGTTAATATATATATATATATATGGATTCTTGCTTTTCTTGTCTAGTTCTGTTCTCTGGTCTTAGTTCTTGATCAACAGTAACCTGTTCATTGTAGACTTTTTATTTATTTTCACTTCAGGGAAGAATGAAATGCGTACAATCTAAGAGGACCTTATTGGAAGAAAGGGAGTTGGTTTGCATCGTCGCTAGCGAATTCTAGCACGATCTCATTCAAAAATTTCACCCAATTGAGCACGTCTAGCATATTTTTTTGCTCTTCGTTGAGTGTCGACGTTTGACGGCGCTGAACACACCCTGTTCTCGTTTTTATTCACCCTCAATCTACGAAAGTTGGATAATCAACTTGCTGAAGCCTAATTCTCTTCCAGGTAGTTTTTTACTTCGTCTATTAATATTTTTTTGTGTGATTGCCGACAAAGAAGGTTGTGGCCTGGGTATGATTTAGGACATTAGAAATGTGGGGGCGTTCTGGTTCTGATTTCTGAAACATTACTGGTCTTTCTTTTGTATGAGACATTGGTTTGCATTATGATAGCTTATATGTTCCTTATTCTGTTCCTGCGTTATGGTAGCTTCTTTGATCCTTATTCTGTTGCTGCGTTATGATAACTTCTGTCTTCCTTATTCATATGCATTTTTATTGATTTGTTCCTCTGTCTCTCTCAACCAAACTCGTCATAATGGTTCCCCTATTTCCTAGTATATTTTTCCAAAGGGTCCTGATATTGCTTTCTTGGTCAGCACAGGAGGTTACATGAATCACTTCCTTTGTTTCTCTGTAAACATCATCACAAGCTTATGCTGCTTTAGCAAAAATATATTCAGTTGCATAAGTTTAGGTAACCATACATATGGGTATGATTTGAAAACAGGTGGTTGATAACCTTGAAATAGCTAAGTATTGACAGTTTAGTAAGCTTCATTTGTCGGCCTTGTGGGAGCATCATCAGTTAGAGAAGGCAAGGCCATGTGCCCGTGCCTACCTGGTTGTCTCATTAGCAGAACTTGAGTGGCAATCTTCTTTAGAGTTAATATAAGAAGATATAGTGATGTTCTTCAATCGATACAGAAATGCTGCTCTAGTTATTTAGTGAAATCTTAAAAAATAAACAGAATTTTTTTTTTGGGTAAAATTCGCAAACATCACACTCTTATCCATTAGATTTTTCTTGGATGTGTTAACAATGATGGATGTAAGTACTCCATCTTGTTTGGTGGTTACATTCTATGACTGATACTAATTTGAATGTTTTCAACCCTCTAGTGGCCTATTATTAATAAACTGTATTTTCAATATAAACATGATATGAAATTCGCACAGATGAATTATGAAATTTTGTTTTGTTCTGTGCACAAGAGTGTAGAAAAGAATTTGATCATAATTCATCAGTGATTTAGAAATTGGGGTCGATCGCCTTTAATGATAAAGGTTCAGTTTCTTTTACTAAAAAGTTATAAAGGCACCCCAAAAGGTTAAACCACCTTTCCTACTTTCTTCCAGCGTGCAATCTACCCCACATCATACCAAGCTCATTTTTCCCGTGTAGTTTCCGGCCTTCAAAGACTTTGTTCGAGTGATTGACGGGTAATCAATTAGTAATTACTGAACACCTAATCCCTATGGTACTATTCTATTTCTACTGTTCGTAATGGTAATATATATGGCAGTCAACCCATTGTATTGGACAGATTTGCATTGTTAATGAGACTTGTACTATTTAGATTACTCTTCTTCTATCTCTATCTCTCTACTCTCTTCTACTTGTTCATTATGTAGTAGTTAAACTAGGTAGTTGGGTGTAATGATTGCCTACTCTCATTATACTCCTTCCTTTTCCAGGGGAAAAAGTAGAAAACAAAAAAATAAAAGGTGTTGGAATATATGGATCGTAGTTGGATACAAGCTAAACGGACGAGTGTTGAATATGATATTGGGGTGAGGGGTTTTTTAGACTTTTCAAAAAGAAATGCCGATGATGATAGTGGGATTTTTTATTGCCCTTGTGTAAAATGTTTGAATGAGAAGCGATTAAGTGCTGCAGATATATATACACATTTAATTTGTGAAGGGTTTTGTAAGACGTATGTAGTATGGGTATGGCATGGTGAACAATTAGAAATACCAAGTGCATCTCAACAGGGGGAAGTGACTTGTGATGATAATGACACGGATATGGATGATCGGATAGAGGACATTATTCGTGATGTAGGAGAAGAGGCTTTTGAACAATCACATGCATATGGTAATATGTGCAGTGATGCTGAGAAGCCGTTGTACCCGGGGTGTAAAAAATACCAATTGCTGAATGCTGTATTGAAATTGGTAAGCTTGAAA
Source organism: Inga laurina (assembly GCA_963855925.1). Taxonomy (NCBI): domain Eukaryota; kingdom Viridiplantae; phylum Streptophyta; class Magnoliopsida; order Fabales; family Fabaceae; genus Inga; species Inga laurina. Next base: position 25,714,878 of record OY979711.1, read on the forward strand.
GCACGGCATGGATGGAGCGACAAGAGTTTTTCAGAAACGCTTGAGGCCTTTAAAGATATGCTTCCTGATGATAATGTGTTGCCTTGTCGATACTATGATGCTAAGAAAATACTGTGTCCACTAGGGATGAAGTATAAAAAGATCCATGCTTGCCCTAATGATTGCATATTGTATAGAAAAGATCATGAAGAGAAGGAGCAATGTCCGATATGTGAAACTCCGAGGTATAAATCAAATAAGGGCCCTGCAAAAGTGTTGTGGTATCTTCCAATCATTCCAAGGTTCAAGCGCCTGTTTGCTAATGAAATTGATGCCAAAAATTTGAGATGGCATGCAGATGAGTGGATTTCTAATGGAAAGCTTCGACATCCAGCTAATTCTTCTCAATGGAAAAAAATCGATCAATTATTTCCTAACTTCGGTGAAGAACCTAGGAATCTCAGGCTTGGGCTTAGCACAGATGGTATGAATCCTTATGGTAGCCTAAGCAGTATACATAGTTCATGGCCTGTTCTGTTGGTAATTTACAACTTATCTCCTTTGTTATGTATGAAACGAAAGTACATTATGTTGTCTATATTGATTTCGGGACCAAAGCAACCCGGAAATGACATAGATGTTTACCTAGAACCCTTGATCGAAAACTTGAAAGAGTTGTGGGATAAAGGTGTCGATGTTTTTGATGTGAATAAGAAGGAGACTTTTAATATGCGAGCAATGATCTTTTGTACTATAAATGACTTCTTTGCATATGGGAACTTGTCAGGATATAGCGTTAAAGGCCACAAAGCTTGTCCGATATGTGAAGAAGGCACATGCTACCATCAACTTCAACATGGAAGAAAGACGGTTTACCTTGGCCATAGGCGATTTCTAAGACGAAGCCACCCTTATTGTAGATTAAAAAAAGCTTTTTTCGGTGGCCAAGAGTTTGAAGATGCTCCAGAGGCATTGACTGGGGAGAAAATTTATGAAAAGGTGAAAAATATCAATACTATATTTGGTAAGTCATCAAAGAGTAGAAATGAGAAAAATATATGGAAAAAAAGGTCCATCTTCTTCGATCTTCCATATTGACGCAATCTTGACGTCAGACACTGTATTGATTTCATGCATGTGGAGAAGAACGTATGTGATAGTATTGTTGGGACACTACTTAACATACAAGGAAGTTCTAAGGATGGCGTGAAGGCAAGATTAGACTTGCAAGAAATGGGAATACGAGAAGATTTACATCCAAGGCCATACGGTAATAGAACTTTTTGTCCTCCAGCTGTTCATACTTTGTCTAAGATTGAGAAAAGAAGCTTTTGTGAGTGTTTACATGGCGCTAAAGTTCCTTCAGGGTATTGTTCAAATTTTAAAAAGCTTGTATCGATGAAAGACTTGAAGTTAATAGGGCTAAAGTCTCATGATTGTCATGTCTTAATGCAACAACTACTCCCAGTAGCTATTCGAGGCATTGCCGAATATGATCTTCAACACATATTGACCAGACTTTGTTTCTTCTTCAATGCCATTTGTTGTAAAGTCATTGACACGGAAAGATTGGAGGAATTGGAAAATGAAGGATATATGATCTTATGCCAGCTTGAGAAGCTTTTGCTTCCTTCCTTTTTTGATATCATGGTACACTTGGTTGTTCATCTAGTGAGGGAGATAAAGTTGTGTGGCCCTATCTATTTCCGGTGGATGTACCCGATCGAAAGAACTATGAAAATACTAAAAGGGTATATGAAGAACCCCAATCAGCCTGAAGCATCTATTGTTCAAAAATATGTTTCTGAAGAAGCTATGGAATTTTGTCAACACTATTTGTCAAATGTACGACATATTGGCCTTCCTAAACGTCATGATCAAGAAGGGGGAAGACGCGGGGCAACAGTAAAGAGCATAGATGCTGATGAATTGCAACAAGTCCACTTGTACATCTTGAACAATGTTGATGAAGTTCAATATTACATGAATGCCCATAAAGAAATTGTACGGAAACAAAATAGTCGAATGACTGAACAAAGGTTAATCAGGGAGCATAACAGAGCTTTCGCATATTGGTTCAAATAAAAGGTTGACGGAGAAGAATGTGTTTCTGATACAATAAATTGGTTAGCACGTGGTCCTGAAGTTGAGGTCATAAGTTGGACTTCATTTGTGATCAATGGTTATACCTTTTACACGAAGTCCCTAGATGATAAGAGCACCGTCCAGAACAGTGGTGTTGTATTAGTGGCTGAATCTATGCACTTCTCTAGTTCGAAAGATAAGAACCCTACATTGGCTGCCATACCTTATTATGGGGTGATTGAAGAGATTTGGGTGGTTGACTATATTAAAATTAGATTTCCCATTTTCAAATGCAAGTGGGTTGATGTCAATAATGGTGTGAAGATCGATAGGTTAGGATTTACATTAGTAGATCTGAATAGTAGAAGTTTTGGAGATGAACCTTTCATTATGGCAGATCAGGCGCAACACGTGTTCTATATCACTGATCAGGCAAATAAAATGTGGTCTGTAGCTCTCCAAGGAAAAAGGATTGTTGATAATGATGAGAAAAGTCACTCAAATTATGATCTTCTTGAGACTCCTTCTTTTTCCAGGGGTCTACCAGAACTGAACGAAGAAGATGAAGCAGATAATGCGCACGGCACAAGAAATGATCATCACGAGGGAATATGGGAGGATATCTCTTTATGATACTACTTTGACCTTAACTAACTAAAGTAATTATGATTATGACTTATATCCGAAGAATATGTTTAGTTATTTTATCGATATAGTCTTCACATGTCATAGCTTAGGATTTATCTTTCTTTGTTGTCGTTACAGGCAAATGACGGATCCCCAGCGTCCTAGTGCAGAGGATCAGCCACGTCCTCCACCTCTGAGTCAGCCACGTAGTGCTCAGGAGAGTCAGCCACCTAGTGCTCAGCAGAGTCAGCCAGCTAGTGTTAACCAGGGCGAGCCTAGCAATGCTCCGAGCCAGGGTCATAGTGAGCGCAGTAGCCAGTCTGTACGGAGGGGTAGACGTGGCACTCGGTTGACAGATGTTTCCCTCAGTAGGAGTGAAGGCGAAAAGATACCGATTGAGTTTGATAGACATTGGAAACCAATCGGGCCTAATGCACAACGATATAGGAGTTTCGTCGGCCTCCTTACACGTAACAAGCCGAGCATCTTGATAGAGGAGTGGAGAAATGTCGATCCAAAGGTGAAGCAGCATATTTGGGACACTATTCAGGTATACAATTCTCTTCTGTATGTAATTAATTATTATCAAATGTCATAAGTTTGTCACTTACTCCTTCAATGCATGCATTTCAGCTCACCTACGACGTTCCTCAGAGTGAGATGTTGTACAACAAGACGATGACATATTGTTATGAGCGCTGGAGCAAGTTTAAGACAAATCTGACCAACAATTACATTCATATTGAGGTGAAAGATGGTCAGCCTCGTCCTAATCCGTGCAACACGTATACATTTCTTGATCAAGCAATGTGGCAAGAATTTGTTAGGCTTCGGACTACTCCAGAATCTTTGGTTAGTTGACTTATTTTTTGTTTTATTTACTTAGCAATTATCTTAATTGATTCTAACACTTTCCTTTTGATCATTTCTTATTCGCAGGCAAAAAGGCAAAGGGCACAAGAAAGTGGAAGAAAGAATGATTGCCCTCATACAATGTCTTGTAGGGGTTATGCAAAGGCTGAAAGAGACTTGTTGGCGGCCAAACGGAAGAGATTGGAAGAAGCATCTCAATCCGATCCTTCTGTTCTTCTTTCTCCGCCTTCTCCGATTCGTCGAGAAGAAAAATGGCAATTTGCCCACCAAAAGAGGAGTGAGACTTATATGAGTGAACAATCTCGTATAGTTGGTGAAAGAATTGTAAGTATATATCGTTATTGTAATTAATTACATAAGAAACGTACATTATTACTTATGTTTGTTATTTTGTATTATGTTACAGGATGAACTTAGAAAACAACAAGCTGAGGGCTCTTTTAAGTCGGAGGGCAGGAATGACATTCTAACAGTTGCTACTGGCAAACAAGAGCATCCAGGCCGTGTCAGAGGAGTTGGGGGAGGGGTAGGGATACGGGATTACTTTGGAGCCCCCGTACACCATTCCTCAAACATCGTGACTAGGGAGGAATTGGAGACTATGTTGGCCATTGCAAGAGCAGAAGCAAAGGCCGAGGTTGAAGCATCATTTGATGCACTATTAGAGACCCGGTTGAGCAAGATGAAAGAGGAAATGATAGTGTTTATGAGCTCAAGACAAGATACCAGTGCTCCCCAGCCACAATCGATTGATCCTAATAAGCAGAGCACTAAAGGTAGTTGTTGCAACATCGGGCAGTCATCAGAGGGTCCTAACCAAGAAATTACTGAGCTTTGTGATCTTTTTGTCGAGGATCCTCTGAGACGGTTAGTTGCACGGGGTCGTGTGCATAACCTGGGATCAACTGTCCACCACCGACAAATAGAAGGTGATCAAGTCCGAGTGTCAGTTGACGAGGTGATTATTGCATATGCACCTGTCCCTATCGCTTCTGATGAATTCAAGATCATTAGCGATGTCTTGGGCACATTTATCTTGTGGCCAACGAACCTTGTTTCTGGTTGAGCCGAGGATAGTCCGATCAAAGCCCCACCACCAAGTCCGATCAAAGGCCCACCAAGTCCAGCTCCCTTCACTCAGCAAGAAGTTTCACAGCCTCCATTGAATATCATGCAACAAGTGATTCTGATGGCATATGATACATCCTTCAAAACAAGAGAGTGGCCTACGGATTCAGTTGTTGGACAGTCAGGAGTGACATGCTATCTTGAGAGGGATGATTTGATGTCCCTGGTAGCTCCTGGACAAAATCTTATGATTGGAATTGTCCAACTGTTCTTAATATAAGTAGCTTCTACAATTCAAACTAAATATTTTAAAAGTTTCACCGTTTACCTTTTATTTATGTGCTTGCGTTATTGTAGGTACATGCATCGTAGGTTGGTCTCCTCTGGCAAAAGCGAAAAATTTGGATTCTTATGCCCCCATCACATCCAAGAGAAAGGGACCACTGCTGCTACTAGACATAGATACTTGTCAGAGAGGCTTAGTGAAACTGGAACTGAATGTTTCTTGGCTCCATATGTGCATAGGTAAGAAACAAATTGATATTTTATAATTTATATAATGTTTTATAATTTATATAATGTTTTATGTTTGCTTAATATTCTTCTGTTTTTTCAGTGATCATTGGCAGTTGCTTCTTCTATGCAAGAGTAGTTACACTGTCATCCTCTTATGTTCCCTCCACTTCAAACCAGGGAATGATTTGAAAAAGATTATGAATTCGTTAGTTTTCTTGCATTCTTACCTTTTGTATGCAAAGTATATGGAATTTGTGTAAAACCAATAACCTTTGTCATTGTCATGATCATAGGTCTATGCGGACATTCCTACACAGTGCTTGTGGTAAGCATGTTCGTGATTTAAAGGACCCTACATGGATCATGCCAAAGGTTAGTACATATGGATTTGTTTAAACAATGTAATAAGACATGCCTTTATATTTGTTTTAATGATATCATGTTTTTTCTCAGAGCCGTAGGCAACCAAAGGGGTCCAACTTATGTGGTTTTTATGTTTTGAGACACATTTACAATATTATTACTCTAGGCACGACTGATTTTACTCAAGAGGTAAATTTATATTTCAGAACTTTTGTTTTACTTTATTGTTTTTTAAGTTACTAAGTCAATGTTTCGTCTGGTTTTGGTGTTACAGATGTTTGATCTTGCTGATCCCTTTCTGGAAGAAGATATTGATTTCATTCGCACATGTTGTGCTGAATTCATCTATGAGCTATTACACAAATAGTGAGTTTTTGAATCCAACGTTACATTGTACATTATTGAATTGTGATGGCTGTGTCCTGGTGTTTTTGCATCTATATGATGGGTTAATTGTGGCAAGATATTGCTCCTAGAATAGGATTCTTGATGAATCATACTGTTGCTTGATTATTTGGGTTTTTGTACAGGACATAATTGACGCAGGGCTATTTGAAGCAAAGAGGAATTGAGGTCAATGTCATTTAGCTTTTGTTGGTTCTTGCGTGTTTGCTCTATTTCATTCTCAATCCGATCCTTAGACAGAAACTTCATGTTTGGGTTTTTGTACAGGACATAGTTTACACTTTTTTTATGGCATGTTCATTTCTTTGCTTGGTTCTTTTCCCAAAAACTTTATGTTTGGTGTAGGCAACCAAAGGGACACTGGGGACTAGCTAGGGAAGCTACAATCAACTTCAAAAGAAGAAGCTTTTGTTTTACTGCCATTTGGTCATCCTTACTGTCTAATGGCCAAATGAATCATCAATGTATGACTGTACTAGCTTGTATGAACATTAATTTGTTGCTGCCTATAGACTGTACTGGCTTTTGAATTTTGAAATTGAAATTAGTGATTCTGTGCTGTTTAATGTATTGCTGTCTAATGTATTACTGCCATTTTAATGTATGACTGTCTAATGTATTGCTGTTTTTGGAGCATTCTGTGCGGGTACATAATAAAAGGGACGTTTTCTTAAAAAAAAAATGAAGCTTTAAGACCGGTTGTAGTCACAACCGGTCTTAAAAATGACATTAAGACCGGTTGTGCTAAGGTCACACTTTTAAGACCGGTTGTGGTCACAACCGGTCTTAAAGGGCAGACATTTAAGACCGGTTGGTCACAACCGGTCTTAAAAGTGTGACCTTAAGACCGGTTGTGCCCACAACCGGTCTTAATGTCGGCCCTTTAAGACCGGTAAAATAACAGATTTTTTAGACCTGCTGTATCAAGACCTAATATAGAACCAGTCTAAAAAGTCATTTTTAACCGGTCTAAAAAGTCATTTTTCTACTAGTGATTATTTTGAAATTTATTTCCATTTACTTCAAAAACCCAAGTTCAAGACAATCACCATTAATAATGATCATTTTTCAAATTTTCAATTACAATCCAATCACCATCAATATCATTTGTTTATTAATTTATATGTGTTAGGATTAAGGAGGATTTTTTCTTTTTTCATTCATTTTTTAATTATTTTTGACTTGGTCCAAGATGAAATAGAGTGTTTACAAGGCCCATTTATTCTTGTAAAAAATAAACTATCTTCTATATTTCATAATAATACGTGAACTTTTATTAATTTCAATAGTATATGCCTCCTTTTTAAATTTATTTCAATACATTGAACTGTTATTAGAAATTAGAAATACTCCCTCCGGTCCTAATTATAAGACAAAGTTGACTTTTTTGAAGAAATTAAGGAAGCCAATTAAATCACTTTAGAGTACTTATATTTTTAGTATCTTTAAATTATATATTAGTTTATTAATCAAATTATTTAGTTTGAAGAAAAAAATATAAATATAAATATTCTAAAGTGATTTAATTGGCTTCATTAATTTCTCCAAAAAAATCAACTTTATCTTATAATTAGAACCGGGGGAGTATTAGTTATGGCAAAACAAAAATTAGAAATATTAGTTGATCTCCAAAAAAGAAAAGCCTTGTTCCTTTTCGAGTGGCTTTCTCTTTGCTCGAGAATAATGGTGTGTTTGGTTTGAGGGGAGGGGAGGGTTATTAAATTACAATTTTGTATAAATGAAATTTAAAATTTACTTCTTATTCTTTTAAATTTTGAATTCCCGCCCAAAATTTACCCCCACATTCTTTTTAAATTTTGGATTCCAGTCCAAAATTTAAATACATTCAACCCAAAAAGATAATTTAACCCCTCTCTCCTCTCATCCCTCCCCTACCCTCCCCTCCCCTCAAACCAAACACACCCTAAATGGAAATTACTGCTGTTTGTTTTACCGGACATGTTGACAAAAACTGAGCCCAGGCCACACATGAAAATAAAGGACCGTAAATTTGGGGCGCTGCAGATCCCCTCTTTCTCATGTTTCTACTTGCGATCATGATTCATGAAATCAATCCCTTTCAATTCCGCGTTGTTTTCTCAATTTTCCGCATTTATTACGCCTCTTCACTTGGACTGAGTCTTCTCTTCTCTTCTCTGCCACTTGCTCCTCCGGCTAGAGCAAGCTTCCTCTTTTCCACTCAGCAATGGCGAACTTCTCCAACAAGATCAGGCTCTCTTCCTCTCTACTCAAACGATTCCAACGGCATGCAACCAGTGCTACTCCCTCGCTATTCATCACGAGATCTTACACAAACGAAGGCAGTCGTCCTACCGTAGTCCACAAGCGCAGCCTTGATATTCTCCACGACCCATGGTTCAATAAAGTATATCTCACCATTTTTCTTTTTCTTTGAATCTTTAATTTAGTTTTTTTCTTTCTCCCTTCGTGCGTCCATTATTGAGTATGTGATATGTATATATATGATTTGAAGGTCGCATTGCACTGGCTGCTGGGTTGCTGTTTGTGCATTTCTGTTAATTTAAACTGTAAAGTGAATTTTCTTGAGATACCAACTTAGTTTCCTGTCTTCTGTTCACTAGTTTTTTGATTCTGTATATATAGGTTTTAGTTCTATTCTAATTTCAACATTTCGATTGTTTTGTACTTGCTGGGAAATTGCTTTATGATTACATGCATTTTATATTTGATGCTTCATAATTTGACTCGTGAGTGCAAAGTGCAACTTCTCCGTAGTATCAAAATATAGTATAATGTGCTGTACCTGCTATTTTATTGATAAATAGGTCATATACAATCTTTAACAGCGTAGCTTTCAAAGTTCATTATTCAAGAAAGAAGGAAAACTCCTGCAACTAGGATTACACTAAATTCTTCAATGACTCTTCCGCAGAACCTTCCCTTTGTTTACATTTTGTTTACAACCTGCAATCTAGCAGCTGAAAAACTTGCTTCTGCCCACAATCAAGCCAATTAAATCTCGTGACTTATTCTTCACATGGATAGCTTCCTTCCAATTTGCTAATTCTATTTCAGCTTACTTTTTCTTGAAGATTTGCTCATTCAATAAAATTTTTGACCTGGCTTCTGAAATTTCCATGCTCCCTAATTTTCATATGTTGTAGTCCTAATGCTTCTGTAGAAGCTGCAATCTACACATTGACCCCTGTCTTCAGCTGGTCACTTACATCATGTTAGAAAATTCGCTTGAAACTTGCTACAAATCCTTTTTTGTTCATTATGATCATTGTGCCTTGTCTTACTTCACTGGAGTTTATGAACCAGATAAATACTCCACCCATTCTCGCATGTGCTTATGTTGAATGAGGAAACTGAGCTTTTGCATGAAGAGCATATTCTATTTACCAGCTTTATTTTTGTCAAGAAAAAATTTTTTTAATTAAAAATACTTGTGGATTTTACATTTGCTTGTATCAAATTTAAATGCATACTAAATTCCACTTTGGTGTTTTAATATTAGGGAACAGCTTTTACCATGACAGAACGGGATCGCCTTGATCTAAGAGGATTGCTTCCTCCAAATGTCATGTCTACTGAACTAGAGATTTAGCGCTTCAGTATGTATTTATATATTTTTCCCCTCTTTTGTTCAAAATTGTATTAATATTTGTTGGTGATCTTTGGGTGAGCTGACGATAGAGTTAATTCTGCAGTCAAAACTTGGGAACTAAGGCATTTTAACATAGGCTGCTTCTAGGGTTCAATAATTTGTTTTGTTTATGTTACTTGAGAGAATCAATGTGGAAGATATATGGCAAAAAATAATGATGGTTTGTCTCCTGATATCTGCGCATGGAGTTAGAAAAGTTTGGATGTCAATAGTCATTTATTTTTGCATTGATTGGTAGCTATCTCTGCTCATTGGAGAGGCATGGTTACTTTTAAAGAGTTTGGTAGGTAAAGGTAACAAAACATTTCTGGAGATATATGATTTGTTGTTTGTGGGTCTGGTGTGTGATGGATCTGAATGTTAGGATAAGATTCAGACATTCCATGGGCTATAATTTTTAGATACGTTCATTTCAACTAACGTTTTTTTTATAATGTTTTATCTGATACTCATAGGAACTGGAGAGCTTTCCCCATTAGAGTTTTCTATCCATTTCCTCTTTACCTTTGTTTATTATTATTAGGTCACTAATCTTCTTTTATATAGTGATATTCTCCTCTTAGTTCTTTCATTCATTGCTTGCTATATACAAAAAGGAAATTTATAGCTGGACATTAGCAATTTTTCCGTCCATTCTATGAATGCATTTCTTTGTATATCTTCTTTATATGGATGTGTTCTCCCTGATGGCAAGCTCTCTATTGGGCTTTAGTTGTACGTGAAAAGAAGGCAAAAAAGGAAAAAGGCAGCTTTTGGTAAATCCTTTGAGAACAAAAGGCTTTTGTTTTGTGAAACTTTCGAGTTGAGCACATCTCTGTTCGATTATTTCTTTTAATTATCTATTGAACACATCTTTGCATGATACTGCAAAGTTGTTCGACATTAAACTGCATTACAAATGATGGGCAGTTCTAGCTAGTTGGTCTGTATGTGATAATAATGACTATTTTGTTTTTGATTGCTTTATAAACTGAGTGTATTACTGTTCTTATTTTATAATTTATCTATTAGTATATTTGTTGGTAAACAGTGGTTGATTTAAAGAGGCTTGAAGTGCAAGCAAGAGATGGACCTTCTGATCCAAATGCTTTGGCCAAGTGGCGGATACTCAACCGCTTGCATGACAGAAATGAGACTATGTACTACAAGGTCAGTTTACAATATTTTTCCCTTTGATGATGAAAGAAAAGAACTCAACTATTGTGATTCTTGTTTATGTACACCTTTGGTTACTTAATGACATGAGAACTAACGTTACAATATGAAACTCTACAATTCTATTATTTAGCAAGGGGATAGGAGAAGTTGTTCATTAATAGCTATTGAAAAATAATCACATGATGTAGCATTTAGCTATTAAAGGGAGAAATATACTTTAGCTGCTGTACGCTCTCTTTATTTATGCTATTGAAAATAATCGGGTTTAACAATTACACTATCTTCTCTATCTAAGTTAACTTTTGACATCTCCAAGAAAACAAAAAGAATGAGATAAATAAAATAATCACTATCTTAATCTAGCAGATTAATTAAATAGAATGCAACTCAGAATCATTTCTCTGACACTTCTCAAGTTGGAGCTTATAGATATATTATGCTCCAAGATAATTATAAAAATATGTAACCCAAAGACATACAATAGATTTAGTAGATGAATTAACTAAATGATGTTCACACTTGGTACAGACTATCCTGATCGTGTTTTGCAAAAGATTCTCATTAACTGTTATGATTTGACGAAGAAACTGGATCGAATTCCCACTTTGTATATTGCAGGGAAGCCTAGGTATTGTACACACCATAACTGACATCCAATCAATTATAGGATTGTTCCTGATGTTGCATAGCTGACATATTCTAATTAATGCAACATAGTAAGAGGATTTGACATTCCCTTAATCATAATTACTTTGTTCCTTAATATTTTCCAAATCTGACACCCTCATAATGACATAAAAAAGGGTGGCCCAGTGCACAAAGCTCCCACCAGATAGGGTCTGGGGAGATTTAGATGTACACGGACTTTCCCCCTACAAGTGGAGAGGCTATTTACAGGATTTGAATCTGTGACCTCCACATCACATGATAGCAACCTTACCGCTATGCCAAGACTCACCCTCACCCTCATAATGACATAATTATATCATTTTCAACATTGCCGCTCAAGTTGTTATGTAGATGTTATGCATCTTAAGCTTGGAGTAATGACTTAGGATGATGAATCCTTTACTAACTACATTAATTAGCTGGCCAAATGTTGATACATAAGTGTAGAATCTCATAATTAAAGGTTTTAGAATATTAGCTGTTAGTGGGTTGTTAGAGTGATTAGTGAGTTGTAAGTGTAATCCCGTGTATTCCTCCACTAATGTCCCATTATGATACTATATATAGGGACTTCTTCTCATCTGAATTATAATAAGAAAAACATTCTCTGTTTTAAATATTCTTCATGGTATCAGAGCATTGAAGAAAATTATCAAAGAAGTTTTTTCCCCTGGTGTCAGTAACTCCCACTGTCGAGTATCGTCACTTCTGTCCTCGAACTCCCACTTCTATCGAGTTCAGGCCACTGCACAGACCATTGTTCATAGCCATCAGATTTCCTCAGAGGGCACATAGCTTCAGCGGCGGCTTCATCTTCCACTGCCCAGCCTTCCGACGACGCCAACTCGGGCGAGAAACGGAAGCAAGAGGAGCTTCAGGTCAGTCCGATAACACCAGAATCATGACAAAGTGAGAGAAGGTAGTGAAAGGCCAATCATGGATCGTGGGCAACCAAGGAGAGGACGAAACCACCGTCTGCTGCTCTCATTGCCGGCTTCTGGTAATAGCACCGAAACGCCAGTAGAGCTCGATTCCATTGTTTCCTATCTGTCCTTACACCATTTCCGGCCAGCTACACCAACCTCTCCTTCGACGTTCACCATCGAGCCGTCACCACCACTGGAGTTGCAACTTGAAGGGCGACATGGAGAGGGAGAGCACCGATAGAGGGAGCCCGTCTGCTATAGTGGATGCTGAAGCATCGAACTTAAGAAAGGAAGGAATTGAGAAGCCAAACACGACATTTGACCAGTCTTGCTCAATTATCTAATTGAGTTAAGACTAATATGTCATTTTTGAAATTTGCAAGCTCGACGCCCCAACTTGTCATTTTTGAAATTCACAGGACTGAATTGGCATTTCTGAAATTCGAAGCCCAAACTGACATTTTCCAATTTTTGGTTAGTTTGCCCATTTGTGACACTCAGGTCAAATTGCTCTTTTTAATTCTATCAGTATGTCATCTGTCTTCCTCTATTTCACGGTCCAACGATATCTCTACTGTCCTTATTGTCTCTTGAGAAACTCACTAGTGACAATTACCAGGACCATGATCCTCGCTCTCAATGAAAGGGACAAACTTGAATATATCACTGGTGAAGCAAAGAGGCTCACTGACTCAAAAACCAAGGCATTACACATTTGGAAGTCTGAGAATGCCTTGGTATCATCTTGGCTGATTAATGCAATGTCATCATCAATCAAGAATAGTTTCATGTATCTTCCTTCAGCACAAGGGATCTGGGAGGCCCTTCGGGAGACATATAGTATTGTGGGGAACAGGTCCCACATATTTGATGTTAAGAAAAAGTTGTGCCAATTAAAACAAGACAGCATGTCGATGACTACTATCTCGAAAAGTCCGTTCTTTGGCAAGAGTTTGATGCCCTAAAAAGCAAAACTCTAATGCTTCAGAAGATCGCAAGGAAAAAGAAGAGGAGAGAGTATATGAGCTACTGGTTGTCTCAATGAGATTTATGATGATATTCGGGCTCGGATTCTTAGCCACGAACCCTTGGCTTCTGTGCATGAAGCCTACTCCATTCTACACAATGAAGAAGATAGACGAAAGTCAATGCTTCGAAATAATTCCGCAGCTATTCCAACACCTCTTGAGGCCTCGGCTCTCGCTATTCGATTCACAAAATCAACAGGTTCCAAAGGTCGATCATTTTGTGATCATTGTAAGAAACATGGATATATGAAAGACACTTGTTGGAACCTCCATGGCAAACCTGCTGATTGGAAGCCAAAAAAAGGGAAAGGACGAAGCCATTTAGCTGAAGCTTTAAAAGGTGGCAAGACCTCCCAAAATGACTAACTGAGCAAAATCATGGAAATGCTTATTGCACTTCAGACTACAAAGAAGCCTATTGCCACAATAGTGAGAGAGGTAATTTCTTGCAAGCCTTGGCCGTAATAAAAGGTCTATGTACAGGTAATTGCCAGATTGTTGACTCAGGTGCCTCGGATCACATGATTGACAACACGACTCTCTTCTCATCATATACTCCCATTTCTAAGGGAATGATTGTACAAATTGCTGATGACTCCGAATCTGTTGTCACTGGGATTGGATTCGTTAAAATCTCTACTACACTTTGCACTCTGTATTACATATTCCAAAGTTAAAGTGCAACTTACTATCAGTAAGTCAATTAGTAAATGATGAACAATGTTATGCTAACTTCTTTGCTACTTACTGTCTTTTTCAAGATCTGCTGACGGGGACGACGATTGGGAGTGCAAACGATCATGATGGTCTCTATTACCTTGATAAAAGTGATATTCGTACAAGCTTTGCAATAAAGTGTCTCTCTCTAGGACTAGTGACTTAGTTATGGCACAAACGTTTAGGCCATCTAAATTTCAATTACATGTCTCAAATATTTACATCTCATGTCTGATCAAAATGTATCCAATTTTCATTGACTCGTGTGAAAAAGCCAAGCATCATCGTACATCATTTCAAAAACATCCATACCAAGCATTTAAACCCTTTTCCCTAGTTCACAGTGATTTATGGGGACCGTCACGCATATCAAACAGATCAAAATCCAAATGGATCATCACATTTATCGATGACCATGTACGTGTCAGTTGGGTTTACCCGTTGGAAGATAAAACAGAGGTGTCTCAAACTTACCTTAGCTTCCACAACACGATCCACACCCAGTTCCAAACCCAAATCCAGATCCTACACACTGACAATGAGACTGAATACTTCAATGAGGCCCTGTCCACCTTCCTAATAGAAAATGACATCGTTCACAAAAGTACTTGTCCCAATACATCTCAACAAAATGGCATTGCCGAATGAAAGAATCGTCATATTCTCGAGACTGCTAGAGCCATTATGTTTCGTAGCAATGTTACTAAATATCATTGATATGATGCTGTCCTCACTACCACATTCCTCATTAACCAAATGCCCAACCGACCACTGTCTTACAAAACACCATTTGAATGAAGTGTATCGAATCCTTCATTATTTGAAGGGATCTCCGGGGCGTGGCTTGCTGTTCAAAAAGACTGATAAATGAAATGTTAAATTGTTTACAGATGCTGATTGGGTAGGTGATCAAGATGACAAGAAATCCACATATGGATACTATACGTATATATGGGATAACTTGGTCACATGAAGAAGTAAAAAGCATAGCATAGTTGCAGGAAGCAGTGCTGAGGCTGAATACCGAGCTGTAGCACTTGGGATTTATGAAGGCATATGGATAAAATGTGTTCTTGAAGATGTAAGGAAATGCATAAATCTGCCAATCAAAGTCTATTGTGATAACATGGCTGCAATCGATATTGCCCATAATCCAGTTCAACATGACAGAACCAAGCATGTTGAGATAGACAGACATTTCATAAGAGAAAAGGTTGATGAAGGCATTGTTGACCTACGATATATACCATCTAAGGAACAGACTACATACATTTTTACTAAAGGACTACCCAGTGAAAAGTTTAAATATCTTATTGGCAAGTTGAACATGATAGATATCTGTAGTCCAACTTGAAGGGGAGTGTAGAATCTCATAATTAAAGGTGTTAGAATATTAGCTGTTAGTGGGTTGTTAGAGTGATTAGTGAGTTGTTAGAGTGGGTCAACATAAGTTTTTCTTTATTAGGTCATTGAGTGTAATCATGTGTATTCCTCCACTAATGTCCCCTTGTGATACTATAAATAGGGATTTCTTCTTATCTGAATTATAACAAGAAAAGCATTCTCTGTTCTAAATATTCTTCAATAAGGAGTGAAATTAGACCACTCTCCACATATTTCCTTTATGAAATGCGTGTCGACTTCACGTTGCTTTGATTTATCACATTGTATTGGGTTGTGAGCAATGATTTTATTTATATATTATCATAACCTCACTGATTCATCCCACTTCATTATCAGGTGTTCCAAAATGATATTCAGCGGTTCAACCATAGTAATTCACAAATCTAAGTGCCATAAATTTGAATTTGCCAATTCCACTACACTTTTTTCTTACTCCACATTACTTGATTGCTCTGGATAAGTGCATTAGCTTGCTGTGGAACTTTGTTCAACTAGAGCATACATAGTCTTCATTTTTATTGGCCTCTAGATAATTCTGTGATCCTTTTGAATAATATTCCATTTCCTAGAGTGGGCTTCAGATAGTATAGTGAAGAGAATCATATGAGATGATAATTTTTGTGTGTATTATTCATTGAGGCAACGATTACATTTATACACAGAGAGAATCGGATCATTTAATGAGATCATGATTTGATGCTATACAATCATTATGTAATCGAGAAAGAATCTGAAATAATAATCCTAATTATCAATCCCTATAATCATGGGATTCCTATAATTATTGGATTCTACACTCCCCCTCAAGTTGGACTATAGATATCAATCATGTTCAACTTGCCAATAAGATATTCAAACTTGTCCCTGGGTAGTCCTTTAGTGAGGATGTCTGCAGCTTGTTCCTTGGACAGTATATATCGTAGATCAACGATATCTTCATCAACCTTCTCTCTTATGAAATGTCTATCTATCTCAACATGCTTGGTTCTGTCATGTTGTACCAGATTGTGGGCAATATTGATTGCAGTCATGTTATCACAATAAACCTTAATTAGCATATTTATGCATTTCTTTAAGTCTTCAAGAACACGTTTTATCCATATGCCTTCACAAATTCCAAGTGCTACAGCTCGTTATTCTGCCTCAGCACTGCTTTGTGCAACTACACTTTGCTTTTTACTTCTCCATGTGACCAAGTTACCCCACACATACGTACAGTATCCAAATGTGGATTTCCTGTCATATTGATCACCTGCCCAATCAGCATCCGTAAACAATTCTATATTCCGTTTATCAGACTTCTTGAATAGTAAGCCACGTCCTGGAGATCCTTTCAAATAACGAAGGATCCGGTATACTTCATTTAGATGCTTTTACTTAGGATCATGGGAGTGCTGGCTGACCACACTAACGGCAAATGCGATGTCTGGTTTGATATGAGACAAGTATATTAGTTTGCTCACCATTCGCTGATAGTTCCCTATGTCCACACCCTTGCCAAGGTCTGCTTCTTCATCTATTTTATCAACCCGAATAGGTGTGTCACTAGGCCTGCAGCCTATCATTCCTGTTTCCTTTAAAAGATCTAGTACATACTTTCTTTGGGAAACATAGATTCCTCCTTTTGACCGGGAAACTTCCATCCCAAGAAAGTACATCATCTCTCCAAGGTCTTTGATTTGAAATTCTCGTGCTAGGGCTCCCTTGATTTGATTGATCTCTACCTCATCATCTCTCGTAAGGACTATAACTCTAAGTCACTAGTCCTAGGGAGAGAGAGACACATTATTGCAATACTTAACTTTAAGACTATCACTTTCATCAAGGTAATAGAGACCATCAAGCTCTTTAGCACTCCCAATTGTCGTCCCCGTTAGCAGATCCTGAAAAAGACAGTAAGTAGCAAAGAAGTTAGCATGGTATCGTTCATCATTTGCTAATTGACTCACTGATAGTAAGTTACATTTTAACTTTGGAACATGTAATACAGAGTGCAGAGTAAGTGTAGCAAAGATTTTAACAGAGCCAATTCTAGTCACAATAGATTCGGAATCATCAGCAATCCGTACAGTCATTCCCTTTGAAATAGGAGTATAGGATGAGAAGAGAGTCTTATTGTCAGTCATGTGATCCAAGGCACCTGAGTCAACAATCCAGCAATTACCTGTACACAGACCTTTTATTATAGCCAAGGCTTGCAAGAAATTACCTCTCCTTACAACTGTGGCAATAGGCTGTTTTGTAGTTTGAAGTGCTGCAGGCATTTCCATGATTTTGCTTAGTTGATGATTCCTTTCCCTTTCTTGGGCTTCTAGTCAGCAAGTTTACCATGGAGGTCCCAACAAGTGTCTTTCGTATGCCCCTGTTTCTTACAATGATCGCAAAATGGTCGACCTTTGGAGCCTTTTGTTTCTGTGGATCAAGTAGTAAGAGATGAGTTCTTAGGAGGTGCAGGATTAGCAACGGAATTATTCTGAAGCATTAATTTGCGCCTATCTTCTTCATTACGTAGAATGGAGTAGACTTCACGCACAGAAGGCAAGGGTTCTTGACTAAGAATCCGAGCCCGAACATCATCATAAATCACATTTAGACCAGCCAGCAGCTCATATAGTCTCTCCTCTTTCTCTTTGTGATCTTCTGAAGCATCAGCTCGGCAATGATGGGTTTTATTCTTTAGGGCATCAAACTCTTGCCAAAGAGCAGATTTTTCAAGAAAGTAATCATCAAGTGACATGAGGTCTTGTTGCAACTGCCACAACTTTTTCTTAACATCAAAGATGCGGGATACTGTATGTCTCTCGGAGAGTCTCCCAAATCTCGCAGGCTGAAGGAAGATACATAAAACTCTTCTTGATTGATGATGACATTGCATTAATCAGCCAGGATGATACCAATGCATTCTCAGACTTCCAAACTCGGAATGCCTTGGTTTCTGATTCAGGCGGCTTTTTTGCATCACCAGTGACATATTCAAGTTTATCCCTTCCATCAAGACCACTCCGATAATTTTCACTAGTGAGTTTCTCAGAGACAATAAGGACAGTAGAGATATCGTTAAACCGTGAAACAGAGGAAGATCCTTCAGATGACATACTGGTATTAGAAAAAATATGACAGATTGGTTCTTTAAATTTCAGAAATACCAATTCCGTCCTCCGAATTTCAAAAATGACAGATTGGTTCTTCGAATTTCAGAAATTCCTGTTCAGTCCTCCGAATTTCAAAAATGACAAAAGACAGATTGGTTCTTTGAATATTCACAATGACAAATTGGTCCTCGAGTGTACCGTTTCTGCTTTTAAAAAAAACACTACCTTTGATCACTGCAGCAATTTTATGCCTTCGTCTTCGCGGCTCTGCTCCTGGTGTTTGGAGAAGAGTCCCGCCAACGATCTCAGTACGAGGGAATAGGTCGACGGTGTTGGAAAGGCTGAAACTGGATCGATGGTGCAGCTAGGTCGATGGTGCTGTTCGACAGATTCGGACAACGGTGCTGTACAGTGCTGCAACTCTGTCGAACGGTGAGAGCGTCGACGACACTGGTGCTTGTGACGGACTGAATGTCGAATGATCACAAGTTGAAGGTCAACGGCGATGCTCGACAAAATCGGACGTTGGCAGTGACGGAAAGTAACGCTGATATGCGACAGATTTGGGAGTACCGGCGTTGGAAAAATTCTCTGATTATTTTCTTCTACGCTCTGATACCATGAAGAGAATCAGATGAGATGATAATTTTTGTGTGTATTATTCAGTGAGGCAATGATTACATTTATACACAGAGAGAGAATCGGATCATTTAATGAGATCCTGATTTGATGCTATACAATCACTATATAATCGGGAAAGAATGTGAAATAATAATCCTAATTATCAATCCCTATAATCATGGGATTCGACATATAGGACAGAAGTCTTGTAAATGTGCTTCATTGGGATTGTGCATGAATTAACTTATCGCACATTGCATAAGCCATGTCTCGTATGAGTGAGCTATATAAGTTTTCCCCCCAATCTTAGGAATATTTTTCTGTCAACAACATCCTTTGCTTTTCAATTGGGACCAGTTGCTATGACGGTTGGTTTGCATGTTGATGGGCATGGTTTAGTTTAGATAACAGTCACTTGTTTTTTCTGTGAAATATAGATACCTTATTTTGAATTTGCTATCTCAGTTCCTAGGAAGCAACTAACTAATAACATGGTGTATTTTTAGGTGTAAAATCTACAATACATTAAGATACAATTGATTGTAATGAATACTGAACATCATAAAAATACACAAGATGAAACTCCAATGGGAAAATACTTATGGTTCCTAGAGCTGACCTTAGGATCAATGCCCTAGACATTTGGGGGATGGAAGTCCCATGATCTATAATGAATAGGAAGTTTATGCCCCACCATTTGAATTTAGTTGTGTAGTCTACCATTTTTTCTACAATTCATTCATAAGAAAGCAGGATTTTGCCTTGCTTATTGCAATTTATAAATGATTAGATGTGTTCTTGTACAACTGAAGGGCAAAAGAAACCAGAATGATTATTATTTTATCTTTAATGATACACACTTGAATGACAGGTTTTGATTGCAAACATTGAAGAATATGCCCCTGTGGTGTATACTCCAACTGTAGGTCTTGTATGTCAAAACTACAGTGGTTTATTTAGAAGGCCAAGAGGGATGTATTTTAGTGCTGAAGATCGTGGAGAAATGATGTCAATGGTTTATAACTGGCCAGCTGATCAGGTACTTGCGGGTTAATGTCACTGTTCCATTACTAATTTATATTTCTTTTGCTAGGACTTATGCTTTACTATTATAAATGTCTTTGGTTTTCTGTTTTTACCTTATCCTGTACTATAGGCATGTAACAATGTGGTAGTTGTCTCGCTTTGATAAATTGCATTGTTTAGTTTTTTTCTTTCCTTCTAGCATACTTGGAGCATTATCTTTTTTAAATGGCAGGGCTGTGGTGTTTAGGATTGGAAGAAATGTTAGCTCATTAGGAGATTTCTTCCGTGGCTTCATTTATGAAATGAATGTACTGAGGGATTGCAGCTCTGATAGGCTAAATGATGTGATAGTTTTTGGTGTTGTCTTGGGAGTTATTTTAACCCGTCTTTGCATTTCTCTTCCATCTGTTTACGAATTGTTTTTTTTTTCCTTGTTTTTTTGCCTAGATGTTTTCTATGGTATGAGCACATTATGCTGTGTTGTTTGTATATGTATGTTTTGCTTGATGTTTATTCTTTATTTGGTACATTTCTAAACTTTGATCTATCTCTCAATATCTTGATATCATATTTGATGATCCAAAAAACTGAATCTCTCTGTTTTTTCACAGGTTGATATGATTGTTGTTACAGATGGCAGCAGAATTCTTGGTCTTGGTGATCTTGGAGTTCAAGGAATTGGCATTGCAATTGGAAAGCTGGATTTGTATGTTGCTGCTGCTGGAATAAACCCTCAAAGGGTATGCCAGCATTCATGGTTTTGTTATTTTTCCTTGGAATTAAAATCTTTCATTTTGATCGCTGACTTGCTGTATTAAATTTTTTGTTAATAAACTAGGGCCTGACTTGGCTTGAATTTGATAAGTTGGCAGTATTTGATACCAGATGGTTCAATACGAAAATTGAATTGTGGTTAGGAAATTGTTGCAATTTGATAAATACTGTGGCTAACAATATTCATACTTCGCTGATTACATTTTCCTCTTTTACGCTAATACTGTGGCTAACAATATTCATACTTCGCTGATTACATTTTCCTCTTTTACGCCTAAACCGTTTTGTGGGCATGCTTTGTTGTGTTGAAAGCATTACATCTCACCTCAATTATTGATTGACTGCTCATTATTAATTAAAGCAAGCTTTACTTAACTCTGCAATAGATTTTTCAACTGGAATGATCTGATTAGGTTTCAGCTTTTTCCTCTCTCAGGTACTTCCCGTAATGATTGATGTTGGGACTAACAATGAGAAGCTACTCAAAGATCCGTTATGTAAGTATTTATATATCTGGTTGTTTGAGAATAATCTACTCTAACTGTAAATTGTAAATATTTTGTATGTAATGATGAGCTTAGTTCGAGGGATTAGTTTTTATGAGAGAATTATTTTGTACTTGATCCTAGGGCAGTTTGATGTATATAAATAAAGTTACATATGGAACAATTGATAGGCAATTCAGTTACACCTGTTTTCATGGTATCAGAGCAAGTTGTATTTGAAATTTCCCTCTTCAACTACTTCCCTATTTGGTCTGTTTCCTTTTTGATGGGTGTACATGCACTGGGCAAGGGTGAAGTTGAAGTGATAGTCAGCCTTCACTGCTTGCATTGGCGGGAATAGAGACCTCTAATTGTTGTTACCTGAAAGTATGGTTGCCATTGGCTATGTATGCTACCTTCAATATCTGCTCCCGAGGTACATGACCAGCTATTTTAAGAGTGTGGAAAATCCCCTTAGATGGCGATATCCTTCCTCTAGTGACAACATCTATTTCTGGCCTAGTCTGTTTCTCAAGTGTGGGTACTTTGTTCCTTGTATCTGCATGGCTGCCCTTTTCGTTGCGTTTATTTTGGGCTTGTTGAGCCTTTATTTAGTGCCTGGCTGGTTGCTATTTAGGGATGTCTTTGCTGTTGGTGAAGCTACTGGTTGCTGCTGCTATGCCACTCTGGTTCAATGGTGACTATTAACCTTCAGCCAGATTTTGGTGTTTTCCAAAGAAAATACATCTTGAAGCAGTTTATAAGCTTTTGAAGTATCTAGAAAAACCTCAGGAATAGTCACCATTGCCCAACATATTCACTTGGAAGCAGTTTATAAGCTTTTGGGTGCCATGCTTTTTTATGGGGCAACTTATTCACTTGGAAAAGCAACAAGTGGAGTGCGGTAGCCAAAAGTACTGCAGAGGCAGGTAGAGTTTAGAGCAATTGCCCAAGGAATTTGTGAGGGATTATGGCTTAAGAAATTGTTGGAAGAACTGCAAGCTGACATATAGTCGGTCACCAATAAAATTCTATTTTATAATAAGGCTGCCATAAAAATATCTCATAATCCTGTTCACCATGATAGGACCAAATATGGATAGGCATTTTATCAAAGCAAAGAAAGAGGAGGGTGTTGTGTGCCTGACATATGTTCTAACAAAAGAAAACAGCTGATATTCACCAAAGGGCTTTTCAAGTAAGTGTTATAAGATTAGTAAGTTGCACATGATTAACATCTATCATCAAACTTGACCCCGGGGGGTGGGGTTTGGTTAAATATGTAATTAATGGGAGATTATTTTGTAAATGGTCATCATATATAATCAAGAGGGATTATAACAGATAGATGTTAAGGAAGTAGTTTTTATGATTTGATTCTGTCCATGTTTAGCATCCAAAATCCCTTGTAGTTTTGTGTGTATATAATACATTGTAGCTGTACCTTGATCAATAGAATATACAAGTTTTTCGGCGGTGGTTTGTTGCTCATGGCGGGTGTGAGAAAGTATGTCACCTTTGCAAATCCTTATATGGCTTGGAACAATGCTCATGCTTTGTTTGACAGATTCAGTGATGTAGTTTTCAAGTTAAATCATAGATATTAATCATGTCCAACTTGCCAACGAAGTACTTGAACTTGTCTTTGGCTAGCCCCTTTGTGAGCATATCAGCAATTTTACATGAGACTGACAATTCCATTGGCGATCTATCTTAACATGTTTAGTTTGATCATGCTGAATTGGATTGTGTGATATGTTAATGGTTGCCATGCTAACTGAGTAGAGTTTAACCGGTAGATTCACACTCGTTCTCAATTCTTCAAGCACTCATTTTAACTAGATGCTTTCACAAATTCCTAGTGCTATGGCTCTAAATTTTGCTACAGCTCTGCTTCTTGCTACCAAACACTCTTTCTTACTCCTCCAAGTGACATGATTACCCCAAACAAAGGTGCAATAACCTAAAGTTGACTTCCTATCCTCTTGATCCCCTGCCTAATCGGCGTCGGTAAATATTTCTACATTCCTTTGAGCTGCTTTTTTCAATACAAGATCACGCCCAACGAACCTTTCAAATACCTGAGCATCCGATAGATTTCATCAATATGTTTTTATTTTGGATCATGAGAATGTTGACTAGCCACACTCACTGATATCTTCCTTTATACACGGATTTTCCTAGATCTTCGTCATCCCTGATCTTGTCAAGTCGTATAGGAATGTCACTTGGTCTACAACCCAACATGCCTTTCTCTTTTAAGAGGTCCAAAATGTACTTCCTCTGTGAGATGTAGATGCCCATATTCGATCTAACAACTTCCATCCCAAAAAAGTATTTCATTTCCCCAAGATCCTTAACTTGAAATTCCCGATTCAAAGCCTACTTAATACGATCAATCTCATCGGCGTCATCCCCTGTCATCCACGTAGACTGCCAGAATTGCCATTTTTCCATTTTGATGTGTAAAGAATAAGGTATGGTCACTTTGTCCCTAGTGTATCCCTATGTCTTTAAAACCTAGGTAAATCTTTTGAACCACACCCTGGGTGACTATTTTAATCCACAGAGTGACTTTCTCAATTTGCATACCTGATTAGCTTTCTTTCTAGGAAATCCCAAAGTAGGTTTCATGTTTACCTCTTTTAGTTCTCTATTAAGAAACGCATTCTTGACATCAGGTTGGTGCAATTGCCAATCTAAATTCACAGCTAAAGATAGCAAAATCCTGATTGTATTCAGTTTTGCAACTGGTGCAAAAGTTTTTGTGTTGTCTATTCCATAAACCTGGGAGAAGCCTTTTGCCACAAGCCTTCGCATTCATCAACTAGGAACAAAACAGCGCATCTTCGGCATTCCAACTCTTCATCACTTTCGTGTCTGAGGATGGTGGAGGAGGTGAATCATTGGTGACATGGTCAAGGTTGCCTCAGCCTTCAAGAGTGAAGCTTATGGACTGAGCCCATTCATGGTGATTGTTGCCGGAGAGCTTTTCTGGGATGATAGCAACGGCCGAGTGTTCCAACCCAGCTGTTACAAGGTGCAACGTGCCATATGAGGGGGAACCCCAGTCCCCAAAGTCACATTTGTGATGTACAACTCCGGTTGGAGGCTCAAACCCTTATCACTAATAGAAGAATCAGACATCGGTGTTATCACTAATAGAAGAATCAGACATCGGTGCCTTCGTTAATGCTTTGATACCATGAAAAAGACGATCGATATTTAAGCGCTCCTTTGACGTTCATATTCTTCTCCACTGATCGAAATATATACACGAAAATAGGATCAAGACCATTAACTATGAGGCCGAGAATCATGGAGAATAATCAGGAAATATTAATTCTAAAAAATCAAATCACTATTTACACCTAATTGCTTCCTATAATCTTGGGATTCCAACAAAATTTAATGCTGATGTCCATGGTATTTGAAACCTTTAGTTGTTGCATAAGCATTCTGCCAATTATCATCTTTTCCTTGAGCTTTCAAATTGATTTGACTTCAGTCTGAAATATGATTAAACTATTCTTTTTGGCCAGATCTGGGATTGCAACAACACCGTCTTGAGGGGGATGGCTATCTTGCTGTTATTGATGAATTCATGCAGGCTGTCTTTACTCGTTGGCCACATGTTATTGTGCAGGTTATTTTTGTTGCAATAATGAAATTCTAAGGAGAAAATACATGCCTTCTTTATACGTCTTGGGCACATTTTTGTGCAATAAAAATTTTTGTTAGGTGACTTCTTTTTCATTACAAGATTTTACATTTTAGCTTCTCATTCTTACAGAGTTTGAAGATTTCCAAAGCAAGTGGGCATTTAAGTTATTGCAGCGTTATAGAAATACCTACAGGATGTTCAATGATGATGTGCAGGTATAGATGCCTTTATTAATGAATTCATATCCATAGTTTTCTATGGTACTATTATGACAACTTGGACCTTCAGAGCTTAGTACAGTGATAGTTATCTATACCAATATGTGTTTAGGGCTATTTGGTGTCATGGTATAGCTCTTGGGTCATTTTTGGAGAATATTTTTGGTTCTTTCCCTCATACATAGAAGCCACTCACTTGAACATCAGAAAATTAATTCAAAAGAGCTGTACAATAGTTGGTTGTTGTTGAATTCATCTAAAGCACTCCCTGAGTATCTGCCTTCTTTTAAGAAAGATCTTGTCACCTACATTTGCATGGGATTAAACTCAATATCTAAAATTGGAAAATTATTTGTAACTTTTTTCATAAATTACTTCTCACCTGGCCTGATATGTATAGAATTCTCCTCACAGGGAACAGCTGGAGTCGCAATCGCTGGACTTCTAGGTGCTGTGAGAGCACAAGGAAGGCCAATGATTGACTTTCCCAAAATGAAGATTGTTGTTGCTGGTGCTGGAAGGCGAGTTTATTGCATTAATATTTTATTGTAAATTAGAATTCTTGCATTTAATTCTGGAAAACTTTTTTCCATTAGCAGCATTAAAAGCTAGATTTTCAAATTGCTTGTTTTGGACAAAAGCTCAATATATTTAGAGAATGCGTGAGAATCTAGAAAGAAACAGGTTGGGAAGCTCAGACATTGAATGGAGATAGGTAAAAAGGAAGGATGCGAATGAAGAGGAGGAGCTTCCATATGTATTTTAAAGTGTTGTTGATGGAGGACTAAGAGATTAAGGTCTATAGCATTAATTAGTTGCTAAAAAGACTACAGAAAAATAAAGAAAATAGGATTTTTTTAAAAAAATGAAATTAGTAGTGTTTTGGTTAAGAATAAATTAGGATTGGACTTTAATATTTTAATATATTATGTTTTATTTTGTTTTATGTGAATTTTATTAATTTAATTATTTTGCTAGGATTATGATCTTTTTTGTTATGTTTGGCATATTATCTTACATTTCAAAATGTAACCTTTTGAGCTCCATGCAAGGGTTAATCAATTTTCTAATTGATTATTATTTATAAATTTCTCTTAGTTTTTCTTTCCTTTTTTCTTCTGCGTCTCTCTCCTCTTCATTCTCCTCATTCTTTATTTTTGATACTTGTTTAATATTAGCTTTGGTATCAAAGGAAGCTTGTACTCCAAACATTCATGTCTATGCTCATTACGAATCTTATCTTTTCTTGTATGACCATACGTCCATCTTGTTTGATCACACGTCCATCTAAGCATTCTCATCTTAGCTTCCCTCACTTTATGTTCATGTTGTTTCTTTAGAACTCAACATTTACTATCATTTAGCATTGCCGATCTTATAACAGTGTGATAAAACTTCCCTTTTACTTTATTAGATACTTTTTGATCACAAATAACTCCAGAAGCTTTTCTCTATATTCCACTGCTTTCACTGTTAAAAGGAAAATGCTTGCTATTGGAGTTCTCTAAACTATGCTGTTTGTACACAATCTAGCACTTACAGTCACAAGATAAGTGACCATACCATGCTGATTGCAATGTCATGATCAGCCTGTCCCCAAAATCTATTCACTAGTGTTGTCATGTTTCAGAGGAGAGTCCCCTAAGCGTGGCAAGTTTGAAAGTCCTCGATTTAATAACCTAATAGGGACAAAATATAAATTCTATAATCATATGAATAAAATACTAAGATAATCAACAATATCTTTATAATCATATAGCCTTCTATGTTGCATATTCTAATATTTCATCCCATAGTTTTTTATGTAATAAAATGCATAACTGATTTTGTTTGAGAATCATGGATTCTTATAAGGATTTTTAGTGGTTCGTCTCAAATGGGAATCTATGCTTTGTTTTCTAGCATTGAGGAGATTTATTTTCATGGGATAATCACATGGCTTCATATGGTTATATCTGTGTCGCTGCAGTGCAGGAATTGGTGTTCTTAATGCTGCAAGGAAAACAATGGCGAGGATGTTGGGTAATAATGAAGTAGCTTTTGAGAGTGCAAAGAGTCAATTCTGGGTTGTTGATGCTAAGGTATTGGATAGCATCATATCCTTAGTAATATTGTTCGTTTGTGTAATCAAATTAATTATATGATAGAAATGACAACATTGGTTTATTTAATATTTTAGAGGATACTTGTGTACCAATGGTGTTTTTTGTCTTTCATAACCTTGTCTAGTGCTTTGAAACCTAGGGTAAGTGTTAATTAGAAAATAAAGTGGTGTATAACTTTTAAAGGATTAGGAATCTGGTACTCCTTCCGGTCCTAAATATAAGACATAGTTGACTTTTTTAGAGAAATTAAGGAAGCGAATTAAATTACTTTAAAATATTTATATTTGTCACAGTTTCTCCAAACTATTTTTTCTAACTTATAAACTGATATATAATCTAAGGATACACAATATATGATATAATTAAGAAATTTATTTAGCTTCCTTAATTTCTCCCAAGAAAGTCAATTTTGTCTTATATTTAGGACCGGAGGGAGTATTATCTAAGAGTCTTGGAGTTTGTTATTGTTTTGATTTGGGATATACTAAAGGCTTCATCTTAAGTGGCTTGTACCTGAAGGATGCTTAAAAAGCTTATGATTGAGTACCAAGAGAAGGTACTATGGAAAGCATTGGAAAAGAATATTGTTTGCATTGCATATATTAGAGCTATAAAGAATATGTATGAAGGGGTTACAACTGGTGTGAGAACCTGTAGAATCCCAAAACTTAAGGAGCAATATCAGAAACTTATGGAGCAAGTTTAGATCCAAAATTATAGGGAGTGATTAGGATAATTAATCTTGATTATTTCCTGATTTGTATATTGTCATATTGGGACCTAATCAATGCCTGATTCTATCACGTGTATATATATGTGTAATATGTCAGTGTGAATAATATATCAATCAAATCAGTCCAATTATTCTCTTCATGGTACTAGAGTAGTAGGAAAGAATAATCGAGACTAATTTAAAAAAAAAAAACCGTAGCCGACATCTCTATCAGAACTAGCATCGGCGCCCTCTAAGCCTATGTTTGGTACGAGGCATTGAATTTTGAGGGATTTGGATTGGGATTGGGAATGGGATTGAGGTTTTTTAATTATTGTTGGTATGGAGTAATATTGAGAGGGACAGTTTCAAATAATTTTATTTCATAATTATGCATAAACTATAGGAAGACTATAATAACCCTAATCGTAAATTAAAAAAAAAATAGTATAACAAAATTTATTTTGGCTTCTCCAAATGTAAGCTTCTTCCCCAATCTTCTCCTCCATCACTTCTTCCTTGACGCTCTTGTCGACTATTCACTGCCCCACTGGCAGTGGCAATCATCCTCTGCTAGCGTAATCAGCAATGAATCTCTATCAGCAGCGGCGGCGATTCTCGTCTTTGTCAACGTCTCTTAGATCTAATCTAGAGCTCCTTCATCAATGATCCTTGGTTTTGCCTTTTGATTTTTCTTGTTTGAAGGTCCTTGTTATTTTGCTTCTGTTCGATTAGAAACATACCTCCATGGGCTAGTGGGTCAAACATATCTCCACCTTCATTTTTTCTCTATGTCGCTTTGATCTATTACCCCCATGGGCTAGTAGGTCAACATCTTCATCTCAGTTGCTTATTAATTATTGATTGATGATAGTTAAAAATACGTTTGACAGATTGAGTAGCGTTGGTGCGTTAATGGAGAGCGATTTTGCGATAGGATGAGTTTTACGTTAAAGTGTGAGGGTTATTTTTGTTCGAAAAATATTATAAACAAGGATATTTTTGTCTCTCAAATTTGCAATCACAGGATTGAAAATGCACTACCAAGGGGGAGGTGGCTTTGCTGCAATCCCACTTTCATGGTACTCCCAATCCTAGGTTATTCTCAATCCCCCATACCAAACAATAATTTGGCCCAATCCGTGACTCAATCCCAGTCCTTACCCCCTAGTGCTTCGTACCAAACATAGCCTAAGTTCTTCACCTTTGTCAGAACCAGCATCGGCGCTCTGAGTTCTCTGTCTCTGTCAAAATCAGCATCGGCGCTCTCTAGCCAACTAAATTCTTGGTGTCATTCGGCATTGTTCTGTCTCGGCGTTCTCTAGTTTCTCGATGTCGACATCTCCAGTGCTTTCTATTCATTTGGCGTCGTTTTGTCTTGGCATCCTCTATTTGTCCGATGTCGACATCTCCAACGCTCTGTCTCCAATGCTCTCTGTCTTGGTCTCAGCGTCTTCCACTCTTTGATGTCAACCCAATTGCACGTCTTTGGCGCTCTCTGTCTCTATCTCAGCGTCCTCTACTCCTCGACTCGACCCAATTGCATCAACCTCTCTAGTCTAACTCTTAGCAAATCGACACAATTTCTTGGTGTTTTTCTTTCTTTCCCTAACATTTTCTTTATTAGGTCCGACACTAGGGTGTTAGGTCTGCTGCCTTTGTGTGGTTCCAAAAAGGGCTAGGTATCTACAGTTTTAATTATGGGGTCAGTATGTCTACAATTTCTGATGCCTCTTCCTCTGCGCCACGATCTGGTTCTAATGACATCTTTACCGTTTTTATTGTTTCTGAGAAACTTACCAGTGACAATTATTGGGAATGGTCTCAATCCATGATTCTTGCTCTCGATGGAAGGGATAAACTTGAAAATATAATTGGCAAAGCAAAAAAGCCCCCCACATCAGAAACCAAGGAGTTTCAAAATTGGAAATTTGAGAATGCATTGATATCCTCTTGGTTGATTAATGCAATGTGCAATGTCATCCTCACTTAAAAAGAGTTTCATGTACCTTCTTTCAGCTAGGGAAATCTGGGAAGCTCTTTGTGAGACATATAGTACTATTCCTCCTATTTGACGTTAAGAAAAAGTTTTGGCAACTGAAACAGGACCACATGTCCCTTGATGATTACTATCTAGAAAAATCAGTGCTTTGGCAAGAATTTGAAACTCACCATTGCAAGGCTGACACCTTTGAAGATCACAAAGAGAAAGAACAGGAGAGAGTATATGAATTGCTGGCTGATCTTAATGTGATTTACGATGATGTTTGAGCTCGGATTCTCAGCCAAGAACCCTTACCTTATGTGTGAGAAGTCTACTCTATTCTGTGCAATGAAGAGGATAGGCACAAATTAATGCTTCAGAATCATTCCACTGTTGCTCCTACTATTCCTACACCTCCTGAGGTCTTAGCTCTTGCTGTTCAATCCACGGACTCAAAATGTTCTAAAGGTCGACCATTTTGTGGTCATTGTAAGAAACAGGGGCACACAAGGGGTGCTTGCTGGGACCTTCATGGTAAACCTGCAGACTGTAAGTCAAGGAAGGGGAAAGGAAGAGGCTATGTGACTGAAGTTTCCAAAGATAGTGAGACCTCCCAGAGTGATCAGCTAAGTAAAATTATGGAAATGCTAGCCACACTTTAGACCACAAAGCAGCCTACTGTCACAGTAGTAAGGAGAGGTAACTTCTTTCAAGCCTTAGCTGTAATAAAAAGTTTATGTACAGGCAATTGTTGGATTGTTGACTCAGGTGCCTCGGATCACATGATTGACAATAAGACTCTTCTCATTCTATACGCCCATCACCAAGGGAATGACTATGCGGATTGCTGATGATTCTGAATCTGTTGTGATTGGAATTAGCTCTGTTAAAATCTCTACTACACTTACTCTTCACTCTATATTACATATTCCAAAGTTAAAGTGTAACTTACTATCTGTCAGTCAATTAGCGAAGGATGAATGATTTCAGGCTAGCTTCTTTGCTACTTACTGTCTTTTTCAAAATATGCTGACAGGGACGACGACTGGGAGTGCAAAAGAACTTGATGGTCTCTATTACCTTGATGAAAGTGATAGTCATAGGATTCAGTCTTACAATAATGTGTCTCTCCTTAGGACTAGTAACTTGAAGTTATGGCACAAACGTTTAGGTCATCCTAATTTCAATTACATCTCTCAAATGTTTCCCCCTCTCATTTCTAATAAAAATGCATCTGATTTTCATTATGATTCATGAGAAAAAGCTAAACATCATCGTACTTAATTTTCAAAAAATCCATACCAAGCATCTAAACCTTTTTCGACGATTCAAAGTGATTTATGGGGACCTTCACGCACATCGAACATATCAAAATCAAAGTGGTTCAGCACATTTATCGATGACCATACCCGTGTTACTTGGGTTTTTTACTGAAAGATAAAACAGAGGTGTATCAAACCTTCCTTAACTTTCATAATATGATCCAAACCTAGTTTCAAACCCAAATCCAGATCTTGTACACTGATAATGGGACTGAATACTTCAATCAAGCCCTATCCACCTTCCTGACCACCAATGGCATTGTTCACAAAAGTACTTGTCCCAATACACCTTAGCAAAATGGCATTACTGAACAAAAGAATCGTCATATTCTAGAAACTTCTAGAGCAATTATGTTTAGTAGCAATGTTCCTAAATATCATTGGGATGATGTTGTCCTTACTGCCACCTTTCTTATTAACCAAATGCCAAGTTGACCATTGTCTTGTAAAACACCACTTTAACTCCTGCATACATACTTTAACTTTCAATACCTTGAAAACACTCTACCACTCGAGGTGTTTGGATGCACATCATATGTCCACCTTCATCACACCAACAAACTTGACCCCAAAACCCTCCTGTGCATCTTACTTGGATGCTCATGCCAAAAAGGTTACAAATGTTACAACCCGGTTTTCAAACGTCTTACTCTTTGTGACTTGTGATGTTACTTTCCATGAAAATATTCCCTATTAGTCCTTGTTTGCAATTCGGGGGAGAGTGATGGTGAATTCCAAACAGAAAAGACACCAGAAGATAATTACACCATTGCAGTTTATATACCTAGTCCCACTCCTAATACCTTTGATAATCCTGATAGTGTACTAGTTTCAGGAGGAGACGCAAACAAGTGGGGTAATACCACATACAACGACACAAGAGAGGTAATAAGCCACAAGTTATTAGCACTTGCCAGGAGTTAGAGCCGGAGACAGGTCCAGAAGAAACAGTGATAACAGAGAATTCTGACCTTGACCTTCTCGTTATAGTAAGGAAGAAGCCCAAATCATGTACTCGACATTCCATTGAAAGATTTGTTTCTTATAAGACCCTTTCCTCTAAATATAGGGCATTTGTCTCCCATCTTGACAACATCAGGGTACCAAATACAATTGATGAGGCCATGTCTATACCTGAGTGGAGGTAAGTTGTCTTGGAAGAGGTGGAGGCCCTCAAGCAAAATAAGACATGGGATGTAGTAGATCTACCCTAAGGAAAGAAGCATGCTGGGTGCAAATGGGCATTCACTCCTAAGTATAGAGCAGTTGGAACACTTGAGTAATACAGAGCTAGACTGGTTGCAAAAGGTTTCACGCAAATATATGGGGAAGATTACGCATAAATGTTTGCACCAATAACCAAGCTGAACACAATCAGAATCCTCTAGTGTATTGCAGTAAATTTAGAATGGGATCTACACCAACACGATGTAAAGAATGCCTTCCTCAACAAAGAGCTCAAGGAAAAGGTGCATATGAAGTTACCTCTAGGGTTCCTAGGGAAAAAGGCTAACCAAGTTTGCAAACTAAATAGGTCATTATACACGTTGAAGCAATCTCCACGTGCTTGGTTTGACAAATTCACTCGGGTCTTGAAGAGACAAGGATATACTCAAGGACAGAGCGACCATACTTTGTTCATTAAACATCATAAGGGCAAGACGGTTGTTCTACTCGTGTATGTTGATGACATAATTCTTACAAGAGATGATGAGGTAGAAATCAATCAAATCAAGGAGGCTAGCACGAGAATTCCATATCAAAGATCTTGGAGAAATGGAATATTTTCTTGGGATGGAAGAGGAATCCATATCTCCCTACGAAAGTATGTACTGGGACTGCCAAAAAATAAATAGGGATGACAGGTTGCAGATCCAATGATACGCCTATATGGGTTGATAAAATAGGTGAAGAAGAAGATCTCTGTAAAGCTGTGGACATAGGGAACTATCAACGGATGGTAGATAAACTGATATACCTGTCTCATACCAAACCATACATTGCATTTGCTGTCAGTATGGTTAGCCAGCATTCCCATTATCCTAAACAGAAACATTTAAATGAAGTCTACGGGATCCTTCGTTATTTGAAGGGATCCTTGGGACATGGCTTGCTGTTCAAGAACACTGACAAACAGAATGTAAAGTTATTTACAGATGCTGATTGCCGTGATCAAGATGACAGGAAATCCACATCTGGATACTGTACTTATGTGTGGGGTAACTTGGTCATATGGAGAAGTAAAAAGAAAAATTTAGTTGCAAGAAGCAATGCTGAAGCTGAATACAGGACTGTAGCACTAGGAATTTGTGAAGGCATATGGATAAAACGTGTCTTTGAAGACTTGAGAAAGTGCATAAATCTACCAATCAAAGTCTATTGTGATAACATGGCTGTGATTAATATTGCTCATAATTCGGTTGTCTAGATAGACAAACATTTTAAGAGAAAAAGTTGAAGAGAGGATCGTTGATATAAGGTATATACCCTCTAAAGAACAAACTGCAGACATCCTCACCAAAGGATTGCCCAAGGACAAGTTTGAGTATCTGATTGGCAAATTGAACTTGATTGATATCTAAAGTTCAACTTAAGAGGGAGTGTAGAATCCCGAAACTTAAGGAGGAATATCAGAAACTTAGGGAGCAAGTTCATATCCAAAATTATATGGAGTGATTAGGATAATTAATCTTGATTATTCCCTGATTTGTATATTGTCATATCGGGACTTAATTAATACGTGATTCTGTCATATGTGTATACATAGGTAATCTGATAGTGTGAATGATATATCGATCAATTCAGTCCAATTATTCTCTTCAGAACCCATGGAGGTAAAGTGGCTTCCTTATAAAAATTGGCCTTCATAATGGATCATCTAAGTCCTTATTGCTTTGACTTGGTTTTAGATATTTTGATCAAGCTCCTTTAAGAGGTAATCACTAAATGCATGCTCGTTGCAAATGATGTAATGTTAATTGCACAGCTCGTTCTTGAGTTTGGCAGACAGACTTTGCAACTGATTTGTTTATGCCTGAGTTGGGGTAACACGGAATATATATGCACTGCTAGTCTAATGAGGCAAGTTAGAAATGGCATGGCGGTAAAACTTTGTGATAAGATCATACAATAAGTGTTAAAGATTAGGTATTTGTGATCAATAATAAGAAAGAACTGTGAAATTGATGGGTTTTGGATAGGATATAAGTTGGCTTGTTGAAATGGAAAGGTTAAGGTATATGTCTGGTCATCTAATTTACATCAAGTTTCAATTTAGTTGCTTAAATTTATAGTGTATTTTCAATCTCTCAATCTTACGGTAAATGTTGACTCAAGTAACTTAAAATGGTGACCAGAATTAAATGTTGATAAAACATGCTTAAATTTTGGCACTTGGTGCAGAGTAGGAAGATGGAATGGAACCAAGATAGAATGGAGTTGACTCATGGAAGGTAACATTTGTAGACATAAGATAATGCCGAAGAGTGGGAGAATAGCATCGATAACCCTTTTGGACCCTTGAATACCCTAGAAAGATACATTTTTTAAGAGACTTGGGATCCAGTTTGGTAAGAGTAGGACGGATATCACGAATAAAACAGACACAACCAAAGATTTTTGGATCAATGGGGAATAATGGGTTGGAAGGGAAAAGAGTTAAGTAAGGGGTATTACCACTGAGAACTGAAGATGGCATACGATTAATAAGAAAACATGCCGTTGGCACAGCATCAGCCCAAAAAGATTTTGGAACATGCATTCGAAACATTAGAGCCCGGGCAACCTCTAATAAGTGTTGGTTTTTTCTTTCGGCAACTCCATTTTGAGCAGGTGTATCAGCACATGAGGACTGATGAATAATACCATGCTGAAGCATATAGGTTTGAAATTGAGCAGAGAAGTATTCTTTAGCATTGTCACTCCGTAAAGTCCTCACAGATACACCGAATTGAGTTTTAATTTCAGCACAAAAATTGTAAAAGTGAGAAAACAACTCGGAACGATTTTTCATTAAATAAAGCCAAGTGGTTCTAGAAAAATCATCAACAAAGGTAACGAAATACCGAAATCCATACTTTGACTCAACATGACACGGACCCCAAATATCATAATGGATCAAATCAAAAGGGGACGCAGCCCGTTTATTGACGCGAGGTGTCAGGTGAACACGATGATGTTTGGTAAACTGACACGACTCACACTCTAAAGAAGACAAGTGATGAAACTGAGGATACATCCTCTTCAAAGAGGACAAAGACATATGACCCAAGCGACAATGAACATCAAAAGGAGAAGAACCACCAGAGCATGCAACTGAACGCGGCACCCGATCATCAAGAAAGTAATGACCACCAGATTCATATCCCCTACCAATAATACGCTTCGTCGTAAGTTCCTGAATTAAACAATGGTCAGGAAAGAGTAAAATACAACAGTTTAACTGGTAAGTAAGTTTGCTAGGAGACAAAAGGTTAAAAGCAAGATCAGGAACATTAAGAACAGATGATAAGGAGATAGATGAGGTAGGTGTAACAATGCCATATCCAAGGACACAGGAGGAGGAACCATTTGCAATCGTTATAGAAGAAGGGTTAGCGTAAGGTGTATATGTAGAGAATAAGTGATGGTTACCTGTCATATGATCAGTGGCACCAGAATCGATAATCCACTTTGAAGACGAGGTAGCAAGACATGAGTCACAGTTACCTGTAGCAAGGGCAGTGGATGTGGAATGAGCATTATCTGGATTATCAGAGGATTGAGCCATATCAGCAACATTGCTACGTTGCAACTTGTTCTGCAACTTACGACAGTGACGTTTTGTATGACCAGGTTCTTTGCAATAAAAGCAGACAATTGCTCCATGATTTTGAGGATTGAAGCCTTGTCGAGGAAGACTTTGGTTCCTGTTATCAACAGAAATCAGATTCGGATTACCATTGCCTTGTCTTGGAAAGCCCTGGGGCCTGTTTTCAATCAGACCATGGCCAGCTAAAGCACTAGCAGGAGGAGTAGAAGCCGATTGAGATAAGCTATCAGCACGCAGCACACGGGAGTACACATCCTCGAGTGATGGAATTTCAGAGCTTGACAAAATCTGAGAACGAACTGTCTCATAAGTTGGATTAAGAGCAGTAAGGAAGCTCATAATGGCATGTTTTTCCAGATTATCTACTTGTGTCTGAAGGTCAGTTGTCAGGGGCATTAACATCTTCATTTCTTTATACATACACTTGAAATCTAAAAAGAAGTTCTTCAGGGGACGGTCTTGTTGTTCAGCACGATAAAAGCCTTTACACACATCATAAATGCGAGTAATATTTCCTTTACCAGAATATAGGAACTTTAGGTAGTCCATAATTTCTTTCACTGTATTACAATGACTAACCGAGGGGAGGATGTCAGACTCAATGGAATTCTCTTATTTGTAAGAACAACCGAGCATCGACTCTAGCCCAAACCAACTTAGGATCATCTTTGGGAGGAGTCTCGGTTAAATGACCTTCTTTTTCAATACTGAGTAAGTACATTTGAACAATTTTACTCCACTCCGAATAGTTTGTCCAATTTAGCTTATGATCAGTAATTTTATTTGAGATCGGAATAAGTTCCGTGGAAATATTAGCTTTAGAATCAGCCATGAATAGTATCCAGATACACAAGGTCCACCAACTAACAACTCAAATAATAAAATAACTCACAAGACCACAATAGAGGCAAGAAACTAGGATGCTCACACTTGGCAAAATATCCACGTAAGATAGGAAATGATTAAGTCACAAGTGTATAGTAGCTATATTATACAATGCAACAAAATCAAATAATCAGGGACCCACACTCAGCAAACCAACCAAGTAATATCCAAACAATCACAATCTCCACTGTAATCACACTCAGCAAAAATAGGACAGAAACGAAACACCAACCAGTTGCTGAAAAATGACAGAAATCTCAACTCAAGGAGAGCCCAATGAGCAAACGTACCCGAATGAACCAAAACACATCAGGATAAACCGGGTTGGAGAAATGAGCTCAGGCGAAGTGCACCGTCGTCTGCATCGCCGTCACACGCGCCGCCAAGCGCTGGTGAGAGGTTCTGACCGTCAGGCGCGTGAAGGCCACGCGCCGCCTTCCCTTCGTCGGATGGCCGTAAAACTTCCGGCGTCCACCGGTTTTCCGCCGGCTTGAGTCTGACATCCTCCCCTCGGTTAGTCATTGTAATACAGTGAAAGAAATTATGGACTACCTAGAGTTCCTATATTCTGGTAAAGGAAATATTACTCGCATTTATGATGTGTGTAAAGGCTTTTATCGTGCTGAACAACAAGACCGTCCCCTGGAGAACTTCTTTTTAGATTTCAAGCGTATGTATGAAGAAATGAAGATGTTAATGCCCCCGACAACTGACCTTCAGACACAAGTAGATAATCTGGAAAAACATGCCATCATGAGCTTTCTTACTGCTCTTAATCCAACTTATGAGACAGTTCGTTCTCAGATTTTGTTAAGCTCTAATACCATGTAGCTCAATATATCAGAAACTATACAAGGTATTCATTAATCTATATCACTTAAGAGGATTTACAATGTATTTATAGGAGAAAAACAAAGACAGACACTGAGCCATTCACGGAGAGTAGTTGAATGAGAAGTCAACCAACTCATGCCAAGAATAGCTTCTTCAACAATATCATGCCACCAATCTATTCTACGTTCACAAAGGACAGAACGCACCTCTCTCTCTCTCTCGCTCTCTGTCGCACCTCTCTCTCACTTTCTGGTACACAGAATGAAAGGGAAAACAGGCTCTGATACCATGTAGCTCAATATATTAAAAACTATACAAGGTATTCATTAATCTATATCACTTAAGAGGATTTACAATGTATTTATAGGAGAAAAACAGAGACAGACACTAAGCCATTCACGGAGAGTAGTTGGATGAGAAGTCAACCAACTCATGCCAATAATAGCTTCTTCAACAATATCATGCCACCAATCTATTCTACGTTCACAACATATATTATGATAGGTTTAGGACCTGGATGAGAAAAGAATAGCAGTGAAGAAGAATTTTCCATATGGATATATTGTGAGAATGATCAGCATTTATTGTAAATATTGTTTTAGCATTTATTAGCTTTCAGTATAGCATTTACTTCTCAGTGTATATATTCCCAGATGTAACCTCTTGTTTAGTATCAAACGAAAATAAATTTTCTCCCAAGATTTAATAAATACGCTACTGTACACATTGGGGAATCAGTGGAGAAGAATGTTTTCTTTTACTGTCTTTATGTCTGTAATACACTGTTTCATTGTTTATGACATGGGCATTTGCTTCAGACTGATTGCTGAAAAAGTCAGATTTACATTTTGTACTAATAGTATGATTGGCTGAGATACTTTATTTATATTATCTTTAATTCGTTTAAGGGTGATCCACCAACCACTCATATAAGAGTATTACTGTTTTTGTAAATATAGGGTTTAATCACTGAAGAACGTGAAAATATAGATCCTGATGCCCTGCCTTTTGCAAGAAATGTGAGAGAAATACATCGTCAAGGATTGAAGGAAGGTGCCAGCCTTGTGGAAGTGGTTTGTAAAATAATCTTTCTCATTTAAGCATGGCTTATGAAATATCAAAATATGATTTAAATTTGAAGTTTTGTAAACAGTATTTATATGTTGAAGTAGTTATAAAACCATTGGCAAAAAAAAAAGTTATAAAACTTAACTAATAATTAGGATTCGGTTTGAAACCAAAAAGAAAAAAGAAAAATTCAATCAATATGATCTGAATTTCTATCATGAGATTTTGTGCATATTAATGTACTATATTATGTGGATTATCATTTATGAGCGAATATTCTGCAATCTGTGTCTTGAATTTGTCAGATTCACATTGTACCTGGAAGACTAACGTAGAACCCTAGTAATTCATCAAAAGAAGAGAGAATCTATGAGGAATGATTGTGGAAAAAAAAAGTACATGAAACAGAAGTAGTTGCCTTGTCCCTCTCTGTCATATCATGATTTTCATTGATGAACATGTTTTTGCTGTGATATTTTGTGGAGACGAATGTGTTGATTGACTTGATTTGGAAATCATCCTTTGTGTCTATTTACAATAAGTCAAATATAAGAGTTGTATAATTAGTACGTGCCAAGATCATTATACATGAATACACTTATTTTAACGTAACTGTCATGTACTAACACCTTTTTGAAGAAGGTTAAAACAAGTTCTGCTTACACACAACCTAATTGAATATGCATATTTCTTTTGCCTCTATTTATAATTTATAAATTAGATCATGTACAAAGATCTTACAACTCGGACAAGCTCATGAGTAATTAGCACAATTTTTTTCTTCTAACATATCTGCCGTACACTCACTCTATTCAATCAACTGTAACTTTTTATTGCAATCGTAACATCGGTCAGCTACTGCCTTGAGTTATAAAATACAGTAACCAATGTTTTATTGCTTCCGTGCATTGGATTGGATTGTATGATCATGCCCATTATATTTTAAATTCCTTTTTATAATTTAATAATTTAACTACTTTTTGCACGCACTGTGGCTAAATTTTGGCATCCAGGTGAAGCAAGTGAAGCCTGATGTGCTTTTAGGATTATCTGCTGTGGGAGGATTGTTCTCAAAAGAGGTGGGGAACTAATGCTGAGCTTGGATTATTCATTTAATATTCTACACTTTTTCTGATTAGCAACATTTGATTAAAGTGAATATTCTCTATGTGCCATTGGAGTGTTTAAGGTAAGTTTTCAAATGTTCAATGTTCTTATGTTGTATTAATGCATTGTGCCAAAAAAAATCCAAATATCTGCAATTTGAATTAATTTCCTTGGAGCATAGTTTTAAGTTTTGTTTGGTGCACTAAGACTCTGAATGATGTAAGCTTGTTATTGAAGTGGGGACTTCAAGAAGTAGAGAGGGCCCGGAGGAAGCAATATATTTGAGTATGGAGGGAACCTTGATGGGTAAACGTGAAGCAGTTAAAACAAGCATTTATCTAGGAAAAGAGAGTTATATTACCTTAATCTCCTCTGTGGAGATTCCTCTAATCTTAAACTACTGAAGTATTGGAGATTCTCAATAGTTAAGAGTTTTGTTGTCTAAACTCAAGAAAGGATGGTGGCCAACACTTTAAGAATGGGTTTTTCCACAGTGGCAGGGTGGAAAAGGACAGAGGGAGATTGAAGGACTTTGAGTACCCCTGTTCTGAGTCTTATGAGAAGCTAGTTATAGTAGTAGAAGAGTCGGCGGGCATTTAATGAGGAAGCTATATCAATACCTATAACGTTCCAATGTGGATATGTGATAGGTGAAGATCAAGAGGGAATATCTCCTATAAAGTTTGAGGGATAGTGACTTTTAAATTCATTGTCCATTGTAAGTTGACAAAGCGACCATGGGTGTTGTATAGTCAACTATTTTGACATTCAATTTAACAAGGCTAAAGCCATAGCATACCTCAGTTTTCAACCTCCTTACCAGATCTTGCAACCTCATATTATTTCTTACTCTTGAAGATAGGCATACAATGTACTGTGTTTAAATAAAGACTACGCATCCTATTATACCTAGCATTTTGGGGCAACTAATGAATATTGAAGAAAGCAAGTAATCCAACTTGCGTAATCTGTATACTTAGATCCATTGGTTCATCTGCCATACTTTCTTAGTCAATAATGTTTTGAATGTTTGTAAATTTAGCATTTCTTGGTGATAATTTTACTGGTTTGCACTGAAACAAAAGAATAAATAGGATAACTATAATTACGTCATATGGGCTACTGGAAAAAGCATATGCTTGTCTATGTAAAATAGGATAAAGAGATTGCATCTCAGCCATTTCTTTCATGGATAATTTTGCCCTATTTTCCAGGTGTTAGAAGCCCTCAAGGGTTCAACATCTACAAAACCAGCTGTATTTGCCATGTCAAACCCAACAAATAATGGTACTAATTTTTACCCATATCATTTTGTATCTGGTTCTATTGGTAAAATTATTGCCATAATCTGTCTAAGCATGGATTCATAACTCTATAACTGATCCCATCATTTATTGACAGCTGAATGCACCCCTGAGGAAGCTTTCTCCATTTTGGGTGATAACATTATATTTGCAAGTGGGAGTCCATTCAAGGACGTTAATCTTGGTATGTAGCTGGCTGCATGAGAATTGCTTCAGATAATTTATTTCTTATTCATCATGCATAATGCTATGATTGTTTATGGGGGCAATCTGACGATGTAAACTCATAAAACCTTTGTAGTATATAGTTATTCGAATGGGTAAGAGAACTCCTTATCCAAAGTGGTTAAAATTTAGTCCATATGGGGAATTGTAGAATAGTGAAATATGATAAATATAGTGGAACGGGAGGCAAGGGATAAATTCACCTTCCTTTTTAGGTAGTTTGATAATGAAGTGGTCCTTTCATTTGTTTTGGGGGCTCTGATACAACTAGAATAATAGTAAAACTAATGCAGGTGTGTCCACAAGTCATCAACACTCGTAATTGTGGATTTGCTATGCCGTATCTTATTTATTCTGAGTTTATTATAAATAACTTAGCTCTTAGGACACTGTTATACATGCTCCTTAGCCCCAGAGATGCTATTGTAAATTCTCCTTAGCTAGAGCCTATAAATTATGTGTCCACTTGTAAAGCTTTGAAGTATTCATTCAAAGGTTGAGTACATTCTATGCCTTTTTTCTGATCATTCCTCATGGAATTAGTGTCAGGCTCTTAAACGCGCATTTTATGGCTTTAACTCCAAGGCTTGTCTTTGCCTTTTTATTGGCTCCATACCCAGCCAAAAACCTTAGGAGTCCCCCCCAACATCACTGACTGATTAATTATGGGACAACGAACCTTCACCATTGTTGCAAACGCTGCGAACTTTTTTCCTGGACATTCCCTCATGTGTTGAGCTTCAGAGCTTGTAAAGCCCCCTTTCCAAATTCTCTTTGCCAACATTTGATCATCAGCCACCGTACCCTCAGGCCTAGCAGTTCACCACTTGGAAGTTTACATGATAAGCTTTCATGGTTAGGAATGAGTAATCATATGCAATGGCTATGATATCTCAGAGTTAGTGGGCCTAAGGAAACCTTGAACACTAGGGAGATCCTCATTAGATCTTCTTTGTTGGGCATTTGAGAGAAAATGTACAAGTGAATTTGAAAAAGTTGCCTTTTGACTTGAAACCTTAAGCAATAGGATTCTTGGTTTGTGCTTGCTTACGTACCATTCTTTGGTCCAATTCTATCCAATGTGGGACTTTTATCTCTTCATGAAGTGTGAGCCTATCACATGCTCACACAGTATGTCCCCCCTATTTTGGGTCTTCCAATGGCAACCTACTTATAGGAACACATCTCTCCATATGACTAGCTGCACAAGCTTCAATCCACTTTGGTCAACATCTTCATATTTATCCCTACTGAATTCGGCTTTAATACCATGCGGACAAATAGAGCTCTTGCAGAAGTGGCTCTTTAATTTTATTTATCAAAGAATGGAATGTATCAATAGATAGGTGGCTAAACCCCTGATTGGCTTATCTTATCTTAACGAAAGGGAAAAAAAATAAGATTCAACCAATCATGGTCATTTGGCCAATGTAGAAGGAAACAAACAATGAATAATAGTGTCAAAAAAAATACAAAATTTATTCTTGATAATGTAACCAGTTTCTGACCACCAAAAGAGTGAAAAGCCAAGCCGTGTACCTTTGTTCAGTCGCACAGCCAGTGTGACTCGGTCCTTACACCTGAAGGGTCTTGTGTGGTCTTCTGCCCTGTGTGCTGAACACTCCAAACTACATATACCTTTGAAGTTTTACATGCATTTTTTCATGGCCTACAAAACATTTAAATATCTTTATACACATTGACTCTATAATCTTTTCCAATGCCTTAAAATATTCTGAACA
This sequence comes from Inga laurina, assembly GCA_963855925.1. Taxonomy (NCBI): domain Eukaryota; kingdom Viridiplantae; phylum Streptophyta; class Magnoliopsida; order Fabales; family Fabaceae; genus Inga; species Inga laurina. Next base: position 25,758,326 of record OY979711.1, read on the forward strand.
AGTTTATGTTTCCTATGAGCATGAAGCATGTTCATCTATATCTCTCTTGTGAAGCACAAGTTTGTGAGAGAAAATCTTGTTTTTAGTGTCTTCCTCATGTAAGTAGCTAACAATTGTAACTCTTCTTTTGCAGGAAATGGTCATATTGGTCACTGCAACCAGGGAAACAACATGTACCTCTTTCCAGGGTTGGTTGGTTCTTCCAAAAAAGAATTGACATTTTAATTGTACTAAAGTATATGATTTATTTTTTATTGCCATTTCTGCTATTTCAGAATTGGTCTTGGAACACTCTTATCTGGATCTAGGATCATCTCTGATGGCATGCTGCAGGCTGCTGCTGAGTGGTATGTTTGAATAATCTTTGATAGTATTGGTCTTGGGTATGTTGAGTGCAGACTTTCTGCTATTAGCTGGATTGAGTTTAGTCTATTCTAGCGTGCTTAGATAAGGTGGAGTATAAGGGTTATCTAAAGAAAAATATAAACAAGATGTAAGTGTTGTCTTTCCCTGTCTTGTATATTTGATTTGAATTTAAATGACTTCAAAATTTTTATTTGTGGACATGTTTAACTAGTTAAAAATTGACTATCAGTGATGTAGAAACTAAATTAGAGAGACAGTACCTTGGTAAGTGAAAGTAGATAGGCTTACACTGGTATATTTATACTAAGACAAGACTAGAATAGACGATATGATACTAGAGCATGTATTGTCTGGCTTAATACAAACTCCAACTCCTGACTATACACAAAAAATCATTAGAGGATGGTCAGATATGATCAAAGCATACAAATGATTAGAATGTCTCTTAAAGACCATATAAACTCAAGGGGAAGAAATTAATTTAAGGTTCATAAATAGTTCTGTTGTAATCTATTTAACAAATAGATAAGACTTATGCCGTGTTTTGTGAGTAAAATAAACAATGCAGTACTGGAGAATATACTACTTAGCCTATTACATGCACTTAATTCTAACAGATTTTCCGTTGCTGGTGACCTGAAATTACAGTCTGGCTGCATACATGAGTGAAGAAGAGGTTGTCAGTGGAATCATATACCCATCAATATCTAGGTATAGTATATCTTTCCTTTTCAGTATTTAGGTTTAAAGAGATTGTTTGAGTCGGACTTCTCTTGAAACTGATGCACAAATTTCAGAATTCGAGATATAACAAAGGAGGTAGCCACAGCTGTTATAATGGAAGCTATAGAAGAGGATCTAGCGGAAGGATACCGCAATATAGATGCTCGAGACCTTCGCAGACTTAACAAGGTAACTTTGATTTTTTGTGTGGATTAGAACTTATATCAAGATATAGGACTAAATTGGGAAGTTAATGTTGGTCTTAAATATAATTACCTATTTCACATATTAACCCTATTGATATTCCCTAAAAAATAATCAAGTAGGGGAAAAAAAACATATCATATTAACTAACTTAACTAATATTCTTAATCTACTAGAATTAATTAATTAGGTTTTATATTAAGAACTAGAGGAGTATTTTAGCAACAACTTAGTATTAAGTCTCCACTTAGACATGGTCAAGTATCTCAGTTTAAGGATCTGTAATTGCTTAGTAACTATCTTGTCCATTAAGCATTAATGTTGCTGGTGCTGGAAATGTGATCCAAGTTCATTGTTTATTCTGTTACTTGACTCAAGCATCAATGTATCAAAAGTTTCAAGGGTTATGCTCGCTTTTTCTTGTGTGATTTGCAGGAAGAAATTCTGGAATATGTGAACAAGAACATGTGGACTCCAGAGTACCCAAAGTTGGTTTACAAGGACGATTAAAATAAACCATGAGAGCCAGCGCATGACGATTTATTTAAGTGCCCTCATCTTTAACTTCAACCATTTTCTCATGCACTGTTCGACGTCCACTCTTAGATCATTCAATTGATGCAAAAATTTTGCATCGCTTGTGTGAATGCCCTGGAATTATTTATGTCTGTATATCATGTATTTGTTTATCACCTTAGAAATAATAAAATATTTAAAACAAAAGAAGGAAAAAAAACTAGCTGTAGTGTCTGTAACAGAGTATGGCGATCTTGCTGATATTCTTAGACTAAGAGACGCAAGGAGCATCAGATAAAAGGATTTTAAAGCTATGCAAAATCATTTAAATTAATTATTTCTTGTAAAATATTAAAAATATTGTCAATAAAAGTCATTAGATAGATGATATTGGTTAATTAGTTTGGAAGTTTTAGTTAGTTAGAGATATTAGACAGAAAAAATTAATGCTTTAAACAAAATATGTCATTATGGAATATGACGGGGTTGTTTATAATAGGGACGGGAGGGACCTATAAAAGAAATCGAACAGAATTGATAACAAATGTGCTTGTTTCATTTATATTTATGTCAAAGTCGATTGATTTTGTTTCATCTCTAAGTTGTTTCAATTTGAAACGAACGAAAATAAGCCAATCTCAACTCATCCGCATATCCCCAAATACTTGGTCCATGTTAGTAGTAGTATATTTCTAACTAACAAGGTTAAACTTGATATTAGTAACGAACATGCTCTAGTAATTTTGGAATTAGAATCAAATATAATGAACATCCAATATAATTAAATCAATACTTTTTCCCACTTATAATCAATAGTTTTAAAATGTTTATTTGATTATTTGATCCAAAATGTGTTATTTTGGTGTTCATAAAAATTTCAATTATTTTAAAAAGATATTCAAAGTACTTGTTTCAAAATTTGCATGGAAAATTAACTATCATTAAATTAAATACTATAACAAAATGATTTAAGGGTAAAGATAACATTTGGTCTCTAAAATTTGACCTAATTTTGATTTTGGTTTTTTAAGTTTACTCCATCGAAAATTGTTAATCCCTCAAGTTTCAAAAGAACTTTGTAGTGCCTCTAACAGCGTTAATTTATTTGATGCCGCTCATACCGTTAAAATATCTTATGAATAATGCTTATTAGGATAGCTGATATGATAAATATAATATATATAATATTGATCTAAAAAAAAGGGAAAGTGGCCATCAAAACAAAACAAAGCAAAACACGCGCTTCAGCAAAAAGTGAAACATGACAGTGTCAAAGGCGAAATTGACAAAGAAAAGGGGGAAGGGTAAGGACAAAGAAGACCCATAGCCAGCGAAGTCTGATATAGTTGTCTCTGGAGGAGTAATCGTTGACAGCGTCCAGCGAGTGAAGATCACGGCTGTGTTGTCGTCATCGTTCACCTCATTTAAAAGTAAGAAACTTCTCTATATCAACATTGAAGCTGAACCCATATTATTTCATAAGAGTAAAGCAATACACTTGAGAAATAGATCAATGGGAATGGAAATGTTTCGTCTAATTTCTTGTTTGCTTTGAACTATTTGGTAATTAGCTCTGATTTACACCTTAACTGTAGTACGAGTTTATGCTTTTGTTCATAGTTCTTAGTAGAGTAATCAGTTTATACGGTGTGTATTAATGATGCTCTGTTTTGTCTTACTTGACTATTCAATAATTGTTAACCTTGTCCACAACTCCTCTGATTTCATCGTCTCATTATCTACCATACATTTTAGTACTCTGGAATGTTCCCAATATATTTGCAAGTAATCATCAAAATCTGAAATAGTTTGTTGTATCTGTATATACTGATATATACCTCAGTTTATTGCTCTATATAATTTCGTTTAAGTAATGCAAACAAAGATCTTGTATATATAGATTTATGACTTGTTTCTTGTCTTTGCATTATAATGTATCATTTTGCAAATTGTATAAATTTTACAAAACCTCTAATATTATGCTTATGATTGCCTTCGTTATTTTGCAATTAAAAAATAATACCCTTTCACATTTTGTAATATCTAATTTTATAGCATAAAAAGCTAGAAAGGTGACGCAAAGATAAATATATTTGATGTCCTTTCTTCTTTATAACCTCTAATTTGTTTTGAAATATGCTCTGTTTTTTTTATATCAAATCTTGTATTTTTCATAGGTTAAATATGGATATGGAGAAAGAAAGCAGTGACAGTAGTGCGGTGGAGGAGAGTGGTAATGGTTCAGAAGCAATGCTATCAGAATTTAAGGATAGTGATGAAGAAAATATAGATGCTGACTATTTTAGGCAATATATTGATGTTGGTGTGGGTGATGTATTGGAGGAAGTTGTTGGTAGTTCACAGTTCATGAGAGACGAGACTGATCAAGCTGAGGTTAGAGGGGAGGATATCTTGGCTATGTTATCTGATTATGAATCTGAGGAGATTGAGGAAGTTGATGGAATGAGTGATGATGAGGATGAGATAGTGGTTGAAGAACAACACCCTGAATATAATCCCTCTGAGATGTGCAAAGAGTTTCAATTTGAGTTGGGGATAGAGTTTACTTCACTTCAACAATTTAAGACTGCAGTCAGAGAGTATGTACTACTCAATGGATATGAATTAAAGTTTATAAAGAATGATAAGGTGAGATGCAAAGTCAAGTGTGCTCATCAAGAATGCAAATGGTTAGCATTTGTGAGTAAAGGAAGGGGTGGTAATCTAACATATCGGTTCAAGACACTTTACTCTAAACACACATGTAGGGAAAGGGGAAGAATGCCTCATATAAGTGGATTTCAGAGAAAATAGTTAACATCATGAAGATAAACAAAAACTTGAAGTTGGCAAATGTAATTGCATCAGTAAGGGAGCACTATGGTTGATGTGTCCGTGTGGAAGGCATACAAGGTAAGGAAAAGGGTGAAATCAATCATTGAGGGTGATTATAAGGAGCAATATCATAAGTTGAGATATTAGTGCAATGAAGTGAAAAAGTGTAACCCCTAGACAACTTTTGTTTTGGTTACGGATCAACCATACACACATCATCCTCTTATATTTAGAAGATTCTATGAGTGCATTTGTGCTGTGAAGTGAGGATTTTTTAACAAGTTGCAAACCTATAATTGGGTTGCATGGGTGCTTTTTGAAAAGTCCCTATGGGGGAATACTACTTTTGGCTGTGGGACATGATGCTAATGGCCAATACTTCCCATTAGCGTGAGTTGTTGTTGAGGGAGAAAATAGACACTCTTGAATATCGTTTTTGAATAACTTGTTTGATGACATTGGCACCATGAGAGAAAGAAGATGGATGTTCATATCTGACTGGAAAAAGTTACATTAACTACTATTTACATATTGAAATTAAATTAATTTTTAATCAAATAATACTTAACTTTGATATTGACAATAATAACATGCAGGGTCTTATTCCTACGTTTGAGGAGCTACTTGAAGGTGCTGGATATAGATTTTGTATTCGGCGTTTGTATGCAAATATAAAAGCCAAATATGGAGAAGGAACTATGGTGCATGACTTAATTCTTCATGCTGCAAAGGCCACTATTAAGGCTAAATGGAAACAACAAATGAATGAGTTGAAGGTTGTTTCCTACAGAGCACATGATTATTTATTAGCAATCCTCCAACATGTTGGACAAAGTCACACTTCTATGAGACTTCCAAATGTGATATGGTCATCAATAACATTACAGAGTCATTTAATGGAAGGCTGTTAGAGGCAAGAGAGCTTCCTATTGTGAGCATGCTTGATTGGATTCGAACCTATCTAATGACGAGATTTGCTGAAAATCGCGTGAAGGCTAAGAAGTACCATGACAAGAGGATAATGTGCCCACGGCCTCGTAAAAGATTAGAAAAAGAAATTCAAGAATCTTGAAAGTGGGATGTGAGATATGCAGGTGATAATCGATATGAGGTTTCACTTAATAGGCATAGAAGCTGCTCATAAATGCTAACATGACTGTATGTCATACAAAGAAAGGGGGGAATTTCTAACATAACATCAAAGTACAACCTTAAGCATTAAGCATTGGTTTCATCACTTCCAACTATGCAAGCACCCTACGCACCATGGCTAATTTTACCTCATGTGGAAGGCTTGAGAAGACAACAAGGAGGTTCTCATTTTTAATAATTTTCAACAACGCATCAACTCGCTCGTTTTCAGTTAGCTCTTCCAACTTGCATAGCTCATCATAAATGGTCTCACGCTTTACATCTAACATAGCATCCCTTGCAAGCTTTTCGATACGAAATCCCAAAAATGCAGATGCTTCTTGAATACATTGACATAAGGTATTCACCATTTTTTCAAGACCCTCCATAAAAAGCTCATCACGATCACAGCTATCTCTTCTCCTCTTCCTACTTGCACCTGTGGCACTATTGGCTTCTCCAGCTGTGGCAGCAACTGAATGGTCCATTTCTTCTCCTAAATCAACATCTTTGTCATTGTCTTCTGGGGAAATTTCATTCTCATCAACTTGATCAGCTTCAAGTCCAGACATTGACCCTTTTACATTCGCATAAGAGTCCAGAGAGTATGGCTGATGAGGAGTTTGTCGTCTATGCACGAAAACAATGATACAGACGCTCATAAGACATTGGTACATAGCAAATACAACACGCAGCCACCAAACCAGTAGATGCACAATTAGTTCACTTGTTTCTGGATACATGACTGTATAAGAACATATGATAAGCTCTCAGATATGCAAAATATAAATATTACTACCTCCATGCGATTAATATAAGATCTCGTTTAATGAGTAAATTGCATAATAACCGATATCTTATATTAAGAACCAGACGTAGTAATATATCACAATCAACAACACAAAAAAAATAACAATGAACTACGTACTAAACAAGATTTCTCCATGACTGTATTTTTTTCCATACCTTCACAAACACCTCGACTTCTTCATATTAATCTGAACGGGGTCTATTATATTAACTCCCATTAAAATTATGGTATATTTAAAGTGATCTTATCACTACTAGCTGAGCAACAATCAAGAAGCTTCAGCATTTGATTTATTCAGATTAAATTATCGCGACCCACTTAAATCATAGTCAAATCAGATTACAGTACTATTAGTTGTAGCAATGATTTGCTAATTAATCCTAAACTTTATTTTAAAGAATGAAACAATAAACAAAATAAGAAAGGAAGGAAGAAATGGAGTGACAAATAGAGTAAAAGAAAAAGAAAAAGTTTTTGCTGGACCAATATTCCCTCCCAAGTGTTAAAAAAGGAACAATGTCACCCTAACGGTAAAAATGTGAAAACTAGTAGCATAAAGAGGGCATTGACAAAAAAGAAGCAACAGTTGAAAAGAACAAACGAGAGGCAGAACATTCAAAAACAGATTGATACGAAATATTACCTTTCTCTATTGTTGTCCTGCTCTGTGCTTCGCCGAGTCGTGCTCTGAGCTTCGCCACAACGTTCGCTATGCTCCACCGCGTCTTCCACTAGCTCCGTTCAGCCAGATCGCACAATGTGTGTAGCGGCTTTGTTGTTTGATCGAGAGGTAGGGTTATTTTCATTTGGAGGAGGGTCAAAGTTGTCAACAAATTTCTTACAATATTGTCGTCTAAAATTGTTAGACGACATCCATGAAAAGCATGCTCTTTAAATCTTTTTTATCCTTCTTCTCGAAATGTTATCTCTATCTTTAATTCTTTAGATTAAAAATAATAGATTAAGTTTAATATTTTATAAAATTATTATTTTAGGATTTTTTAAATTATTTTTCTAACTTTATTTGTATTACAATTGGGTACAACACATTTTAATAATTTAAATTTATTTACTTTTTGTTTAAATAATTAATTTTATAACATATTGAATCTTAACTCTATTTTTTAAAGAAAAATTGCAACCAAGTCTCAAGATGAGAAATAAACACATTATGCCCCTTGAAATAACTAAATTGCGCTGAAATCTTAAGGGACATGGGTGATATTAACTCTAATTATGAAATGATCATTTTGCCCTCTTTCAATTAAATTAAAAGTGCACTAACTCTAAATCTCTCGTATCTACATGAGTACGTCTTTTCTCCATGACCTTCCCATCCTTTTTTTTATTTTTTATCCAAAACTATGCCGTTTTGGGTCCAAAAAATGGGGGTCCATTTTTTTTAAAAAAATATCTTCAGTACTTTGAATTACATTTTTAATGTTACCTAATGTCCTAAAATAATTTTTCTGCATCTAGCATCATAAAATATTTTTTTTAATTGTAATGAGCAATTTAAACTTAAGATATAGAGTATTAATGAAAAACTATTTCAGGGGATTAGAATAAAAAAAAAAAGATTTTAAGATATTAGATATTATTGACCCAAAACGGCATAGTTTTGAGTGTGGGAGAGGAACGGGAAGGCATGAAGAGAAGCCGCCGGACGCATCTACATCGATCTCTCTCAGGCTCACTCACCCAACTCTCGCCACGCTCGTTGTTGTCTTCTTTGTTTGTCGTCGCTAATCATCGTGTTCTTCATTGTGGTCGCCAGCCGTCGTCATTGTTGTGGTCGTCTAAGATTTAAGAAGATCGTTGTTGCTCAGTCGATTATTCTGCCTCCCTCCTCTCAGTTCTCATTCTCACTGCTCGCCTCCCTCACTCTTCCTCACAGGAAGTTTTACAACCTTCAATTAAGTTAGAATTTTAACTTCTGGTAATCAATTTTTCGTTTCTAATTCCTCTTCTTCCCTTCACTTTGGTTTTTGGTTTTCATGCATGAAGTATAGCTCTACCCAATTGTAAATTTTTTGGGGTTTTATTTTCTTTAATGTTGATCGCTTGGGTGGGTAGTTCTTAATTCTTTGTTCTTTCCAATTTGGTTCAGTCCATTGGTGGAAATTGCATTCAACTGTTCTAAACTCAATTCTTGTAAAACGATGTGTATTGATAACTGATATTAGTATTCTTCTTCTATGGTCACTACCGGCTCATTTTATATTTTTCACTGATCTATAGTGCAGAATTGGCCTTAGAAGTTGCGCACGTTGTAATTGCAGGAGGCATTTCGGCCTCAGTATCCTCTTTTGTCACCGAACTAGACACCGCGGAACAAGTATCAGGGCCAACATGTAAAACTTTTTGCATCTTGTCCCCATATGCTTTCTTCAAAACCGGCAGTACTTTTATAACTTTTAATGTGCATGAAGCACTAAGTGCTATGTACATACTAATAAGAAAAATTGGAAGAAAGAGCAATCAAAGTAATTCAGCATTACAACCTCAACTAAACACTTGACCAAGTTGTTCCACATAAAAAATGTTTTGAAAGCAAGAAAAATGTCAGAAAAATGGTATAATTAATTACCTTCAAGTTTACTTACCCCCTTCATACCACTGTTTGCCGCACCTGCAATTTATAAAGTTGACATTTAAGAATAATAAACAGAGCATTGCATGATGATGCCAGGTTTGTGAGGCTAGTACATAAGCTGCTTATCATTTGCGTAAGCATACCAACATGAATTGTTCTCAGTTTTTGGCTTCATAAAGCGACAAAAAACAAAAACTGCCGCAGGGCCTTTATTTTGTATAATACATGGTAAGCTGATAGAAGAATTGCCAGGGTTCACAGCTTCATCGTCAATGATCAAGCTCACTAACAAACCACTATTTTGCTTGATAAGCAATTGAAGGGATAGAGCCTCTGACAATTTCATTCTTCTAAAAGTTAATACCAACTATAGGTTCTGAATAGTAGAAGAAAAAACTGGTTTTTCCAAATAAGTGGATATTGCATCTTTTAATGAAGACCAGATAGCCCTAGCATGATTTGCCATCCTCTCTGCTCCATCCTTGGAGTAGCAATCCTCAAGATACTTCAAGGAATCAACCTATAAGCATGGAAACTCAAACGCACAAAAAAATTCATCTCTCTTTAATCAAAGGCCAATTAATGTAGAAAGAAGGAAAGCATAGAGGTAACTAACAAATATCTAGCACTTCAGGTAGAACACAAACCTTTGCTGAAAGTAGGGAAGAAGAAAGCTTCTCGAGAAGCATAGGAATGACAAATGGTTCAAGAAGGGGGAAGAGAATGTAGAATTGTAGACTGCAGAGAAGTCAAACAATTAGCAAGTAGAAATAGAATTTGCTCACCAGTTTCACATATAAATATAATACAAGCACCACAATGTCAAGTATATCTGTGAAAATATCAAACATTTTCAGATAGAAAAAACAATATAATGCAGAAAAAAACAGTACAAAAAACAAGTCATTCTCCCAAGAGAAGGAAAATATTACAGAACTTTTAGCTCGAAATAGTGTTCCAATCCCTTCATATGTCCACAAGGCAATCCGCTAAAAAATCATCAGCACAAACTTTAAGAGGGGCCAAAATCACCACAGATTTAAGTCTCACACTCCATCATAATCAAAGACTTCACAGACCCGCAACATGGCACAACGCCTTTAAGAACTTATGCAACATTTTTCTAGCCAAAACCAGTGAATTCATGGTTAAGAAACCTACGTGTCAGCTGGAGGAATCCAATCCTCCTGAAAAACTCCAAACAAACTACTCTAAATCTGCCAAGCCACTTTTTTTAAGGGAAAATTAAAACAATACTTGTATAAAAAAGCCATCACAAATACCTATGTCAATCTAGTGTGACAAAATTACCTCATCGGATCATCAGTCTAGAGTTTGGACAACAAGTTCATAAATAAAGAAAACTTTTGGGTCACAAAAAAATGTTCCAAAACTTACCTCGAAAGTCGAGAGCAATTGATTCACAAACTCTCCACTGGCAACTATAAGACAACGACCGGTGACAAGGGGTGGAGCTGACAATGACCAAAGCATGCAGTGACTCTCCACTGTGTGAGATGCGAGCATTGAGAGAGAGGAGTTCGAAGCTTTTGGGGAGTGATCAGAGAGAAGAGTTTGAAGCTTTTGGGGAGTGATCTAAGACCTAACTCCTGATTTTTTTTTTTCAAATTAAATGGGGAAAAATTGAATTTTTACATTTGGAATTAATATCACTTAGATCCCATAGAACTTCACTGCAATTTGATGATTTTAAGGGATCTGATTGCAATTAATTCTGTTACTTGGGACCTGATTGCAATTTTCCTTATTTATTATATCAAATTTCTCAATCACAGAAGGTTGTGTTCTATGTTTAAAATATTATCATTTAATTATAAACTATCATGAAAAAAAAAATATATGGCACAATCCAACCCTTCAAACTTGATGACAGGTTAATTTTCTACCATAATTAACAAGTATAAGAGTTTGAAGCATTAGAACGTAGCTACAAAACACAATATATACCAAAAGGCAGAACCCACAACATAATCAACAAATCACTATTTTTCCAGTAAGCTTTGTATCCATCCTAATTTGATTGAAAAAAAGTATTATCATTATTGTATATCATTACCCTCAAGTTTGTGATGGAACTCGACAAACCTACTTGTGAACGATAACACAATATTGGACGTCGTTGAATGTCGAGAACAGAAGCCTTAGTCCATCACATTCTCCGTCAACATTTAAGCTTCACAGGTTCCAGCTAGTGGGGTGCCCAATATTTTATGTACATTTAAGAGGCAAATTCGTCTTTTGCATTTTCCTGTGTACGACTGAAAATTGGTTCCCAGCAAGAAAGGTGGGAAGCCAAGTTGCCGCACATAAGGGAAAATCAGTTCCAGAGGCAAATTTGATTCCCACCAAATTTACCCACCAAACATATCAGACCGAAAATCCAAATTTTCTCTTTTCATTATAACATTTTCAGCATACCAAATGCGCCCCAAGTGATCATGTTTTCTGCATTTCTATCATCATATAGGTACTAAACAACTTGAACATGAGAGTCCACTGTTGCATTACATCAGTCATCATTTTCAGCATACCAAATGCGCCCCAAGTGATCATGTTTTCTGCATTTCTATCATCATATAGGTACTAAACAACTTGAACATGAGAGTCCACTGTTGCATTACATCAGTCATCATTTTCTGAGGAGACATCAGTCATCTTTCTTCCCATTGTCATATTTCTTGTTTCAATTAGAAATTTCTCAATGAAATATATTTTACATGTTCATTTTATTTTGTGAAATATGATCAGAAAAGTAAACAACAGAGTAAAAAATTATTTATTTATTTTACCAATCCACATCTTACTATTAACTTCAAATAATTCACAACAATCACATTAAAACATTATTTTCATCAAAAAACCATACCGTAAAATATCTGGAGTAAATTTCCAAATAAAATAAGTTCCATATCAAAATGCTTCATACTTTGAGATTGAAAAAACAGTAACCAAAGGTAAAAACTTAGGTTTTTGAGAAAATCAATACGCCATTATATTTTAAAACAAGACACTTATTTTGAAATCTATTACACTTTATAAAATGCAAAAGGCAGCAGTTTTCTATTTATTTTTATAGGAAAACGGTTACAAGGCAGTTCAAAAGTCAGGAATAACAGCAAGTTAAAAAAACAAAGAAATTGACACTTATGAGAGCAAAATAAGCAAGAACTTGTCATTCATGAAACAAAATTTGTATGTTGTTTAAATAATTATACATTCTAAAGTAGCCACCATTGTTTTCTTTTTTGGCATAACAGAAGAAATTTTATAAAAGAGACTGCAATATCCATGAGGCCAATGAACGACATACCAGTTCAGAAGTGCCAGCCATTTGCACGCCAATATCTTCTTGCATTTTCTTTGGCACGAGCCCTCTTGATCTTCAAAAAAAGTTTGTAAGCTATATCAACCTTATTTGAAGCAATCAGTTTATTACTTAATTTACTATATACAAGCCTGCTTGGACAGAATCCTTTTCCTATACACTCTTCCATAACAAGAACAGCATTTTCAAGCTGTCCTATGCTGCAAAGACCACTTATCAGATACTCATAAACCTCCACATCTGAAGAATGCCCGCAATTTTGCATTTCCTCCCATATATTTAACATCATTCCACACTTACCAAACTTAGAAAGGCGCATGAGAAGTAACTTATAAGCATTTATTGATATCACACACCCTACTTTTCTTGCCTTCCTGTAAATCATCAGAGCAGCATAAGGGGGGCCATAGCTGCATAAATATTTCATGAAGGAGGTTATAGTCCCAGTAGAAGGAACAACCCCTTTACTTAGCATCTCATCAAACATCAGAAGAGCATCAGCCACTTTTCGTGCTTGAAGAAAAGCAGTAATTAGTCGGTAATAAGTATCAACATTAGGTTTACAGCTATCATTCAAAAGCATTCTGTAATACTTCATGCACTCGTCAAAATCTCGGATTGATAGAAAATTGGAGATCATTGAATTATAGGTACTTGTGTCTGGTTGGCAATTTATCTTTTCCATGTCATGGAAAATCTCAACAGCATCGTCCATTTGACCAGCCCTTCCCAAGCCCTCAAGAAGGTAGCTGAAAGTTGCACAATCGGGAGTAAACCCATCAGCCACCATTTCTTTCAAAACTCTCTCAATCTCATTTACTTTTCCGAATTTAGACCAACCACCAATGATAACATTGTATGTTGTAATATTGAAAGGTATTTTCCCTTTCACTGAATTGAAAACAGAATTTGCAGCACCAATGTGAGATCGCCTGCAAAGACACTGCAAAAGCACATTTAAAGCCTCCATATCAGGTTCCAACCCAATATCCTCCATGTTCCCAAATATTTGAATTGCTCTATTAACATGACGAGCCCTGACAAAGCTATCAATTACGATGGATAGCATTGGTAAATCAGGTCTTATGCCTTCCATCTTCATGTTAAACAACAATTCCATCATAAATTTGAAAAATTTCCTTCTACCCAATGCTTTGATAACAACCTGGTAGCTATCAATGTCCTTGGGGACCAAAGGCTGTTTTACCGCCCAATTGAAAAATGTAACCATGGCCTCACCACCCAGATTTCCAGAGTCCACGACCCTGCCAAGAACTTCAACATTCATATCAACACCAGTATTCAATAAAGCACGCTCAATTGCAGTTTGACCCTTTAACTTCTGAAGAAAAACCCCTCGCAATTTCTCTTCAGGCAACAAAAGCCCATCAACAGATTTGATTTCTTTTTCTGATTTACAAGCGTTCAACTTAGTTTCCACTGCTTTAGGATGATCCAAATGTGTCGTACTCACATTATAGAGAGAAATTGGCAAGAGATCAGAAAGCTTTTCCAGAATGAAACGTTCCTCGAGATTGGATTGATTATTTGTTTGATTAAGCAATAGTTCCTGGACTGGATAACACAAAGGAGGAGGGTGTGTAGACGAGAAAGGGAAAGTAGAAAAGGAGCCAAGCTTATACAGAACTGGATACCTGGCTTTGTCAGAACACATGAAAATGCCCCTATATAGCAGAGAGCAAAATGCCATGACGAGCCCAACAACTCATAAGATTTTGCAACCAGCAAGTATCACTCTTATTCTCTGTTTTTCCTGGCTGAAGCTCCTCTTTGGTCTTCGTTAGCCAAACGATAAACAAGTTACTTTGAGACCAGCCCTAGCCAAAGTCTTCAATATGATCTCTTCTTGTTTTGATGGCTTCTACACAGTGAAAGAATGAATTCAAAATAAATACATGGATTGATATAACAAAAATATCAACGTCATTTTATGAACTCACATTCCTTAGATGGCACCATAAAGCAATGGCAGCAACTGATTTACCAGTAAGGACAAGTATAAAAATATATAACTGATTAGTCAAAAACAGACATTAAGAGGGGAAAGGAATGAATTCAAAGTTCTAACCTTTTCTTTTCTCTTCAAGAAAATCTTGTTCCACTACTAAAAACCTTTTCCATTAGATCCTTCAAAATTGATTGACAAAGGGGAAAAAAAACACAAGTGTGTGCCTGTGTAAATGGTGATCAAAAGGATGGAGAGAACCGGAATGGGAGGGGAAAGCTTCTGAAGATGACCCATAGATGAGCTTTTGTGTCTTAAATAAGTGTTTGCCACTTTCCCCAATCAAAGGAAAATATGAATTTCTGACACTCATAATCGGAAAGACACAAGAATGACAATATCTGATTTTCCAAAAATTACAAGAGTTTCTTGAGTTCCTACCACCAGTTTGATCAACACCACCACAACTATGCTGAATATCAATCCAAAAAAAAGGGGCCACAAGTTTAGATGCATCAAACTCAAAAGTAGTAATATAGGTATTCATCAGCGACATGGATTTGGAAACCTTGAATGAATATTGATAGCAACAAGGGCATATTACACTCAGCTGAAATCTTTGAAATATGCATAGTTGATATAATATCTTCTTAATTTTTGTTCCAGATACTTTGATGAAGATGCCTTAGTAAACCAATTGAGTTCAGACAACTCTTCCAAGCCACTGAAGAATGACAATTTAAACTCAAGCTTCTATACTGTTAGACACTACTGGAGCCAAGTCGATCATGCATCACAAATACCTTGAGAATTTTCTATATTGACGATAATACAAAGAGATTAATCAACCGAGTGCCAATACACAACAAACCCAACATTGCACAACAAAATCATCCAAAGCATATAAGTCCCGGGTAATTAAAACGAAGAGGGCAGAAGTATAATAGCTGATTACACACCGTTGAAATAAAAGCTTTTCACTTTTCTTTTTTTCTTTTTTTTAAAAGTAAAGACAATCCTTGTTCAAAAGCGTCAATATTCAAAGGATTACCGGACCAGATTCAAAGCCAAATTAAAATGAAAATTTCAAAAAAAAAACAAAACAAAAGCAAGAAACGGTGCGACGGCGTCAGACACATGGTTGACAACCCCACAGGGAACAGATGAACGGGGGACAAATTCAAATCTAGATTAAAAGCAACATTCAACAAATCAATCTCACCGGATTTTGGTTGTAGACATAGCCCAAGGGTTCGAACCTTCTTTAATACTTGCCCAAGAACAAGAACACAGGGCAGAAAACGGTGACTGCGTCCGACAAATGCATGTTCATCGCCGAAGAAAAATGGATCCGCTGCCTGCTTCTTTCTACTTGCTCGACAGGCGCGCTGTGTCTGACAGTGCTAATGCAGGCTGGCCCGCGGGTTGCGGGTCAGCCTGCGCGGGCCACGGGGTTGAGAAGCCCGCCCCACTCGAGTCAACTCGAGCTTGTTTAAGCGTCAGCCTGGAGTCCGTCAATTTTTTTTTTTAAAATTTAATGCTTTTTGTTTAAGTTTTTACTTTCTTTCTCTTTTACTCTTTTATATTACACTTCTTTTTTTTTTTTACATATTCATATTATGAAGTCAGTTACTTTTTTTTTCCTTTTTTTTTCATCTATTTATATCACAAAACTATATAAATACATCTCTTTTAAATTTAATAATAGTAGAATAAATAAATATAATATAAAAATAAGTGTCAAATAAAATATATGGGGAATTAATTAAACACATTATTAAAGAAAAGAAGATAAGGGAGAGAAGAGACTAAGTGCATTTGAGAAAAAATTAAAAAAATAATAATAATAATTATGCAGGCCAGCCCACCAACCTGCGAATCAGCCTGCGGGCTAAACAGTCTAAGCACGTTTAACCCGTTTTTAAACGGGCTGCCAAAAGCCCGTTTAATTGGGATGGCCTGCTAGCCCGACCCAAGTTACCGGCTCTATCTGAGAGTTAAAAAAATCAAGTGATAAGATCCAAAACTATCTATCAATTTCTATCAAAAATGCATTTAACACCATATTTACAAAAGCACCCATGAACTTATAAACTTGGAGAAAAATATCCCTACCATTATATTGGTCCAACGGAAGTTACTTTTAGTTGTGGGCCTCACACTATTTTTAAAAAAATAATATAAAGGTTTTTAATTTACTTTATGCCCTTCCCTTCCCTCTTTCATCAAACTAGCTTGTGCTTCCTCATGCAGCTTGTACTTGTGGAACAATTCCATTATTAAAGCTACAAATTTGCTCATGTTCAATGATTATCTTCAGTCTAAGTAAAATTTGGGTATGAACAAATGCAATAAAGGAAATGAAGGATTGCATATCAAGAAACAGTAATAAAGCCGCCTATCTTAGCGTGTGCTTCCTCTAGGAAGCTTATAAGTCTAGAGTTTTTATATACTCATTATGCACATTTTATCTCAGCGTGTGCTTCCCCTAGGAAACTCTCATCATGCACTGGTCAAAAGATACCATTGGGTTTAACTTTCCCCCAACGAATATCAAAATCATATATATGAATAAGCACATATTTTGAATACACAAATTGCACAACATTAATTGTGGATAGTAGAGTATTCATGGTTTCAGTAAAATATCATAAGACCATGCTTCATAGCTCAATCCGTTTCCCCTAAACCTAATGACTCTCCATATGTGCACAGATTGTGTGACCTTTCACGGGTATCTTCATTTGGAAAATGTGTCTCACACAAATAAGGCGAGTTATACTTAAAATATGCAGACCTCAAAACCATGACCAATAAAAGACAAAAAATAACAAAGAAAGAAACTGTCAAGACATTGTCTTTTTTCACCAAAATTTTGGGTAGTTAGCAGAGATGTCTCAAAAATTGATATATATATATATATATATATATATATATATATATATATATATATATATATATATATATATATATATATATATATATATATATATATAGTATCAGAGCTTATGGTTTGATAAAATTGAACTCTTAGATCCCTGTTAATTTTCATACTACTTTTGGTATTTACTCTGCTGTGATAGAAATCTTTAAAATTTGTGATTAATTAGTTTATCTGATTGTTAGAAATTAAAGGTATATATTTTCAAAAATATAATATGAATATTATAAGAAAATTAGAACCTAGAACGTATGAAATAGAAATAAATAATTTACCTATAAGTTCGCATTTATCTTTAATAGGAAATCAAGAAGAAACATGTATATTCACACCTTTTATGCCAGGAGGAAATGGAGACAATATTTGGAATTTGGTAAATTGGAATAATATGTATATGATGAAACAAATAGGAACATATATAAACCCCAATATTTATGATTTAATGGAAATATATAATTTAGAAGAAATATTAGAAATGGTACCCGAAGATATAAAAGAAAAAGTAAAGTTAGAAAAACCAAGTAATAGGAAAGAAAGATTAGAATATTTGAGTCAATCTTTAGAAGAAAAAATATATAATATGAAAAAGAAAATAGACAGTAATACTGAAGATTTAAAAATAATAAAATCAAATGTAAAAACTATAATGAATTCATTAGGAGTAACAGATATGGAAATTGAAGAGACCGAAATAAAACAAGAAACTGAATTATTAGAACCTATAACTCATAAGCATAGAAAATTAAATATGATGAAAGCATTGGAAGAAATGGAAAAATTAGAAAATACTAAAGAAAAAATATATAAACAAAATATGGATGAAAATGTAAGACAAATAAGATTAATTGTAGAACAGGTAATGAACGGACAACAAATAATGAATAGTAATTTATGGAAGATTAACGATAAGCTTAATAATTTAGGAATTACAGAAGAAGAGAAAAAACAATTAATAGAAATAACAAAAGGAAAAACTAAAAGAGAACATTATGAAAAAAATGAAGAAGTTGAAGAAGGAAGTAAAATTGCAGAAATAATATATTCGAAAGATGTAATAGATATTTTTAAAATATATAACCCACAAATAAATATGATGAATGCATTAGAAGAAGATGATGATGAAATTGAAAATTTAATGGGATTAGAAGAACAAGAATTAGAAAAAATTCAAAGAGATTTTAAGGATGCAACAAATATAAAAGGTAATATGGAAGATTATAAGGAATTAAATGTAGGAGTAAATATTAATGAACCAAATAATGAAAGTAAGAAATCAGAAGCAGAATCAACAAAAGTAAGAACAGAAACAGATTATCATAAACATAAAGAACAAAGAGAAAATGAAATAGAAAAAGAAGAATTACCATATGATAAGAAGACAGAAAATCAAGAATTTGATATAAGATTTGAAATACCAAGAGGAAAAGGCTTTATGCCAACACCTATAGATCAATATGAAAGTAAAAGTATACCTGTATCTGGAATATGGTTAAATTTAGATTGTGTATTAGATCCTGAAAAAATAATTGAAGAATGGTCAAGAGCAACTATAATAGCATTAATAGGAAGGAATAATTTAGATTTTCAATCAACTAATTTACTTATAGAATCAAGTTTTTTAGGAAATGTATATTATTGGTGGAAAAGTCAAGAAGAAAATTGGAGAAATCAAATAAGACATATAGCAAAAGAAGAATATAATAGTAGAAAAGAATATTATGTTAAACTTGTAAAAAAATATGAATATGTACTTAGAACAGAATTTATACGAAGGAGTAGTACATTAGAAGAACATATAACAAGTAATGAAGCAATAAAAAGATTATATCAAATTGAAATATGTTCATTAGAACCAAAATATTTAAATCCTTATATATGTGAATTTCAGAAATATTATTATGAAATAAAAGAAAATCCAGAAATGAAAAGAATAAAATATTTAGAACTTTTTTATAGAAAACTACCAAAACTGATAAGAGATGAAATAATAGATGATTATATGAAAACATTTAAAGAAAATCCAGAATTACTACCATATATAGATTCTTTAGTAAGAAGAATAGATTATTTAAGAAATTATTTATCTGAGAAATGTAAACAAGCTTGGAGAAATATGAAATATTATAAACAAAATAAATTAATCTTAAGATGAGCAGAATATGAAAAACCACATAGATGGGGATGTAAAGATGAAAATAAGAAAATAAAAAGGAAATATAGTAAAGAAAAATATAAAAATAAAAAATGGAAACCAATGAAGAGATATAATAAATATAGGTATAAATTCAAAAAGTATCCAAAAGAGAAGTTTTATAAGAAATATTTTAGAAAATATTTTAAGAAAGGAAATAAAATAAATTATAGTAAAAAACCTAGAAAATGTAGATGTTATAATTGCGGAAAAATAGGTCATATATCAACATAATGTAAAGAGCCAAAGGATAAGAAGCTTATGAATATATTAGAACAAGCCCAAGAATATGAATTAGAACCTCTAGAATTTGATGAAGAAATATATAGTGACATAGAAAACTCTGAAATAGAAATATATAAAATAAAAATAATAAGTGAATCAAAAGAATCAGAATTAGATATAGAATATTTAGAAGACTCAGAAGAAGAATTTAAATTATACATGATGAAAGGAAAAGAAATAGAAGAATCAAAAGAAGAAGATGAATATGAAACCTATGAAGAATATAGAAATACATCATAAGGAAGTGTAGAAAAGAGATTAACTTTTAATGCAAAACAATATGAAAAAATAAAAGATATGAAATTAAATTTAAAACCTGATCAGATAGTAAATGAAAATTTTATGAGTAGAGTTAATAGAATATTAAAGTCAAAGAAGGATATTAAGAGTCAATGTGTAATATTACAAAAGAAACATCCTATATAATCAACTTTAACAGAAGGAATATTAAGAATACCATTAATAAGTAAAGGATTAATAGAAAATGAAATATCTAAATTACCTTTTAAAAAAGAAGTAACTGAAATCTATATTGCAAGAGTACAATTATTAGTAAAAGCTTATTTTAAAGAAGGAATAGATTCACCTATAGAACTATTAATAACAGATGGAAGAATAATAAGTAGTGTACAAGATAGTGTATTAGGAATGTTAACAGGAAATTTAATATATCAAAAATTAAAATTCACTTTAAATACTAATTTTGCAATATCCAGAAATGATGAACATATAGATCAATCAATAATGATATACCATAAACTAAAAGGAATAAAATTATTAGAAGGAGCAAAAACAATAAGCATAACAGCAATGGTAGGACTAGTATTTACAAATGAACATAAAATATATAATAAATCAGTAGGAAGAGTAAGTATAGAAAAACAATTCATGCCTATATTAAAAGAAGTAAAAACAGATCCTATAAATATAACCTTACCACAAATATTAGAAATAGAATTAGATAATACTGTAAGTATCCATGATAATAAAGGAAAGAGATTAATAGCAAATAATAATTTAGGAAATAGATAATTAAGAATTAATACATTAAATGAACCTTTACAGATAAATGTAATGAATCCAAGAAGAAGTATTGATATAGTAAGTAGTAGTCGATTAGCTAAAATGTCTTTAATAAATCCTATAAATACAGAATTAGTTGAAATAAATCAAAAAATAACAAGTTTAGATACAACAAAACAAAATAAACAAAATAAAATAATAATAGAGATAAAAAAGAATGGAATATGGCAAGAAATAATAACGTTAATAGATGAACATGAAGAAAAGAGTAAGATAGAAATAGGCTATATAGAGAATGAGTATGAGGAAACAGATGAAGGTATAAAGACAAATATAATGATAAGATTTAATAAAAGAGATGTAATACAATTAATACTATGGGTAGAACAAGATTCAATTAAATCACATAAAGCAGTATTAGGAAAAGATTTTTTAGAAAAAGTAAAACCTTATAGAAACCAAGAAGATAGGATAATTTTTAACATAAACCATCAGACAATTATAATTCAAAAATTAATATGATGATAAATACACATAAAACAGCAAAAATAATGAAAGTAATATTATCAGAAGAAAATAAAGATTATTATTATATAGATGATGACAAAATAATAATACCAAAAGCTGATATAGCAATGATGAATCATATAGTTCATAAGATAAATAAATGTAATGAAAAAGAAAAAAGACAGTTAAGAATAGTATATCATACACGATCTCAAGATTTTATAGAAGCTTATAATGCAGTAGTAAATAATATGATGAATAGAAATGATATTAAAAAAGTATTAAAAGAGAGATTAAAAGTATTATCTAAAGCTTAAATGGATAGGAAGATAACATTGTATGATGAAAATAACTGGTATTATTTTAAAAATAATGAAGGAATAAAAATACCTAAAGTAGAAAAAGGATTAATGAGAAGTTTTATAAAAAAATTAAGAAAATGGGAAGAAGTAGAAGAGCAAGCATTAAATCAAGTATCACAAGAAATTGGAGATAATGAACAATTGAGATTTAGATTAATAGGATATACAGTAAGTAGGATATATCATAGAAAAGAAGTAAAAGATGAATTTAGAAAACAATTAAATCTGTTATCGAGAGCTTAATGGATAGAAGGATTACACTTTATGATAAAAATAATTGGTATTATAATAAAGAAAACAATGATATAAGAATATCTAAAAGTAATATAGGATTATTAAGGTACCTAATAAATAAAACAAACAAAACAGATAAAATAGAACATACAGGTATAAGCCAATTGTTAGAAATAGTTCAATATAATGATCAAATGTATATACAGTTAGTAAATGAAGTTATAACTAGGAAAAAACAAAGAAGAAGTATAAAGAAAGAATTAAAGAAACAATTAAACTTATTATCTAGAGTTTAATATGGGAGACATTCATATGCTAAACGAAGAGTTAAGAAATAAAAGTAGATTGATTATAGATAATGAATATTGGGCATATAAGAGAAAAGAATACATTACGATTATACCAAAAAATGATAAAAGCTTTTTGAGAATGATAATCAAAAGATTAAGTAAAACCTATAAATGGGAGAATAAACTTTATTTATGATAATCATTATTTATTATATGAAGAAGAATATGCTAGAATAATAAGAGAAAGAAAGGACAGAAAAGAAATTAAAAAGACATTGAAGAATCGTTTAGAAGTACTATCTAGGATATGAGTAGACCTCTATATTACATACTTATAAAATTTATATATGCAAAATATAGATCCAGAAAATATCATGCTTTGGTTGATACTGGAGCAAACCTGACAGTAGCTAAATATAATGTATTACCACCTGAGTTATGGAAGAGGAAGAATAAGACATTAAGAATGGAAAGTGCAGGAAAAGAAATTCATATGTTAGAATTAGAAGCAAAAGATGTAAAAGTTCAAATAGAAAACTACGAATTAATAATAAAAGAATTAAACCAATATAATGAACCTTCTTGTGATGTAATTTTAGGACTAGATTTCTTAGAACAATATTTCCCAATGCATATGATTAGTAAAGCTATAATATTAACAACTCCTTGTAAACATGAAGCTTGGGGTATAAGAATAACTAGACCATATAGAAGAAAAGATGAGAAATTCCAGAAAAAGAATAACGAACATGAAGTACAATTTTTACAAAATAATAACCCAGTATAAATTCAACATATGTTAGCCACATTAAACATTATAGAAGTAAAAACTATAGAACAAAGAATTGTAGATAATTATAGTGAAAATCCTTTAATACATTGGGAAAAATATAAGCCTATGGCTAAAATAGAATTAAAAGATTATAGCAAGGAAATAAACTGTAAACCTTATGCATGGACAAAAGAAGATAGAAAAGAATTTATAATGCATATAGAGGAAATGAAAAAGTTTAATCTTATAAGAGAAAGTAGATCAGAATATTCATCACCAGCTATAATTGTGTCTAAACATAGTGAAGAAAAAAGAGGAAAAACTAGAATGGTAATAAATTATCAAAAATTAAATGAATTAGCCATAAGAAATAGATATCCTATACCTAAGATAGATTTGTTGTTTAACTTAATAAGAGGAAAAACTATATTTAGTAAATTTGACTGTAAATCAGGATTTTTTCAAATAAAACTTGAAGAAGATAGTAAAAAATATACAGCCTTTAGTACCTCAGAAGGATTATATGAATGGAATGTATTACCAATGGGATTTCATAATAGCCCTAGTATATTTCAGGAATATGTGTCAAAGATGTTATTACCAATAAGAGATTTCGCTGTAATTTATATAGATGATATATTAATATTTTCAAAAGACGAGAAAGAACATGAAAGTCATTTAGAACAATTTGTAAAAATAATAGAACAAAAAGGATTGAATATATCACCATCTAAAATGGAATTAAGAAAAAGAAAAAGTGAATTTCTTAGGACAAATTTTAACAAAAAATGGAATAGAATTGCAAGATCATATAAGCCAAAAAATACTACAATTTAAGACAATAAATAATAAAAAATATTTGCAATCCTTCTTAGGAATAGTGAATCAAGCAAGGAATTATATACATAATTTATCAAAATTAACCTTTAAGATATCTAAGTTAGCAGGAGAAAAAACTATATGGAAATGGGATAATAATATAGAAAAAATAGTAGAAAATATAAAGACTTTGTGTAAAGATTTACCAAAGTTAACTATACCTTTAAAAGAAAATGTAAAATGGATTATATATACTGATGCCTCTGATAATTATTGGGGAGCAGCTTTATATTATGAAGATGAAGATGGAATTGAGAAAATAACTAGATATACTAGTGGAAAATTTAATGACTCTCAAAGTAGATACCACTCTAATTGGAAAGAATTATTAGCTGTTGTAAAAGCTATAGAAAAATTGGAATTATTTATTGTGAATAATAGATTTATAATAAGAACAGACAACACACAAGTAAAACATTGGTTGTCTAGAGGTATAAGACAAAATAAGTTAAGTAGTAAAATGTTAATCAAATGGCAAGCCGATCTATCTTATTATGATTATGATGTTGAATATATAAAAGGAAAGAATAACTTGATTGCTGACTATCTAAGCAGATGGAGCCAGTAAGAAGAAGAAGTCCTATAAATCAGACGAATAAGGAAGATGATTCTTCCCCAATGATGAATCAACTTATAATGAAGATGAATATTCTTGAGATGAATATGAGTCTATTAAGTAGTCAAGTTAGTACTAGTATACAGGGAATTATAAGCTCTATATCTGGTATTAATGATTCACTTAATGACATCTATATTCAGCTTGAGAATTTGAAGCTCTGTAAGGCTGATGCCAATCCACTTATAAAGACAGATGTCCAAAATGAGACTTGTAAGGCTATTTCCAAATCACCTATAAGGACAGATGTCCATGATATGAACTATAAAGGAAAAGAAGTTGAGACTTATAAGCCAAGTGCACCTATAATGGAGTCATTCACTCCAGGTGAGTCATCCACTTGCAACACCCAGAATATAATCGAGTCATTTGGACTTGAGTCACTCTTAACCTCTAATTCTTTTGTAACCTCGACTCCTATAAGCCAGCATGTACCAGAAAATTTATCTTTTTCCCAAATAATGTCCATACAAGAAAAAGAAAAAGACCAGACCAAGAAGAATAACCATCCTCAGAAAGAATCCAATAATGATCTCTTTGAGATACCTAAATAGTATAATTTCTATAAAGTCATTATCAAAAAGCTGAACCAGCTTTCTTTGTCCCATAAATCCATTAAATATGTATCCCATTATGCTTTCAATAAAGCCATCATATATCCAGGAACTCCTTCAGGAATTGTAAAAACTTTGTATCAATATGGTTTAATCCAAAGTATATATCCATCCAGATCCTTGGAAGAAATTGCAGAATTACCTCAAAAATTAGTAAAAGCTGTTGGGGATTATTTTGATATTGTAACCCAGAATCAAGTATTTATTAGGTGTCATTCAACTGTAGCTGAGATCACTTCAGAGAAGTTTTATATGCCTATAAACCTTATTAGGCTGGGAACTACTAAAAAACCACTGGAATATGAACCAGAGATTAAAGAAGATATATCAGATGATGAAGACTTCCAATTTCGAGTATCCAATATAAGAGCTTAGGATTATCATATAATTTTCCAAGAAATGAACCGAATAAAGGTAGCCAATATGACACCTGGAAGAGAAGAATATCCCTGGGTATATTATTCCACTGATAAAACATGTGTATATTCCTTGGGAAAGAAAAAGCCGACTAATGAGAAGCAGTTCGGTCTCTGGTATGACAATATAAAGAAGAATAAGATGGAGAATACCCCAGATACTAAGAGAAAAATATGCCAAATAATCAATGTTTATCCAAATCATGAGTGTGAATATTGCCATGAATTCCGAGGAAATGATAAGAATCCCTCTATCACCTTGGATCCAAGTTTATTGTAAAGAAGTGTCGGCATAAGAAGACAAATAAAGATGACGGCAGATGTATTCAAGAAGTAAAAGCAGATGGTGGCTGACAGAACTGAGTCATGTAATCTTCTTCTTTATTGAACCTTATCTGTAATCGTCCTTTGATAGGACAAAGGTCTTGTAATGTCTTGAAAAAAGTAACTAGAGTTATGGTTACTTGAGTCAATTGTAATCAGAGTTATGCAACTCTGGTTGAGTCTTTAGTTCTATATAAGCCTTGGCAAACCTGTTTGTAAGGCACCCCTCTTGTAAGCAATCCTTGAATGCAATATACAGAATTTCTAAATTCTCTCTCTTGTCTCTCTGAGCTGTGCGAGCAATTCTCTGTGATAGCTGCAACCAACATCATCTTTAATCAACAATTATTGAAGGATAATCAGGTATGATGGGCTAAACTCTTTTTAGGGATCTAAGGGGGATATTTTATTCGATCATAAGGGAAGTATTATAGATTATGTTATTGGGCAATATGTAAAAAAAGAGTCTTTTTATGTTCGGATGAATAAAAATAGGATGAATACGCCTCCAATAGGAAACGAAGGAAGGCTGTGCTAATATGGTCTGAAGGAAGAAGGTTGAGATTCCAAATAAATGAATCCTCTGTGTGAGATTCAAAAGGAATTCTCTGTAAATGGTCCATGTATGAAAGAGGACATGGTTCCTTCTATGACCTGGATCAACATTGGTCAAAGATCATCCTAGTTTTATTTATCCTCTTAATAAATATCTGTACAGACTTTGATTTAGCAAGTGTGTCCTTGTTTATATATTTAACTTAAATTCTGTATGAAAATTGCATGTTGCCCAGGTCTGCATAAGCTATGGTATATATATATATCTTCAAACTATATGTACTTGAACATTAATGCATCACAATACGAAAAGGGAATGGTTCAGCGGTCAATGGTTATAATGAAAGACACTTTCACAGTCAAGAAATTAGGCTTAAGAATAACTTACAAAGTTTGGACTTATTGATGTAGTTAGGTACCTAGATGGCCTTTCATATTCCTGACATTATTAAAGATATCTTTAGAGATTTCACAGTCATGACTTACTAAGTAGAAGATCTTTCAAATAATATGGACACATCTTTAGAGGTTTACATTTTCACGTGAAATTAAAGACATTATTATATCCAATAAGCAACCACCAAGACTTGCTAAAATTGTGAAAGCCTGTTAGGTAGATTAGGATATTTTGAAACCTCTTCCCTTGATAAGCTTACAAATGAATTAAAACAAAAATATTAGTAGTTTACTTCTCTCAAAGCAATATAATTTCCTAAAAATTGTTAGAATTACATGTAGGTACTACTCCTATTTATATATTAATAAAGAAAATGAAAACCTGGAAACTATTAATGCACCGTCTTGATGGTTTCACATGAATAACCATAGAAGATGGAACTCAATAAGTTGTTTCAAAGTAGCCTTCCCTAATCTTTGCCTAAGGTTTAATCCATGACACCACATGAAAAGAGAGGAATTCACCAAAGGCAATCTTTAACCAATAAAGGATGTCATAAAAAACTAAAGCCAGACCAGGAAAAGAAACCACAATTGAAGCCGACCCAACTGAGGATTCTTGGAGTCAAGATTTACTACCAATAATCAGATTCAGATGCCCGTATGTTTTCCTCTAGCTCTAAGCCCCCGTTCACTTGCCGTTACTCATTCTCTTTGCTCCTAGTCACAGTTGAGTTGAAAAGAAATGAATTCCACTATTGAGTTGAAAAATAAACGGAGAACTATATCCACAACCAAAAATCAAGTAATACACAATAATTTCATAACAACTTAAATCTATCACCAACATTAAAAAATAAAGTTAGATAGAGTACATGACAACATGACAAATAAGAGAAGCACAAAGGGAGATAAGCTAGAAGAACAAACATCAATCACATACAGTACTTTAAATTCCAGAGCAAAACCAAAGGATGCAATAGAATGAAAATGAAGAAAGGGAGAGAACATTCATATGTCATGTACTCACTAAAGATGTAACATAAAACTCTTAATGAGAACACATTCATAATCAACCTGTCAAAAATAAAGGAAATATACAGAGGAAACAACCAAAATATGTTCTTTGATCTACCATTTCAAAATGAAAACAAAATGAAAATGAAGAAGGGGAGAGAACAGAAATGAAGGGAGATTACAAACCTTTTTAGCAATGGGAGATTAGTTCATCATCACATTCTAGCGGTGAAAAAGCTCATAGCATGTTCTTCTCAAAAATCAACAAAGCCACCTCCCCACTATTGCAGCCTCACCTGAAGTCACTGTGAATCCCCTCTCTGCCTGTATTGCAATGAAAACACCTGCTATATTGTATCCACAAATAAAGTCACCGTGAATCATCACAGTTAATCAGATGTAAAACAAAGAGATAACGGTGACCCACAAAAAGAAAATGATAAGTTTTAATGTGGAGAAATTGAAGAAGAAATTATTGGAAAGCATATCGGTTAGAAATTTCTTCCACTCACGACCCACACTGATTTACGGCAATATAGCAAAATGAAAGAAGGAATAGAAGGGGATAATGACGAAGATGAAGGAAAATGAAGAATAAAAACAAATAAGACCTACCAATCACGTTATTTTTCCGTTCTTCCATCCATGGTGCATCATGAAATGTAGCGACTTGCAACGGTGGTAGATGAAAAAGTAGAGAGTTGAATTCCATGGTGCCTGTGAGAACTGGGAATAAAAAAGGAGTGAGAGATGTGATGTGATGCTCAAGTCAAGCTTCTAGAGTTGATCACATGAGAAGACAGACTTTTAGGGCTTGTTTGGTACGAGGGGAGGGGAGGAAAATTGGGCAGGGGGAAAATTTTTTTGAGATGAATTAAAAAAAATGAAAGACGTGGGTTATGAATTTTTAATTAAGTATTCTTACTGTTTAATTTTACATATTATCTATATTAAAATTTTTTAACCACACTTCTCCAATTTTCTTAAATCCAACTCATAAAAATTTTCCCTTCCCTCCCTTCCCCTTCAAATCCCTCATACCAAACGGACCCTTAGTAAAATGTTTGGCCAAGTCTTTTCACCATTCACTTTATTTTTTTTAATATGTGTATATTTTATTGATGTTATGAAAATCAGGAAAATATAAGGGATGAGGAAGATGAAGAAGATAAGAAAAAGTTGGAGATAAAGTAAGGAGGAGTTTTTATTCACTTCATTGTTGTTGGTACCAATACATTGTACATGGCCTCTATTTATAGGTCTCTAACCATTGAATTCTATACATATGGTTACAAAGAAATAAAGATGAGCATAATGATATTAATCATAAGAAACTCCCATAAGTCATTCATTGGGGAAATTATAAGGTTATAGCATTGAACGCATGGAAATCTAAGAGTGAGAGGTTATGGAGTGAAGGGCATATAAAAGGTCAAGAGTTGGATAGTTTATAAACATCCACATCATATAATATTCACAACACTCCCCCTTGGATGTCCATGAAAAAATATTGTGCCTCATTAAAACCTTATTAGGAAAAGCCCAATGGGAGAAAAACCCAGTGAAGGAAAAAGAGTACACAATACATATTGAAGTTGCCTTATTAAAAACCTTACCAAGAAAATCCAATGAGATAAAACTTTTGTTAGAACCGGCTGACACCCAAGAGGGGGGTGAATTGGGTGTAAGATAAAAACTTAAGAACTTTGAAAATCTTTTCGCATCTTAGAGGAAGCAATAAATATGAAAGTAATGAATCATAAATCACAATTAGATATTTAAATGATATATGCTAGAAGTATAAAAGCTTAGGGAAGAGAATGTGCAAACTGTGATTTATCCTGGTTCGGCCCAATCCACGATGACCTACGTCCAGTCCCCAGGCTCCTCCTGAGATTTTCAATCCACTATCTTCCTCAAGTTTAACCGGGTACTTGAGAACCACTACAATCTCACAAGTTTGATCCGGGCACTTGTGAAGCCTTTACAATTCTCACACTGAGATTACTCCCCCTTACACACCGTAAAATTACAACCAAGTTGCTCCCCCTTACACACCGTAAGGATACAACTTTGATGATGAAAGATTACAATCAATCTTCTCTCTCAGAAGTGAATAGATGAATACTGAAGCACAATGAAAACAATCTCTCTCTCAAATATACATGATATAGAAAATGGATAAGAACAGAGAGTAGTTGGGATGATTCATGATTTTCGCATGTTTCTCGTTGGTGTTCTCATTGGTTGTTCTGGACTCTAAATGCTCTTCTATTTATAGTTGATGAAGGTTGATGACCGTTTGAGCATTTCAATATATCCGTTGGAGTGTGGCTTCTTCAATTTGAAAACTAGCCGTTGTGAACGTTGACGCTCCTCTTCCGTAAATTCAGCTTTTGACTCTTCTCATCATCTCTTCATTGTTTTACTGGAAAAATGCTTTAAACACTAATACAATGAAGTGTTAAAGTGATTAGAAGCAATAAGAATGAGTTATATGATCATTCCATTGATTTCCAGAATCTTCGGGACACTATTCTATTTTTCTGGGAAGCATTACTCGAGTACGTACTCGAGTAAACATCAAGTTTCTTCACAGGTTACTCGAGTGGCTACTCGAGTGACCTTCCATTTTCTGCATAGCTTACTCGGGTAGTAACTTGAAGTTCTCTTCTAAATAACTTTGCGTACTCGGGTAGTAACTTGAAGTCCGACTTGAGGTTTGAGTAGTAACTTGAAGTTCGACTTGAAGTTCGGGTAGTAACTTGAAGTTCGACTTGAAGTTTTGGTAGTAACTTGAAGTTCGACTTGAAGTTCTCTTCTAGTTTCAGCATACACAGTGCTTTACTCCAGTAGTGACTTGAAGTTTTCGTCCAAAATAACTCTTCAAACAGTGCTTTACTCCAGTAGCTACTCGAGTATTCATTAAAGTTTACTCGAGTACATACTCGAGTATCATCGGGAAAACTTCAGATTTTTGCTTACCACAGTGAGTTACTCGAGTACCTACTCGAGTAAATGTTGCAGTGGTACAAAATGCCGAGAGCACCATTTTTCAGAAATAGAGTTACTCGAGTACCTACTCGAGTATCTTTGGCAACCTGATGGCAACTGGAAGTTTTTTACATGGTTACTCGAGTAGCTACTCGAGTAATGTTGCAGGCCGAGAGCAACTGGAAATTTTCTATCTGATTACTCGAGTACCTACTCGAGTAAAGTCTTTTGTTATCAACCAGTTACTCGAGTAGTGCCTTCAAGTGAATTCTTGATTTTGACTCGAAACATGGCAAATTATATATCATAGGAAAGCCCTCATCATCTACATTCCAATGCAATAAGAATCAACTCCAAATTCGTTGTGTACAGAAAGTTATATGATCCAAAGAGTATCTACTGTTCTTAGACAATCTCTGAAATCACGAGCAGCAACTTCCAGATGTCATAGCTATTAGAATATAACCTCAAATATGTCAAATTACCTATCCATGGAAATCTCTTTGAGTCTTATTTCATATGGCACCGGTTTCGTCTCAATCCGATTTGTATTTTGAGAGTTATGTCCAAAATACCAAAACTGTCCAGGAATATGACGGTGATTCATGCGTCAACTTCAACAGATCATATCTCCCTCATCTGAACTCCTTTGAATGTGATCCTGGTGTCAAACGTTCGTGTTGGAAGTCTAGTTTCATATGCCACCGGTTTCAGTTCGATCCGATATGTGGTTAGAGAGATATGCCCAAAATACCGAACCTCGCTTCTGTCACGCGAAAACAGAGTACCCATTACTTCAAGTTCCGCCTCGGGTAATTTTCAAGTAACCCGGCAGATTACTCGAGTAAGGCCTCGAGTAAACACGTCCAAAATCAGACAATGACATATTACTCGAGTGATTACTCGGGTAATCATCCCCAAAGGTACCATAGCTTCCGTATACATCATTTTAGCTTCGTATTGACCCATTCCAACTTCCGTATGATCATAGAAACCTCCGGTATCACTTCTAGGAACTTGAATCTTGATATTCTCATGTGATCTTGCAAGTTCTTCTTTCTTTCTTCTTGTTTTTCCTCTTGATGCATTCTTCATAACCCAACTTCAATCTTCTTGATGAATATCTTCAATCTTCATCTTTCTTTCTTCTTTCTTCAATTCCTTGCCTCTTGATTTTCTTCTTGATGATTATTCTCCATTTATGAGGCATTATAATATCAACCCACAATGATGTCTATGACTAATCTACAAGATATACAACATTAAATATGGTAGTTAGTCAATGTGGAAGATAAGTATATTATACAAACTTTTTGCTCATATTTAACATCTATATTTGACATCATCAAAACTATTCATATCTAACATTCTCCCCCTTTTTGATGATGACAAATCCTTCAAGAAAAATATATATGAGTTATAAAAAACTATGTAAGAACAATATATTTTTCTCGCCTTTCTATTCTCCCCCTTTTTGATGATGACAAATCCTTCAAGAAAAATATATATGAGTTATAAAAAACTATGTAAGAACAATATATTTTTCTCGCCTTTCTCTCCCCCTATTTGACATCAGCAAAAAATTTGAAGTATAAAGAAGAGAGACTTGTAGAGAAGTAAATATGAAATCAAATGAGAAATGTCATTCTCCCTATTAATCAAAATAAATGCATTAGGAAAACAAGTTTCTCTCCCCCATTTTGAAAGTAGTTTCATTTATAATTTGATGTAAATGAAAAATGGTTTTCAAGAAAAACTTTCATAATCAAGAATAGGCAAAGTAAGCTCAAAATATAAAGAGAGGGTTTAGAAATGCTCATGTAGTTTTTGGAAAATGATGAAGCGCTCCATGAAAGCCATTGCTCTATTATTTAGCAATGCTAGTTATGATGTTGTGTTCTCCACACGTCTTGCTATGCAACTTTGATGTATGTTCATGTTGTTGCCAAGATTCTCCAATTAAGTTGAACTTCTATTCAACATGCTCAATGCTCATTCATATTTATTGCTTTGAATATTGCAGCCAATTTATCTCCCTTGATTGATTGTTAAAGCATATGTCATCATATATGCTCCTTTTAGTATGCTGAGGAATGATCTTGCATAGAACAAATTCTCCTGTTATAAATAAAAGCATTCTTACAAGGAGAATGGTTAGTGCAATCAAGTATTAAATTTATTGCATAAACCAAAGCCATCCCTTTTATATGATATGTTAAAAATTAAGATCATGAAAGGAAAATATAAGATTAACTCATCATCAAAACTAATTAAAAGAATAGAAAATTCAGATGAGTATGTTAAAAAAAATTTCCTTTCAATAAAGGAGATGAGCTTTTTAAGATATAAAACACGTATGAATGTGAAGCTCCCCCTTAAAGAATGCATGGCTTTAAAAAAAATCATCATGAGCAATACAATTAATAACTCTCTTGAATTTTGTAAAATCATTGGAAATTTTGTAGAGAGAATGAGTATGAAAATATGAAGATTAGAGAAAAATCAAGTTGAAAATGATGATGCTATTCAGGGTTTTAAAGTTGTAACCCTGTATCCCTTGAGTAGTTATTCGAGTAATTCCACTCAACCATCACTCGAGTGCTCACCCGAGTGATGCAACTCAGAGAATTTTAATTAAGTAAGAATACAATACCTCACTCGAGTAATATCGTAATCACTCGAGCCATAATCCTCTGAAGTCCATTGGCGCATCGTTGGAGACTCACTATATGATAATGTGATCAGTACTGAGATATTCTAAAGTGTAGTCTTCTGTAAACACTTTAGGATACCAAGATGAGTTCAAAAATAAGGCCTTGAGATTCTGGTTGATCAAGTCACAGAGTTGTCTAATCTCGCCATTCACAGAGGTAATAAACTCAGTATCGTTCGTAGCAAGCTCTGTGTGATTGTTGAAGTTCCTTTCTCAGATAACCTTGGACAGATGGACCAAAGAATGAAGGACCAGGGAGACCAGCTC
Source organism: Inga laurina (assembly GCA_963855925.1). Lineage (NCBI taxonomy): Eukaryota > Viridiplantae > Streptophyta > Magnoliopsida > Fabales > Fabaceae > Inga > Inga laurina. Next base: position 25,792,216 of record OY979711.1, read on the forward strand.
TAGCAAAGTGTTGTCTCTCATTTATTCTTGAAGTCTCATCTCTCATTCTCTATGCCTCTTGTGTTAACTTGGAGTGAGATTCAGACTTACTTGGAGTAATTGCGAATTACTTGAAGGTCTACTTGAAGTAATTGCTGATTACTTGAAGTAATTTCAGATTACTTGGAGTAATTTCAGATTACTTGGAGTAAGTCCTGTAGAAGTATATATATACCTCTTGTTCTTTGAAAGACATGATCTTTCCGACGTTCCTTTCCTTCTTACTAATGATATAGGCCATTGTGTGATAATCCTTTCATGAAGCGATTGAATTGGCCTTGCTCACCATAGCTCTAGTATAGATATATCATATAATTTTGTAAAAACATAGAGCTAGGATTGTAGTTGAGAATCCTCATAGGCTCACCAAGCTTGATGATTCTGTGCATCTCAGCATCTTCCTCTGAATATCTTCTGATCACCTTGGAACAATATGGAAGGTGGGTAGGCAACAAAGATTCATATTGACTAAACTTATTCTTGGCCTTGAGTTGCTTTGAGATGAATCTCGTCTAGGTTCACCTAAGAGATTTTCCTCCTCTTTTTCTTTCTCTGACTGCATCATTAGCTAGTTACTTGCTAGTGATGTGGTGTCACTTGAATGATATCACAGATTTTGCTTTTGCTCACATTGCAATACTGTCAGTCACGTCTCCTCTATTAGCCTCTGATCTTTGTTTCCAAAAGTAGAGCATTTTGATCAACTCCTGCAAAAGAATAAATATATGCTCTTTGGTACCCAACTTTCTCTTGGGTCCATACAGTATTAGACATTATAACTCTTATGCTCTTATACAATTGAATCATATGATATTGGAGCAAAGAGTATTATAATCAACACAGACCAAAATATAATTTTACCCATTTAAATAAATTCAAGAAATTGAATCATAAAGGATAATGAACCAAGAATGATGATTTTCAAAGATCAATGACAATTTGTAAATACACTTTAAAAAAATTAAGTCATTGATAAGATTTTCATGCAATCAATGTAAGTCAGATCAAAGAGAGTTGAAAACTTTATTCATAATGACCAACTTTTATGAAAGAATAAATCATGAATGAAATCAAGTTTTTCAAGAATGATAATGCGATATGCAAATTGTTCAAATCACAGGTGTAGTTTCAAATCATAACAATGCATTGTAAAATTCAAATTTTGAATATATGCAATACTCATTTTTGAAATATGTTTACAATCGATGCTCATGTTGAAAATGGTGAAAGGCAATAGTTTAAATATACATATACCAGAAAGCTTCCTTTTTAGAGAACAACTAAGATAACATGTTAGACATTGGAGTGTAACATGTTTGAGAATTTTCCCAAGAGCAAAGGTCATATTGAAAATGAATTAGCCAAAAAGGCTTAATTTCAAGGATGTATATAAACACAATGACTTTGCTATTGACCAAGAGATAAACTTGACTCTTAGAGATGTGTCTTGAAGAATAGGGATATTCAACTCAAGAATTTGAATAGAAGGATCTAGTTACTCGAAGAATGGATGAAGACAAATGGTAATGCATTTGAGCAACAAGATGAGTATAAGAATTTATGGATGATGAAACACATACTCATTGATCCAAATGACTAGAGTACAAGAATATCATCTAAGTAAGTTATTCCACAATAATGGTTAATGCATTAAGATTCAATGAACTAATGAGCATTCTTAATGCTTGGAATAACATGGCCAACCAAAGATTTATGCATTAGGTACAAAGCTTTCACATATTGGATTCTTTTTCTAGGAAATACACTTGAAACTCATATAGATAGTTAACTTGTTAGACATAAGGTCTAACTTGTTAGAAAATAATGGTTGAGGAGTTCAAGCAATAACAAGTTTAAAATCAAGAAATAATATGTGAATGATGGGGAAAACTCTAGTGGATGGATTTGAAGCATTTCTGACTTTTAGTATACATAAATATTAACTTCCAATTTTGAAACCAATTTAAATGCAAACAATATATAAGTAATTTATAAACAAGATGAATTGGAATCTAAGTATATTTTTGAAATATGCATTGGAATCTAAGTATAGTTCTGAAAGATGAATTGGAATCTAAGTATATTTTTGAAATGTACATTTCAAAACTCAAATACGCAATTTCATTTTAAGTCCATTTAGCAATCTAAAAACAATTTGCAAACCATAAATGATTGATTGCTAATGGTATGCAATTTTATAACACATGATGGAATGAAACCAAAACACTTTTTGAATTGTGCACTTCAAAACATAAATTGATAGATAAACTATGCACAATTTCACTTATCGTTCATTTAGCAATCTATAAACAAATTAACAATCATGAAGGATTGATTGCTAAATGAATGCAATAATGGACAAATACTCATTACTCAAAATAAATAATTCATATAATCACAGTATAGAGTAAGGATTACATATCACCATAATTCCTCTTGTCCTTGTGACAGCTTGCTTGATTTTGGTGGAATAATATTGGTTTCTCTTCTTTGCACAATCAGCACCAAAATCCAAACTCCGAATTTCAGCATCAAGATATGAATTTGTTTTCATGTGGTCATAGTCTTGAGAAGCTTTTTCTTATTCTACAGAACTATATAAATTTCTTTCCTTCATGGTATCCAACATTGATTGGATCCATTTCTTGTTAGCTTGTAGGAATCAGGATAAAATTCACATGTTCTAAGAATATAATCAATTCGAGACAATTGCGCATAATGAATTAAACATGTCTTTATGCATAAAAGAAATATTTTCTTTTCAAATTATTATATATGCATAAAGAATTATCCTGTTGAGCATTGCAATCCCTTTTTGAATAAATCTATTAAGTGGCCTTTTAAAGGATGTGAAAACATAATTTCAAAATAGTTTGCAATGCTCATTCCTAAGGTTCCAAAATATAAAATCTCAATAAATATTACAGATAATAGTATAGGAGGTTTTATCATTTTGTACCTTTGCCTTAGATATTTGGAGGATTGATTTTGCTTACCCATTACATCTTTCTATGATGTTGATACTTTGAATATTTTGCTTTGGGTGCTGGCAATCGTCTCTCAAAATATATAGACTCAAGGAGTTTTTTTCTTGATGCTTGAGAGATCCTCCTTTTCTTGTTCTCCTCAGGATAGTTGAACGGTACTCTATGGTAGTCCATTCTTGAGGTGAAACGTGCTTCTTTTCTCCATTGCCTTTCTTTGTGGTTAAACTTCGCAGTTCCAGCAATGGGCGATCCGAGAGTGCTCCTAATTGATGTAAATCTCCATTTAGGTGCATTAGGAACTCTTGGAATCTTCTTCATTTTCTCAGTACCCTTTTGTTCATTCTTTCTAGAATCAATCTGCACACATGAAATACCATATGGACATTTTGGTACCCACATAGACTTGGGTCCTTGATTGTTAGCATTATACATTACTTTGTCTTTTCGGAACCCAAACATATTTATTTCTCACATTAGAATTTCTTCTAATATAGCATGTGTGAGAAATATGATCAGATTTACCACAATAATTGCAAATAATATGATGATATGCATTATGAGATTTTATGCAAGTATTGTGTCGGTCAAGAGAGTAAAAACCCGAATAAATTTCATTTGAGCATTCTTTCTTTCCAATAAACTTTCTAGTATGATTGAAAACATTTTTGCTTTTCAGAATAGAATCAATACTTGGTTGAGAAACAATTTTATGCAAACTTTGAAAATTAGTTTTCAAAATAACTCCAGAAGAATTGGAATTGTTTACCATATGTGTTTCTTGATCTCTAGAGGATGATCCATCAAATTCGTCCGTAATGAGCTCTTCTTGGGAATCATCTTCCTCTTGTTCTTTTATGTTGACAAGATCATGGAAGTGTTCTATGATTTCTCCATCTTCATTGTCAACTTCCACTTGTTCATGAATCGTAGATATGCAGCTTGTAGTTTCACATGAACTATCAACACTTTCAACTTCAACACACTTGTTAGAAGTATACATTGAATCAAGAGTATCCCAAATATCTCTTACAGTAGAGCAAAATCTAATTTTCTCAAAATCATTTTCAGTTAAAGCACTGTATAAAATTTTCATTGCTTTAATATTCAACGAAAACATTTTCTTTTCTCTTTCTGTCAAATCCTTTCTCGGTTTGAAATCAAAGACATTTATAAAAACATCCCACATATCATAATCAAAGCATTTTATAAAAGATGTCATTCTAGCTTTCCAAAACCAAAAATCAATATCTTTCAACATAGGTGGAATTGTATAGTCAAAACCTTCGGAAAGCATATAACACCCAAAATCAGCCATTATAAACTCTTGAGACGGTTAAGTCCTTTAAACAAGAGTCCGTCTCTGAAACCAAATGTTAGAACCGGCTGACACCCAAGAGGGGGGTGAATTGGGTGTAAGATAAAAACTTAAGAACTTTGAAAATCTTTTCGCATCTTAGAGGAAGCAATAAATATGAAAGTAATGAATCATAAATCACAATTAGATATTTAAATGATATATGCTAGAAGTATAAAAGCTTAGGGAAGAGAATGTGCAAACTGTGATTTATCCTGGTTCGGCCCAATCCACGATGACCTACGTCCAGTCCCCAGGCTCCTCCTGAGATTTTCAATCCACTATCTTCCTCAAGTTTAACCGGGTACTTGAGAACCACTACAATCTCACAAGTTTGATCCGGGCACTTGTGAAGCCTTTACAATTCTCACACTGAGATTACTCCCCCTTACACACCGTAAAATTACAACCAAGTTGCTCCCCCTTACTCAGCGTAAGGATACAACTTTGATGATGAAAGATTACAATCAATCTTCTCTCTCAGAAGTGAATAGATGAATACTGAAGCACAATGAAAACAATCTCTCTCTCAAATATACATGATATAGAAAATGGATAAGAACAGAGAGTAGTTGGGATGATTCATGATTTTCGCATGTTTCTCGTTGGTGTTCTCATTGGTTGTTCTGGACTCTAAATGCTCTTCTATTTATAGTTGATGAAGGTTGATGACCGTTTGAGCATTTCAATATATCCGTTGGAGTGTGGCTTCTTCAATTTGAAAACTAGCCGTTGTGAACGTTGACGCTCCTCTTCCGTAAATTCAGCTTTTGACTCTTCTCATCATCTCTTCATTGTTTTACTGGAAAAATGCTTTAAACACTAATACAATGAAGTGTTAGAGTGATTAGAAGCAATAAGAATGAGTTATATGATCATTCCATTGATTTCCAGAATCTTCGGGACACTGTTCTATTTTTCTGGGAAGCATTACTCGAGTACGTACTCGAGTAAACATCAAGTTTCTTCACAGGTTACTCGAGTGGCTACTCGAGTGACCTTCCATTTTCTGCATAGCTTACTCGAGTAGTAACTTGAAGTTCTCTTCTAAATAACTTTGCGTACTCGAGTAGTAACTTGAAGTCCGACTTGAGGTGTGAGTAGTAACTTGAAGTTCGACTTGAAGTTCGGGTAGTAACTTGAAGTTCGACTTGAAGTTTTGGTAGTAACTTGAAGTTCGACTTGAAGTTCTCTTCTAGTTTCAGCATACACAGTGCTTTACTCCAGTAGTGACTTGAAGTTTTCGTCCAAAATAACTCTTCAAACAGTGCTTTACTCCAGTAGCTACTCGAGTATTCATTAAAGTTTACTCGAGTACATACTCGAGTATCATCGGGAAAACTTCAGATTTTTGCTTACCACAGTGAGTTACTCGAGTACCTACTCGAGTAAATGTTGCAGTGGTACAAAATGCCGAGAGCACCATTTTTCAGAAATAGAGTTACTCGAGTACCTACTCGAGTATCTTTGGCAACCTGATGGCAACTGGAAGTTTTTTACATGGTTACTCGAGTAGCTACTCGAGTAATGTTGCAGGCCGAGAGCAACTGGAAATTTTCTATCTGATTACTCGAGTACCTACTCGAGTAAAGTCTTTTGTTATCAACCAGTTACTCGAGTAGTGCCTTCAAGTGAATTCTTGATTTTGACTCGAAACATGGCAAATTATATATCATAGGAAAGCCCTCATCATCTACATTCCAATGCAATAAGAATCAACTCCAAATTCGTTGTGTACAGAAAGTTATGATCCAAAGAGTATCTACTGTTCTTAGACAATCTCTGAAATCACGAGCAGCAACTTCCAGATGTCATAGCTATTAGAATATAACCTCAAATATGTCAAATTACCTATCCATGGAAATCTCTTTGAGTCTTATTTCATATGGCACCGGTTTCGTCTCAATCCGATTTGTATTTTGAGAGTTATGTCCAAAATACCAAAACTGTCCAGGAATATGACGGTGATTCATGCGTCAACTTCAACAGATCATATCTCCCTCATCTGAACTCCTTTGAATGTGATCCTGGTGTCAAACGTTCGTGTTGGAAGTCTAGTTTCATATGCCACCGGTTTCAGTTCGATCCGATATGTGGTTGGAGAGATATGCCCAAAATACCGAACCTCACTTCTGTCACGCGAAAACAGAGTACCCATTACTTCAAGTTCCGCCTCGGGTAATTTTCAAGTAACCCGGCAGATTACTCGAGTAAGGCCTCGAGTAAACACGTCCAAAATCAGACAATGACATATTACTCGAGTGATTACTCGGGTAATCATCCGCAAAGGTACCATAGCTTCCGTATACATCATTTTAGCTTCGTATTGACCCATTCCAACTTCCGTATGATCATAGAAACCTCCGGTATCACTTCTAGGAACTTGAATCTTGATATTCTCATGTGATCTTGCAAGTTCTTCTTTCTTTCTTCTTGATTTTCTTCTTGATGATTATTCTCCATTTATGAGGCATTATAATATCAACCCACAATGATGTCTATGACTAATCTACAAGATATACAACATTAAATATGGTAGTTAGTCAATGTGGAAGATAAGTATATTATACAAACTTTTTGCTCATATTTAACATCTATATTTGACATCATCAAAACTATTCATATCTAACAACTTTGGTCAAGGAAAAGAGTATAACATGATCTTTACTCCCCCTGATAGCAACATCACTCATTTTGATTAGATTGTCATATTTCAAGACAATATACTGATTTCTCAATTGCAATTGTCATTAATGATTTTTTTCAAGCAATTGATGTCCTTTTTATCTAAACTATGCATAATGCATTGTCATCAAATCATATGCTGAAACATAATTATTTACCATATCTTTTGGATATGTTAAATATTATATTCTCCACTTGCCTCTAGGCATTATGGAAATAATAAAAGAAAATTATCCTGAAAATCATCATGATATATCTTTTATCCACATGTTCAATTTGTTATAAATAAAATATACTTATAGAATAGTTTCATGAAACTAATACACTAGATCTCAGTTTCATAGTATCCATAGTGTACCTGCAGCATCTTGATTTTACTAGAAAGAACATAATAATTACAATATTAACATGATGTAAATATTCATAAATATGTGATACTTATAGACCATTAAATTCAACAAATTTTTGCAAACAATCATCATAGCAAAAATATATGATTTTGAAATCATTAAGGTTTCCAATAACTTGATATGTAAAATTATTCATATATTTTTCAATATATCTTTCAATCAATTATATATATATTCAAATCATCATTGAACCTTGTGAAAATCTTTATTTTCACATGAATATTTATATATCATAAATAACTTTATATTTCAAATGTTTTGGATTGTAGGTCCATAAATTTCACTTATTGAAAGAACATTTTTTATCACGTCTTATCCCCTTTTTCAGTTGGCCAATCACCTTTTTTTTATCTACCGACATATTTATGTATAAGATCTTCATGTGTGATATAATTACTAAAACTATTGTCAACAACTTTATCTTTTCAATTCCATTTTTCTTGTTGCGACATAATTCATTGAGATCTTTTTATTACTTTCAGGTACCTGAACCTCTTTTGAGGGTTTTGCAAGTAGTTATGTATTGACCTCTTCTGGAGTGTCTACCTCCTTAATATGATCATCTTAATTATTTGCTTCTTTCTCTTTTCTTTTGGAACTGATTATTCTCTCATATTTCAGGTATGTCTCACTTTCATTTATGCTTATTAGACCATTTATAACTTGAATATGAAATTTAGTAATTCCCATTTAGGTCAGTAATTGCATCTGACAGATTTTATACAATATTTCATGAATGCAAAACCAAATGAATTTCTGGTTTATATTGTTATATTCAAGGATCTATACTTGATAGTAATCATACATTCCTTTTGTTTTCTTTTCCAGCTATTAAATTTCTCCCCTTTATGTTAGGAAAACTTTGTCAAATGACAATAGACTAATCATACAGTATAAGTCTCCTAAATCCATTTGTTTCCATTAGAAACATCCTTTTGTTTCATTTAGAGACAAACAAAAAGAAGGAGGTTCTTACCCAACATTTATCTCAATTTTTTTAAATATCCATCTATGTGCATTATGGTGAATCAATAGGAATGCACATTCAAACTTTTTAAGATGGAATATACCTGAATCCTGACCAAAAGTCAATTATATCGGGAGAATTTGGTTGGCTAATATAAGTGCTGCAATATGTAAGATCAAATATGCCAACAATGAAATATAAATTTTGTTCACATAAGTATTAATCTAGCTATTTATTGAGGCTTCAATGAATAAATCGTATAATCTGGAAATTATGCTTAACATAATAATTTATTTAAACATTCTTGCAAACTTCAAGTTGCAAACTAATAGTAATATCACATGTAACCATCTTATAGATGTATCTATCAAAATTATTGAACATTTATATGGTTTACATGCTATTTGAATAGGCCCATATATGAGTTTATATATTTTCAAAAATATAGAGATTTATTCCAAATCATAACTTTTGATACTCTCATAATCAAATTTCTTTGAGAACAAGCAGCACATAATAATTTTTGAATTATATAATATGTTGGCTATTCATGAAGAATCTTCTAGTTCTTCAATGGATGTTATATGTAATCTTTTATATATGACTCGGATGAATCAAACAAGTGATGCCAACATAAATTTGTTTGGATCAATAAACTGCTAGTTTACTGTTGCTTAACCAACAACAAACTTTTCAATTTCCATGAGTATTGATATAAAATGTCAGTATAACATCCATTTTTTGGAGTTCAATAGGTTTTGTGAGGAAATATATGAGTAAAATTTTTCAATATTAACTCACACTTATATTCTAACAATCTCCCCCTTAAATGTGAGTCATATAAATACACTTTCTTTATTTCTCTATTTCAAAGACAAATTTGTATATAGCAAGCTAATAATATATCTTTCATTTCAAAACTCAAGTACTTCATAACTTACAACTAATCATGGATTTAAGCCAATTAGGCTATCATTTAAACCCTGTAATAGAGTGAAACTCTAATATAAATCTATGGGTTATAACTTTCCTTAATCAATTCTTCTTCTGCCCATAAAATTTAAGAAAAACTATATTAGTTCCTTAGGAACTATATCAACTTTGTTACATTTATGTTCTTCAGGACCTAATATATATTATCACATATTTATATAATTTTAGTACTCATTAATAATAATAATAATAATAATAATAATATGCTTCAATTTGCCTTTTTTGATGCATATTCAAAATATGAAATGTTTAGAATTTACCACTACATAAAAAAAATATGAGGAGATCTATAATCAAAATACATAAAGATCTTATTGCAATGAATTCTGATGTTTAGGGGCTAAAATTAATTTGAGAGAAATGTAAAGACATAGTCTTCTTTAAAATATTCCTTACTGTTTGATCATCCATAAATTTGATATACATAGTCTTCTTTAAAATACTTATGATATACATAGTCTTCTTTAAAATATTCCTTACTGTTTGATCATCCATAAATTTGACTTGCATTATATATATAGTTCATGCACATTAAGAAAATGATTTTGTCTAACAAATCATAAACTATTCATAATGAATTTTCTCATTAAATTAAATAAGTTCTCATTCTCTTAATTCAAATGTGATATAGGATTTCCCCCCCCCACCCACAAATGTCACATAAAACCAATTTGATTCCAATATATATCATATTATATATTATATCATAATTAATGTATCAAACTTGTACATATCATATAAGAGTGCTAAGGAGTAGAAGAAATGCCAATACAATGAATTGGGAGAGGAGGCAATAAATTATTAATACTAAAATAAAATACAAATTGAAGAATATTTGTATGCCTTTCAATAATGAAAGTTCGGAACTAAGAAAAATTGCATATATATGTAAGGCAACATAATAGTGCTCAAGAGGAGAAAAGAAATGGAAGACAAAGCTAAAATGAAAAATATGACTGGTAATGAAAGAAAGCACCTTGATGTTGAGATATATGAGTTGAATGTTTGTTGGAAAATCTTTGGTGCAACAGAGAAATACAAGTCCCAAGAAAAAAATAAAGGTGACAAACTCCATTGATGTATGAATAGTATTCACATATACAATATACTTAAAATTACAAATAAATTATACAATTATATATAAAGAAGGTAATTAAACAACTTAATTGTATAATTGAAGGTTATATGAATAAATACCGAAAACTATTTGATATGGGAGTTACAGGGATTAACCATGTGGTAGTTAGAATCCTAAAAGGCAATGAAATCAAAATATCAATAATTACCAATAATGTTTAAATTTTTAAATAAATTGGCACCATATTGAAATTTTAAAATGACCAACAATTACCTTTTTATCTATTTGATTTCATATATTACTTATGTTGATACCACAATGTTAAATAATAATTTCTCTCTCACAAATTAATCACAATCAATTTAAATTTAAATTAAAACTTAAAGAATCAAAATCATATAGCCTTTAGAGCTTACAATTATTTCTTAATCAAAATCATATAGCTTTCAGGGCTTATAATTATTTCTTTTGGCTTTACAAGTTGATCATCTTTCTCCATAACTTATTGCTTTAAGCATCATACCTAATTTTGATATTTTTCAAAATATCTCATGATCTTTTTGGCTTCACAGCCATTTTGATCTTTATTTTCAATAAATTAGTACATACTAGTCTATATGACTTTTGGTTATATTATACCATTTTCTTCCCTATCCATATGATTTTTGGTCATAGTATGATATTTGCTCATAATTTTAATCACCTTAGAAATGTTATTATTTCCACGATTGTAGTTCAATAGCTAAGATAAAGTATTCTTAGCTTTCAACTATCAATTCCAAAAATGCAATGTGATATGTTCATTTTTACTCTTGTATATGTTCTTTACTTTCAATAGTATCATCAATTTCTTCAAATATTAGTCTTCAGGACCATAGCAAAAATCTTGCAAAGCTTTTTTTTTTTGTTTAGCTTGATATTTGAACCTTTAACCTTCAAGGCTTTGATATTTGTAACAATTAAATCATCAAAGTGCCAAAATTTTTCTTGTCAATCTTACAATTTAATGAAACCAATAGCGTTCTTTCTTATAAGAGCTATTACGAAAGTGATGTGACTTGTGGCCATCTGATCACGAAATTAAGAATATTATGGCTTCTAGCCTTTCGATAAAATTAAAATACTAGAAAATAAATTAAGTAAATTCAAATTCATAATCAAATATAAATAATAGATAAGTCTATGATCATATAGACCACATTACATACTCATATATAATACTATTATATATTAATGTAATATAATTAACAAATGAAAATAAAAGATTGACATAATGATATAACAATAATGTATTAACATAAATAAATGAAATGTAAATAAACTAACAATAAAACAAGATGAAATAAAATGACATAAAATAAAGAAACAAAAAATAATATATAACATAAAATGTAAATAAATTAAAGAAATATAAATGTTAAATAAGTGTAAATAAAATGAAATAACATAATATAATAACATAAAATATAAACAATACTAGAAAATAAATATAAATTTTGCATAATAAGAGATTAACAGAAAACGATAAATAAAAGTGAAAGGAAAGAAAACTTGTGAAGGATAATATAATCTCAAATTTTAACCATAGAACCTGATGTATAAAACAATCGGTAAGAAAGTCTATTTAATTCCATATAATAGCTTAGAGATTATCCCAGATATATGTAAAAGATAACAATAGGATGGATAAAAATAGATAGCGTAAAAGAAAAATAATAAAAATAATATAGAACAATAGATTGATAATGTAGACTAGAAAGATAAAATAACATAGAGAATAAACAATATAAAATATAGTATGGAAATGAGAAAGTTAGAGAGTAGAAGAGATAGAGAACTAGACCATAGGAAAAAAAAAAAGATGGCGACGGGGGAAGGGAAGCGAATGAGAGCGAACGATGGTGGAAGCGGGGAGAGCGAGGGGGGCGATGGGAGGAACGTGGGAGATGGCGACGGGGGAGTAGGGGGTGAGGGTCACATGCCTGGGGTTCAGGGAAACACGAGTGGTACCTTTGTTTTTGGCAGTTCATCCAGTGCAAAAGCCAAAGAAATTGGGAGAGTACGTGAGGGGGGATCTGGAGCGCCGAAATTCTCATCTGTCTTACAAGGACAAGCTGCTATCTCCAGGGTGTAGGGGCTTCCTAGTGAAACATGATGAGACAGATGATATAGTGAGGGGATGGAAGAAATTCTTTGTAAAAAAAAATGCTAGGCTGGAGGAGAAGGATGCTGGAGATGGTTTCGATAGTTCAAAAGAGGATAATGGTAGGAGCAGCAATGTGCAAGGGAAATATCCCTTCAGGTTTCAATGGAACAGTATAAAGCCTGGTGCCAACCATGGATGAACTCCCTAATAATCAAGTTGCTAGGTAACTCAGTTCCAAAAGTTATGTTGATTGACAGGGTCAAAAGGATGTGGAAACCTCGTGACCCTCTGAAGGTTGTCCCCCTGAGCAACAATTACTATATTGTCTCCTTCTCTAATAGAGAAGATTGGGATTATGCTTATCAGGAAGGGCCCTGGATGATTGATGATCACTACTTATTGGTTCAGCGTTGGCGTCCAAATTTTAACCCTTGGCGAGCTGACACACAGCGGAAGATTGCTGCTTGGATACGTATACCAGACCTGCCTATGGAATACTACAATGTCGAGTCCCTGTGGCTTATTGGTAATATGGTAGGAAAAACGCTGAAAGTAGATAGATCCACGTCTATCTATGACAAGGGAGGATTCGCTCGTATATGTGTTGAGCTGGATCTACAGAAGCCTTTACTACCCGTGTTTACGGTGTTTGGAGAGGATAAACAGATTGTCTATGAGGGTTTACACCAAGTGTGTTTTGACTGTGGGAAGTATGGTCATGCGAAGCATGAGTGTCCGTTGGTCGCTCCAGGGGCTAAGTCTGGTCTGCAACACAACGAGGAGGTGCTGGGACGGAAGGATCAGGAAGAGTTGAAGGAAGGGTTAGGAGGTGCTACCCCCTCGGCCACGGCTAGCCACTCCCAAATTCCGGTGGCCGTGGTGGCGTCGTCGGTAACCAAAGGGCATTTAGGGCCCCAGATGCTCATTAGGCGGGATTTTCAGTGAGGGTTTAATGGCACGGATTTGAAGGGAGCTGATTTGGAAAAGACTGTGAAGTATAATCAAGATCCCACGATTCAGGTCACGGATAATGGAGGGGCTAGAAATCAGGGATTGCCAAAACGTCAATTGAGTAAATCAAGGGATATAGAGGTACGTAAGAACAAGGGTGTGGAGACGCTTGTAAATAGGGAATTAAAAGAAAAGAACACTGAGTGGGTCCCGGTTGGAACCAAACGTAAGAATGTGGAAAGAGGCAAACCACGTGGAAAGGAGAATAATTCTCTAATCAAATTGAATACTATAAGAAGCGGTGCCAAGTGTCACGCAGCGGAGGAAGTGGAGAATAAAAATTCATTTGCCATACTAAGAGTAGAGGGAAGCCCTGCGGACCAGCTATTGGGCTCTAGCACGGATGTTATTGGGCCAAGTGATATGCAGATGGGGTCCCAAGGCCACGAGGTCCTGCCACTGGTAAATGACGAAGCCCATCGGTTTGAGGAGGCTGGGGACGTGATGCTTGAAGATCAGTTAGTTCAAGAGAGTATAAGTCAACCATTGCAAGGTAACGTGGATATTGCCCAGGTGCAGGGCATTAAATCGCCACCATCTACCTCTATGGTTTCTCCATGAATTACATGATATGGAACTCAAGAGGTACAGGCTCGAAGTCTTTTCCCAGCCTAGTACAGGAAATTAAAAAACACTTTCACCTGGATTTCTTAGCTCTGCTAGAAACTCGTGCATCAGCTGAGATTGTAGAGAAGAAGATTGGGAAAATGGGTTTTCCACATCATACAGTTATACCATCTGAAGGGTTCAGTGGGGGTATTTGGTGTCTATGGACCGATGAGCTTCAGAAGGTGGAAGTTGTTAGAAGTCACCACCAGTTCATTCATTTAGCTATTACAAGTTGTAGTTGTGCTACTTGGTTCTTGACTGTGGTTTATGCAAGCCCGAACATTGTCAACAGACATCAGTTATGGGGAGAGTTGAATTCATTAGCTAGTGCTTTGAGAGGGTCTTGGCTAGTGGGAGGTGATTTTAATGGCACTCTCTTGGACTCAGAGCGCAGGTCTAGCGCTACAAATTATACTAGAGCAGATCGGGATTTTTGCCACTGGTTTGAGGAAAATGATGTCCGTGATTTGGGGTTTGTGGGTCCTGCATATACATGGCAACGAGGCCAGTCTCAGGCAAGGCTGGATCGCTTGCTTGCTACTGAGGGGTGGTTAGACCTTTTTCCAAATGCTCGGGTATCTCATCTTCCCTTCTATAAATCTGACTATCGACCCCTTCTTCTTTGTACAAATCCAGAGTTGACTCTCCGTAAACCCCAATGTCCATTTCGGTTTATTGCACTGCATGAAGACTTCAGTTCATTTGTTAAAGAAACATGGGACGAGGCGCTGCATTGGAATGACAATATTATTAAATTTTCAAGCGCCTGCATGCAATGGAATAAAACAGTCTTTGGAAGTATTGATCAACGAAAGGCAAAGCTTATGCGCATACTTGATGGGGTGACACGGGCCATGAGTAGAGGGGGCTCCATTGAGTATTACAAGGATCTTCAAGAGGAACTCTGGAGCGAACTAGAAAATGTGCTTACACAGGATGCCTTGTTGTGGGCGCAGAAAGCGAGAATGGAGTGGAACCTCTATGGTGACCGCAACACTAAGTTATTTCACAGGCGCGCAAATGGTAGGAAGAAATCAAACAGAATTGATGCTATTTGTCTGGACGAGGGAGGTTGGTGTTATAATCTTGAGGAAATTCAAAGGCGGGCCACTAAATTTTTTAAGACATTATTTACCGAAGAGACCTCGGTACGCGATGAGATGCTTTGCTCCATTACATATCCATCCATTGAAGCTAACCTTATGCGGGTCTGTACTCGTGACGTTAATGAGGAAGAGATTAAAGAGGCTATCTTTAGTATGGGTCCATTGAAATCGCCTGGGCCTGATGGGTTGAATGCCTTGTTTTATCAACATCAATGGGAAACTGTGGGCTCAAGTGTGGTCAGGCAAGTCAAGAATATCTTCCGCAATCCTCAAGAGATTCGGAATATTAATGGGACTTTAATTGTTCTTATCCCTAAGAAAGACCCCCCGAGACCCTCCGTGACCTCCGACCTATTAGTCTCTGTAATGTCATTTACAAGATTGTTACAAAAGTTGTAACTAATAGATTACAGCCTTGTATGCCACATATTATCTCCCCAAATCAATACAGCTTCATTCCGGGATGGCATAGCTCGGACAATATCATTGTGGCACAAGAGGTTGTCCATACCATGAGGACAATGAAGGGAAAGAAGGGTTTCATGGCTATCAAGATTGATCTCGAGAAGGCCTACGATCGAGTGAACTGGAATTTTCTTATTCAATGTCTTAAGGAGCTGAAGCTTCCCCAAGCTATGATTGATATCATCTCCTGCTCTTTAAGCACCTCGGAGTTTCAACTCTTATGGAATGGCTCAAGAGCAGATGTGTTCCATACATCTAGAGGTGTTTGTCAAGGTGACCCCATCTCGCCATACCTGTTTGTTATCTGTATGGAGAAGCTGGCTCACTTAATTCAAGAAAGGGTTAACAAACATGAGTGGGCTCCCATTCGTCTTACAAAGCATTGCCCCCCGATTACTCATCTCTTCTTTGTCGATGATATAATTCTCTTCTCTGAAGCGTTTGTTCAGCAAGCGGTTATGATTAAAGAATGCCTGAATATCTTTTGTAATGCCTCAGGCCTTAAGGTAAGCCCTTCTAAGACATGTGTTTTATTCTCGGCTAATATGAACCATACCAGGTGTACTAAGATGAGTACTATTCTGGGCTTCACCCCCACTGCGGACCTTAGAAAATACCTTGGGGTACCTCTTCACCATAAACGTGTCACTAATGCGTCATTCTAAGCTACTATCGATAAGGTGAAGATTCATTTGTCCAAATGGACGAGTAGTTCATTTTCACTGGCTGGTAGAACCACGTTAATCTCCTCTGCCTCCTCGGCCATCCCTACATATGTTATGCAATCTTCCCTCCTACCCCCTAAGAGCCTAGAGGTTTTGGACAAGTGTAATAGGAATTTTCTGTGGGGTAATACAGCAGAGAAACGTAAAATATCTCTGGTAGCATGGGATTCTATTTGCAAGCCGAAGACAAAAGGGGGATTAGGGCTGCGTCATGCCAAATCCCAGAATCATGCCCTCCTAATGAAACTTGGGTGGAAGTTGGTGAAAGATAAGGATGCTCTATGGGTCAAAGTTATGCGGGATAAGTATCACTGTGGGAACGATCTCCTTCCGCAGATTAACAGAGCGCGATATGGATCTAATGTATGGAAGGGAATCAAAACGGTATGGGATAAGGTCTACACTGGCCTTGAGTTCACTGCTGATGGAATAAATGCTTGTTGGCGCTAGGACAAGTTTGGAGTGTTTTCGGTCAGGTCATCCTGTGATAAGCTCATCAATATGGATTCAGTCTCGTACCAGCCCTGGGAGAAAATATGGAAACTTAGGATCCCCCAACACTACCGATCCTTTGCTTGGCTAGCTGCACGGCAACGTCTGCTTACCAACTATAATCGGCAAAAACGCGGGATGGGTGAGAATGGTTTATGTGCCATCTGCAATTCCTACACTGAGGATTTGATCCATGTGTTCCGTGATTGCGTTAACTCAAAGAGGCTATGGAAGGAAGTAGTTCACCCCTCTAGATGGCACCAGTTTTGCTCCATGGGATTCATAGAGTGGTTTTGGTGGAATATTGGATGCAAGAAAGACGATGTCAAGGATTGGGGGGCTCGCTTTGTTATAATTCTCTGGTGGCTTTGGCGGCGGCGTAATCTCTCCATTTTTTAGAGTAAATCCATTCCAAATGAGGTAGTTTTGGCCCATTCTAGGAGCACCTTGGAATCTATGATGAGCACTCAAAGTCGTCTTACTGGTGTCAACTTGCCTGGCATTAAAAAATATCACCTACGCCATCGCTGGAAGCCGCCGGATGAAGGATGGGTTAAATGTAATGTCGATGGTGCTTTCTCCTATGTCTCGTCAGCTGCATCATGTGGCGGCCTCATCCGCAATATGAATGGAGATATGCTACACGGCTTCTTATGCCGTCTGGATAGAGGGGATGCGCTCACTGCAGAAATTTGGAGCTGCTTACATGGCCTCAAAACTGCCTGGGACTTGGGCTATAGGAAGGTTGTGATGGAAACTGACTCTTCTGAAGCATGTGAGCTGTGCTTGGCTGGGGTTAACATGGAACATGATGATGCCGGAGTTATTGTTGAGATCCAAGCTTTACTGGGGCGGGATTGGGAAGTTCGCGTTCAGTACATAAATCGGGCATGTAATACTGCTGCTGATTTTCTAGCTAAGGAGGGGCTAAGCGCTTATAATGGATTCTACGCTTTTTCATCTCCACCTCCAGGTCTCAGACGGATTTTGCAGTCGGACATGGAATGGAAGGACGTTGGTAGTATGGGTTAAGATTGGCTGTCTTGTAGTATAAAAAAAAAAAAGAGAACTAGACCATAGGTTTTCTGAGCGAATTCGTGCTGATAACGTGTTATGAAAATCGGGAAAATATAAGGGATGAGGGAAGAGGGAGATGAAGAAGATGAGAGAAAGTTGGAGAGAAAGTAAGGAGGAGTTCTTATTCACTTCATTATTGTTGGTACCAATACATTGTACATGGCCTCTATTTATAGGTCTCTAACCATTGAATTCTATACATATGGTAACAAAGAAATAAAGATGAGCATCATGGTATTAATAATAAGAAACTCTCATAAGCCATTCATTGGGGAAGTTATAAGGTTATAGCATTGAATACATGGAATTCTAAGAGTGAGAGGTTATGGAGTGAAGGGCATATGAAAGGTCAAAAGTTGGATAGTTCATGGACATCCACATCATATAATATTCACAACAATTGATAATTTTTTTGTTAGATATTTTATTGATAATTTTGATATAAAGCATTTCTCATCTATGTGGACAAGTTGCAACAATTCCAACCGAATACATGTGATTATAAATACATATTTGATTTTTTTTTCTTATAAATTCTAAATATTATATTTAAATTTTTCAGTTTTTTTATAAATATTAGATAGATGCCAAGAAAGAGATGAGAGTCCAGAGGGTTGCTGGAGATTAGAATGTCAAATCACATAGGGAGAGAAAAAAGAGACAGCAAATATGAGGCAAGTTTTGCAATTTGAAATTTAAAATTTAAAACATGAATAAAGATATATGTTCTGGGCAATTAAGTACAGGGATGAGTGGACGGGGGAGGAAGCAGAAAGTTCGGGGAAGGAATTTTTTTTTTTTAAAATTGGATTTAAAAAAATGAGAAAAGTTGAGTTAAAAGTTTTAAATTTATTTTTCTTATTCTTTTATCACACATCCTCTCTATATTACAATTTTATAATCCTACTTTTTCAATTTTGTTAAATCTAACTTTTACTCCCTCTGGTTCTAATTATAAGACAAAATTAATTTTTTTTTGGAGAAATTAAAGAAACTAATTAAATTACCTTAGAGTATTTATATTTTTATTTTTCTACTTCAAACTAATTAGTTTGACTAATAAACTAATATATAATCTAAGGATACATAACATATGATATGATTAAATAACTTATTTAGCTTCCTTAATCTCTCCAAAAAAAAGTCAACTTTATCTTATAATTAGGACCGGAAGTAGTAAAAGTTTTTCCTCCCCTCCCCCTCGAAATCCATCAAACCGAACAGACCCTAAGTGTGCTAGACTCTTCTTCTCACTCTTTCCTCCCATTTTTCATGCAGTGTTTCTTGTAGCCTTTGTCTTTTTTTCCCCACCAAACTCTCTTTTCCTTCATTTCCCAGTATCATTTGTTATACTTCTTCGATCCTTAATGTAAGACATATTTATTTAATTTAATTAGATTAAGGAAGACACCATAGTCATTTTCCTTAATTCTCTCATTATCTCTCTTTTTTGATTATTGTTGAAGGAGAACTAATAATGGTAAATTAGAAAAAATATTGACAAATATAAAAATTATGTCTTATATTTAGAATTAAGATCAACCCCAAAATATTTATTATATTAAGGATCGAAGGGGACTATCTCATTAATTGATAATAGCTTTCACGTTAATGATTTGCGAAAGCTAAATCAATTAATTGAAAAGTCGTGGCTCTATTTAATGTCTTGGTATCTTTTATTGGGAAATTGTAAATGACACCAATTCGGTAGAGTCTATAGTTTTTCCCTAATAGTACTTATTTTCATATATATTGTTCCCAAAGTGCCCAAAATATGTAATTCATGAGGATAGTAACCCTTTTGCTAAATTGCACTTGTTTATTGTCAGATTTTATAGTTTCTAGAAAGCCCTTGTATATAAATAATTGGCAAGTTATAATTGAAAAAATTAAAAACAATTGATTTCTTAATAAATTAAAGAGAAATCATTTATGATTGCCATCCGTCTCTATACAATTTATTTATTGAATACAAACATCAATAATGAAAGAAAAGAGAAACTACTCAGTGATTAAGGTTATAATTACTTTAAATGATCTTAGAAATTTTATAAATCCTCTAATAATACTTTTCAAAATTAACATCGGCTCTTCTTGAAGTTATAGAATAGTCTTCTAATTAATGTTATAGGAACTATAATTAATGTTTTATAATTATAAATCTGATATGAATTTAACTTTTTTATATAACTATATAACAACATTTTTACCCAACACTATGTCTATCTCTCTCCTTATTGGTTTGGTTGGAGAAAAACCATATTCCCAAATCTTCGAGCTCTACACATCCATGCCCTTACTTTAGGCAAAAACACCAAGTTTCGAAACACCCAATTTTTCTCGACGTGGTCGGTGCGACGTAAAACGAACGGATGTGTGTCTCTGTGTATCTCAAAAGCTTTCTTAACCTTTTGAGAGTTAAAGGCTCTTGTTTTTGGGTCCACATAGGTTCCAAAAACGCAGCTTTAACATGAACAAAGAGATGAGGAGAAGATGAAAGGAATTGTGCCATGAGATATATATATATATACACACACACTTATTGTATATATATATATATATATCAAACAACCAGAGGAGGAAACAATCAAGAACCTAGCATATATGTGTGCATATTCAAGTCGAGTAACTAATCTGGACGCACACATAGACACGCATATATCATTCAATATGAAACAAAATATATATATATATACACACACACACACACACGTGCGTATATCAATATGAGAACAAGATGATTTTGTGCAGCGAAAATAATTTCATATTGGCACCCCAAAAAAAAAATATATTGTTGTACTCATTTGTGGAAAAAATTGAAGCAACATATATTTTATCATATAATCTCATATATATGATTGCACAGCGGAAATAAAAATCATGATGGGATATAATTAAAAAAATTATAACACATGTTTGTTCACATAGAATAAATAATTGAGATATAAATAAATTATATCATACTATTATTCACATAGAATAAATAATTGAGATATAAACAAATTATATCATACTATTATTCACATAGAATAAATAATTGAGATATAAACAAATCATACTATTATTCACATAGAATAAATCACAGCCTTAAGGATCAAATGACTCTGATGCCAATGTAGGAAATAAATATTCAATTAAAAGGGAGATTAGGCATACCTGGACGAATCCATGTTCGGATCCGGGTCAAGGCTCCAAAACTCCATACTCGTGCCCACACAATTATTAGACTACTAGAGCCTAATTGTGATTTACACAGCAGATCACCAGAACCAGAAAGATGGTAGGAGAGGAGGGAATTGCCAGAAAACTCAATGGCGGGGTGAGTTGCAATTGAGGGGGCACACCCTATTTATAGTGGTTTATGGAGGCCACTAATTAGGAAACGTGTGCACTCCTTCTTGCCCTCCAAGACAGGAATTAATTGTCTCTCAATTAATTCCCTAATTATGTTGATTTGTTCCTCTTTTAACAAATCCATAATTATTGCTAAATATTCCCAAATCTGCAACTTATGCTGATTTTATTCTTATTTGATTAGGCTACTTATTTCCTAATCAAATAGTCCGGCCCATCAAGGGCGGACTTGGACCCAAAGTCCAACAAAATCTGTGACTTTCCTGGGGCCTTCCAGGCTCAAGCTGTTGTTGCTGTTCCTAATGTGGCTAGGCCAAATACTTCCTTACTTCAACAAAGACTCAATCTTTTAGAGCCTTTGATTCCTAAAGAGTATGGGCATGTTTCATTGACTCTCTTTTTTGAAACAATTTTCTTACATTCTTACATTCACACCAAGTCCTGATTCTTATTACTTTCTTGTTTATTAGTTTCTAACATTTTTTTAAACAGATGAAATCACTTTGATCTCAGTTTGGCACCATGGTTCGTTGGAGGTTGACATCTACGTCTTGATTTTAAGCATTTTAAATAAAATATAAAATTAAAACAACAAATTGTAATCAGTTTCGTGCCCGTTTGGATTAGCGGTAGAAAAGTAGCTTTTTTTGTTAACTGACTTTAAAAAAAGTCAGATAAGAAAAAAGTCAAAATGTAGATGTGATTTGTGTTTGGAATTGCGGTAGAAAAAGTGACTTTTTTCTTAACCTTAAATGTGTTTGGATTGATGTTTCAAAAGCCCGTTAAGATGGAAAATGACTAAAAAGGGCATGAATCTTATTGAAAACTCCATATATATATATATATATATGAGTTGTATATATTGTGATAATTAAAGTTAAAAAATATAAATAAAATTTGGTAAAATAATAAAAGTTCGATTATTATTGAAAAAAAAAAACTCTAAAGCCACTTCAATTAAAATTGGATAAATTTATATTTAAATTATAATGCATACATGAAATGTTTCATCAGTGGATCATCTACCCCTAACAATTTGATCTCTGATCGTGTCACGAACATCATTCATTTGTGTTGACGATAATCTACGGATAGTTGATGTGGATGCGACATCACTCGGATCATTAGTATCTTGAGCAGGTATATTTCCTCGTTCAGCTTCTCGAAAATCCGTATCTGTTTGGGAATTTCTCCGGATAAGATTATGTATAGCCATTGTAGCACAAACTATGTAGACTTGTGTTTCAAAGCTAAATGACTTCATTTCCCCCAAGAGCTGAAACCTATTCTTCCAGACTCCAAACGTCCTTTCTATAGTTGTCCGCAAACTTGAATGATAATAATTGAACATCTCATTAGGATTTGCAAATCCCTCTCGTCGCCTGAAGTTTGGAAGATGATAACGTTCACGTCTATACGGACCAAGATATCCAACAGGTGTTGGATAGCCAGCATCGACCAAATAATATTTCCCTGATAAAATGATAGAATTTGTATTTAGACTGTAAAATTATAGCAAAAGTGAGGGGAAAAAAGACACAATGCATGAATCAGGTGTTGGAGATATACCTTGAGGTGGATGTGGAAACTTCATGATGGAGTAGAGATAGCAGTTTGGAAGACACGAGCATCATGTGCAGTACCCTCCCAACCTGCCAACACAAAAGTGAAGCACATATCCCAATCACATACGGCCATGATATTTTGTGTCGGATATCCCTTTCTCCCTATATACCTCTCCTGCTCAGACTGACTGACCACACACTTGATGTGAGTTCCATCAATTGCTCCTATTGCATTCTTAAAATAGGGGTAATATCGATGATCATTGCTTATTTTTGGGTGACAATGATGGAACTCTGGATCAACCGGTTTGATAATTTTGGTCGCTAGATTAACACAAGCATTTAAAACCATGTGGAATATCCTACTAACGGTTTCTCCAGAATGCTGAAATCGTTCTTGTATGATTCTATTTCCTTCTGCATGACCAAATGTATATAAGACCATAGCAACCATTTCTTCAATTCCAATATACCTAGTTCTTCGTAACCCATGTTCTACCAATTTCGAGCACAAGAGAGAGAAGACACGTTTTTCCACTCGGAAATTTTCATGACAAATTCCATCGTGCCCTTCCAATACCTCTTGCACCCACTGTGAACCTGTTAGCTTGCTGGTTCTGCATGGTTCTTTGCAAATATACGGCACGAGATATTGAGCCATCAACGCAGCTACATGTTCATACTCTGTCAACTCTTCATCTATGAGGGATATGAGCAGAGACCTTCTATCTGCACGAGACAATCGTACTTCCTCCGGCCTTTCAAACCAACAAACATGTCGCGAGGCATTTGGTGCATCATCATATTACAACATCGACGACGCAAGTCTCTATCAGCAACAATTTCAGGAATGGTAAGTAATTCAGCCACGACGTCACTCGCTGGTGTATCAGTCGTGGAGAGCATTTTCATCGCATGTGTTCTATCCGTAGATGCGTCAGCTATTCGACTAACCGCATCTGCTATTACTTTCGAAGGTGGCTTCTTTTTCCTTTTTGCTTTCTCAACCCCTTCAACCCTCTTTCTCTTCCCACTGCTTCCCGAACCACTAGGTGCACTAGGTGTTGAGTTCGTTGTCAACCTTATTCCTTCGAAATCAGCTATCACTCCCACACTACCTCCAGTAGCAGGACCTTCAAGATCTTCCTCACTATCTCCTGATCCTTCTTCTAGGTCCATTGTGGGTCGATAGACATCGTCTTGATCAATACCCAGTGACAACCGATGTGGATCAGATGGTGTGAACATGGTGCCGCCCGATGCCATAACATCCTTGAATAGTATGCCTAATTCGTTCGCAAACATGAGGCCTCTGTACCTATACTTGCCATACTGCGCATTCTCCTGTATGCATACAAGCTTCCAAGTCAATGCATTATATAAAATAATACAAATAGTAATCATAACATTGTTCTTAATAATAATCATAACTACATTTGTGTACCTGAATTTTCCTGTCCCACCACTCATCTTCAGCGATCACCATATTCCTCGTAGAGTCAAACGATATGCCCGTCTCTTTCGAGAATAACTTATCCCACACCTTCCATTCTTTTTTCAAGCTATCAAACCTATTTTTCAGTTGCTTCTTGTCATATGAATGTCCTGTTTTTTCATTGAATGCACACATAATGTTCTTCCACCCATCCTTCGTGAAAGAAGATCCTTGACGTTCTTTCTTGTAAATTTGATCAACGCATTCATGTATGAAAATCCCGGTGGTATTTACATCCCACGTTATTCTGTGTTTCTCCTTGTTCATACTTCTATGTCAACTATGAACAAGTGAAGATTAATTTATATTAAACAATTTCATTACAGTTGAAGCATAAAATTGAAAATCTATCAAATTCTAAGACAAAGTTAATGAAATAACTTATAAATAAGAATAAACTAATATACTTTCTTCCTGGAAAAATTACCTTAAACTAAAGATTCTGCACTAAAATCATCAAAGCTTCTAATAGAACATCTACTAACAGTCATCCAAACATTTTTAATTTTGTACTCAAACTTATGAAGACCCCAAATAACAGTGATACTAAAATTGACCCAAAAAAATCACACGGCAGATATGAGAAAAGAAAATCCAAATATCCTGCAAGTAATTCTTGTTTTCATAGTGACATTCATTAACAAGAAAACTTTTTAGTTATGAAAAGCTAGACCATATCAATATCAACATTAATAGAAAATAACTTATCGAAAAAAAAACATTCATATGAAATATAGAAAATATGAAGAGCCACGTTGCTCACCAAGTATAGAAAATACAACTAATTTTTGAACTTCATATACATATACGTAGTCCACCTTAGCTTGTAATTTAAGAAAGCCGTAAAAGTTTCTACAAATAAATAAGATTTATAATTAAAATTGTGCATTTACTAACCTGAAAACAGGAATCGAAATCTTCAAGTATGCTTCACTTGACCAACCAAGATCTAAGAAATAAAGACATAAGTTAAAAAAAGTTTAATAGACAGTGTGTGTGTGTGTGTGTAAAGGAAGATGAAAACATATATAATTCATAAGTATGATGGAGTAAAAATCCATACCTCTAAGATTTTTCTATGCAGCAATGCCTTTGATAATATAAAAGCCCGCTTTTTTTCCTTTCGTGGTTGTTTTTGTATTTTTAAGAAAGGGAACTACGAGAACAACCAGGGCAGTAGAGAGAAAAATCAAATGAAGAATTTCAATGGCAAAAAAAAAAGGTACAGAGTACTTGGCAGAAGGTCCAAATTGGAGAAGAAATTTTGTTTTTGTTTTCAAAGAGCAAGTAACAGAAAAGTGGCAGGATTCAGATAGATTACACAAATTTGAAGAGTAAAAAAGCAACAAATGAAGAAGAGAGCAAACCAAACGAATGATTCAAATATAAAGAAATAATATACACGAACTCTGAAACAGAAGCCAAAACTCTAAATCTTTTTCTTTTTTTTCGGAAGAGCTTGAACACCAAAGCTATTTTGTGAATGAAGAGAAAAAAGAAAGCGAGAGGGCAAGAAGAGCATAGAAATTGCAGAGAAGAAGCAGAAACCAGCTACTGTGGTGAATAGTGGAGAAAACAGAATCAAACAAGATGCCTAACCGGACGACGGCCACGACCTCAGATCTGGACGGCCACCCACTAATTTGGCCACCAAACTGCACGAAGAAGCCGAACAGGGGACGCCTCGGAGCAGGACGATGGATCAACGGAAAATGAATCAACAGCAGCGATGAGCTACGCACCCTCCCACCACGGTGAAATCGAACGCCGCCGACAGGACCACAACCACGACGGACAGCCAGATGACGGAGAAGATCAAATGAGAAGAGGTGATGAGAAATGGAAGGACCGTTGAGCATTTGTAGAGAAGAGCAAATGAGAAGAGGTGATGAGAAATGGAATGACCGTTGAGCATTTGTAATGTCTAATAATTAGACTACCGCGCCGAAAAAGCTTCAGCACTGAGCTTCTTTCTTATCTAACGTTAATATAAAAAGCTCAGCAATTATCATTGTGATCCCAAACAGACCATTTTAAGTACACCGGGCTTTTCTCTACTTATCGGGCTTTTTCTCTCCTTAACGCATAGCCAAACAGGTTCATCATCAGTGATCTACTATCACTTTTTTCAACACTTACGGTTATCCCACGAAGATGAACCTGGCAAATATCTTGGATCTTATCTCGAGAAGCTGCACAAAATCCAGGCACATTTATGATACTCCAATGAATTGAAATAAAATCAAAGAATAGTGTCTTGAATGTGGCTTAAATCAAGAATGCTACCACTACAATTGTAGTCAATGCTGATAGCATTTACGTATATTTAAATCACCTTCCTAGCGGTGCACCTTCAACAAGAGTTATGTGATTTATCCATTAATTAATTAAATAAGGTATTAAGTCACTGCATATATATGCTGTTGATATATATAGGCCACTTCAAATGGGGAACTTTGCCTGCAATATGCCACCACCATAATTTGAGAGCTATATATGCTTCAAATTTCAAATGGGAACTATTAGCTCCATGCCTTTACAACTACCCAGCCTCAAGCACTTCTTCATACTATTCGAACTATTTGGTGAAGAAGAAACTGACCATTAACCCTTAAGCTCTTCCCAGATACAAATGTTAACAATAACGCTAGTGTCTTTAAAGGGTTAGGGGAGGAGGGTTAATTCTAGTGTTAACTGTAAAATCCTTTCCTTAATTTTATAATATTAACTTATCTTTCAAATAGTAATCATGGTAGAATTAAAGTTTAACAAACCATTCAAAGAATCTATCATGATTATAAAGAGTTTCCTATTTCAAACTAAAGTCATCAATGATAAAAAAGAGATAACCTAAACATATCAGGCAATAATGAATAATCACACCTTTTAAAACATTTTACATATCAAACCATGTCAAAAAGATGGCCAAACCCACCTAACATGGGTATCTAAATAAAACTCTTCTTTACTCAAGTTTATATAATAACACTTTGACGTTGAGTTTTCTCAAAATTCAGAATAGAACATTCGCCATAAGTCCAAGAACAAAAATCCAATTTTGCATAGTATCCAAATCATAGTACGATAATCAAAAGTTTTTAAAATATGAGTTTGTAGATCCACATATAATAACATGTAATCCTAAAGGCTTCAGGCCTTCTACCAGCACACCATCCAGCAATAGTTTAATCAAAAGTATGTAGTTAAATTAGAGTTTACAAAATATGGGTCATATAAGTGGCAATATACATCAATCCATCATATAATAAACCAAAAGAGACTATACAGATATATAGAGCGATATCTATGTGTTAGGAGCCCTCCCCAACATCCCAGTATGGAAACTATCACCTGAAAGATCTTACATCAATAGGGAGAGACAAAAGCCTCAATAAGTAACTATCCAACCATTACACATGCTAATATATATTCATGAGGTGCCAAGTGAAATAGTTTATATAACAAAATATTAGAGGTATAATTCACAAATTTTATATCACAGATTTCATATCGCAATTTTTATATCCTAAATCCCATATCACAATTTTTATATCCTAAAGCCAACTATCGTGCACCAATGGAAACTATACAGCGTGGTAAAACAAACTACTTCATCTAATCTCAATCCAATCATCACAATAATTATCGATACATAACTCAATGGGAATTTCTCAAAATTTCCACATTCATATAATGCTATTCAAATCATCTTTATATGCTTGATTGTAATGTTTCAATTCTCAGCTTGTATATGTACGTACACATATATTTCACAAATCAAACCATAAGGTTTCACAAGGCAAATTTCTATCAAAATACTCATCATTATTATGATAACTTTCTTAATCTCAATAAAAATTTCAAAGTACTCATTGAAGTATCTAATCAATATTAATATATCATTCTCATTCTCATAATCATTTCATAAAACACTCACAAATAACATACTAACACATATAACAAGTGAAAACTAGTTACCTCTCGCTAAGCAATGAGATATTACTACAAACCATACGCCACATGCTCAATACCAACCATTCACTATCAATCTACACAATTATATAACCACACATTAATAATTCAGAGTTATTTGGGGTAATTCATTTCTAATTTCTAATTTCCAAATTAATAATAATTATTTTTAATAATAATAATAATAATACATACATACATACATACATACATACATACATACATACATACATACATACATACATACATACATACATACATACATACATTAACCAAAGCACTTTAACCATATGCTTACTTATATAGTTAAAGTTTGTACTCTCTTAAAAATTCTCAAATCTCCTATAGATCATAACTAATCATTTTGACACAAATTTCTCTTTTCTCTAAAAATTCTAAATGCTCAATTAAGAGTGTATTTAGAACAGCGATTGGCAATTGGACTTGTTTGAATTTGAATTTTGGTAACATTATATTTGGTAAAAGCCAGATTGTGTATTGTGATTTATATTTGGATTGGCGGTTATATAAATAACTTTTGTAAAAGTAAAACTTGTTTGGAATGGCTTAAACACAAGTAACTTTTGTGGTAATGATAAGAGAGAGAGGGTGGAAAAATATTTAAAAATTACTTTAAAATATTAGGTGTTACTGAAAAAAATTTTAGAGTAGGTGAAAATTAATAAATCAGTACTCTAAGTTTTGAGTGCTCTTTACTACTAAAAAAATACATTAAAGGTAAAATTGTAGTCAGTCTTCTAAGACTGGGTACAACTGAAAAATTATTTTAAGGGATTAAAAACACTAAAAAAATATTTTAAAGTAATTTTTGGAGTTAAAAAAGTACATTAAGGGTAAAACTATAATTAGTATGATAGCACACTGGGTAGTGGGTACAACTAGAAAAATATTTTAAGGGGTTAAAAACACTCAAAAAATATTTTTTGATACTATGTACTATTTAGAAAACATTTTATGGGAAAAGTCAATATCATATAACTAATCTCCAGACAACACAATTTAGTATAAAATACTATTAGCTTTTAATAAAAAGCTTCTTTCTTCAGCTTTTCACAATTGAGCGTTCACTAATTGGGTTTAAGCAAAAACTTAATTGCCTGCAAGCCTCTCTAAACACTCCAAAAAAAAAAAAATGATGGCTGCCATTACGGTTGCTCACCAAACACACACTAAATTCTTAGCAACTCCAAAATAACTTACTTTAGCAAAAATCCCAAGATTCTCAAACATAAAATTTCATTAAAATTACAACCTTCAAATTTCAAGCTTAAAATCTCAAAGGTAAAACATTAAAAATTCAATAATACTTTCAACAAACCCAAATCAATCATTTAATTCATATTTAATCAGTGAAAATATCATATAAATAAAAAACTCTAAACTTTTTACATACAAATTAAATTTCTTAAATCCTCAAGACAATGAATAAATAAATCTAACCCTATAGAATTTGACTACTAAAATAGCTCTACAATCCAATAGCTATATAATATTAAAACCTAACACTTACTCTAAATTCTAATCCAAAAATGTACTCTAATCACCTCAAAAATATATCCATTAGAAAGAGCTAATATAGTAGAATAATGTTCATGAGGAACTTTAATGGATAGAAGTGATTTTACTTGCTAAAATGAACTCAAAACAAAGTTTCCCTAGCTGAAAGACCGGAGCTACAGCTGCTACCGCAACGCTCTGACTCTTTTTCCCTCCCTATCGTGAAGGTGAATGACGCGTGGGGAGGGTTTGAAATTGAAAACCCCACGTGTTGTGTGATACGCTAAAGGGTGTGGCCCCTTTGGCATATTTTTTTTTTTTTGATACATAGGAATTCAATAGACAAAACTAGAAATAAAACAAACGAGAAAAGGAAAAACACATTAAGTAATGCCTCGCGCTAAGAGGAGGCTCGTGGTTGACTCTGTTGACATGATTTGTATTCCCAATCCAGCGCGCAGTGCTTCCTTAGCTAGCATATCAGCTCGCTCATTCTCTAGACGATCAATAAGTCTAACACAAGCATCCCATTCCCGACTCAGATAGTTGTTCACTTCCAGGATCAGTTCCCTATCTGCATGTAGCTCTATCGAGCTGGTACCAAGGAGGGACACCACTGCATGCGAATCACACCGAAGTTCAACTCTTCTGCACCCACAGTCCCAAGCACGCCGAAGACCCCATAAACACCCCCATAATTCTGTCGTTAGGCAGTCCTGTGCCTCTATTCGGCAAATAAATGATTCAACAATGCTTCCATTTGGATGATATAAAATTCCTCCACATCCCGCTGTTTGCCGATTCCAGGTTATTGCCCCATCAACATGTACCACAAATAGGTCCCCTTCCAATTGGTGAGAGACGCCATCATTTGAACGTCCTCTGATTCTCCTGCAATTATTTTTTTGGAAAAAGGTTTTAGCTCGGACGAGACAATGAACTATACCTTTAATCTCAGCTAGGCCCTCAGTAGCTGACGGGGTAGGCCCTAAGTGCACTCTCTCATTACGACGTCGCCACAATAACCAACAAGCAACACCAAATACATCGTTCCAACGACCTATATCTATCTTCTTACTATTCCTGATGTTCATGCAGACCCAGTCAATTAAGTTACTCTCCCAAAATCTTCTGTCTGTTGGAGAAATACCTAGGCGTACCCAGAATTCTCGTGCATGAGTGCAATCCCGTGAAACATGGAGGGACGTCTCTATCAGTTGCGGACAGGAGCTGCAGAAGCCATTCTGATGGATCCCGCGATGCAACAAAGATTCGTTAGTGAGCAACCTATTATGACGCATCAACCATAGGTGAGTTTTGCACCTCTGTGGAATTTGTAACTTCCATATCTTGGTCCAATCTGTTGAATCACAAGATTGACTCCCCTCTAAGATCCCATATGCTGATGAAACTGAGAAATGGCCACTCCTTTCATGTTTCCATCTCACCCTGTTCTCTCCATGCCTGGTTATCATCTCAATACTGTCTTGTACATTTGGCCACGTAGCTTTAATTCCACTCCACACTCGAGATCCAGGTCGTTGAGTATCGATTTGGGGTAACAGGTCATTCCCACATTTGTATTTACTCCGCACTACTTTAACCCATAATGAGTCCTTCCTTGTTACTAAGCCCCAACCAACTTTCATCATGAAAGCACGGTTTTGGATAGCTGAGTGCCTCAAGCCTAAACCCCCACTGGCCTTCTTGGAACATATCATATCCCATGCAACTAAATGGACCTTCTTCTTATCTTGAGTAGAGCCCCAAAGAAAATTGCGCGCACTTCTATCAATCTCCTCACAACAAGGGGTAGGAATGAGGGATGTCTGCATAACATGATTAGGGATAGCTAAAGCCACAGACTTAATTAGTGTGTTCCTACCAGCCATGGAAAGAGAATGGCCTTTCCAATTTGATAGTCTTTTGCGGACTCTATCCACTACATATTGATACGTAGCCTTCGTAACTCTCTCATGATGAAGAGGTACCCCAAGGTACTTTCCTAGGTCAGCTGCCATTGTAAATCCCAAAGTCTCACTTAGTTGAGCTCGAACATTGTGATTCACATTCCGAGAGAAGAAGACCCTCGTTTTGGCCACATTCACTTTTTGTCCTGAAGCATTACAGAAGGATTGAAGACAATCTTTGATAGCATTCACTTGATCCAACCTAGCTTCTGCAAATAAGACCAAGTCATCTGCAAAGAATAGATGTGATATTGGTGGGCCATCCTTATTGAGCCTGATGGGTCGCCAACACCCTAGAGAAATTTGATCTTGAATCAGGTGTGCAAGCCGCTCCATGCATATAACAAACAAATAAGGGGAGAGAGGGTCTCCTTGCCGAATACCTCGGGTAGGAGTGAAGATCTCTGATTTACTTCCATTCCATAATACCCTCATGTTCGAGGAACAAATGCATGATTCCACCAATTTAATTATGTTGTCCGGTAAGGAGAGAACACGTAAACAGTCAATAACAAACGACCAGCGAACTCGATCGTAGGCTTTTTCAAGATCAATCTTGATTGCCATAAACCCTTTCTTCCCCTTCATATTCTTCATAGAGTGGATAACTTCCTGCGCCACAATAATATTATCCGAGCTAAGACGACCCGGTACAAAGCTACATTGGTTAGGTGATATCACACTCTCAAGAATAGGTTTAATCCGATTGGCCACAATTTTTGTAATTAATTTGTATATGACGTTGCATAGGCTGATAGGGCGGAAATCTTTCACCCATTCTGGTCTATCAATCTTCGGTACAAGCACCAGATAAGTGTGGTTTATGCTCTGAATTTCATGAGGAAAATTAAACACATTAGTAATGAAATTGAATACCACTGAGCTAACCTGTTGCCATTGGGATTGGAAGAAGAGCGCATTGAGGCCATCAGGACCCGGAGCTTTCAAAGGTCCCATGCTCCAAAGAGCATGTTCAACTTCTTCAATAGTAGCCTGTTCTCCCATGCTTTGAACAACTTCTGGCAATAACGGAGGGAATGAGCACTGATGAATTAAAACATGCGCATCATGCTCATCTTCAGTAAACAGGGATGAATAAAATTCCACCGTGAGCCGTTTTATTGTCTCTTGATCATATATCCACGCACCATCAGCATTTTTGAGTGCTTCAATCTTGTTCCTTTTCCTCCTAGCATTTGCACGTCTGTGGAAAAATTTTGAATTTTTATCCCCTAAGGCAAACCAATCACAACGAGCCTTTTGTGCCCATAAAATATCCTCATGTAATAAAATCTCCTCAAGTTCGCACCATAGTTTCCGCTGGAGAGAAAAAAGAGACGATGACGGCCCTTCATTTTGTATACTTCTATTTAAACCCTCAAGCCTATTAAAGATCCGTCTCTTTTGGCGCCCCAAGTGACCATATACCTCTCTACTCCAAATTCCCACTTCTTCAGTAAACTTCTTCGTGTTCACTTCCCAAGTGGCGTCATTGGACCACGTAGATTTCATGAGTTCCTCAAATTGATCATGTAGGATCCAGGAGGCGACAAAGCGAAACGGACGTTCCTGCGTGACCAATCGAGGACAATCTTCTAATTGAAGAAATATAGGTCTATGGTCTGATTTAAATTGATAAAGAACTTTAGCCATAGCCTGGGGATACAAATCCATGAAGGTATCATTTATAAGGGCCCTATCTAATTTACTTGAGCAGCCTTCTCGACTCCAAGTGAAAAAAGGACCCACCGTGTGAATTTCTGAGAAACTAGAATTTTCAAACCATGTAACAAACCCTCGATCCACACCTGTGCCAACCTGAGCTTGAGAGCTTCTTTCATGTTCAAACAAAATACTATTAAAATCCCCTCCGATACACCATGCCCCTTCTACCGTGTCCATTAAACCAAATAACTGAGTCCACAACTCACGTCGTCTAATAATATGTGGGCTAGCATAAACACATGTAAGAAAAATTTTTTCAGTACCTCGTTGCAAAAGTAAGTGAATAAACTGACTGGATGACTCAAGCACATTCACACTCCATTCACCTTCATTCCACAAAACCCATATACCACCACTGTAACCCATAGCGTCTACAATATGAAAATTTTGGAAGCCCAATTTAGTCGCAATTTTCCTAGCTTTTCCTCCACTAGCTTTAGTTTCAAATAAAGCTAATATATCCAGTTTATAAATTCTAGTCAGTTCCCTAATCAAGCCTGGGAAGGTCCTCACCCCAACTCCTCTGCAATTCCAAAATATACAATTCATGGAGAAACTATTATATGTTGAGGGGGGCTTTCAGGGCCCTGGTTCATACCTTCATCTGTAGCAACGACATGAACCCTATGATGTGAGCCTTGCTTTTCGTCCTCCACCTCCATTCCACATGCGTGTTCAGTAGGAATTATTTCTCTCTCCTCGTCAAGGTGGGCCAAAGACTCAAAAGGATTTTTTGAAAGCATAAATCCTCCATCCTTATGTCTTTGTTTTGGTGGGCCCACGTGATTATTCTCCCGACCATTATCTAAGTCACCACTATTTTCTTTTCCTTTAGCCATCTGCATCCTTCCCATTCTTTTGACTTGGTCCACCGGGACCCACCTTTTAGAATTTGTTGTCTCCTTCCCAAATTTACGGGATTCAGAATTTGCACCAGCTGAGAACTTAGCTTGCAAACCGTTGTGATTAATGTCAATATTAACTGCTGATCTAGAATCTCGCCGTGGAAAATTCACTGGATTTGTTTTCACTGGATTATTCCCATGAATTTCGCTTGATCCCGAGAACACTGGAGCAAACTGCGCTCTACGCACCGGCCGTCGCACCAAGTTCCACCTCCCCATCACCATCTTCTGCGTTGGTGTGCCACCGCTAACTGCCTCCATTGCACTTGGTTCTCTTCCTCGCTTCAATTCTACTCTTGCGTCCCTCTGTACTTCTGCCCCGGGCTCTGTTTCCTTCCCCGATAGTTGTTGCATCCGGTGCCCAACTGCTACCGAACACTCCTCAGCAACCTCCATACTCTGTTTTTCTACCAAAATGGCTTCCGGACAAACATCACGATGGTGCCCGTATTTACCACAATGAAAGCATATTAGGTGGAGACCTTCATACTCAACATGTCTTTCCCTCCCAAAGATCCTTATTGCAGGTATCAAACGTTTCATCAAATCGAGTTCCACACAAAGGCGAGCAAACCGACCCCGTTCAGTCAAGTACGTTATTGAGTCCACCTTAAGAGTGATCCCTATGAGATTGCCGATTAAGTTCAAACTCTCGGCATTGAAGAACTCCAAAGGGAGTAAAGGAATACGAATCCACGCAGCTATTCTTTTCTGTTGAGAAGCATTCCATGGATCGAAATTCGGTCTCCATTTTTGTACTAGCAAGTAATGATCTGCTATCATCCACGGTCCCTCCACATAAACATAATTAAG
This sequence comes from Inga laurina, assembly GCA_963855925.1. Lineage (NCBI taxonomy): Eukaryota > Viridiplantae > Streptophyta > Magnoliopsida > Fabales > Fabaceae > Inga > Inga laurina. The sequence goes on from OY979711.1 coordinate 25,827,677, forward strand.
GTCCTCCTCACTATCAAACGAAACAACAAAATAGCCATTGTCTAAATCTCGCACTGTGTATCTTTCTTTGGTCTTCCAGAGGCGTTGAAGCTTAACCTGTAACAGTCGCAGGTTGATGGTTTTACCCAGTAATGTGATGATCAACGATTTCTTCCAAGGCGCGCACCACCTTTCATACTGTTCTTGTGATATTACCAGTGTGGGAATTGGATCCTCTCCATCCGTCGTGTCCCCATTCTCAGTCTGGTCTTTCTCCTCTCCAAAAAACTCTTGGAGGCTTTCGATATATCCCTTCCACGCCTTATCAAATACACTGCTTCCTCGGGCATCCAGAGAGCAGTTTTCCGGCTCTGCCTCCAACAGAGAAGCCTTATACGAGCGTGTCTGGATCCCCTCTGAGTTTCCACCCCCGTCGCCTCCCGCTCCTTCTCCTTCCGTTAAACCCGCCTTCACCCGCTTATTCCCTCTCCCAGCCACTCCTCCGTCTTCCGTCGCGTCCTTACTTTCCAGAACGCCTTTGCTTTCCAGAACGCCTATCATGAGTTAGCTTTTTATCGTAAAACTCCCTGTTATTTTTTTAATAGCAAGTAAAAGTAGCAAAGAAAAAGGCTGCTAATGGGCCCTTTGGCATATTGCACATTACATTTTACAAAAAAAACAAGCCTCTAATGGGCCGAGACTATTGAACTTGGGCCTTTTTCATTTTATTTTACTCTTTTTCTTTAATATCTTTTATTCTTATAAATAATATTTTGGATAAATCCTCTTTATTTAATTAATTACATGGTAAGATTCCATTCACCATAAAAGTAATTTCTTCCTAAATTTATTTGAATTCTAAAATTAAAAAGTAGAATGATACACTAACATTATGGCTTCTAACGCTAATGAAGTTGATTTGGAGCTGCACCTTTGGTTTTCAATGAAAAACTAGGTGCAATTCTCATGGATGTGACATATAGTTTATTATCTTGTTATTGCTGACCTTTTGCTATATTTGCTTTAAATCTTTGTTTGATTGAGTGAAATTATGTTGAATGCTTGCTTATATATGTTAAATATGTATGTTTTACTTGCAAACTTTTTATTTTGTTGTTAAATTCTTGTAATGTAATGCTTTATATATATATATATATATATTTATTTATTTAAATGGGTCAATACAATTGTTGGGCCTTATAGTTACTTGTATTTTAGTTTTAGTTCTTGTAGTTTTTTTTTTTGCCATCAATTCTTGTAGTTTTAAAGCATAGGTTTTGGTCCCTTTAAGTTTACTCCATTTAAAATATTGTTCCTTGTATTTTCATAAGGCCTAACATTGGGTAAAATTGCTTTGTGTGCTTATGACATGGCATGGGATTTAAAAAATAAAAACAACTTAAAAGCGACACTGGGAATGATGATCTGATTCTAAAATCGATGAGTAAATTGTTGGTTTTAGTTTGGTTCGATTAAAATTCTTTTCTATCGATAGAACTAAACATTTATATATTTTTAGTAATTAATTTTAGATTTTTATGGGACTTAATTGAATATTTTTAACATAATTAAGTGTTAAAGTAAGATTTAAGTGAAAGAGTGATTTGAGAATTATAGTAGTTAAATTGTTATATTTTTAATTAATATTTGTTATTTCCATTATTCCTTAATTGTGAGCATAATATATTATCTTTGTGAATTTAATTTTGTAGGTGATGATGTAGCATAACTTTTATCAATTGGTCAAGGTCAAATATGTTATTTTGGAACTTAATAAAGAGCAACAAGTGCATAATTCATTTTCATATTTTTTTAAAGAGGAGATTAAATGAACAAGGGCTTTATTTGGTGGTTATATTTTTGTATCTAATCTCAAAACATATTTTCACCCCAAATCCAATACATGCCTCGCCTCACTTTCTAACCTAAAGAGAAAAAGAAGGAAGTGGAAGCGTGGAGGGGGAAGGAGAGAAAAATTTCAGATTTGACACACAAAGAAACCTCTCACTTCCTCGCTCACATCCCATCTCCTTCCACCTCCACACCCATCAACATCTACATCTTCCATTCATCCCAACACCTTGTAGACCAATTAGGAGAGAGGAGGCTGAATTAGCAAGAAAAATGCATTTATTATTGGAATGGAAGAAGGGAGAGGCGTGAGTGAATAAAACACCAAGCTGCTGATTGGAGGTATAAACACGTAAAAGAGATTCATTCGGTGGAGAAAAAGAAAAACCGAATGATTGAAAGAAAGGAAGGGAGGCGGTGTGAAGAGGTGAGGAGGATTTTGGAAAGAAAAGAGAGGCAAGAAGCAAGATGTAAAGAGATATTTGGTGGAGCATCTGAGGAGTTGTTCGGTGGAGAAATTGGAGGCCAAACCATTTATTGAGGAACCGAGCATATTCTAGCTGCCACTATTTCTTCCATTTGCTTGAAGTTTCTTCATCCTTTTGTATGAGTAGCTAAGTTCTGATGATTTCCTTGAGTTAGGTGATGGTTTGAGCTTCTATGCTTCAATGAAATTCCTTTAAGCTATTTTTTTAGTTCATGATTATATGGCTTGGTTAAATATATGGTTGTGAGCTAGATTATTCTATGCCAAGTGGATAAACTTGATGGTTGAGATAGGAGTTGACTAATTAAGTTCTGTATGATTCATATTAGGAGTAGGTTAAGTTATATATTTCAACTCGGTTGAGTGGATTTTAAATAACTAAATTGAATGCTTTGAATTTCTGTAATGGTAATTATAATTTAGAATTGGAAGTTAAATATTCTTCTCCTTAAGTTAGATTTATTGTGTTGAATGGTGGTATTCATTTAATTGTTTCAGTAGAATGAATTAAATAAGTATTGCTAGTATGAATCTTGTGGTAGCTTAAATCTATCCTTTTGACTCATTATTGAATTATTATCATTAGCAAGCAGGGAAGACTAAATTCTCAACTCAAGGGAATCTCACTTCATTATTATATTAGTTTATTGAATTTGCCTTATTGTTATTGCTAATTTCGATTCCATTTACTTCTTTATCTTGAAAATTGAAAAATACAAAAACATTGAATTAGATTATATTATTTCATTTGTCTTAGAGACAATTTTTTAAAATGATTTCTCACAACTTTAAGGTATTTATCATTTAACTATTTAGAAAGTTGGAAATTAATCTCCTCACAAGAATGATCTAAGTTGAGCTGTTACGTTACATTTTTAAACCTATTTTTTTTTAGAACTCACACAACATGGATTCATCATCTATTTATTCATCGATTTTAGTGTGGTTTGTTTTCTATCGATTTTCTTGATACTGTTACCAAATTTAGCAGTAAATCATCACTCTTAATGTCTAAATGACAAAATGAGTCCAGTAATGTCCAATAATGTAGTATTTACAGAATGAGAAGGGGAGTTTCAATTGATAGATTTAAGCCAATCAAGCATACGTTTTTCTGTATTAGAAAGCTAGTCTTGTTGCTTTGCCTTCAATGTCCCCTCCCCCAGTTCAAAATAATCCTTGTAGTAATGCCTTGTAATAACTCTCCATCCTCTGCAACATCACACACAAGCTCCTATCACGACACAGAAATAGCTTCTCAATCATAATCAACAGCCAGTAAAGAACAATATATATACCTCTTTGTCCTTTTTCTCTCTATTTTCCTTTGATTGGATAAAGAATTCATTAGTCAGAAAGAAAGAGGAAGACAAAAAAATAGAGGGAGGGAGGGTGGGAGATGTACCTTGGAGATGGAGAGTTTAAGAGTCAGGGAGGTTATTATTAACACCAAATCCATGGCCTCCCCAACATCACTATGATGACCTTGGACTTCCGATCTGTATTGTAGGGGATATATGGTAAAGAGGTTGTAGTTCAGACGATGATGCTTGGATGCCGAGAGTTCGAAGTTCTTTTTATTTTTTAAATCACATGACACATCATAAGCACACAAAAGCAATTTTACCCTGTCATCTTGCCCACTCAGCCACCCACATTAGCAACTTTAACGGTGTAAGGTCTTTATGAAAATATAGGGACTAATGTCCCAAACGAGTAAAATTAATGGATCAGAACCTAAGGGTGTTCAAAATTTTCCTATCCTAGCCACTCTGTCCCAATCTTGGACAATTTGCAATACTAGAAAAAAGGTCTTTTAACCAGTTGAAATTTAGCTTTTCAGACTAGGTTTAGATCCGGTCTTATATCGACCGGTTTAAAAAGTATTTCTTTATTAAGACCGGACCTACAACCGGTTTTAAAAATTACTTTTTCAGACTAGTTGTTTAAACGACCAGCCCTAAAATGTTTCGATTTATAATTAAAAAATGCCCACTCTTTAAACCAAGTAATTTCATACTTGATCTGAAAAGTGGGCAAATTTTTTTAGATGTACATTTTATTTCATTTTACAGAAGCCATATTGGTTTGTTGGATATTATTATATCTAAAAGCTATATTATGCAATATAAATTCTATAGATAGCTCTAAAATACAAATACAATTGATATAAAAGATAATTATAACTAATAACCATGAATCTAAGCCTTATAATAATATATAATTTATTGAATCTTAATTCCGGCGGCATTTGTTCTTTCAATGTTTACATTTTTTGCTTGCATTTTTCCTACCTCCAAAGGAGTTACATAATTTTGGAGTGTTGGATTTAGTGGATGCAATTTTAGGCTCAACATCTACATTCTATTGATGCATGATTCATATTTTGAGCATCCCTAAAGTGGAATATTGCTACACATGGATGGGGTGTTAGGTTACTATATTTATGCATTTGGATTCTTCTAGACCTCAAATATGAAACATGGTTTTGCGCTACCCCAGTCTCAGAAGATAAATGAGAAGATTCTTATTCAATGAACCTGAGTATAATAGAGTTAATATATAATATGAGAATTGGATTTTATATGAGTGAATTGATACCATGATCAGGTTTTGGGTGAGACATAAAACAAATTGAAGGCCAATAATAAGGAAGTAACTGATTAGGTAGAAATGCAGTGATGGGTTGAGGATTAATAACTCTAAATTGGAGGAAAAAATATTGGCTGGATAATCATCACTTGCAAGGACAAATTTGTTAGACTAGGTGGTAACTCAATTCAATGAATTTTTCCTTGCCAACATAGATCATCTGGCCTACATTCTTCATCGTCGAATTTAGACATCTTAATTATCAACCCGGTTGTAATACCCGACTTTTGAGACTTGAGCTTAGAGAATAAGCCTGAGATTAATGGATTGCTAAGCCCCGGTTTAGCAAGATCCCAAATTGTGATTAAGGGTTAATGACTCCAAAAGTGAATGTGGTTAGGATAAATAACCCTTTTGGAGAATATGATATGATTTGGCACTCGAATGTGATTCGTGTGTGTTGTGATCAGAGCCGAAACCCTGTATTTGAGTTCAATTGTGGATTAACATCCAAATTGACTTAGAATAAAGGGAAGAATTGAATAGGGTATTGTGTTGGAAATGGTGTCATAGTGTGTTCTGATGTCATTGAAATTGGTTTGGAACTTTGGAATGGAAAAGTTGCAATGTTAGGTTTTGAAATGTGAATTATGTTGACATGTTGAGATTCTTGTGAAAACATGTCAATGTGATATGAATTTGATTTATTTGGTGTTTCCAATGGATTCTTTGTCAAAATTTATGTGGGAATGATGTTTGGTATGAAAATGGGACCATTGGAAGCAAAGATGCAAAATCTGAAATTCTGTCTAGTGAAATTCTATTATGGGCAGTCAGCTTGTGTGAATGTTTTGAATGATCAAATGGTGTCTAACAATTCTGAAACTTTACAGTCTTAAATTTCACATCCCAAGATTCAAAATGGACATATAATTTGTGCCATTTCATTTTTTGAGCTAGGAGATATGACTGTCCAAAGTTGGGGATGGAAACTGAACTCTGTTTTGGGGCAGCGATGAGTTTTATGTAATTTTGGAATTTTGTGGTAATTTTAGGTAATGGAACATATTTTTACTATAAATAGGACTTAAATACCTTTCATTTGAATTTGAAATCACCTCATTTCAATTTTTCTAGAATTAGGTATGATTTTTCAAAGTTTGGACAGAAAATCTGCCAGAAAATCCGAAAATGGGAATTATGACATCATCGAAATAAAAGATGACATTAGCATGGAATTAAATATTTTCTCATCATGTTTAGCTCTCATTTCTGATGTGCTGAACCAGCGGAAACTAGTGACAGAAATTTGAGAGCTCTTAGAGAGAGAAAGAGGAGAAATCTCACAAGGTAAGCCGATTTCTCCGACGATCTAGCTCCTAATGCGTATAACCTTGCTCCTAAGCTTCTCTTTCATGTTCTTTAAGTTGTTGGAAGCTCAATTTTCATGGTTAAGAAGGGCTAGGGTTTCAGCCACTCTTGAGAAAAGCTAGTGGGAGCTTGAGGTAACTTCCAAACTCTTGTGTATTGACTATTCTAGCTGCTGTGGACAATTTAATCGGTGAAATTTTGCCGGATTGTCATTGGTTTCAAAAATGGAAAATGGGTGTGTGGGGATGTTATGCTGCCCAAATTGGTACTAAATGGTAGTTGTAACCTAATGGAATAGTCAATAAAGTGGTTAGGAGTAGAAAGGAACGCATTTACAGAGCCGAAACCGAAAAACCCCAATTTTTCCCGGAATACTTGAGAATTTCAAACAGCTCTAGAAATGGGTCTTAGATTTGGATTTTCAATGATTTGATAATTCCATTGAGTTCATGAGCGAAAGTTAGGTGGGGTTACAGTTGGACACTTTTTTGGAAATGGCCAAAAAAGCATAATTATAAAAACACCCCTGAAACCCTTAAAGTGAGGCTGTCAAGGGTAATTTTGTAATTGACATTGAATTTGATAATTTCAAGTTCGGAAATGAATTCCTTGGGTGGAAATATGTTAGAATAGCCCATGTCAAAATTTCAGGAAAAGTACAGCCGGATCGGGTACGGTGGGGCCAGGTTGGGTCCTCGAGGGCATTTTAGTAAAATTTCAATATAGCCTCATATAACCCCCAGAAACACTATGAAAGTGTCTAAACAGTACATTTGACATTGTAGGATTGAATATGAAGCCCCGAGCTGTTTGCCCGTAGATTGAGGCACATGTTTCGAGGCATAAAAGGGTCAAGGTAGGGAACTTATCTCTCCTGCATGCTCTGAAAATTGTATTAATGTGTTGATGCATGTTATTGCTTTGCTTGATTATGTGGAACATGTATGAATGATTTGAAGCTATGTTTCAATATATGCTATGGCCATATGTGTATCGTTCGAAGCATTGAGCTTATAGATTTGTCATTGTATGTGTGCATGAGTTATGTGATGCAAGCATGTAGGGGTGTCCAAAATATCCCGGTCCCGGTTGTCCGGTCCCGGTCCCAGAATTTTGATCCCGAGAATTTTCCGTCCCGGCCGGGACCGGGATCGGGAAAACCGGGACCGGGATCTAAGGGACCCGGGACCATTCACAAACTTTGTGATCCCGGTCCCGGTCCCGATCCCGGTTTTTTTTATTTTTTTTTTATTTTTTTCTTAAAAACGAAGTTATTGTTTTATTTTTGTATTTTTTATTCAATAATTTAAGTTATCATTTGATAAAATGTGTATAACATATTTAGTTAGAGTTAAATTGTATATATCGTGATACTAATCCTACTATATAATGTATAAAAATAATAGCAAAAATGATGAAGGTGATAATAATAATAATAATAATAATAATAAAATGTTATTCTTCAATTATAGATCAATTTGTGTGACTATTATGGCCTTGTTAGATGTTAAATAATTACTTTAAACACTAGATTATAGAAAATTTAACTAAAATAATAATATTTTTAAAATTTAATTTTTTTTAAAAAAAACCGGGATTTCCCGGTTTGATCCCGGTCCCGGCCGGGATTACCGGGACCAGGACCAAACCGGGACCGGGATGCAATTTGCATCCAGGCCAAAAATCGGGACCGGGACCGGGACCGAGAGTGGTGAATCCTGGTCCCGGTCCCGGATTTGAACACCCCTACAAGCATGTCATTCATTAAACACTTATCTTTCCTTCATATTGATAATTTTTCCTTACTGAGATTCTCTCAGATCTCACCCTCCTCTACCAACAATTTAGACAGGGCAAGTGGCTTGTGGAGGGAGCGGCTAGGACTCCTTCGAGATGAGAGTTGGTAGTTGGTTATCAATGAGTTGTGAAGACTGTATATGATTTGGTTGAATATAGGGTTATGAATTTGAGATGAGATTGTGTAATCCCCATTTGAAGAATTGTAATGGGCAATTGTGCCCTGTGTATCTTTAGCGAAGGTATGTACCCAGGATTGTTGAGATGATTATGTTGTGCACTCTGAGATTTATATGAATGTGATTTATCTTCGCGTAGTAGTTGTATTCAAAATATGAATATGAGACCAAGTTAATTAGATTTTAAAAGGTATTTGTGAAAACCCTATCTCAAGGGTGGGATTTTAAATGAGTTTTGATTATTATTGGTCTCTATTTCACTTTAATCGTGTATTTCGAATATAATTATGAAGGGGGTTACACCGGTCACTGGTAACTCCCCCTAGTCATGTAGATCCTTATTAGTGTCCTTCACTTTGATTGCTATCTCAACTAAGACCTCATCACATGACAATATTCAACCATACAAAAGAAAATTCTCAAGTTTGCATATTAACAAGGGTTAAGGAGCATATTTACTAACGAAGTTTTAAAGAAGGAGCGCCTGACACAATTATGTTTTAAAGGGGGCAAAAATACACATAAGGTTTTAAAAGTGGAGTATCCAGCACAAAACCGTTAAATTTGACCTAATGCTGTTAGTGGTTTTTTTCTCTTATAATTTAACGCCGTTAGGTCAAATTTAACAGTTTTGTGCTGGATTCTCCACTTTTAAAACCCTATGTGTATTTTTGCCTCTTTTAAAATATAATTGTACCAGGCGCTCCTTCCTTAAAACTTCGTTGGTAAATTTTCTCCTTAACCTATTAACAATGTTAGATTTGGATTCATTAAATAAGATACTCTACTTTTATCACCTAAAACTAAGGTAGGCGAGAGCCATATTCTACTTGAAGTCTCAAAAGAGCTAAAATGCCTAAGCTTAGAAAACTTAGCACCTAATTCAAGGGTGGCTTCATTTGACTATAAGGATAGGCTGCGTTACGAACCAAGCATCGACAACTCCTATATGTCAAGGTTAAAATTACAATACACACTCTCACCCAACAATCAATAATGATCTAAGCCCTTTCAAGGAGATGACATCCAAAAAAAAAGACAGGAAAAGAACAAAGACATGGTAAATAAGATTCAATTAACATGCATGTATGCAAACTTTCATCCATGGGATTCGTGAATTTTGCCATTATGAGAATGATTCAATGAAATTACATCATAGTTTTGCAATCCCAACCATAACGAATTTCATGGGCAAAAATCGCATATAATAACTACAACAACCACAGAGAATATCAAGGAAGTAGAAAAAAAATCTAAACTTTAATGTATCATAAACTTTCACACACAAGTGAACATACAAGAAGCCAACAAGCACAAAATGAATATCATGTTTATACATATGGAAGGAAGGCGTTTTTTTCTCATTTTCCGAGGCCTACAGGAATGGCTTGTCTATATTTGCAACCTCCAATTATATTCATCCCCTGTCTTTAATTACATTGAGTTGCATTCTAGATCGGATTATTTAATACCCTTCACATGTCAACAAAAAGCATAAGTGATAACTTGAAAAAAAACTACTCAACTTGGGGCTTTTCATGTGTCTTTTTGGTGCTCTTCATACTCCTTTCCATACATTATGCAATTAGTTATCAGTGGTCATTACTATAAAAGAATAAATTTGTAATAAGTAAATTAAATACAAATCTATTGTAATGAAAATAAAATTTTTGATTTTCAAATGAATGTATGGTTTGTTTGGCACTCATCTAGTCTCTGTGATACGTATGCATGTCTTATGTTCATTTCCATTGCAGGTTGAACCTTGTGATATATGTAGTAGTATTGATTGGCTAGAATAAATGCTACTTGCTCCAAATGCAATGTATTACACATGTTCATTGCATTTAGAGCAAGTAGCAAATTAAATAATCATGGCCTACCAACTCTACCACAAATAACACATATCGGACACTTCTCAAGCTCTTCATATTCTTTCATGTATATTATGCAATCATTAGGGCATATGCAAATATTTTTCACAACCAAGTGGACAAAAATTAACAAGCAATAACCGCAACAAGAAAGAATATTGATAAAAAAAAATCGTCTAGCCTCTATGCAAATATTTATTTATGTGGATGTAAGACAAAAAAATCTAAACTTTCTATCAGGGTTTTGACTCACTCATGAATATATAGTCTGTTTGGCACTCGTTTAGCCTTTATGCTATTTATGCATGTTTTATGTTCATTTCCATTGTAGGTTGAACCTTGTGATATATGTGGTGGTCAAAGGACACAAGACATGCATACATAGTACTGAGGCTATATATGAGCAAAAAAGTGTAAACATTAGTGTTTTGACAAAGAAATAAAGGGAGTGAGCATCAGGATCAACCAATTAAAATGTCCATACAAGCAAAGACAACGAAAATGAACACTAATAGGATAAGGCTAGGGAAGGTTTATGAAAGGAAACAACAGAGAGAGAGAAAGAGCCCTGTAACATACTGAAATATGAACACCCGGTATTGCTTATAAATATAATTAGTCAGAAGAAGCTCACCAGTGCCAAGTATGTGTGTATGACGCCATTCTCTAATAAAATAGATATTTGGAAAAATTCTATTCGTTAATTAAATAATTAAATAAATTCATTTTACTTTATGTGGGGACCATGAAAGATGACACCTCATAGGTGGACCCGGGGAAATCCCCTAACTTTTCTTCCCCTAGTAAAGTGGACATATGGCGCCATCTTATGGTAGAAGGACCAAAAAGTGCTTTTAACTTTTGTGTTGGTGCAATTTCCAAGTGACACATGTCTTCTCAATGATGAAGCTACTTTTTACTTTATGTGTTGGCTAAATAAGAACATGACACTTGTCCCCTTATGATGATAAAGTCACTTTACCTTTTGAGTTTCATCACCATAGGGTGCTACTTCGCCTCGAGTCCGGGTTATCCACCGGTCTCCGGTCCAGTCACCCGACTAATTTTCCTGAACACAGAACTTGGACTAGGGGAAAATCATCAAAGCCTCACTTTCTCTAACAAGTTGGATAGCTAAACACCTAGAAAAGGGCATGACCTACTTTATTAAAGCAAGTGACATGTGTCATCGAACCATTGGATTATCGAACAAGTGGCACTACAAGATTTTGAACATGGTGGACAATTTTTAAGACTCATTAAGGGCCTTATAATTTCAACCAGCTACCCAAATAAATCATAAAAATTGCCAAAAATATCGCAAAATTGGTAAAGGAAAGATGAAGATGAATATTAACATTTCTTAACTTCGCTCAGCTGAAACACTACCAAATCGGTGTTTTCTCTCAAAATACCCTTCATAAACCTTCTTTGACTCATCCTAAGCTTCATTTCTATCATTTCAGATATTCATTTGGAGGTGTTTCGTGCTGTCTTGCTTGCTAGAGTACTACCAGATTTCCAAACCGGTTGCGGAAACATGTAGAGGTAAGTGTGGGCTTCATTGTGAACTGATTGGTTTGTTCATGAGTTTTCATGAGGGTGGGGTACTGTTAACATTTTGGCCAAGGGGTGTTTTGAAGGTTTAATAATGTATTTATGGTTAGATGATGATTTATGATGATATTGGACAAGCTATTGGACAAAATTCTGTTTTGGTAATTTTGGCTTGAAAGGGTTTGTTCGGTCAGTGCTATAGGGGGCTGAAGCTCCGTGATTTTGATGATTTTGACATTACCATTATGTTTAGGATACAAAACTGTATGGGAATAGCCCTGGTTGTAAATTTTGGACCACTAGAAATATATACTGCAAAACTGTAATTCTGCCAGCATGTGTTCTGTGCACGACAGTCTATTTGTGAAATAAGTAAATGATGTCTAAAAATTGTGAAACTTTCTAGTATAAAATTATACATGTCAAGCTTTAATTTTATATGTCATTTGTGTCATTTGGTTATGTGCTAGAAGTTATGCATTTTCAAAATTTGGTCTGGAAAACTGGCGAATTCTAGGGGCAGTGATCAATTGGGTGAGATACTATATTGATATGCATCCAGAAGTGTAATGGTTGTATTTTTCTTTGAAAATAGACTGATTAGGGGTCACATAGCCTTTGAAATCATCACAATTGGACATTTGTACAATTAGTTATGAATATTCAAAGATTAAAGAAAATTCTAGCATATTTGAGTACAAGTGCAAAAAAACAAAACAAAATGTAATGGCACTAGGTAATTAAGTGGAACTTTAAGGGTGAAGTTAACCAACTTGGTATAGTTGGACCACTTTGACTTTGCTTTGGCTTAGTGTGTTAAACTTAATGACAACCAACTTGACTAATTAGATTATGTAAGTATTGAACGAAATAATAACTTGTCATTCATAAATTCTAATTATAGGACCTAACAGCTGTCAGGAGCCTAAGACTTGCCTGAACTTAGAGAAACAATTGGTTATTACTCAAGAGAAACGACTAGGTAGTAACCTTATCTTTCATATGTTATAAGATACATTGTATGTTTTATGGGCTCATCATGAATTGTCTGACATATTTTATTATGCAGGGGGGCCGCTTGGGGCTTATTACATGGGTGGACACTCAGGCTAATATAATGTTCTGTGATGTATGAGTAGGTGCTCAGAGCCTATTGCACGGGTTACACTCGGGGCCATGTGATACCTAGTGCTATAGTGATATGTTGAATTGCATGTTGTGTACTGAATGCTATTGTGATAATTCTGTTATATGATGATTATATGGCATGCTCTATGATTTGGTATCTATATGATTGACTATATGTTACTACTGAGATTCTTTTAAATCTCACTCTTTTTTGTAAACAAATCCATAGTACAGGTGGCAACTCACGGGGTATGAAGGTAAATATGGACAGCTAGAGAATGGAGCAAAAAGACTTTAGTTTACTATTGATTGTCTGTTTTGTGTATTTTGGATATTGTTGGGACTGTATATTGTGTACATAACTAGGTAAACCTGACAATAGTAGAGTAGTAGAACTAGTAGTACCAGTGTAACCCCCTGCCTTATAAACCGTAATTATGATTCAAAAATGCATAGTTAAGATCAAGTAGAGACCCTTGATTATTTAAAACTTATTCAAAATCCCATTTTCCTTATAGCGTTTTCAAAATTTCTTTCAAAATCTGATTAACTTGGTCTCACATTCAAATTTTGAATATAATTAACCTGCACGGTTAAGTTGCATTCATATATATCAGAGTGTAAATCATAAGTCCCGGCAACCCCCGGGTTTCCATATAATAACTAAAGGGTTCATGGGCATTATCGCCTCAACAACTTCCCAACTAGGGGATTACATAACACCAAAAAAACTTTACATCTATAATATATACAGTAATCCCAACCCAAAATTGACAACCAACTACCAAAAAAACATTCTTAGGAAATCCTAGCAGCCCTTGGTGGTTTGCTTCCCCTTCGATCCACTTGCCTGTCTGTATGTTAGTCAATGGAAGGAATGAGATTCAAGAGAATCCCAGTAGTAACAAATCTCTCATATGACATATAATCACATAGCATGCAAGTAAATCACCAAGCAGCATCACAGCAATCATCACAACACATATTGCCTCAACGGCATACACAAAGCCTGCTCAGCATTCGAAATCCTCACTAATCAGTGATAAACATACATACAACGCATTACACATAGTATAAGAGAAAGCGCTACTACCTTATTCTTTTCGGGTGTGTTCCGACACAGGCTGCTCTCGGAAAGGGAGAATACCAAATCCTATACACATAATCAAGGATGATAGGTTAATCTCTATTCCAAGTTCTCGATTTCGAAACACTTATAGTTGGTTATCATTTGAGGTCTTTAGGTGGCTACTGGAAGCCTAAAGGGTTGGGAATAACTATACCAAAAATCACCTTTTAGGAGTGAAAAAATACTAATTTTTGGGGTTGGCTGTGGCAAAAAACAGGTCAGAAATATTTGGGCCACAGCCAAGAACCTTTGACCGTTGCCAAGAAAATCCTATTTCTTAGCTGAAATTCCAAAAATCATAACTAATTCTAGAAACCTCGGAATGAGGTGACTCCAAAGCCAAATGAAATCTATTTAAGTCCTCTTAACTAGAAAATTATGGACCATTACCAAAAATTACTACAAAAATACATAATTGCAAAAATCCAACACTGCTCCAAAAGAGATTCTAGTTTTAATTCCAAACTTTGGACAACTATAACTCCCAACACACAAAAAGAAATGACATAAATTATATGTTGATTTTGAATCTTGGGATGTGAAATTTAAGATTGAAAAGTTTCATAATTTTTAGACACCATTTGATCATTCAAAACGTCAGTACAAATATACTGATCAGAAAAGAATTCACACTGGACAGAATTTTAGATTTTCACAATTGCTTCCAATGGTTCCCATTTTCACATCAAACACCATTCCCACACAAATTTTCACAAGGAATCCATTGGAAACACCAAATCAACCAAATTCACATTATTTTGACATGTTACACCACAATCTCAACATGTCACCACAATTCACAATACAAACCTCAATATTATAACTCTTTCCATTTCAAATTCAAAACCACTTCCAATGATACCAAAACACACTATGGCATCATTTTAACCTCAATTCACTAACCAATTCTTCCAATTCACAAATATACCAACATTAGGGAAAATACCACAATCTACAAAACTCAAACAATAACCACAAAACTTAGATCAAAATGCATCAAATACTCACCTTTCCTCTTTCCAAAGCCAATTCTTTGATTCCTCAACTTCCCAATTTCTTCAAGTTCTCAAACACCTTCTTTCAAAAATATAAAACCATAGAGATGAAGCTCTTATCACTATGAAAAATGTTATAGAAGATGATTAGAGCATTTAAGGTCACATAGGACACTTACCATGAGCTCCTTTCTTTCTCTTTCCTCCTTAAGCTCAATGAAAAGGGAGAATGAAGGAGAGAGATGAAATGAACATGGAACATCAGATTTTTGGCTCTCCAAATGCATATAGCCGACCTTGAGGGAGGAGAGGAGAGAGGAAAGAGTTTGAACCTTTGACCAAGATCCTATGGTTCACATTGTAACACTTGTCACAATCTTGTTCCCTCTACCATGAGCTCACATGAGCATCAACACATTGGATTTGACCCCTTTTAATCTCTTAAAAATCAATCACAATCATTGATCTTTAAGTTACCAATGAGCTTTCTCTTCAGAAATTGATCAATTGGTCAGTAATTTTACTATTTTGCCCCTGATTATGGCAATTCATTCTGAATCACCACCAAACTCATCTTATCATTCCATATCACCATATTATGTGCCCTCCCTCTATTTTAAGTTAATTTAGATATTAATCCACAATTGAACTTAGATACAGGGTTTAGGAACTACTAAAAACACATTCAAATCGCATTTCACATCTTATTCTCCAAAAGTGTTTATTTATCAATAATCACATCCACTTTTGAAGTCATCAATCCTTAATCAAAATTTTGGGGTATTACAACCAGTAACGTAGTAAATGAATGGTGACTATATATATAGATAACATTTTTGATTGACTAAGAAACATTAACTAATGAACGCATCATGAGAATTAATCAGAGATGTACTCGCAGACTCTGATAAAATGGATTTTAGCACCAATGGGACTTAGTGAGATAGTGAATGTTTATGAAACTATTTTGAAAAAAAATTATTCCACTAAAAATCCCTTCCAATCCTAGGTTCACCTCCTAAGATAGGTTTGGAGATTATGAACTTTTTTTCAAAGTATGTTTAATTCGAAACCGAACTCTGGTTCCATAACTGATTTGACTACTCTTTTGTACTCATCTGAGTCTATTGGAAATAAGGTGTGACAATTTGATAACAGAGTATGTTTTTGGCAATAGTAGGTATTTGCTAGAGTCCTCTGCTTATGTTGCTAGGTTTTAACCTTTGGCAAGCTACTTTATGTTAGGAAGCATGACCGGTAGGGGAAGGCAGAGAAGTCAATCACTTCTGTAAGCTAACCAACCCTCTAAGGACAAGCGTATGCCTGGGGGGAGGAGGGTAGTGGTGTACAGAACATCAGGAGGGGCAAGGATGATGCACACTGTTGGAAGAGAGTTTCAACTCCTATGACTATCAAGCTAGGACCTATTCTAAGTGTGGAGTCCTCTTCTAGGGGCAATAGTAACCTAGAGGTGAGAGAGTTAGCACTTGACTCCAACTCTACAACTAGCTCTAGGACTCCAAAGATTAAGTTGGTTTATGATCCTTACCCTGATGATGCGTTATGGTAGTACATGAAGGTTTTGTACCTCAATGCCTACGAGGCGACTACTACCTCTACTAGACTGTATACTTGGTTCTTATTTGATGTGGAGATGTTGTTTGTTAAGCGAGAGATGTATGATCTGTGGATGCTAGACGACATATGGATCAAGATCACACTTGCATATTTTTCTGGTATGGCTTTTTGGGGTCAAGACAAAGAATGATATTGTAGCACAGGTCCTTATGTGTTGTCCCTTTTTGTTGACCTTATGCATAAGTATATAACAAAGTGTTAGGATTGGCTGGCACAGCGGAAGAATTTTAAAATTTTGGCCAATCCCAATTAAGGATCTATTAATGGTGTTTAATAGAGTTAGGAAGAATCGTACCTTTTCAAATTTATGGTTTTCAATTTCTAGTAGTCAACACCTCAGATTCGCCCTCTACTGGTATCTACACAAATACGTCTCCAATACAGACTACGTGCTAGTGCCTCCAATGTCTGCTAGGGTTTTCTTGTGGCTCTGAATTCTCATATGTTAATAAGTTTTTTTGCCCCATTAATGTTATAACCCATGGGGGCTATATTCGGATTTCAAAATTAATCAAGATTAATTTTGAAATTAATTAACTCTTGATTATCTTGATGAGCTAATTAAATAAATTTGGTTTAATTAAATCTGTCATACAATTTTAATTTAACCTATTTATTTAATCTGAATAAAGAGTTAATAGATTTAACTTATCCTTATAAATTAAATATGAGATATTATATCTTTATCATATTAGTTATTAAATTTAATTTATTTAATAAAATTAAATTTAAAACTAACACAATATAATAATATTATCATATATATATATATATATATGTATTTCAAAATACATATATATAATATTATTAATTTTCTTTTCAAGAATTTTGTATTATATATATAAATATAAAATCCGTCCACCCTAGATTAAACATTTCTCCCGTTGGGTCATTCTTGTGTGCGACCCTGTAGGCTCATACGAAGTTGGTAGTGGGCCAATAATTGTACTAACCCACAAGTCACAAGTGGCCTCTAGCAAGACATTATGACTACCCAATTTATATGAGGATCGTTAAGACGATGCAACCTATCGTACAACCATGTCACGTACCTTTTCTTACATGATATATCGGTCAAGGATGAGGCATGGATAATGTCATCCTCTTGTTCCTGACCATTACTTTCTCGATTCCTGAGTAGCCTGACAATAGAAATGGAAACTCCTTTCCATTGTAGTATTGCCATACATTTCTCAGATTCACTCATCGAGGGGCCCAGTAATATCTCTCTACTAATGTGAGGGACAAATTCCATCTTGATCATTCATATTCCTCTGCATGAAAAACCACCAAGCCCGATCGTAGCCTTTATCATCACCAATCAAAAGTAACTTTTGACTAGTTCAAAGCTTAGCAACTCTCATGTAGGAATCCATGATGATCTCAAGTCAAAGGGTTGTGACGTGGTTATACATGAGATAAGCTTATGACTTGATACATATAGTTTTCTCATAATGGGTCGGTCTAGCACCTTGTACTCTTATAAGTGTCTAAGAATTTGATTCATATCCCCATATCTTATTGAAGTCATACTAGTCTTACTTCATCTTTGCTCCCACATAGATGACAGACCAAGGACATTTTGGATAATCTTTATGATTTATCCAAGGATACAGTCATCATAGTGAACATGCAAATAATATAATAGCATAATGGAGAACTTCATTAAATAATAATGTTTAAAGTACAATGATTGGCCCTTAGGGAACAATTTCCAACCCAAAGTACATGTAAATGACATAGAAATGGTAGAAGGATGCTTAGTTAAGAGGAAGTAGTAGTACATGCTTCTTTTGGTGTAAATATCAAGGCTTTTAATGTACATGTGACTGGTTGGCATAGTAGAACAGGCTTCTTTTAATGTAAATGCCAAGCCACTTTGATACAAATATGAATGTTTACTGTAATGGATTTATGTATATGTTATGTGTTGGTATTTAAATTCTTGAGAAGTACATTTTTGCACATACATATGTTCGATATGGTATTAACATGATATTCCTTTTTAATAGTTAAAAGGAACAATGGTGTGACTTAGAGCAAGGAACGCACCACCACTGAATGGGGAACCTGATCAACCTGAGATACTTGACCCTATGTAACGAATTCTTGATATGTTGACGACACAACAAGCTATGATTGAAGAATTGTGAGAGGAAGTTCGGGAGGTCAAGGAAAAGCAAAACGAAGATAAAACAACTAGAAAACACTAAGGTAAGTCAGGAAGGGGAACAACCTCAGTTTGACAAGCAATCGTAGTAGTCTGTACCATATTAAGAACCTCTTAATGTGGTGGCCCATGAAAGAGAAGATATTCAGTATTGGATGTCCAAATTTTGTAAATATCAACCTCTAGCATTTAGAGGAAGATTTGATCCACAAGCTACTGAGGACTAGTTAGTTTGACTAGAGAAAATTTTTGAAGTATTGGAGTATCCTACAAAAATGAAGGCTCAAATTGCCATATATAAACTAGAGGGAGTGCTAACCACTAGTGGAAGAACACAGTAGTAGTTTTGAGGGGCTAATATATTCTACTGACCTGGGAGATTTTTTAAAAAGAATTTAATGAGAAATACTTCCTGATGTCTTTGAGGTTCGAGAAGGAGAATGAATTCCTAGCTATTCAACAAGGTGACGATGAGAATTTTGATGAGTACCTATCTCGGTTCCTTTGATTGTCTCGCTACTTGTCCTATCTGTGGTTCAAGGAGGCTAAGGAGTGGAGCTCTAATATGCTGATTCAGGGACTGAAGCCTGAGATAGAAGAGAAGCTAATTGCCTAGAAGTCCACATAATTCAATAAGGCAATAGAAGTGTGCCCACTGACAGAGAGTAACTTGAGGAGGATGCATGCGAATAAAAATGCCAACAATTAAGGTGGACCTAGTCAGGGTGATACCTTATAAAAGCATAAGGGACAAGGGTTCTCACGAAAGGGGAACAACAAGAAGCCTTTTCAGTTTAGGAACCATGGTAACTAGAAAACCCTGATGTCTTAAACATGCCCTCAGTATGGTAGTCGTATTTGGGATGATACTGTAATATCCTTATCAGCCAGATAATCTGTTATGCCTGCCAGAAGCCAGGGCACTTTGTAGTAAACTGTCCTCAGCAAGTAGCCAAGTCCAGACCCAAGAATCAGGGTCGAGTGTTTGCCTTGACACACAAAGAAGCGAAGAAGTCTCCTAAGCTAATACAAGGTAAAATCCTTCTTAATGGTAGTTTATTGCAAGCTTTGTATGATTCGGGTGCTAGTCATTCCTTTATTGCTTATGACTGTGTTAAGAACCTAGGATTGCTGTTCATAAACTACCATTTGACTTGATTGTGTTGAAACCAATAGGTGTCAAAACTGTGACTGCTGATATTTATTTGAACTACATGGTAAAAAACAAGGGACATGAGTCTATAGTAGACTTGATTTGTTTGCTACTCCAAAAAGAAGATAGTGTATCCCACTTGGTGGAAGGATGACAAAAAAGATGCTAGTCTAAACTTCCTCTCATTGGTAGAAGTTGAGAAATGGCTAAGGAGGGGATACCAGGGATATATCATGTTCTTTTCTATACAGGTGTGATAGAAATAACCCTGGAAGACATTCTGGTTGTGAGCGAATTTCCTAAGGTTTTTCCAAACGACCTTAGTGGTTTACCTCCAAAAAGGGAAGTGGAATTTGTGATTGAGATCATACTTGGAACTGGGTCTATTCAACTGAAGAAGAAGATCAAGGAATTACTTGAGAAATGGTTCATTCAACCCAGTATCTCACTGTGGAGAGCTCTGGTGCTATTCGTTAAAAAGAAGGATGGAAGCCTGAGGTTAAGTATTGATCACAGAGAGTTGAAGAAGGTGACCGTCAAGAACAAGTACCCGTTTCTTAGGATTGAAGACCTTCCAGACCAACTATCCGGTTCTAGTATATTTTTGAAGATTGATCTAAGGTCAAGATAACATTAGCTATGAGTGAAAGTAGATGATGTGTTGAAGACTGCTTTCGAATTAGATATGGGCACTACGAGTTTCTAGTGATGCTCTTTAGAGTAACCAATGCACCTGCCGTGTTTATGGACTACATGAACCACATCTTTTATCAATTTTTAGTTCGTAGTAGACTTCATTGATGACATTTTGATGTACTCTAAGAGTAGAAAAGATCATGAGAAGTACTTGAGGCTCATGTTGGTTATTTTACTAGAGAGGCAACTCTACGCTAAACTGAGCAAGTGTGAATTTTGGCTTTTAGAGGTAAAATTTCTGGGCCATGTTATCTCACAAGAAGGGGTTGTAGTGGATTCCAGTAAGGTGGAAGTAGTACTAGACTGGAAAGGCCAGAAACTATTGCTAAGACACACAGTTTTCTGGGTCTTGCTGGCTATTACAGAAGATTCATTTAGAACTTCTCTCAAATTGCCTTGTATTGACCAAGCTCATGTGAAACGATCAGCCGTTTAAGTGGGATGATTGATGTGAGAAGAGCTTCACTGAGCTGAAGGAGATGTTGACAACTGCACCCGTGTTTATTGTCCCTAATCCTAAGTTGACCTACGTGGTTTATAGCTATGCTAGTAAGCAGGGACTAGTGTTAGTGCAAGCGTTTCACCTAAAAGGGGGTGGTTGAGTTGGGTGATTACCAAAAATTTGTTTCGTATATAAAAATTGACTAGGAATTTAAAACAGTTAAGAGCTAGGAGAAATATCACCTAAGTATATGTCGGGAGTTATACTGGTTTGACCACAACCACTTTAACCTACGTCTAGTCCTCAGAGCTTCTCTGAGAGTTTCACTATATCTTCCAAGCTTCAGTAGGTTCTTAGCACCTCAGTACACAGCAAGTTCCTTCACCGGACACTCACTCCCCCTTACACATTGTAATCAAATCCCCAACTCAAGGTTCCATAACTTAATTTGTCTAAATAACAAATATTGTGTTTTTAATGAAAATCTCTCTTACAGAGCAAATATATAATCACTGAACTATAGGAATGAATATAAGAAAAATAGATCACTAAGAATATGTTGATCGATGTATGTTCTTGTGTTTTCAGTTGTTGTGTTCTTCGTTGAATGTTCCCATATTTATAGTTAAATTTGTAATAGCTGTTGGAACTATTTCAATATGTCCGTTAGAGTTGCGCAGCTTCGTTTGATCGTTCTTCAAATTTGAAAACTAGTCGTTTGCAGTAGGTGAGCGTTTTGGACGTTGCGGACGATATGTTTGACTTTTCTCTTAACGTATGATCTCTTCATTGTTTTTCTATAAATATACTCAGAATACTAACAAAATGAAAAATTAATCATATAGATAACAAATCAATAAGCAATAGATTAAAATCATGCTTTTTGAACTTTATTACTCGAGTGGTCACTCAAGTAATCTAAATCCATCACTCTAGTGATTACTTGGGTGATCCATTGAAAACCTTGGCAGAGTTAAGTCAACAACTTATGACCTGGTCACTTGAGTAGTCCATCGAGTGATTCAAAGGCATCACTCTAGCGGTCATTCGAGTGATCGCTTCAAAATATTGGTAAAGACTTCACTACCTCAAATCTTACTTAGTCACTCAAGTGATCCTTGGTCATTACTTGAGTGATCCCTCGAGTGACATCATGCAAATATTAGCAGAGGGCTTCTGACTATTTGACACACATTACTTGAGTGGTCACTCGAGTAATGAAGAATCATCACTCGAGTGATCACTTGAGTGATCTCTTCAGAATTCTGTTAGTGATGCTTTCTCTTGTTCTCTGACTTCCAGTTCTTTTTCATTACTCAAGTGCCTACTCGAGTGATGGCTTTGCCTGCCACCAAGAGCTCAATTACTTTATTCAAAACTCTTTTGTCTATTATCAAAACCTTTTGTAATATTAATCTAATCTTTATTATCATCAAAACATATATATCTAATATTCTCCCGCTTTTTGATGATGACAAAACTTGGTGATTTTTGAACAATGTATTTGAAAGCATTTCAAAATATTAACCTTCAACTAGGATCATATGCCTTTAAAATACTTGACATCTTTCCATTAGTCTAGACTAAACTTGGATATTTTAAAACTTCTTTTAAATCAATGATTTTGAAACTTATATTTTGAAATCGTTTTGAGTTCAGTCTTGATAACTTTGAAACTTTTAATTCTTGAAACTCCTTTAAATCCAAATCCAATGATTGTGAAACTTTGATAAATTGAAATCATTTTGAATTTAAATTCCATGACTTTGAAATCTGTAGCATTTGAAATCATTTAAACTAATATCTTAGTTTAAATTGAAACCTGTAATCTTCTAACATAGATAATGAAAAGCCTATTAGTCCACAACAGAATTATATTGCTGACTTAATAACTTGAAGTAAATTTAGGAAAAATATACATATGTCAAAATATAACACAAAAGTCAAAAGCTGCTCCTTAAATCCCAATACAACCATATCCCAAAAACTCTATATCAGTGCAACATCATTGTCAATTTTAAAAGCACCTTTTCTAGTTCTTCTCCCCCTTTTTGTCTTCATCATAAAGGCGGGAATCAGTTGAAAGAAGAGCTAGAGCTAGATGGCTAGACAACAGAGATAGGAGTGACAGGGAAAGGTGTAGGTCCAGAGTCATGTGAGTCACCCTGACTGGAGGTATCTAAAGAAGATCCTTTGGAGGACTCTATAGTGCTAGGATTTGAGAAGTAATGTAACCCCCTGACTTTAAACACGTAATTATAATTTGATAACACATATTTAAATCGGATTAGAGACCATTGGATGCTTTAACCTCGTTTTAAACTTTCTGTCCCACAGTAAAATTTTTACAAAACTTTCAAAACTCTTTTTCCCATCCAGGTCTCAATTTCAATATTCGAATATAATTACCTATGCAGTTAATATACATTCAATCATATCAGAGTGTATAACCGCATCCCCGGCAACTCCCGGGGTTCTATGCATAAAAACCTGAAGGTTTATAAGTATACACTAGGGGATTACACAACCAAAATCGAATGTAGTATTCCTGATTCAGAATATACAGTAATCCCGAGTTCAAAATACATAACCAACATTTCCAATTCAACTATATACCCCCAAGGGTCCTAGTTTCTCCGGGTTGGCCGCTTCTCCTTTGAGCCACATGCCCTGTCTGAAATGTTAGTCAAAGGAAAGAATGAGATTCGAGAGAATCTCAGTAGTAACAAACCACTCACACAATGCATAAACACAAAAGCATGTACATAAATCACAAACAGCAACAGCAGCAGCAATTCACAGATACATGGTTTTCACCACAAACGACAGCACTCACGGCTGTATACACAATACGACAGCTGTTGCTGTAATCAACATCACGACAGCTTACGCTGTAATCACAATAACGACAGCTTACACTGTAATCGACAGCTTGCGCTGTAAACGACAGCTTGCGCTGTAAACGACAGCTATAACCAGCTGTAACCGCAGCAACATCAGAAATCAACATAAAACAGTGATACAACACACATATAGTGCATTACATAAAGTATAAGAGAGAGAGAGAGTCACTACCTTGTCCTTTCCTGACGTCCTTCAGCGCAGTTGGCTCCCGAGAGCGGCAAATATCGAATCCTACAATTCCAAATGCACTATTTAGACACTTCCATAGTGTTACTTGGGGTTATATGAGTCTATAATAAAAGTTTACAAAACTACCCCCGGGGACCCAGCCCGGGCCCGCCGTACCCGGTCCGATTGCACTTTTCCCGAAATTCTAATCTGGGCTATCCTAACATATTTCCGCCCAAGGAATCCATTTCCGTACTCGGAATTATCAAATTAAATGTTAAATTACAAATTTACCCTTGGCAGCCCCACTTTAAGGGTTTTAGGGGCATTTTCGTAATTATGCTTTTTCGGCCTTTTCCGAAAAAGTGACCAACTGTAACCCCACCTAATTTTTGCTCCTGAACTCAATGGAACCATCAAATCATTAAAAATCCAACTCTAAGACCCATTTCAAGAGCTGGCCGAAATTTATGAGCTCTTCGGAGAAAATCGGGGTTTTACGATTTCGGCTCCGTAAATGCGTTCCTTTCTACTCCTAACCACTTTATTAACCATTACATTAGGTTAAAACTAACATTAAGACCCAATTTAGGCAGCATAACCCCTAGGCCATATCATTTCCAAACTTTAAAACCAATGGCTATCCGGCGAAATTTCACTGATTAAATTGCCCACGGCAGCCAGAATAAGCAATATACGAAAGTTTGGAAGTTACCTCAAGCTCCCACAAGCTTTTCCCAAATATGGCTGAACCCTAGCCTATTTGAACAATGAAATTCCTTGCTTCAAAACCTTAATTCACATAGAGGAATAGCTTAGGAGGAGGATTATACACATGAGGTACGAATTCACTGAAGAAATCGACCTACCTTGTGAGATTTCTCCTTCCTTCTCTCAATTTTTCTCCAAGCTCTCTCTCACATTTTTTCCTCTTGCTTCAGCTGAAAATGGCGTGAAATGGCTGAAGAAGATGAGCAATTTGATTAATAATCCATGCTGACATAATCTTTTAATGAGTTGATGTCATAATTCCTTATTTTCCCATTTTCGGATTTGTTGGCAGATTTTCTGACCGAACTTTGATAAATCATAACTAATTCTAGAAAATCCGAATTGGAGTGATTCCAAAGCCTATATAACCCTTATTGAGTCTAGTTTTAAGGAAAAATATAGAATCTATCTTGAAGGAATCACAAAATTCCCAGAATTTCAATCTTTGCATACTGTTCCAGAAAATAATTAATTTCGCTGTGCAAACTTCAAAAATCCAAACATCTTAGGTCACAAATCAAAATGATACAAATTATATGTCCATTTTGAAGCTTGACATGTGATATTTAAGATTGGAAAAGTTCAGAATTTTTAGACACCATTTGCCTATTTAAAACGTCCATACAAATCGACTACCCTGTACAGAGTTTCAATGGACAGAGTTTTCAACTTTTGCACAATTGTTCCCAATGGTTCCAACTTCACAATAAATACTCTCCCCACATGAATTTTCACAAGGAAGCCATTGGAATCATTAAAATATCCAAATTCCCATCACACATTCTCCAAAAGTGTTTATTCAACAATAATTACATCAACTTTTGAAGTCATTAGCCCTTAATCACTTTTTGGGATATTACAAGTAACTTCTACCTTCTCTGTACCAGCAGGTGATTGATGATCACTGGATGAAACAACCACCTCCTCAGTGCCTGCAAGTAAAGCAATAGGTGTTGTCTTTGGCTGGAGCTAGCTGGCTGGATAAGGTTGTCGATAATGATATGAATTGCTCGGATGTGGATGGATCAGGCATAGCAAAGAGAACATTATTGGGAATGGTGATAGGTATGGTAGGAAGAGGAATATAAGAGGGTTTAGGCTCAGAAACTGGTACTGACTCAAGTGCAGTAGTAGGCATAGATGGACTGGGGGTGGATGAGCCAGGTTCCATGGCATCAAGTCTGGCATGAAGTGATCTTAGGAGGTCACCTTGGGCCCGTTGTTCTGCCAACATTTCCTCATGCCTCTTATTCATAATTTCTACAAGCTCTCCCATCTTGTAGTTCTTATGAGTGATGAGCACTGGTATTGGCAATATCCATATGAAAGCCCTTAAGAACATTTTCCATAAATGTCTACAATGCGAATTTAAAGAATGATGGAGGAGTAGTGGAGGCAGAAGCAGAAGACTGGGTATCATCCCACCTATTGGATCCAGCCTTGGGATTTTTCTACTTGGGGCTAGACTCAAGTGGATTCTTCAAAGGGATATCTATCTCCAATTTCCCAACTTGATTTCTCCCTACTGGGGTTAGCCTCTCAATAGGCTCATTCTTCTCCAAGTACCAAATCTTATTCTTTTTCAAGAATAAAGATATAAGCTGGGGAAAAGGCATTGGGGTGGTCATTTTTCCATCGAACCTATATCTTTTTATCTCAACAAATATAAGCTCACCCAAGTCCTTTTGTTCTTTGAGGAGAATGGAAGCAAATTTTCTGAAATCCCTCTCAATGAAATGAGTGAAATTGTTAGATTTATTTACTATGGCTCTAGAGTAGTTATACCATAGGACTCAGTGAATATCACACATATTACTCGGGTTAAAATTGACAGGTCCCACTATCTCACCGAGCCTCAGGAGTAAAAATAACTGGTTTGAGTCAAGAGTAGGATTAATATCTTTAGGAGGGTCCTCTATCCCTAACCATGTGTTTATTTTAGAGGGTGAGATTAGGATTTCTTAACCCCTAACCTTAGAGACCATTTCTTCTTCAACACAATCTCGAAGGGTGTCATCTATAGGTTCCAGATTACAGTAAAAATGTCTAACTAATTTAGTGCAAAAAGGAAATCTAATAGGTAACCAAGGCATATAGGATTTAGGGTAGGGAGTGAGGTTGAATTTCAATACCACTTTGAGAAGATTGAGGTCTATATAGTGCATTTTGCATACTCTCCTTCTTGAAAAATGTTCTCTGTACTTCTGTGACTCCTGGCTTTTTCACTTTGAAACCCTTGGGAGGAAATGTAATTTCTTCTTCTTTTTCTCCCTTTCCTTGTTGAGGTAGTGACTTAGAGGATTGTCCTTGCTTCCCTTCTCTAGACTTGGAAACCTCATCTAGCATACTTACCATTTCTTTGGCAAGTTTTCTGTCATACCTGACTCCTTTAGAAGGTTTCCCAGACTAAGAGGGAGTGTCAGACTAATCTGAGGAAGGTGAGGATAGCATTGTGGTTTCCTTGGCTCTACTAGGAGGAATGGCCTTCTTTGTTTGAGCCCTTATGGTAATAGGTTCCTTGATCAGAACCCCTTAGGCTTTTGGTTTGGCTTGCGGCTTCGGTTTGGCTTTTGGTTTAAGGGATAATTTCTGTTTCTTGATTGGAGAACGTAGAGGAGATTCAGATGGTTGTTGAGGATCAAAAGAATCAGAAGGAGGAGTTTTGGTTCTAACCATTTTGATTGAGAGAAGAAGAATTTTTCTTGAAAATCTCGTCCGACAGTCATGATTCAGGGCTAAGAAATTTGAGAGGTCTTTCATGAGGAGTTTTATTGGGTTTTGACAGAAATGAGGTGAGGAAGTGTTTGTGAAAAATTTTTGGGAGAGCACTAGGAGAATCACTTAAAGAAATTTTATGAAAAATGACCGAGTTGCGACAGATAAAGACCTATCGCCCGACATTACTCAAGTGGTTACTTGAGTGATCTTGAAGCATCACTCAAGTGGTCACTCGAGTGATCATAACATAAATTCAAAAATAAACAAATTTAAATGTGTACCTGGCATGATTAATATTGTAATTACTCATGTTTATTCCCTTGGTGATTTAATGACACTTCAAGAAAGATTTGAGTTGAAACAAAGTTGATTTGTGATCTGTAATCATGATCTCTCGAGGGCTTACTTGAGTGACTCTAAGACGTCACTCGAGTGATCTATATCTTCACCATTTGACTGTTTATTTTCAACCGTTATGTCATTTTCCTTTGAATTAATGCTTCACTGCCGCATTTTCAAGGTCATCACTCTAGTAATGCTTAACATCACTTCTAATTATCACTCTGGTAATGTAGATTACTTGAAGTTGTCCCTTGAGTGATATGGTACTGTGTTAACCTCTACTTTTCATGCCTAAAAATAGAGTATCAAGATCCTATAAAAAAAATTACTAGATACTCCGAAGTTTAAGTCAGTAATCATCAAAACACGATTAAATTACACTTTTTAACATGAAAAACAACTTACAATTCATTGGGATTTACCATTCCCAATTCTCTTATAATATATAGGAATTGATCTTTCACAAGAGGTTTCGTAAAGATATCGGCTAGTTGAAGATGAGTTAGAATGAATATCACTTTAACATCTTTCTTTTGAATATGATCTCTGATAAAGTGATGTCTAACATCAATATGCTTGGTTCTTAAATGTTGAACTGGATTCTTTGCTAAGCGTATCATGCTAGTGCTGTCACAGTAGATAGGTATATCTTTTAAATATAAACCAAGATCTTGTAGCTGTTGCTTTAACGACAATACTTGTGCATAACAAGTTGATACCACAACATACTCAGCTTTTATTGATGAAAGAGATACTGTGCTTTGTTTCTTGCTGAACCATGATACAAGTGAACCTCTAAGAAATTGACATTGTCCACTAGTACTCTTTCGATAAGTTTTGCACCCTCTATGATCAGAGTTTGAGTATGCAACTAGGTATTCATTTCTTCCTTTAGGATCCAGAGATCTAATTCTGTTGTGTTGGCAAGATATCTGAAGATTCATTTGAAAGTTTCACTATGTGATTCCTTCGGTGCTGATTGATATCTTGCACACATACCAACACTGAATTGAATGTCAGGTCTACTTACGATAAGATAGAGTAATAACCCAAGCATTCCTCTATATTTTGTGATGTTATAATATTTTCCCTTAACATCGGTATCAAGCAACATGGTTGAACTCATAGGCGTGTCCATACCATTTGCTTCATCCATTTCGTATTTCTTCAATAGCTCCTTCAAATACTTTGTTTGAGATATGAAAATTCCATTCTTTCTCTTTTTGATTTGCAAACCGAGAAAGAAGTTCAATTCTCCCATAATTGACATCTCAAACTCCCCCTACATCATCTCAGAAAATTCTTTGCACAAACTTTTGTTACTAGCACCGAAAACTATTTCATCCACATATATTTTCATAATTAAAATATCACTTTATTTTCATTTTGTAAAAAGTGTTGTATCAACTTTTCCTCATACAAAACCTTGATCAATGAGAAATTTACTAAGTCTTTCATACCATGCTCTTAGGGCTTGTTTTAAACAGTATAAAGCTTTTCTTAGTTTGAAAACATTGTCAGGCTTAGTCATATCTTCAAAACCTGGAGGTTGATCTATATACACTTCTTCCATGATGTAGCTATTTAGGAATGCACTCTTTACATCCATTTGATACAATTTGAATCCCTTAATGCATGTAAAGGCCAAGAGTACTCGTATAGCTTCCAATCTAGCCACTGGAGCATACGTTTTCTCATAATTAATTCCTTCTTCTTGATTATAGCCTTTGGCCACCAATCTTGTCTTGTTTCTGATAATGATTAAGGATTCATCAAGTTTGTTCTTGGATACCCATTTTGTGCCAATGATTGGATGATCCTTAAGTCGAGGTACCAAATCCCAAACTTGATTTCTTTCAAAATGGTTTAGTTCTTCTTGCATTGCTATTACCCAATCATTATCTGATAGGGCTTTATTAATGTTAGAAGATTCAACCTCAGAGATGAATGCAAAAATAATAACTTCAATAAAAATTCTATTTCTGGTTTTGACTCCTTTATTCACATCTCCTATGACTTGTTCTAGGGGATGACTCTTGTTATATTTTCAGGCTCTAGGTTGTCCTAGTGATTATTCCTCTTCCTAGGCTTAATCATTTTCAATATTGTATGGTTTAGGATTAGGTTGTTCATTATCCTGATTTAATACCATTTTCTGCTCATCGTCAATAATTTTGTTGGAGGATTCAAATTCATCGAATACAACATGAACTAATTCTTCAACAATACATGTTCATTTATTGAAAACTCTAAATGCCTTACTTTGGTTAGAATAGCCTATGAATAATCTTTCATCTGTTTTAAAGTCAAATTTTCCTAGGTTATCTTTACCATTATTGTGAATGAAACACTTACAATAGAAGATGCGCAAATAAGTGAGATTCAGTTTCCTTCCTTTGTATAGTTTGTATGGTGTCTTTCCAAGTTTTGTTCTGATGTAGGCTCTGTTTGAGATGTTGCATGTTGTACTCATTGCATCAGCCTAAAAAAACTTGAGACACGTTCTTTTCATTTAGCATTGCTCTGCCATTTCAATGAGTTCTCTATTCTTTCATTCCACGACTCCCTTTTATTGAGGCGTCCTTAGAGCAGAGAAGTTGTGATCAATGCCATTAGTGTCATAGTAATCTTCATTAAATTCTCCATCATGATCTGTCCTGATACCTGCCATGGACATACCTTTCCCATTTTGCACTTTCTTGGTAAAAACAATAAATTCACTAAAGGTTTCATCCTTCGATGATAAGAAAATAGTCCATGTAAATCTAGAGAAATCATTATCAATGACCAATGAATATAAGTTACCATAAAGACTTTTAACTCTTACTAGTCCAACTAAATCCATATGCAACAATTGAAGTGGTCTGTTAGTTGTGATCTCATTTTTTGATTTGAAAGATGATTTAGTTTGTTTACCCTTCTGACATGCATCACAGATCAAATGATTTTTAAAAACATGATGAAATTAAAAAAAAATAAAATAAATTGAAAACTTCATAAACTTGCAATAAATGTAATTATTAAGTTCTAAAACACAAAAATACAACCACAAGATACATGAAAATGGAAAAATCTAGCCTTCCATGTAAGTGGAACGTAAACCATCCATAAAGGAGGACTTCCAACACCTTCCATATCGGAGGCATGCAAGAAGAAAATGCAATGCATAAAATTAACTCTAAGATGGTGTATGTGGAGAAGAGAGGAAAGTAATGGATATGAAATGGTGTGTGTCAAATGTGAGGAAGAGGATGGCTATATATAGGGAAGAATGGAGTATGGTAGATGAAGTAGTAGGTGAAAGGAAGATGAAGTGGTAGATGAAATGTGGTAGATGAAAAGGAAAATGAAGTGTGGTAGATGGAATGGCTGGTGGAATTGTAGATGATTCCTGACCTCAAATTTCAAGCAAAATTTGAAATCCTTAGAGATAGGACTACCTAATTCACATGATAATTCAAATCAAAAGGACTTATTAAGGGTTGTAATGGGGTTAAGGTAAAAGGAATGTAATACATGATATGATGGGCTACATTTGAGAAATGAAGCAATTGAAAAATGGGCTACTGATAAATAAATTTATCTTATCACAACAACCCACAATATTTTTTTATTTTTGCAACTCTAAAGTTGATGATATATGCACCCCCATACTTGTCAAAAGCTCATTTCACAAAAATTTCAAATGCTCTTCTAATCTTTAGAATTAGGTAAAAGCACTTGATATATCATTAAAGCACACGTTAATGGGTTGATAACAAAGAAATAGTCAATTAGGCTCAAGGGGGCTTATCAATGGTATAATTACAAGGTTGGCCATTTGGCTTTAGCTAAAGAAAATGAATGCCTTTATCATTTTTGAATGTGCATATGAGATGTAATTTCAACCAGATTTAAAGCAAATTCTAGAGTGACAACTTAAGAGGTGAATATCACACGTAGAGAATAATCATTATAGGCTAAAAAGCTCACGGTTAGGGGCTTTCAAACTCAGCTCATTCAATCTCAAAATTTATCATCAATTGCAACAATTAGTTGTTCATTCATGCTATAATCTCTAAATTCAATTGATCCATACTTAAAACTTATATACTTCTTAAAATCATTGCAAAGCACTTGAACATGATGATTTTTTTTACTTTTACTCTTTTTTTAAGAAGGAATAAAAAACATGCAACTAATAAATTGTGTCTCATGAGTTAAGAATAACTCCTTACTCTGCCATTTTTTTCCATACCCTATACATCTAATGGTTTTACTAACTAACTAAATATATAAATTTTTTTTCTCTTCCCTCAACCTAAATCAGACATTGTCCTTAATGTCTTCTAGAACTTAGAGAAAGTTTTTTTGGAAACATAAACGCAAAATAAAGTAAAACCAAAATACTAAGAGTAAAACAAGAGATTAAGGAAAGTTACAACCAAAGAGTGGTATATGGATCCTGCTTCTATCTACTATCTGAAGATTGCCTACCTATTTCCTTGACTAGTAGATATGGTTTAGGTTCATAGGTTTACAATTGATCGAGCAGCTGATCAGCAGTTGGGGCAGAAATTATGGAATGGTGAGTCGCTTGGGGTATAAATCCTGTTTCCACAGCATGATAAAAAAACAACAGATTATTATAAAAACCATTAACATTTAACAATCCTAATGACTTTTTGTGATAGTTTAACTTAGCCCAATATGCAATGCTAGAAATCTTATTCAACGTTTCCAAAGCACTGGGTAGAGCGATAAAAGCTTTAGCCTTATAGAACATACGTCCCATATGCTCCGGGAAGTTTAAAACTTGTAACTCTTGTCCTAAGGAAAAGATGTGACCATCTAACTCCTTTACTTTTACACTCAAACCCTTGCTTCCATTAATGGTTGTAGCAATTGCCACACTTCCCCTTAGGCCCTGGATGCCTCCCTCGTATACAAAGTTGATCTTTCGAGCAGCTAATGCATTTCCTAGTTCTTGTGTTGTAGTTAGAAACTCTCCATTCTTTCCCTCATCAGTTTCACCTAAAATGCAGATAGATTTAAATCTACATTTTAGTGTGATACCCTTTTTCTCTTCTTTTCTCTTAGACCATTTGTGCTTATAAGTAGAAGACTGCATATTTACAAACAGAAGTGTGCATATTTACAAATGGAAGAGTACATATATATAATACTAAAACAACGACAACCAAATCATGCGTTTTGTAAAGAAGTTTGAAAAAAAATACCGACACAGATGACGGTGGGCCATTGCGTGAAGAAATTAAACAAAATGAGTAGAGAAAGTCAAAAGCTTATAAAAAGATAAGACAGATTTGACAAAAGCATGATTATATATAGTAGTTGTGATGTTGGCTCACATCTTCCTCTGATTTTACGTTCAGTAAGGGCTTAAATGTTTTTTATGAATTGAGGATTTGCTTCCCATCCAGTTTTCTTATAAACTGGAAAACATGGTTTTTTAATGTTAGATTCCCAAGGCAGTAGTGCCATTTTTCTTGGTTGAATACATCCACTAAATCAAGAAGAACATGATGAACATCACCCCTCAGATGCGTCTCAAGCGTTTTAATGTTATCATCCAGTGAATCCTTACTTAGTCTATCCTTTATAAATTTAATTTTATCTTCTCAATTTATAGAAACCATACTTTTGCTCCTACAACACTGATCACATGTCCACCTTGCACATTTATTGCAGACATTCATTCTTTTAGTTCTTCTCTTTTTGGAGTAAGAACTTCTTCCTATTCCAGGCAAAGGTTTAATAACTAATTTATTAATCTCACATGCTAAACGTACCTTAGCTTCAACAATCTAGTGTACGTCCTCAGGAAGGCCCAAATGCTTGAATATTCTTTTCAAATCGATAGCTATAGATCTTCTTGAGCACATCTTTGGGAAGAGTGGGGAACCTATTCTTAAGCTTAACAAGAGATTCCTCCATCGTAGCTTAAAATGAAACTGATGAAAACTAAAATTTTCAACGCAGTGTAGTGTGTTTTGGTGAGTAAGAAAGAAAAATGAGAGAGTAGGAAAGAGGTTTTGGGTTGCCTTCCAAGTAGGCGCCATTCTTTAACGTCTTTAGCTAGGCAAAAACCAAACCACTTAACTCTCTTTTTTTGAGTTATTTTTTAATTTTTTAATTTTCTTAAAAAAAATTTTACGAGAAGGAGGACTTACCTGCTGGTTCCTCAAACGTGATGACAGTTTTCAAAGTGTTGAGTGCACTGTTATTGTTCTCTTTGAATGTTCTTGATTGTAACCAACAAAATGAAATACATAATTAGGAGTTACCAAAAGTCTGACAAAATCACAATAAAACATCAAACCAAATCTTGGATTTCTCCCAAGTAGTGCTAAATTTATAGTCTTCAGCCATACTTCCTAATCACAAATTACTAATCAAAAGTATCAAACACCATGATTATCTTGTTTTCTTTTCTTTTCAAGCAACAATGGTTCAAACATAAGAAATGATCATTCAACATAATTAATTGTACTTCTTCAATCATAGAAAATTTTAGAGTATAAGTATTCATTGAATTCAAATAAAGTACAACATGCATATATTTGCAAATAGATTTAGGAGCTTCCAAAATTTTAGAGCATCCCATAAAATCCACTTGACTTTCATCAGTAAGAGTCAATACTTCAATAGGAGAAACATGAACAACAACTTTTTGAACATCCACATTAATTTCAACATCAAAATGACAGAAATTAGGTTCCACAACCAGAACCTCTTCTAGACTACACCCATTATCCTTTCCAAAGGTGATTTCAAGTTCCTTATCACATTCCACAAGAGCTAAGGTTTCATTCAATTCCACTTCCTCAACTTCCTCACAATAATCATCATCTACACAAGAAATTGTCATCATGCTCAAAGAATTATCTTGCCTCATAGTCTCAAGTGACGAAATAATTTGACTCACATATATTCCAATATTTTGGACACTTGACTCAACTCTAGTGGCAATTGCCTTTTGTTCTCTAATAAATCTCTTTGTTGATTCCATAAACTCCTTACGTAATCTTTCTAAATAAGACTTTTCCTTATACTTAAGGGTGTGTTCTTCAATATGTGGATAAGAGTAGAAAGGAGGATTAGGACAATACTTAACATATGGATCCAAAAACTCTTGTTGCTCCAAAATTACACCAGGATAAAAGGAATAATCAAAACAAATTTGGTTCATATTGAAATCTTCTCTCACATAATGACTGGTATTGCTATATGAACAATGCTCATAAGAATGACACTCTCTACAATAAGCACAAGAAAAAAATTATAAGGAGAAGAATTTTCAATACAACCAGCATTTATATTTTCTTGTCTCATTCTATCCACACGCATTCCTAAAAAAGAACCAAGATATGACAATTTATCACTGATTGAACCAAAAGAATGCTGTGAATAGTTCATTTTTTTAATTTTTAATTCTTAATTTTTTTTGAAATTTTAACATGAAAACTAAATTAGTATTAAAATTACTTGGTATTGATATTAATGATAACAATCCCCGGCAATGGCGCTAAAAACTTGTTACGAGTGTAAATGATCCATTAAATAGTGTAAATGTACACTGTCGTAATTAAGTAATACAAAAGTAAGTAGAGTATCGTTCCCACGATGATTGATCACTAAGTACCAAAATGGGTAATTTTAATTCTACTTAGTCGATCGATTTGTTGGTGATTGAGAGTATGAAATAAAAGATGATTAAATATGAGTGCAAATAATATGAAAGCGAATATGAGAAAAAGCCCTAAGGGTTATATATCACTTAGCAAATTTTGGATTGAATTACCTATCTATTCTAGACCAATTTATTGCACATGATTGATAGTCGAGTTTCTCTAATTTAATTACTAGCCTCTTCCAAGGTAAAGCAATTCTATAATTAATTGCTAATCCAATATATTCCTATATGAATTTAAGCAATTAATTATGCATTAAGATTTTTGGAAGTCAATAAGACTACACAACTCTTATGAATATATCCCTATTTCATATGCAAGTCATGGTTTTAATTATAGGATCTATACACATGCATCTCCTTCTGGTCTCAAAATGCATATTGAAATCATTCAAAAGGTGCCCAATCAATTAAAAGCATTAAGAACAATAATTAAAAAT
Source organism: Inga laurina (assembly GCA_963855925.1). Classification (NCBI taxonomy): domain Eukaryota; kingdom Viridiplantae; phylum Streptophyta; class Magnoliopsida; order Fabales; family Fabaceae; genus Inga; species Inga laurina. Next base: position 25,863,751 of record OY979711.1, read on the forward strand.
CAATCACGAAGGAGAAATTAAAACTAAGTTTAATAAGTTAAGATTCAATCCATCATTAGTAAGCTACGTCATCACCTTAGGAAAATGAAAGTTTAGCACATGATGAAATTAAAAACAAAAACAAACTAAATTGAAAACTTCATAAACATTGCAATAAATGTAATTATTAAATTCTAAAATAAAAAAATACAATCACAAGATGCATGAAAATGGAAAAATCTAGCCTTCCATGTAGGTGGCAACCTAAATCATCCATAAAGGAGGACTACCAAAGCCTTCCATATAGGAGGCATGCAAGAAGAAAATAAAATGCATAAAATTAACTCTAAGATGGTGTATGTAGAGAAGAGAGGAAAGTAATGGATATGAAATAGTGTATGTCAAATGTGAGGGAGAGGATGGCTATATATAGGGAAGAATGGAGTATGGTAGATGAGGTGGTTGATGAAGTAATAGGTGAAAAGGAAGATGAAGTGGTAGATGAAATGTGGTAAATGAAAAGGAAGATGAAGTGGTAGATATGATAGATGGAATGGTTAGTAGAATGGTAGATGATTCCCACTCTCAACTTCCAAGCAAAATTCAAAATCCTTGGAGATAGAACTGGGTTTTGGCCTCAACATAAAAGTCGTAGAGCTCTTTCTTAACTCTTTATCCATACAAAAAAAAATGTTCCAATCCAACATCTAGAGCTCCATATATCACTTGAAAACTAAAAGAGGGTCTAATTTAGTATTTTTCAAGAAATTCTGTTTTATGCCAAAATCATTAATTATTTATTGATTACACCTAAATTTATTAAATTGAGCTCAAATATCATCCACAAAATTATCATATAAGGGAAAATAAATATGCAAATATTTTACTTATCACCTGCTATCTTACCAGATTGATTTCCTCCAAATTTTACCTTTCCACCTTCTTTAGGTTGTAATGTGGTAAAACTTTCAAAATCACCGGTCATATGTCTAGAACATCTACTGTCTATGTAACACTTGTTGTTTTTAGATGCTTTAAGATATATCTACAATCAAATATGATTAAGTCTTAGGTACCCACATCTTTCTAGGTCCTTTTGGGTTAGTACAAATTATTTTATGAACATATGAACCATTAGACACCCTTTTATAGGTTCTTATCTTTCCTTTCTTTTTATGTATACATGATGAAGTATAATGACCCTTTCTATTATAGTAATTTCAATATGCAAAAGGATTCGACAATTGTATAGAATGTTGAAAATGACTCAAATACATCTTACCTCCTGGTTTCTTTCTTCCTTCCTTTCTGTCTGTTTTTAGATCATATCCAATACCAAATTGATCATTTATAAATCGTTGAGCTTTTAAAATAACATTTAACATCTTACTACCTTTAGTAAATTTTTTAAGAGTTTTAGTGAGATCAATATTTTTCTTTTTCAAAGAAGAGCAATTTTCATAAACTTTTTCTGAATTCTCTTTAAGCTCTTCTACAAGAACTTTGTTTTTTTATGAAAACAATTAGTTCTTTAACTACTTTGATGAATTCAGAATGTAAAGCATTATATTCAAAAAATAATTCATCATAGGTAGGATCAGAATCAGTTACCTCTTCTTTTGTTTCTTCTTGAGTAACTAGACAAATATTAGCTACTCCTTTATCATCACTATCTTCATCAGAGGAACTATCTCCCCATATAGTAGATATAAAAGCTTTCTTCTTGTTAAAGAACTTGCCTTTTCTCTTTTCTTTGCTCTTCTAAATCAGTTGTGGACATTTTGACTTGATATGTCCTGGCTTTCTACATTCATGGCAGATGATGTGTTCTTTATTACTTGTTCCTTTATTTTGAAAATTTCTGAATCCTTGCCCTTTCTTGTAAAATTTTTTGAATCGTTTTATTATTAGGCCCATTTTATCAATGTTGAGATCTTCATCATCTTCTTGAATTTCCTCTTTTGCTTTTAGTGCAATACTTTTCTTTTTCTTGTCACCAATATCTTCTAGTTCTCGTTTGAATTTCAATTTACTTTCGAATTCAGAGGGACTTCTGAATAGAGAAGCAACCGATCACATTGATTCATGTAATCCCCTTCACGATCTAGGCCAAGATTAGTTCGTAAAAACGTAATTAAGTTTAAATTAGAGACCATATATGATCTGAGACTTGTTTAAAATAAAACTTCCCAAATCAGGGTTTTCAAAAACCTTTATGATACCTGTTCCACAATGGTCTCATACTCACATTTCAAACATAAATGGCCTGTACAGGTTGATTTCATTCATACATATCAGAGTACATCATAAATTCCTAACACACTCGGGTTCGTTTGATTAATAAAGGGTCTACAAGGCACAATTGCCTATAGAGTTTCCCATAATAAGGGGATTACACAAATTACTATCCAATATGTACATGTAATTCCTAACCAAAATATATATCTAAATGATTTACAAAATAATAACCAATTTTCCAAAATAAAACTCCTAGCCAGGAGCTCTATCCACTCTTCGTCACCCGCTTTCCCTTGAATCCTTCAGCCCTATCTAAAATTGGTATTTTTGGGAGAGTGAGATTCTAAAGAATCCCTGTAGTAACAAATCACTCATAATATGCACAACAATAAGGCATGAAATCAAATCATCATACACACATAGCAACTACAATGACAGTTACAGCGATAAGGGCAGGTATGACTCATATCACCCTTACATTTGCTCACACTGAATTGCTCATGTTGTATTGAACCACAACAGTCCACACAATATATTTCACCACAGCTGGGATTCATATAAAACATTTCATACACAAGCCATACAAGAAAGATATAGAATACACAGCCCACGACTGGATTCATAAAGATCCATGTTGATTATAACGACAGTTCAATGGTTGAGCTAGAGATGACCAACGTCAATCCCTAAACGGCTCATGCTGAACTGCTCACGCTATAATGGACCATGGCACAAACAGTTCACAAAACTCAATGACAAGTCATGTATACCAAAACATCATACACAACATGAGAGAAGAGTCACTACCTTGATCCTTCAGGGCATGTCCTGGTGACGGTCTCTCCTGAGTAGGGCAAATATCGTATCCTACGATTCACAATTAGGGACGAAGAGTCAATTCTCTATTCCAACTCTCAATGACTTCTTAACACTATTTGGTTATCATTATTGCTCTTTTAATACCCATAAATAACTCTATCAATAGCTCTAAGGGTTATAAGACTATCCCCAAAGATCCCCTTTTTGAAAGCACAAAACTGATATTTTTCACTGAGACACTCGAGTGAAGACGGCCTCACTCGAGTGATGGTGCGGTTTACACTCGGGTACTAGAGAGTGAACAACAGTGAGTGAATACCCGAGAGCACAAGAAACTTTTTAGAGACGTGAACACTTGAGCACATAAAGCAACACTTGAGTGATAGCTAAATGCTCACTCGAGCACTGGGAAGTGAAGCATAGAAAGTGAAGACCCGAGAGCACAAAAGTTCTTAAAGATCAGGAGCACTCAAGTGGAACCCAAAGCACTCGAGTGATGGCTTAACACTCACAAGTGTTAAGGTGCACTATTGCCTTTATCTACGGAAGTGCAACAGAAACCAGAAGCAGAAAGGAAAAACACACTAACGCACTAAAGTGATTTTATCAGAACCCAGAAAATGCAGCAAAATGACCACATTTCCTAACACTTGCCCAATTGATCGCAGTGGATCTAAAACTTCTACCAAAACTACTCCCACACAAAAACATTCAAGGAATTCAATGGAATCATCAGAATTACCAAAATCCAATTCCATTATCATGCTTTGGTTTTTGGGCAACATAATTCAAATTCCAAAATCATCCAAACATACCATTCCAATCCCAAATCAATCTATCTATCCAATACTGATCCCAAAACATCCATTTCTATACCAATAACATGCCAAACTACCAATGACCCTATTCCAATGAAAATGGGTTCAAAATTCCAGAAATTCAAATATTAATCATTTGGCATAAAACTTAGATAGATAGATTAGTCTCACTTACCTCTTTCACTTTGCTAAAGAGATTTCTTGATTCACCACCCTCCAAAATTTTGTGTGGGCACAAATTAATACCAATAGGCACACTATAAACATCAAAATGAAGCTCTCACTCCAAGGATCAACATTAATGAAGTGAGTTTGAGCAATAGAGGCCATTTTCTTACCTTAATAACAAGCTTTTCTTCTTCCCTTTTCCCTCAACAATAGTGCAAGAGAGAGAAAGAAGAGAGAGAGAGAGAGTTGAAGAGTGTTGGAGGGGATGAAGAAATGATGATAATTCTCCCTCCCCTATGCTGCAGCCGAAAAAAGAGGAGAGAAGGAGGGAGAAATAATTAAAAACTCAATTTGACTTTTCCCTTTACTCACTCTACATGTGAGCTTGCCAAGTGTCAATTCTTTATTGGCTCCCATAAAGCAAACACCCAATTGGTCATTTAACCCCTCCATTAGCCATTTTGTCACACATCTCATTTCTTCTTAGTTAGTAATTAATTTCCCCATTAATTACCAACTTATGGGTAATAATTATATTCTTCTAATTTTCCACCACATATGGCATATTAATTAAAACTGCCACCAAACACTTAATAATTCCAATTTAAATTCACAATTATCCATAATAATTGTCATTAGCCCTTAATTAAAATTTGGGGATTACAATTCACCTTTTGTTTCCTCAATCGCAGTGACTTTGGCCTCCTACTCCTTAGAAAGTATGTTCAGAATCTTTCTTACTTGGGTATGCTGATCATAGACTTTCCCAAGCACTACAAGTTGATTAACAATATGAGTATATCTATGTTCAAATTCAGCTATTGACTCACCTGATCTCATTCGAAGTAAATCAAATTCAGTGACTAGAGTGTTGATCCAATTTTCCTTTATTCCCAAAGTTCTTTAGTGAGCTATTTCTAAGGCTTGCCATATTTCTTTAGCCGTTAGAAGTGTGCAAATCCTGAAGTACTCATTTTGACTTAAGGCACTTTGAATCATTAGAATTACCTTGCTGTTGAGAGTAATGAGTTTCTTATCTTTCTCATCATACTCAGCTGGTGTCTTTCAAACTTTTTGTGATTCTACAATCTTTTCAGGTTTATAGTTTTCATTTTGAATCACCTCCCATAGTCCGTATTCTGTAGCCATTATGAATACTCTGAACTTCGCTTTCTAGAAAGAGAAGTGTTCGCCATCTAAACCCAGTAGTTTGGTGATAGAGACTCCATCAGGAAGTATTCCTTCACCCATGCTTGTTATTGGATCTTTCTTAGGTTGTGCACCTGGACAAGAAGACTTACGCTCTGATACCAAATGTTAGTGCAAGCGTTTCATCCAAGAGAGGGGGTGAATTGGGTGATTACAGAAAATTCATTTCGTATATAAAAATTGACTAGGAATTTAAAGAAATTAAGAGATAGGAGAAATGTAACCCCTACCTTATAAACCATAATTATAATTTGATAATGTGTGATTAAGGTGAATTAGAGATCACGGTCAACTTAAAACTTATTCGAGCTCCCATCCTTAAGACAGGGTTTTCAAAATTTCTTTCAACATCTATTAGCCTGGCCTCACATTTACATTTTGAATATAATTAACCTGAACAGTTAAGTTGCATCACTATATATTCGAGTGCATAACCAAAAATTCCTGGCAACCCCCGGGTTTTCATATGATAACTAAAGGGTTTACGGGGCATATTTTCCCCTTACAGATTTCCCTCCAGGGGATTACATATCCACAACCAAAAATAGATTTACAAATGTACAATAATCCCAATCTAAAGATAACAACCAACCTACAGACTAAAATCGAGCACTACCTGCCCTTGGTCGTCTGCTTTTCCTTCGAACCACTTGCCCTGTCTGAAAGGTTAGTCAATAGAAAGAATGAGATTCAAGAGAATCCCAGTAGTAACAAATCACTCATACAATATATAATCACATAGGATGCAAGTAAATCACTACAGCAACAACATCAACACGAACACAAATCACACCCTACCCTCATCCTCTTTCTCCATTGAGAAGGCACACAACCTCACCAGAACCGTTGTTAGGTATCAGAGTACTATTGGCATGGCGGTGCATACACATAGCAGTACGACTCACAAATCCACAAGATGCGTGACCAATGTCACAATCGACAACACTCATGGCTGTATACACATGATGTGTGACCAATGTCACAACTGTCACACCCCACCCTCATCCTCTTTCTCTGTCGGGAAGGTACATAACCCTTACCCGAACTGTTGTTAGGTACCAGAGGACTATTGGCATGGCGGTGAAACTCACAGATGTATTCACATAGCAGCATACTCTGCAGTATCCGAAATCATCACAAAACAGTGATAAAACATACATACCACACATTACATACAGTATAAGGGAAAGCGTCACTACCTTATTCTTTCCAGGCGTGCTCCAATATCGATTACTCACGAGTAAGACAATTATTGAATCATAAAACCAAAACTAAGGACGGTGAATTAATCACAAATCCAAGTTCTTAATTCTGAAATACTTAAGATTGGTTGTCATTTAAGCTCTTTAAGTGGCTACTAAAAGCCTAAATACATGCCTAAAGGGTTGGGAAAGACTATACTAAAAATCACCTTTTAGATGTGCAAAATGCTGATTTTTGGGTGTTGGCCGTGACCAAAAACAGGTCAGAAACATTTGGGCCATGGCCTAGAATTTGCTGGCCGCGGCCAAGAAAATCTTGTTTCTTGCCTGAACTTCCAAAAATCATAACTAATTCTAGAAAAATCAAAATGAGGTGATTCCAAAGCCCAATGAAAGATATTTAAGTAATATTTACTAGAAAAATATAGACCATTACCAGAAATAACCACACAAATACAAAATTGCACAACACTCAGTACTGCTCCAAAACAGATTCCAGTTTCAACATCAAACTTTGGACAATCATATCTCCCAGCACACAAAACGAAATACAAATTATATGTCCATTTTGAAGCTTGGGACGTGAACTTTAAGACTGGAAAGTTTGAGAATTTCTAGACACCATTTGGTCATTCAAAACTCTCGTGCAAACTAACTGCCTAGTATGGAGTTGCAATGGACATATTTCCAGTTTTTGCACAATAGCTTCCAATGGTTCCAATTTCACATCAAATACCATTCCCACATAAATTTTCACAAGGAATCCATTGGAAACACTAAAACCACCAAATTCACATCACATTTAAAGATATTCAATTCTTGAGCACATTACAAGACAAAACGACACACAAGACTCCAAATTGCAATTGCTTTCCATTTCAAATTCCAAACTTATTCCAATGGCACAAAAGCACAACATGACACCAATTAACACCCAAAGCACCATCCAATTCATTCATTCAAAAATCACATGAAAATTAGGGCAAAATTCCAAATTCTCAAAACTTAACCAATGGCTACAACACTTAGATCAAAATGCTATAATTTCTTACCTCTTCCTTTTCCCAATACCAATTATTGATTCTACAATCTTCAAGCTCTCAAATTCCTTCTTTCAAAAATCTAATTTTCTCTTTCTCTTTATTCTTTGGCTAGGTGAACATGGAGGTTGAAGTGAGAGAATATGAGATGTTGATGATGATGGTATGTTCAGTTTTCTCTTCCCTCCTTAGCCTATAATTAACCGACCCATAAAGAGAGGAAAGAGGGAAATTAAGTTGAAGCTTTGACTTTAATCCTAAGGTTTATATGGTGACACTTGGCAATGTCTTGCATAACTCCTATGAGCACACACAAATACATGCACATGATTACTCCCTCTAGATCTCTTGACAAATGAATCACAACCATTGATCTTCAAGTTACCAATGTGTTTCCTCCTTGGTAACTAACCAATTGGTCGATAACTTTCCTTTTTCCCCATTTTGCCCCTGATTATCACAACACTTATCAAATCACCACTAAACACATTCTTTTCATTCCTTTATACCATTCACACGCCCTCCCCTATATTTTTATTCAATTTAGATGTTAATCCAAAATTGAACTTAAATACAGGGTTTGGGCTCTGCCTATAACACATTCAAATCATAATTCCCATCATATCTTCCAAAAGTGTTGGTTTAAATTTAATTACCTTTACTCTTGAAGTCATTAATCCTTAATCACATTTTGTGGTATTACAAGAAATATCACCGAAGTGTACACCGAGAGTTATTCCGGTTTGGCCACAACTACTTTGACCTACGTCCAGTTTTTAGAGATTTACTCTATCTTCTAAGCTTTAGTGGGTTCTTAGCACCTCAGTACATAGCAAGTTCCTTCACTCGATACTTGCTCCCCTTTACACATTAAAATCAAATCCCTAACGCAAGGTTCCACAAACTTAAGTTGTCTCAATAACAAATATTGAGTTTTTAATGTAAATCTCTCTTACAGAGCAAATATATAATCACTGAAGTATAGGAATGAATATAAGAAAAACAAAGTACTAAGAATATGTTGATCGATGTATGTTCATGTGTTCTCAGTTGTTATGTTCTTCGTTGAATTTTCCCATATTTATAGTTGAATTTGTAATAGTTGTTGGAACCATTTCAACATGTCTGTTAGAGTTACACAGCTTCGTTTGACTGTTCTTCGAATTTAAAAACTAGCCGTTTGTGGTAGGCGAGCATTTCTGATGTTGCGGACGATATGTTTGACTTTTGTCTTAACGCATGATCTCTTCATTGTTTCTATGCAAATATACTCAGAATACTAACACAATGAAAGATTAATCATATAGATAACAAATCAATAACTAATTGATTAAAATCATGCTTTCTAAATACTCGAGTGTTCACTCGAGTGATCCATTGAAAAACTTGATAGAGAGTTAAGTTAACGACTTTTAACCTACGACTTTTAACCTGATTACTTGAGTGGTCCCTCAAGTGATTCAGAGGTATCACTCAAGCGGTTACTTGAGTGATCGCTTCAAAATATTGGTAGAGACTTTACTGGCTCAAATCTTACCTGTTCACTCGAATGATTATTTGTCATTACTCGAGTGACATCATGCAAATCTTGGCAGAGAGCTTCTAAACTATTTGACATATATTACTCGAGTGGTCACTTGAGTAATAAAGAATAACCACTCAAGTGATCTCTTTAGAATTCTGCTAGTGATACTTTCTCCTATTCTTTGAGTTCCAATTCTTTATTACTCGAGTACCTACTCAAGTGATGGCTTTTCCTGTCACCAAGAACTCAATTACTTTATTCAAAACACTTTTGTCTATTATCAAAACCTTTTGTAATATTAATCCAATCTTTGTTATAATCAAAACATATTGATCTAACAGCTGGGATGTGTCCTCATGCAGTAGGGCAGATTAATGTCCTATGCCTCTTGAAGTTGAAGCCTCAAGAGGTGAACTATCCCATACATGATCTGGAGCTGGCGTAATTGTGTTCGCACTAAAAATCTGGTGACACTACCTATATAGTGTGATTGTGGAATTGTACTGCAAAGTACCTGTATGAAAAGAAAGAGCTCAATATGCGACAACATAGGTGGATTGAGTTACTAAAAGACTACAACCTGGAAATCAAGTATGACCAAGGTAAATCCAATGACATCATCGATGCACTTAGTCAAAAGGTTGTGCAAGTGGCAGCTATGATGACACAAGAGAGCAAATTAATAGAAGATTTTTGAGATCTAAACCTGTCAAATCAAATCCTCTATGCTAGTTAATACATTAGCCAAAAGGAAAGTAATATGAAGGCTGAGGTTGTAGAAGCTCAAATCCAAGATGAATGCACAATCTATTCGGACTATGATTGGACAAGGTGAGACTCAGGACTATGACCTTTCACCTAGTGGACCGGTTTGATACAAGAAGAGATCTATGTTCCATGGAAGGCTGACTTGAGGCAGAAAATCCTGAATGAGGCTTACAAGAGTCGATATACCCTCCACCTCGGGATGGTAAAGATGTATTATGACTTGAAAGCGTTGTATTAGTGGCCCAGATTGAAGAAGGATGTGATTGAATATGTAACATGATGTCTTACCTGTCAGAAAGTAAAGATTGAACGCTAGAAATCACCAAGACTCCTTCAGGGTCTTGAGATTCCAGAGTGGAAATGGTAGAGCGTAACCATTGTTCTTGTGGTAGGGTTACTCAGAATCCAGAATCATGATGCAATCTGGGTGATTGTTGATTGTTTCACCAAGTCAACGCATTTCATACCCATTAACACTGACTAACCTCCCAATAAACTAACAGAGATATACATCAAGAAAATAGTCAGACTTTAAGGGGCACCAAAGAGTATAATTTCTGAAAGAGATCCTCACTTTATTTCAAGATTTTGGAGATCTCTGTATGAAGCTTTGGGCACTAAACATAAATTTAACACAACCTATCATCCTTAGATAGATGACAAATAGAAAGAACCATACAGATGCTAAAAGATATAGTAAGAGAGTGGGTAATGGACTTCAAAGTAAGTTGGGATCACTACCTTCCACTTGCAGTAAGAGAGTGGGTAATGGGTAATAGGTAATGGGTAATGGGTAATGGGTAATAGGTAATGGGTAATGGGTAATGGGTAATGGGTAATGGGTAATGGGTAATTCACCTATGATAATAGCTATCATGTGAGCATTCAGATGGCTCTGTATGAAGCACTTTACAGAAGACAGTGTCAGTTCCCCTCTCTACTGGATGGAATTATCAGAAAGAAGGTTGTATGTGCCAGATATAGTAGATCAAATGACTGAGCAGATCAAACTCATAAAATAGAGACTGCTTGCAGTCTAGACTAGGTAAAAGAGTTATGCCGACAAGCGAAGAAGACCGCTAGAGTTCCAAGTCGGTGATCATGTATTTTTAAGGGTTTCACCCGTTACTGGTATTGGCAGAGCAATAAAGAGGAAGAACCTAAGCCCTTGATACATCAGGTCATTTGAGATTTTGTTGAGAGTTGGGCTAGTAGTATACCGGATTGCTCTACCCACATACTTGAGCAGATTGCATGACATCTTCCATGTTTCTTAGCTGAAGAAGTACCAACTAGACCCCTAGTATATTATAGAGTATGAGGATATGGATAAGAAAGATAATCTCATATATGAGGTTGAGCCAGAACAAGTCATCAAGTGACAGGAAAGATGGCTCAGGAATAGAAGCATTCTATTTGTGAAGGTGGTCTAGAAGGCGTTGTCACCCAGAGAGGCAACCTGGTAAGCGGAAGACAACTTGTGGAAGCTTTAACCGAAATTTGTGTTTTAGAACATATAACAAATTTCAGGGATAAAATTTATTGTACCGCAGGGGGGAGAGTTGTAACATACTGAAGTATGAACACCTGGTATTGCTTATAAATATAATTAGTCGAAAGAAGCTCACTGGTGCCATGTATGTGTGTATGACTCCATTTTCAAGTAAAATGGATATTAGGCAAAATTCTATTTGTTAATTCATAAAGTATAATAAATAATTAAATAAATAAATTTTACTTTATGTAGAGACCATGAAAGATGACACCTCATAGGTGGACTTGGAGAAATCCCCTAACTTTCTTTCCCCAGATAAAGTGGACACATGGTGCCATCTTATGGTGGAAGGACCAAAAATTTCTTTTGACTTTTGTGTTGGTACAATCTCCAAGTGACACAAGTCCTCTCATTGATGAAGCTACTTTTTACTTTATATGTTGGCTAAATGAGAGCATGACACTTGTCCCCTTATGATGATAAAGTCACTTTACCTTTTCAATTGTCATCACCAGAGGGTGCCACCTCGCCCTAAGCTAAGGAAATACACCAGTCTCCTGTCTGGTCACCAGACTAATTTTTCCAAACACTGAACCTGGGAGCTATGGAAAATCATCAGACCCTCACTTTTCCTGACAAGTTGGATGGCTAAAGGCCTAAGAGAAGAGGCAAGACCCACTTTATTAAAGCAAGTAATAGTGTCACTGAACCATTGGTCACCAAATAAGTGGTACCACAAGATTTTGACATGTAGAAGACAATTTTAAGACTTATTAAGGGCCTTATAATTTAAGCTAGCTGCCCAAATAAATCAGAAAAATTGCTAAAAATATCAAAAAATTGGTACAGGAGATATGAAGATGAATAGTAACATTTCTTGACTTTGATCCGTCGAAATACTACCGAATCGGCATTTTCTCTTAAAATACCCTTCACAAACCTTCTTCTACTCATCCTAAGCTTCATTTCTATGGTTTCATATTTTCATTTAGAGGTGTTTGGTGCTGTCTCGTAGGCCAGAGTACTGCTCAATTTTTGAACCAGTTACGAAAACGCGTAGAGGTTAGCGTGGGCTTCATTTTGAACCAATTCGTTTGTTGTTTGGATGAGTTTAAATAAGGGTGGGGTACTATTCATATTTCAGCTAAGGGGTATTTTTAAGGTTTAATCATCTATTTATGGTTAGATGATGATTTTGATGATATTGGACCAAGTTGTTGGACAAAATTCTATTTTGGTTATTTTGGCTTGAAAGGGGTCTGTTCGGTCAGTGCTATAAGGGGATTAAGCTTGTTGCTTTTGACATTACCATTGTGTTTAGAATGCAAAACTGTATGGGAATAGCCCTAGTTGTAAATTCTGGAGCACTGGAAATATATACTGCAAAATTGTAATTCTACCAGCATGTGTTCTACTCAAGGTAGTCTGTTTGTGTGACATTTTTAAATAAATAAATGATGTCCAAAAATTGTGAAACTTTCCAGTATAAAATTAGACATGTCAAACTTTAATTTGATATGTCATTTATGTCATTTGGATGGGTGTGCTAGGAGTTCTGCATTTTCAAAATTTGGTCTGAAAAACTAGCGAATTCTAGGGGCAGCAATCAATTAAGTGAGATACTGTATTGATATTCATTCAAAAATGTAATTGATATATTTTTCCTTAAAACTAGACTGATTAAGGTTCACATAGCCTTTAAAATCATCATAATTGAACATCTGTACAATTAGTTATGAATTTTCAAAGATTAAAGAAAATTCTAGCATATTTGAGTACAAGTGCAAAAAAAAAAAAGTAATGGTACTAGGTAATTAAGTGGAACTTTTAGGTTGAAGTTAACTAACTTGGGATAGTTGAACTACTTTGACTTCGATTTGGCTTAGTTTGTTAGCCTTAATGACAACCAACTTGATTGTATTGAACGAAATAATAGCTTGTCATTCGTAAATTTTAATGATAGGACCTAACAGCTGTCTAGAGCCTAAGACTTGCCCGAGCTCAAAGAAATGGTTGGTTATTGCTCAATTGAAATGACAAGGTAGTAACCTTGTCTTTCATATGTTATAAGATACACTGCATATTTTGTGGATTCATCATAAATTGTTTGACACATTTTGATTATGTGGGGTGGTCACCGGGGGCCTATTGTACGGGTGGACGCTCAGGCTAATATAATGTTATGTGATACACGAGTGGGTGCCCAAGGCCTATTACACAGGTTACACTCAGGGCCATGTGATATACCTTGCGCTATGGTGATATGTTGAATTGCATGTTGTGCACTAAATGCTGTTGTGATAATTTTGTTATATGATGACTATATGGTATGCTCTATGATTTGGTATCTATATGATTGACTATATGTTACTACAGAGATTCTTTTGAATCTTACTCTTTTCTATAAACAAATCCACAGTACAGGCTTGTAGCTTGTGGGATATGAAGGTAGTATGGACAGCTAGAGAATGGAGCAGAAAGACTTTAGTCTACTGTTGATTGTCTGTTTTGGGTAGTTTGGATATTTTTGGGACTATATATTTTATGCATAACTAGGTAAACCTGACAATAGTACAGTAGTAGAACCAATAGTACCAGTAGCATAGTAAATAAATGGTGACTATATATATATATATAACATTCACGTACTCTGATAAAATGGATTTAAGCACCAATGGGACTTAGTGAGTACTGAATGTTTATGAAACAATTTTGGAAAAAAAATTATTCCACTTAAAAATCCCTTCCAATCCCAGGTTCAACTCTTGAGATAGGTTTAGAGATTGTGAACGTTTTTTAAAGTCTGTTTAATACGGGACCGAATTTTGGTTCTAGACTTAATTTCACTACTCTTTGCAATTATCTGAGTCTATTAGACATAAGGTTTGATAAGCCCTATGGAAAGGAATACCCAGGCATCTTGACGGTGGGGAGAGTGACATCATGGTGGCCAGAGGCGACGGAGAGAGGAAGAGTGCTCACGTGCAACTAAGAGAGGCTAGATGTCAAACCCCTTGACATTTTAATATTCGCAGAGTAATAAATGCATAGTTCAAAGGCCACATAGAAATAACATAAACATACTGATACAAAGTACTTGTTCATATTACAGAAAATCTCCATCGGGTTTGAAAAATATATACAGATCCTAAAATATACAAAATAAAAATTATGATAACCAACTGCAACTCTTCTTTGGGCTGAAACCCTCAATCACCAGCATTTACATTTTTTCCCCTAGAGTCGCTACCTTCTGCTGGAATATTTTAAATTTTGGGAAAAGGGTGAGATTTAAATGAATTTTAGTAGCAATATGTAGTCAATCAAATAAAATGCGATAAATAAATATGCTATGCACCACATAATGTAAATGAAAGTTCAACTATATACGGTGTATGCACACAATTCAAGGCCTCTCCCTTACTTGTTCAATAAATCATAACTCTTAATATACTGATCCAAATGTGACAAATTATATATCAAATTGAAGCTTGATATGTCTAATTTTATTTTAGGAAATCCCATAATAATTTCAAAACATTCAATTTTTCAAAACCTCAGTACAAACAATTTGCCATGCAGAACATCAACTGGCAGCAAGTTTCATAATGATCCAGAATTCATATCCAGGGGCTATTCCCACACATTTTTTTGTTTAGAACACAATGGAACCATCAAAAACACTAAATTCTAGCTCTAACCCACTATTCTATAGCTGGCCAAAAATCACGAAGTAAATGGGAAAGTTGTGTTTTCATGATTCCTTCCAACTAATCATCTCCTTTCCACTCCTAATCACTTGTTTAACCTCTTAAAAACCTATTGTACATAATTGATGGAAAATTGGGTAGCATAAACCCTTAGGGTTTCATCATTCCAAATCATAAAAACCAACCAATATAAGCCACCAAAAAACTAACAAGCTTGAATCAACAAAAGGACTAAGGTTTTGGTGTTTACCTTTTGTTCTCCTCTTGCTCTCTCTAGAACTATTCTACTTCCTTTCTCTTCCTCTTGAATTTGAGCTTGATAAACATATATTTCAAGAAGGCATAGAGGTTTGGGAGGGCTCATGAATTTGGAAGTATAACACTTGAAATCACCACCTACTTACCTTAATTTGTCTTCTTGAACCACTTGAGCTTCCTTCTTGTGCTTGCTTCTTGAAACAACTCTCTCTCTCTCTTTCTCTTGCTCTCTAACTTAGATGGAAGTATGCTCTTGAAGGAAAGAGAAGTATGCTCTTGAAGGAAAGAGAAAAGCTTCTTGAAAATATCCTAATTCACCTCCTTAAACAAGTATTATTTTATTACAATTTTACCACATGTTTATTCTTGACTTTTCCTCTTTCATCTTTTTTTTTACCATGAATATTTTCTTTTACTCTCTCCATTCACTTGGCTGAAATTGTGGCCCATTGGAAGAGTTAAATAGCTTTTTGATTTATCATAATTTTAACTCCTCAAATATTACAATATTTGCCTTCAACATTTTTTTACTTGGCCCAAAATGCTTCCAATAGGCATATTTGATATCCAAATAATTATTTTCTCCTTTTATTCCTCTCTTGGCCAAAATTCATCAAGAAAAAGGGAACAGTATGTAGCTTCTTGCTTTTATAGAAACATACCATTTTGCCCTTACATTTTTGTATTTAATTTGGGCCTTCTTCCTTTCCTTATATTTTTTCCAAAATTTTCAATTAATTGGGCCCAAAATTTGTATTCTTCCATTAATTATTTTGGGCTTCAAGAATAGGCTTTTTGGAAAATAAAAATTAGACTTTATGTCTTGTTTTGGCCATAATTTTGTGTAGCCTCTTATAGGGGTATTTTTGTCATTCTAGTTGCACCAAAATTCACCGTTTTATTCCATTAATTATAATAAATATACATGGGATGTTTGGTGTATGAATTCTAGGTTATTATAGCTTTCCCCTAGTATAATTTTGTCCCCAAAATTTGCTACATGTTCACTCTCATGAATTCCAGGTAATGCTTCTGCATGCCTTCCTCTACTTCCCATGTTGCTTCTTGAGGTAATAATCCCTTCCTGAAAACCTTTATAAATGGGATACTCTTGTGTCTGAGCTGTTTCTCTTGCCGATAAATGATTCGGTCAGGTGTGACCTCATTGTCAAATCATCCTACTCATCCACATTTTCATACTCAATGACATGCTCTGGGTTGGGTTGATATCTCTTCAACTGTGAAACATGGAAAACATCATGCAATATACTCAAGCTTGGGGGTGGTAAAGCTTTTCAGTACACTATTGGCCCAATCTTTGATAAGATTTCAAATGGACCAATAAACCTAGGGCTTAGCTTCTTTACTTTCAATGCCCTACCAATGCCTGTGACCAGCAAAACTTTCATAAACACATGATCGTCAACCTCAAACTCTAGAGGTTTTCGCCTCTTATCAAAATAACTCTTCTATCGGCTTTGAGCATCTAGTAACCTTTGCTTATTCAATTTAATCTGCTTAGGTTTTTGATCAACTATGTCAGGCCCAAGCAACCCCTCTTAAATAGTTCTGTCCAGCATAAGGGTGACAGACATTTCCTTTCGTACAATGCCTCATAGGAGCCATTTGAATCTCGAGTAATAATTGTTGTTATAGGAAAACTCTGCAAGTGGAAGGAATTGATCCCAATTGCCTTTGAAATAGTACACATGCCCTCAACATATCCTTTAGCATTTGTATCATTCTTTCGTCTGTCCATCTTTTTGAGACATGCCGTACTGAATCTGAGCTTAGTACCTAAAGCCTTATGTAACTCCTTCCAGAAGTTAGAAGTGAAATGAGGATCTCTGTCAAAAATGATATTCTTTGGTGTACATGTAATCATACAATCTCCTTAATATAAATCTTTACCAGCTTATCAGGAGAGTAGTGGATACTGATTGGTAGGAAATTGGTTTTTTTTGTGAATCGATCAACGATTACCCATATTACATCATGATTTCGGATCTTGAGAATCCTGTCATGAAATCTATTGTAATACTCTCCTATTTCCACTAAGGAATTTTATGATTCTGTAGGAGTCTGGAGAGTCATTGACGCTCGATTTTCACCTTCTGGAAAGTAAGACAATGAGCCACGAACTTTGTTACGTCTCTTTTCATTTCTGGCTACCAATACATGGACTTCAAGTCATGATACATTTTAGTTGCTCCTGGTGTAGAGTATATTTACTCTTATGGGCCTCCTCTAGGATTTTCCATCTCAATTCCGTTTGTAGTGGAATATATATCCGCTTCCTGTATCTAACTAGGTTACTCGGTGAAAAATCATATTCCTGATTTTTTCCCTATTCAATCATGTTTTGAATAGATTGTGCTCTTCTATCCTACATCTGAGCTTCTTCTATTACTGCTCTCAGATCATTCTCCGCTTGACTGATATTGTTGCCACTGATCAAAATTTGATTAGACAGATTAAGATCCTTGAAATCTTCGATTAGTTTTTGCTTATAATTCATTAGTATTGCCACCTACACAGTTTTGCGTCTTAATGCTTATGCAACTCCATTAGCCTTTCCTGGATGGTATTTGATCTCTAGGTTGTCCTCTTTAAGCAGCTCCATCCATCTGTGTTGTCTTATGTTCAATTCTTTTTTATCATACAAATATTTTAAACTCTTATGGCCACAATACAGCTTTATGGTTGCGCCATAGAGATAGTGTCTCTAGATTTTCAATATAAACATAATTGCTTCCATCCCGAGATCATGAGTGGGATAGTTCGATTCATGAGGCTTTAGCTAACAAGATGCATATGCCACTACTCAACCCTGTTGCATCAAAACACATCCCAATCTATGATCATCCCATACATATGGTTGAGTCAACTATAGATATGTGATTGTTAAAACTGGTGCTGTCATTAATCTTTATTTCAGCTCTGTGAAGCTTCTCTCACAATTATCGTCCCACATATAAGGTTGAGTTTTCTATGATAACTTTGTCAATGGCAAAGTTATTCTGGAGACATTCTATATAAATTGTTTGTAATAACCGGTAAGTTGCGTATCTCCAAAATAGCCTCTGGCCTCTTCTAGTTCAGTACTGCTTTTACTTTGTTAGGATCCACCGAGATCCCTTGTTGTGAGACTATATGACCCAGAAAGTTAACTTCTGAAAGTCAAAATTTGCACTGGTTCAGCTTGGCATAAAGTTGATTATCTCTCAACATGTTCAACACTGTTCTTAGATGCTGTTCATGTTCTGTTCTGCTCCATGAGTACACCAGAATATCATCAATAAAGACTACTATGAATTGGTCTAGATATGGATGGAAAATTTGATTCATGTAGTCCATGAATACAACAGGTGCATTGGTTAGCCCAAATGGCATTACAAGATATTTGTAATGGCCATATTTGGTTCTAAAAGCAGTTTTTGGTACATCTTTTGCTTTTACTTTGAGCTGGTGATATCCTGACCTCAAGTCAATCTTTGAAAATACACAGGAACCAGATAACTGATCGAGCAAATCATCAATTCTGGGAAGTGGGTATTTGTTTTCAATAGTCACCTTATTTAGCTCCTTATAATCAATACAGAGTTGTAGGCTTCTGTCTTTCTTTTTGACAAAGAGCACTAGAGCTCCCCAAGGCAAGACACTGGGACAATGAACCCTTTCTCTAATAGCTCCTCATCATTTTGGTTTTTGGACTTTGCCATTTTAGTCGGAGCTATTCTATATGGGGCTTTAGAAATTGGTTTGCTCCAGGCCTAAGGTCAACTGCAAACTCCACTTCCCTATTAGGAGGTAGTTCGCTGATATCTTTCAGAAACACCTCTGGAAACTTATTCACTACAGGGATACTTTCAAATGTTGTTCCAGCTTCTGACTACATGGAAAAGAATACCATGTACCCCTGACAACCTTTGTGAAAACATATCTCATCCTCAGCTGCGGAAAGAAAATAAAGGTTGATTTATGTGCTGACATGTGGTTGTAGATTGGGATAAATAACCCTTTTGTTTCTGTAGTCTAGCAACACACTATTGGCTATCAACCAGTCAATACCGAGGATTACTTCAAAGCCTTGCAATGGTAGGCAAATAAGATATTTTAGGTTTATTAATATAAAATTCTAAATAAAAAAATAAAAAAATTGATTTTTTAAAAAAAATAAAAAAATCAGACCAGACCGAACCAGTCTATTTCCCGGTTCGCCGATTTTCGGTCCGGGTCTGATTAATCTGGTTAACACAGTGTGATGGACTCCAAAGAAAAGTGGGGCCCTCCAATTTACCTATCACTTTAGTCATTGTTAAACCATATTTAAGGCTCTTAGTATAATATTTTGTTCCATATGGGTCCTTAAGTGAAATTTTCGCAAAAAGAAAAGAGGCCAACATTGACAATTAGAAATTTTAATTTTAATAATCAAAATTAAGTGGTTTGTTCAAACATGAGAATTAAATACATTAGTATAAAAAAATAATTAATAATACATTAGTGGTAACTGGTATGAGTAATTTTTATACTTAAGTTAGAGTAAATTGGGGATTTTACAAAAACTTTTGAGATAACCCTTAAATCTATCTTATAAAAGGGAATAGAGCACACCCAATAATTTTATCTTATAAAAAGGCATGGAGGGAGTAGCATGTTTCATAATTTGCCCCTATAGTTTGCTCTCATTTTAATTTTGGTCCCCATATTTTCAAATCATAGGTTTTAATCCCTCAACTTTTACTTGGTTTCCAATGTTAGCCTCTACAAGTTAATAAGGCCCTGGACATAAAATTAATGGTGATAAGTTTGCTAAAGTGTCATTAACATGATTTATTTTATTGATTTGGCACATGTGATTTTAATTTATTGTTTTAAAAAAGTCTTCATCTTCTTCGCAGAGAACCTCTGAAATTTCCATCCCCCACCCCCGCACTTTCTTCTTCCCTCCTTCAACTTTCTTATAATTTCTTACCTTATCTGCCCATCTTCCCAAGAAAAATCATCCTCCTTGATCCCATAAAATTAAAACAAAGTAGTTGTATGTCTGTTTACCCTCCATCATACAATTTTCTCCACAAACAAGCTCTACATTTGGTTTCTCATTGAAGCCAATAGCTTCTGAAACATTTAACATAGAACGTCCAATTATAATTATGAACAACACCACCTTATCATTTTGGTAATGGATTTTCTAGAAGAAACAAGAAGTTTCTGGGTTATTGTGATTGACCCCTTTAGTATTGCTCCTTCTGACTTTGGTTTTATTTAATCTCCTCCTTTGAAAGCGACAAAGATAGAGGAAATTCCAGAGTTGGTGAGTGTTTGTTTTCTGCATCACCTTCGTCAGAAGATAGCTAGCAATGCCGTTGATTTGGTATCCTATTCAGCCACGTGTAAGTGCGAAGATGGGTGTTGCGGAAGCGAGATATATAGAGCGTAACCAATTATACTAAAAAATCACAAACTAGAAACAAAGTCTCTAGACGTAATTTAATAATATAATAAATCACAACTACTATATCTAATAACAGCTAATAAATAATAAATAGGACACCAATAAGGGAAATACCAAAATCTAATTTCACTCTAAATAATTTACAAGTGAAATTCTATAAGAGAAGAGGAGATACAAAATACCTTATAGAAGGAAATAGGCAAGTTGAGGGGTGAGATTAAAAGGAAGGAGGAGAGCTCCTTTTATAGCATAAGGAGCGCCTCCTCCCTTGTAATTTCATCAATGTGGGACATATTTCCCACATCCAACAATGGGCTGAGACCAAGGAGTCATGGGGGATCATCATCTTCTTCATCAAGAAGAGGTAGAGAATGGCAGGAAAAGTTAGACAGTGACGCCGTTGACTGGACTGAATCTTCTTCACTGGAGATCTAACAACATGATTTATGGAGGATGTTGTTCACTACTATAATAAGATGATTCAACGACACCAATTCACGACTGTTTTGAAAAAACAGTAGTAGAAAATAACGCGGTGGCATGGATGTAAATATAGGAGAAGGATTCAACGACTGGTTTTGAAAACCAGTCGTTGTAAGTAGGATTCAACGACTGGTTTCAAAACCAATCGTTGTAAGTGGGATTCAACGACTGGTTTTGAAAACCAGTCGTTGAAACTCTGCCATATAATCCCTAAATCAGACCATTCTTGCCTTTGTTCAGCTCATATTGTGTCGCGTCGATCCTATAAAGAGCTCACATTGTGTCGCGCCTCCCTATCTGACCCGGACTTCCCCTTTGCCTCTTGCTCACACATTGCTCTCCGATGACTTCTCCGACCATCGTCCTTGCTCTCTGCTCTTCCGTCCTCTATTGGTTTTTTGAGTGCGGCTAAAGGCATGAACTTTTAGTTTTTTGAGTCGATTTCTTTGAGGAGATGACTAGGGATCTTCTCAATAATGATCTTTACAAGCAAAAGGTATTATTTTTCTCAATTTAATCTATGAATGAAACTATATCTGTTTGTGATTCTCTCCATATCCCTCACCTTGTCTTACAAAATATTGTCGCTTCTTCCTTTTAGGTATTCTCTGTTTTACCTTCTTATTCAAAGCGTGTTCTCCTGCCTCCTTTTATCTTTCACAATTTAATAGAGAATATGTTGTTGCTAATGATAATATGTTTAATGTATGAATTTGATTCTTCCTCTACAATTAAAAAGAAATTTTTCTAGGAATCTTGGTGATTAATTGTGTTTGTATATATAGTTAAATCTATTATGGGCCAATGGAACTCAATTTGATTTATATAATTGATAGACAAAGACCTATAAAGATATAATCGATGAAAAGCAAACAACATTTTTTTAAAAAAAAAATAGAGGGATACAACGACTGGTTTTCTAAAAACAGTCGTTGTATCTCAAGATACAACGACTGGTTTTTAAAAAGCAGTCGTTGTAACTCTCTTACAACGACCGTTTTAAAATGGTCGTCTATTTCAAAACTTTCCACAATACTCACATACACGTCCCCTTAAAAACGATCGTCTAAAGGGCATAAAAACGATCGTTGAAAGTGCCTTCTGTAGTAGTGGTTGACTGTTTCTAGTTCTTCTCCTAGAGACGTGCACAATAAGAGAAGCCATCAACGGAGGAGGAGTGAGCTTTGAGCTTTAGAGACACCTTCACTTCTTGTTCTTCCTGCTCTCATTCTTTCTTATTCATGGATTAAGGAGGATGACTGACTTTTATTGGGAGGATGAACAGATAGGAAATGAAATTAAATTAGGAGAAAGTTGAAGGAGGAAGAAGAAGAAAGTGTGGGAGTGGGGGTTGGAAACTTCCAAGGGTTTCTGCAAAGAAGATAATTTTTTTTGTAATTAAAATCACATGTCCAATCAGATGCCAAATCAACAAAATAAATAATGTCAGTGACACTTAAACAAACTTCACACTATTAATTCTGGTTTCATGTCCTTATTAAACTATAGGGACTAACATTGTAAACAGAATAAAAGTTGAGGGACCAAACTTTTAGTTTTAAGTTATAGGGACTAAAACCAAAATGAGAGCAAATTATAGGGGTGAAATATTATATAGACTTTTCAAGAAATTATAGATGTGATTGATACTAATGATATATATACCACCAACATCTTCATTGCCCAAAATCTGGATGCGTACATGCTTATGACAAGTTTAAATTAATTCTAAAAATCTGATATTAATGTCATAAATAAGGTTTGAATTATGAATACTGCTATTCTAGTGACACTTTAGAAAACAACTTATTACTGATGAAATTACCAAAAGGTTAGTGACAAAAAAAAAAAAGCAATGGAATTTGTTCTGTCGGTAATTTTTTTTGATGAATTGGTTTAACAGTGGAATTTCAATTCCATCACTAATTACCAATAGAATAATCCTGTCGCTAGAGGTAGGTGGACGTTTAGCCACGGCAAATGTTGATGTCAAAGAAAATTATTAGTACTTTATGAGTAAAAATGTTCTTAATCTCCCATAGTCATTCTAAAGTTATAGCTGTAATATCCCAAAAAGTGATTAAGGGCTAATGACTTCAAAAGTGGATGTAATTATTGTGAATAAACACTTTTGGAGAATGTGTGATGGGAATTTGGATATTTTAATGATTCCAATGGCTTCCTTGTGAAAATTCATGTGGGGAGAGTGTTTATTGTGAGTTTGGAACCATTGGGAACAATTGTGCAAAAGTTGAAAACTCTGTCCATTGAAACTCTGTACAGGACAGCCACTTTGTATGGACGTTTTAAATAGACAAATGGTGTCTAAAAATTCTGCAATTTTCCAGTATTAAAGTTCACATGTCAAGCTTCAAAATGGACATATAATTTGTATCATTTTGAGTTTTGAGCTAAGAGTTATGGATTTTTGAAGTTTGCCCAGCGAAATTAATTATTTTCTGGAACAGCATGCAAAGATTGAAATTCTGGGAATTTTGTGGTGATTTGCAGTAATGGCCAATATTTTTCCTATGAATAGGACTTAAATATATTTCATTTGGCTTTGGAATCACCTCATTTCGATTTTTCTAGAATTAGTTATGATTTTTCAAAGTTGGGCAGAAAATCTGCCAGGAAATCCGAAAATGTGAAATTAGAAATTATGACATCATTATGTGGTAAGGTGACATCAACATGGAATTAAAAGCAATTCCATCATCTTCATCAGCCATTCCCGACCCATTCCAGAGAAGAAAAAAACGTGAAGAGAGCTTGGAGAAAAGAGAGAAAAAGAGGAAGAAATCTCGCAAGGTAAGCCGATTTCTCCGGCGATTTAGCTCCTAACGCGTATAACTCCGACTCTAAGCTACTCCTCTTTATTCTTTAAGGTTTTGAAGCAAATAATTTCTGGTTCAAAGAGGCTAGGGTTCAGCCAAATTTGGGAAAAGCTAGTGGGAGCTTGAGGTAACTTCCAAACTTTCGTATATTGCTTATTCTGGCTGCTGTGGGCAATTTAATCGGTGAAATTTCACCGGATTGCCATTGGTTTTAAAGTTTGGAAATGATATGGCCTAGGGGTTATGCTGCCCAAATTGGGTCTTAATGTTAGTTTTAACCTAATGTAATGGTTAATAAAGTGGTTAGGAGTAGAAAGGAACGCGTTTACGGAGCCGAAATCGTAAAACCCCAATTTTTCCCGGAGAACATGTATATTTCGGCCAAGGCTGTAAATGGGTCTTAGAGTTGGATTTTCAATGATTTGATCATTCCATTGGATTCAGTGGGCGAAAATAGGTGGGGTTACAGTTGGGCACTTTTTCAAAAAAGGCCGAGAAAGCATAATTACGGAAACACCCCTAAAACCCTAAAAGTAGGGCTGCCAAGGGAAATTTCGTAATTTGACATTGAATTTGATAATTCTGAGTACAGAAATGGATTCCTTGGGCGGAAATATGTTAGGATAGCCCAGATTAGAATTTCGGGAAAAGTGCAACCGGACCGGGTACGGCGGGCCCAGGCCGGTCCCCAGGGGCATTTTTGTAAATTTTCATTATAGACTCATATGGAACCTATTCTAAGTGTTTGAAAGTAGGAATTGGGGGTAGGAAATTAATCCACCATTCTTGATTTTGTTTATAGGCTTTGATATTTGCCGCCCTCGTGAGCCAACTGAGCCAGCAAACGTCAGGAAGGAACGAGGTAGTAACTTTTCTTTCGTACCATATGTGATGCATTGTATGTGTGTATTATCATTGATTTGTGATAAACTCGTATGCTGCGACATTATGAATATGTGTAAACACCGTCATACCAATAGTCCCTGAGTAGCTAACAACAGATCGGGCAAGGGTTGTATGCCCTCCCGGCGGAGAAAGGGGATGAGGATGAGGTGTGATATATGTGATTATGTGGGCCGAAAGGCTATTTGTGAAGGCCGTCGGGCCATTTGTGAAAGCCAGATAGCTATATGAGCTATAAAGCTATGTGTATGCACTGCCACGCCAATAGTCCCTGAGTAGCTAACAACGGTTCGGGTTAGGACAGTGTGCCTTCCCGGCGGAGAAAGGGGATGAGGGTGGAGTGTGATTTGTGCTGCTGTTGTATGATGATTTTCTTACATGCTGTGTACTTGTATATGGTATAAATTTTTTGTTACTACTGGGATTCTTTTGAATCTCACTCTTTCCTTTAACTAACCTTTCAGACAGGGCAAGTGGCTCTAAGGTGAAGCGTACGACCCGGAGTGGTTAGAACCCTATAGGGACTTTTACTTTTGGATGTGTTGGTTAAACCTGTTGGACAGGAATCTTGTAAATTATTTTTGGGCTGTATTTAGTAACAGATCATAGTCGTGTAATCCCTTATATGGGAATTAAAACCCTATAGTGAATGAATAGAACCCGGGGGTTGTCGGGATTACTATTAGATATTCTGATATGTTTAAATGTAAATTAACTGCACAGGTGATTATATTCGACAATTGAATTTGAGACCGGAATAGGAAAGAAGTTTTGAAAATTTTGTAAAGTTCCTATTATAAAGGGAGTTTTAAATGAGTTTTGAACTATTCGACGGTCTCTAAACCAATTTAATTAAGTAATATCGAATTATAATTATGCTAATTAAGGCAGGGGGTTACATTTTGGTATCAGAGCTGTAGTTCCTGGCAAGGGTAGAGTTTGCTAGGATAGATCCCTTAGTTGGTTATAGGGATAGAAGATTATCTGAGAATGATTGTTGTGTATGCACGTGTATGATATATTGACATGGATATATATATGAGTTTTGTGACTATAAGTGCATACTATTTCTGCTAAATTAATGGGGCAAGTTGTTTGTAGAATGAAGAAAACTAGAGGACGCCCCAGTATTCCGCGTGTAGACCCTGATGTGGAGGTCGTCAATAATAATCCACCGGATGCAATGCAGGAATTAATGGGTCTAATCAGAGATCAGCGGGATATGATAACTGAGCTAAGAGAAGAGCTCAGAGCAGAGAAGGCGAAGAATAAGGAAGGTCCGGTTCAGTCCACTCCGGAGGAAACTCAAGAAGAAACTCGGCATGAGGATACTACTGAAGGATCAGCACGACCCCTGGAATCCCCACCTCGTGCTATTCCGAATCAAGAATCACATGGGATGCCACTTAGAGAGGAAAGAGACCTGCAGTTTTGGGTCACCAGATTCTGCAAGCATCTACCTCCGGCGTTCAGAGGAAGGTTTGACCCTTAAGCAGCTGAAGATTGGATGAACAGGCTGGAGAAAATATTTGAGGTTCTTGGTTGCCCGGATGAGGTGAAGCCACGACTGGCCGTTTATAAGTTCGAAGGGGATGCAGACCGTTGGTGGCGAAATATCGCCCTAACATTGAAGAGCAAAGAAATGCCGCTGACTTGGGAATTGTTCCAGCAAGAGTTCAATGAGAAGTATTTTCCCAAATCAGTGCGGCTCGAGAAGGAGACAGAGTTTCTGAATATCAGACAAGGGGACACAGAGAGCTTTGATGATTACTTGTCCCGTTTTGTTCGATTGGCTCGGTACTCCTCCTACCTCCGGTTCAAGGATGACGAAGAATGGAGTTCGGATATGCTTATCCGCGGTCTGAGACGAGAGTTGAGGAAGCGGTTAGCCACTCACCAATTCACCAAGTTTAACAAGGCTGTGGAGCAATGTCGAATCACGGAAAACAATTTGAAAGAGTTGTATCCTGTTAGAGCTTCTGGCCACCGCAACGAACCTAGTAAGGGTAATGTTTCCCAGAAGCGGAAAGGCCAAGGATCATCTTCATTCAAGGGCGGTGATAAGAAGCCCTATCAGCCTAGAGATCGTGAACCTCAGAGATTTGTGACCGAGTGGAAATGTCCTCGCTGCAACAAAACGCATTATGGTCAGAATTGTCGGGGAGAAATGATCTGTTTTAATTGTAAGCAGCCAGGACATCTTTCTAGAGATTGTCAACGACCGCGAGTCGAGCAGAGACCAAAGACACAGGGCCGAGTGTTCGCTATGACCCACGAGGAGGCTCGTAAATCTCCTGAGTTGATACAAGGTAAAATCTCTATTAATGGCCATCTTTTGCAAGCATTGTTCGACTCAGGTGCAAGTCACTCCTTCATTGCTTATGATTGCGTGAAGCGCCTGGGGTTGCATGTACATAAGTTACCATTCGATCTAGTAGTGTCAACTCCAATGGGTATTAAGGCCTTAACCACAGAAGCTTACTTGAATTGTGTCGTAACTGTGGAAGGGCACCAATCTGTTGTAGATTTGATATGTTTGCCGCTTTACCAATTAGAAGTCATTTTAGGTTTTGATTGGTTAACGGTAAATAATGTGTTGCTTGATTGTGGAAACAAGAGGATAGTATATCCTGTTTCTCAGAGGGTCAAAACTGTGAGTGCCAGTATGAATTTTCTTTCTATGGCTAAAGCTGGAAAGTATCTTAAAAAGGGTTGCCAGGGGTATGTAGTGTTTTTCTCGGTGCAAGGGGGAAACTGGTGAGATTTTGAGTAAAGTACCCGTGGTAAATGAGTTCCCTGAGGTATTTCCAGATGATCTTAGTGGATTGCCTCCTGAGAGAGAAGTTCAGTTCCCGATTGACATTATACCTGGAGCTGGTTCTATATCCAAGGCCCCATACCGCATGGCCCCAAATGAAATGGCAGAGTTAAAGAAACAAATAGAAGATTTGCTTGAGAAAGGGTTTATTAGACCCAGTGTGTCGCCTTGGGGAGCTCCAGTGTTGTTTGTAAAAAAGAAAGATGGGAGTCTTCGCTTGTGCATCGACTACAGAGAATTGAACAAAGTTACTATCAAGAATAAGTACCCTCTTCCCCGAATCGATGACCTTTTAGATCAACTCTCTGGTTCATGTGTATTTTCGAAAATTGATCTAAGGTCAGGGTATCATCAGCTGCGAGTGAAAGCAGAAGATGTTCCGAAGACTGCTTTCAGGACCCGATATGGTCATTATGAGTTTCTAGTGATGCCATTTGGGCTAACCAATGCGCCTGCGATTTTCATGGATTA
This sequence comes from Inga laurina, assembly GCA_963855925.1. Classification (NCBI taxonomy): domain Eukaryota; kingdom Viridiplantae; phylum Streptophyta; class Magnoliopsida; order Fabales; family Fabaceae; genus Inga; species Inga laurina. The sequence continues at coordinate 25,891,953 of OY979711.1, forward strand.
CATGAACCGAATCTTTCGGCAGTATCTGGATCAGTTTGTTGTTGTGTTTATCGATGACATTCTGATATACTCCAAGAGTAGGGAGGAGCATAAGCATCATCTGAGAATTGTATTGAATATATTGCGTGAGAAGCAACTATATGCTAAATTGAGCAAGTGCGAGTTCTGGCTATCAGAAGTAACATTCTTAGGCCATGTTATCTCGCAAGAAGGGGTCTCTGTGGATCCCAGTAAAGTGGAAGCAGTACTGAACTGGAAGAGGCCAGAATCTGTGGCGGAAGTACGCAGTTTTCTGGGTCTTGCTGGTTACTATCGGAGATTCATCCAGAATTTCTCCCGTATTGCGTTGCCAATGACCAAGCTCACGAGAAAGGATCAGCCGTTTGTGTGGGACGAGAAATGTGAAAGCTGTTTTGTGGAGCTGAAGGAGAGGTTGACGAAGGCACCTGTGTTGATTTTACCCGATCCCAGTTTGACATATGTTGTGTATTCTGATGCCAGTGGGCAGGGATTAGGGTGTGTCCTTATGCAGCAGGGACATGTGGTGGCCTACGCCTCTCGACAGCTCAGACCTCATGAATTGAACTATCCCACTCATGATCTGGAGCTTGCGGCCATTGTGTTTGCTTTGAAAATTTGGCGTCATTACCTGTATGGTGTGACTGTGGAATTGTACTGCGACCACAAGAGTCTCAAATATCTGTATGATCAAAAAGAACTGAATATGAGACAGCGCCGCTGGATGGAATTGCTTAAGGATTACGACCTGGAAATAAAATATCATCCGGGTAAGGCAAATGTAGTCGCTGATGCTCTTAGCCGAAAGACTGTGCTCGTTGCAGCTATGATGATACAAGAAAGGAAATTGATTGAAGATTTCCGTGATTTAAATTTGACAAACCAGATCATTTGTGCCAATTACACTGTTTCTCAAGAGGAGAGTGATCTAAGGGCGGAAATTGAAGAAGCTCAGAGTCAAGATGACTGGATACAGCGCAATCTGACTCGAATCGAACAGGGAGAAGTTTCAGGCTACGACATATCGCCTCGTGGATTGGTTCGTTACCAGAAAAGAGTCTGCGTTCCACTTAAGGCAGAGTTGAGGCAGAAGATTCTGGATGAGGCACACAAGAGCCGATATACTCTTCATCCTGGTATGACCAAGATGTATCAGAATCTGAAATCGGTGTATTGGTGGCCGGGTTTGAAGAGTGACGTGACCAAATATGTTGCAAGGTGTCTCACTTGTCAGAAAGTGAAGATCGAGCACCAGAGACCGCCTGGTTTACTTCAGAGTCCTGAGATTCCGGAATGGAAATGGGAAAGCGTGACCATGGATTTGGTTGTGGGATTACCCAGGATCAGAAACTATGATGCAATCTGGGTAATTGTGGATCGGTTAACGAAGTCAGCCCACTTCATACCAATCAATGCTGGTTATTCACCTGATAAACTAGCGGAGATTTATATCCGAGAGATTGTCAAACTTCATGGTGTTCCGAAAAACATCATTTCCGATCGAGATCCACGATTTACTTCAAAGTTTTGGAAAGCACTGCATGAAGCCTTAGGTACTCAACTGAGATTCAGTACGGCTTATCATCCTCAAACGGATGGACAATCTGAGAGAACAATTCAGACGCTGGAAGATATGTTGCGAGCTTGTGTTCTCGACTTTAAAGGAAGTTGGGATTGTTTCCTTCCACTGGCTGAGTTCGCTTACAACAATAGCTATCATGCGAGTATCCAAATGGCTCCGTATGAAGCGTTGTATGGAAGACGGTGTCAATCACCTTTATGCTGGAATGAATTATCTGAAAGGAAACTTTATGGGCCAGATTTGGTTGATCAAACCTCAGCACAGATTCGGATCATTCGTAAGAGGCTCCTTGCAGCGCAGAGTCGACAGAAAAGTTACGCTGACAAGAGGAGAAGGCCTCTAGAATTTGAAGTTGGTGACCATGTGTTTCTGAGAGTATCTCCTGTCACCGGTGTTGGGCGAGCAATCAAGCGAAAGAAGTTGAGCCCAAGATACATAGGTCCTTTTGAGATTCTTGCGAGAATTGGACCTGTTGCCTATCGAATAGCCCTACCCCCAAACTTGAGCAGGCTCCATGACGTGTTTCATGTTTCCCAATTGAAGAAGTACCAACCGGATCCATCTCATATTGTTGAATATGAAGAAGTTGAGTTACAAGACAACTTCACATATGCGATAGAGCCAGAACAAATCATTGATAGAGAAGAAAGACGGCTCAGACACCGAAGCATTCCATTTGTGAAGGTGATCTGGAAGGGAATGACTCAAAGAGAAGCAACTTGGGAAGCGGAAGCAGATATGCAAAGACGTTATCCAGAGTTTATGGCTTAAGTTGTGTGACAAATTTCGAGGACGAAATTTATTTTACGGGGGGAGAAATGTAATATCCCAAAAAGTGATTAAGGGCTAATGACTTCAAAAGTGGATGTAATTATTGTGAATAAACACTTTTGGAGAATGTGTGATGGGAATTTGGATATTTTAATGATTCCAATGGCTTCCTTGTGAAAATTCATGTGGGGAGAGTGTTTATTGTGAGTTTGGAACCATTGGGAACAATTGTGCAAAAGTTGAAAACTCTGTCCATTGAAACTCTGTACAGGACAGCCACTTTGTATGGACGTTTTAAATAGACAAATGGTGTCTAAAAATTCTGCAATTTTCCAGTATTAAAGTTCACATGTCAAGCTTCAAAATGGACATATAATTTGTATCATTTTGAGTTTTGAGCTAAGAGTTATGGATTTTTGAAGTTTGCCCAGCGAAATTAATTATTTTCTGGAACAGCATGCAAAGATTGAAATTCTGGGAATTTTGTGGTGATTTGCAGTAATGGCCAATATTTTTCCTATGAATAGGACTTAAATATATTTCATTTGGCTTTGGAATCACCTCATTTCGATTTTTCTAGAATTAGTTATGATTTTTCAAAGTTGGGCAGAAAATCTGCCAGGAAATCCGAAAATGTGAAATTAGAAATTATGACATCATTATGTGGTAAGGTGACATCAACATGGAATTAAAAGCAATTCCATCATCTTCATCAGCCATTCCCGACCCATTCCAGAGAAGAAAAAAACGTGAAGAGAGCTTGGAGAAAAGAGAGAAAAAGAGGAAGAAATCTCGCAAGGTAAGCCGATTTCTCCGGCGATTTAGCTCCTAACGCGTATAACTCCGACTCTAAGCTACTCCTCTTTATTCTTTAAGGTTTTGAAGCAAATAATTTCTGGTTCAAAGAGGCTAGGGTTCAGCCAAATTTGGGAAAAGCTAGTGGGAGCTTGAGGTAACTTCCAAACTTTCGTATATTGCTTATTCTGGCTGCTGTGGGCAATTTAATCGGTGAAATTTCACCGGATTGCCATTGGTTTTAAAGTTTGGAAATGATATGGCCTAGGGGTTATGCTGCCCAAATTGGGTCTTAATGTTAGTTTTAACCTAATGTAATGGTTAATAAAGTGGTTAGGAGTAGAAAGGAACGCGTTTACGGAGCCGAAATCGTAAAACCCCAATTTTTCCCGGAGAACATGTATATTTCGGCCAAGGCTGTAAATGGGTCTTAGAGTTGGATTTTCAATGATTTGATCATTCCATTGGATTCAGTGGGCGAAAATAGGTGGGGTTACAGTTGGGCACTTTTTCAAAAAAGGCCGAGAAAGCATAATTACGGAAACACCCCTAAAACCCTAAAAGTAGGGCTGCCAAGGGAAATTTCGTAATTTGACATTGAATTTGATAATTCTGAGTACAGAAATGGATTCCTTGGGCGGAAATATGTTAGGATAGCCCAGATTAGAATTTCGGGAAAAGTGCAACCGGACCGGGTACGGCGGGCCCAGGCCGGTCCCCAGGGGCATTTTTGTAAATTTTCATTATAGACTCATATGGAACCTATTCTAAGTGTTTGAAAGTAGGAATTGGGGGTAGGAAATTAATCCACCATTCTTGATTTTGTTTATAGGCTTTGATATTTGCCGCCCTCGTGAGCCAACTGAGCCAGCAAACGTCAGGAAGGAACGAGGTAGTAACTTTTCTTTCGTACCATATGTGATGCATTGTATGTGTGTATTATCATTGATTTGTGATAAACTCGTATGCTGCGACATTATGAATATGTGTAAACACCGTCATACCAATAGTCCCTGAGTAGCTAACAACAGATCGGGCAAGGGTTGTATGCCCTCCCGGCGGAGAAAGGGGATGAGGATGAGGTGTGATATATGTGATTATGTGGGCCGAAAGGCTATTTGTGAAGGCCGTCGGGCCATTTGTGAAAGCCAGATAGCTATATGAGCTATAAAGCTATGTGTATGCACTGCCACGCCAATAGTCCCTGAGTAGCTAACAACGGTTCGGGTTAGGACAGTGTGCCTTCCCGGCGGAGAAAGGGGATGAGGGTGGAGTGTGATTTGTGCTGCTGTTGTATGATGATTTTCTTACATGCTGTGTACTTGTATATGGTATAAATTTTTTGTTACTACTGGGATTCTTTTGAATCTCACTCTTTCCTTTAACTAACCTTTCAGACAGGGCAAGTGGCTCTAAGGTGAAGCGTACGACCCGGAGTGGTTAGAACCCTATAGGGACTTTTACTTTTGGATGTGTTGGTTAAACCTGTTGGACAGGAATCTTGTAAATTATTTTTGGGCTGTATTTAGTAACAGATCATAGTCGTGTAATCCCTTATATGGGAATTAAAACCCTATAGTGAATGAATAGAACCCGGGGGTTGTCGGGATTACTATTAGATATTCTGATATGTTTAAATGTAAATTAACTGCACAGGTGATTATATTCGACAATTGAATTTGAGACCGGAATAGGAAAGAAGTTTTGAAAATTTTGTAAAGTTCCTATTATAAAGGGAGTTTTAAATGAGTTTTGAACTATTCGACGGTCTCTAAACCAATTTAATTAAGTAATATCGAATTATAATTATGCTAATTAAGGCAGGGGGTTACAATAGCCAACATCAATGTCCATTAGTCAAGGGAAAAAGTGAAAAAATTTTCATACTTGACTGGTGAAATTACACTAATAAATAATTTACAATACTAATGCTTCTCGCGAAATAGTTAAGGAACAAATTAAATGCACCACGCTAGCTCATAAATTAATTTTTTCCTTCTTGCTTCATGAGGTTGAATCTTGTATTGCTATACATTGTAACAAACATGTTATATACTACCTCTAGTTTTTAACATAATATCTACCTAATAAATTTAGGTATATTAAAAAAATTAGTTAAATTAGTTGTTTGTTAAAAAGTATATTAATTTCCCAAAATACCCTTTTAAATCCTTTGCATTGAAATTGCCTTTGATGCAAACTCAATTAACATGTGTAATACATAGGGATATTTTATAAAAAAACAAGATAAATATTGTGCACAAAGTGAATTGAGGTTTTATATTTGGAATTAAATTCAACACCCTATTAATTCTTACATTAAGGACCGGAGGTACAGAGTAGCATCTAACAACTTAGATTTAACTTGTTGATTCAAATATTTTCTTTTGAGATGTCAATCTTCCCTATTTTAAAGGAAGCATGAGATTATATGTGAGGTTGGTTTTTTTTCTCTCCCCTTGCTCATTTTCTTGAGATCTCTGTGCGACATCCTAAACTAAGAGATTTAAACTCAAATTATGCATCCACTTAAAAGTGAGTCACAGCGCGCGTGTGCTCACACACACATCTATAGAGAGAGAGAGAAAAAAAAGAGAGGAAGAGAGGGAGAGATTGTCGCTATGGGCAAGCGCATGCTTACAAGAGAGTGTGCATAGTGAGCGCACGCGTGTGCGAGAGAGAGAGAGAGAGAGAGAGAGGGGAATTTGGGCCACAAAATAGTAAAATGGTTGCATGTGTAAAAGATGTACTGTGTGTAAAAAAAAGATGTAGTATTCTAGTCCATACAATTTCAATTTGTCAAGAGTTTTTGGTTTTAAAAATAAGAGCGCCGTGAGAGTCATTAATAACTGTTTCTCAATTTAATCTCTATTATAAATGTAGGTCAGAGAAATTATATAGCATCTTTTTTTATTGCTCATTATTAAATAAGGATAATTTTAAAAAATTAAAATCAACTTAAAACATATTAAATGTCTTAACTTATACTTTCTTGATATGTGATATTTGATCAGATTGGACTTATAAAGGATAATAATGTCATTCTCTCGTGGGAATGAAGTAATGTGCACAAGAATGGTGATACCCTTCACACGCAATAAGCACCAGACTCTCTCCCGCCTTCCCCACTGCCCTTGTAGTGTCTTTATTTTCTCTTTTTTTTTTTTTACCAAAGTCTCTTTTCCTTCACTTCCCCGGATCATTTATTATATTGCATTAATTGACAATAGCTTTCACATTAATGTTTTGCAAATGCTAAATCAATTAATTAAAAAGAGCCAGCTCTATTTAATATCTTATTATGTTTTATTCGGGAAATTATAAATGATCCCAATTCGGTAGAGTTTACAGGTTTCTCCTGATCCTTCTTTGCATTCATTGTTCCCAAAATGCCCCTTTGATGCCCAAAATATGTAATTTATGAGGAAAGTAACCATTTCGCTAAATTGTACTTGTTTTCTAACATTATAGTTTATAGAAAGCTTTTTTATAAATAATTAGCAAGTTAAGATTGTGAATCATTTTTCTCAATACAATTTATTGAATATAAACAACACATTAATAATGAAAGAAAAGAGAAACAACTCAATTATTAAAGTTATAGACTGGTCTTATAAATGTTATAGGAACTAATGCTTTATATTAATAAATTTAATATGAATTTAACTTTTTATATACAACTTATGTAAGCTTGGAGGGCAATTTTGTCAATTTGCAGGAGTTTAGTCGAGAAGTTATTCCTTGAAGATCAATTCAGCTAGAGTTTATCTAAATCATTATTATTTTCTATCTATTTTGTAATTTTTGTTTTTCAATAAGGCCATGAGCCAAGAGTCATTAATTAGTGTTTTAGGTGCCACTAAATGTAATTTTTTTTTTCAATAATATCATCTGTCACTACAAAAAAAACAGGCTATTACCAATGGAATTACCCACAGAATTATTTCTGTCGGTAATTTCCAACGGATAATCGACAAATTTTTTGTTGGTAAAATTACCAACGGTTTTTTACAGAAAAATTCCATCAGAAAAATCCATCCGAAAATTCGGTCAGAAAATAAATTTTCCGATGGCATTATCGACAAAAAAAATTCGTTTGGAATTACCGACGAAACACTGACGGAAAAAGTTCCATCAGTAAATATCGACAGATTACCCACGGAATTTTTTCTATCAGCAATTACCAACAGATTCCGTGGGTAATTTTAAAACTGAAATTACCGATGGAATTTCATGGTAATACGTAGGTAAAATTAATAAATTTTATTATACTTTGGTAATTTATACAAAATAATAAAAATTAAAAGAATCTATAAAAAATAAAAATATTCAAATATCATAAAATTAATATTTAATATAATATATTAAATATATATAATATTTTTAATAAAAATTATAAATGAAATAAGAAATTAAAAAATTTTATATTTTAGATTATAAAAAATGAAACATATAATTATATATTTACTGTTATATATATTTATCTTAATATTATATTTTTTTTTTGAATTATTACATTATATATATTATTATGTGAAAAAATAACGCAAGGTGAAAATAACTAACTAGCAGAGACATCAAAACACAGACCACATATTCAAGGTTTGAATCCCACCTGTGTCACAAAATACAACAATTATCTCACAGAGACATGCGGCACAAGGTTAGAGAGATATATGGCCCCTGCCCAGGGGCCGCCACGTGGATTTTTTTAAAAAAAATAATATTAAATTACCTACAGATTACCCACAGAAAAATTCCCTTAGTAATTCTGATGGACAAAAAATTACCAATGAAATTTTTCTGTAGGTGGTCAGTAGGATTCCGTCAGAAAATTATCGATAGAATAAAAGTTGTGTTAGCAAATTAATTTGCCACATATTTTTTAGAGACGAAACATATTCCATCAGTAATTTCGTTTCCGACGGAATTCCGTCGATAATTCCGTCGGAAAACTAAAATTACATCAGTAATTCTATGGGTAATTTCTTCGGTAGTTTGATTTTTTTTGTCTACAAATAAAATTGTCTTTTATGATCTGATTATATATTCCTCTAATTAGATTGTCATTCATGATTTGATTTAGCCCATTTTAAAATATCTTTCTTACCTATTGAGACTTATCCATTCATAAATTAGATTATGTTTTTCAAAGGAAGAATTGCTAAAAAAGACCTCATTGGTAACTTATTTGACAAATGGGACCTGGGAAGATATCTGTACATTGAGGGAAGATTTCTGCACACGTAGGGAAAAATTTTGCACACATATAGGGAAGAATTTTACACACAAGGAAGATCATCTGCACAACAGGGAAGATATTCTTCACACGCGAAAGAAAATTTGCATGTGAAAGTCTCATTTAGCAAATAAGTTGTCAATGAGGGATTTTTTTTTCACAATTTTCCTTTTTTAAAATAATCTAATAACCTTTCATAGTCTTATATAAATAATATTTCCCAATATCCTTCATTAATTAATCTATTATTTGTTAAACCCTTTCACACCAATCAGATTATTCAAATAATCTAACTTAAATATCCTCAATCCTTAATCATATGCATCAATACCTTTCATTATCCTTTTATTTATATTAAAATAATATTTTTAGAAGACTCCTATTGAGTTAAGATTTCTAGTCTGAGTCAGTTTATTGGGTTATAAATACCCATTCTATGTATGCTATTTGAAATATCCCAATTCAGGATTAAGGGCTAATGACTCTGAGAATGACTATAATTAGTGTAATTAAACACTTTTAGAGAAATATGATGTAAATTTGATAGATGTGTGTGTGGTGATTAGAGATCAATGGTTGAGATTTGTTGCACATGGGTCAGGATCCTGTGCATTAAGCTTGTGTGAGCTCATTGTGGAAGTAACAAGATGGTGACATGTGGCATAGTGTGAATCATTGGATGTGGCACAAGAGGACAAAATTCTACTTTTTCTCTCATTCTCTCTCTCCTATTTGGTTAGGTATGGGCAAGGAGGGAAGAATTGCACTTCTTCATCATCATTTGCTTCATCTTATCATCTTCTCTCTCTTCTTCCTTCCATTTCCGTCGACCAATCTAAGAAAGAGAAAGGAAAGCTTTGATTTTGGGTAAGCAATGATCTTCTTAAGCTCAAATCCTCTTCTCTAAGTGACAAAATCCCATTGAGAACTCCATTGTGATGGTTTCAGAATCTTGAAAGGTGGTGGTTTGTGTGTTGGAGAAATTTGGAAGTTGGAGGATCAAGATTCTGGATTTAGCAAAGTGAAGATGTAAGCATTTAGTGGATTTTGATATATTATTTGTGATTTTTGGATAAGTTTGGGAAAATCTAGAAATTAGCCTTGAGTTTGTGTAAATGTTGAATATAGGAATCTCATTGTGATTAATGTTAGAATTGGTTCATTGTGAAGATATTTAAGTATTGGATTTAGTTTGGAATGTTGGAAATGTGTTAAGAGGAATTGGAACATTGTGTGTATCATAGAGACCTAAGTGTTTGATTGTGGTCAAAATGGTTTTTAGGGTGTTTTGGAAGTTGCCAATGTGTTCCTTAGGCATGAGTAAGTGTGTATGAGCTTTGTGAGAAGTTTGGAAACCATTGGGATGGGTTTTGACCATCTGGGAAATTTTTGTCATGTGCTGCGTTTCTGGTCTCTGATGCACAACACTCGAGTGAGGGAAGATCATGCTCGAGTGTTGTGTCTATTTTCCCTTTTCTGCTTCGAGTTTTGCCTGGGTTCTATGAGTGGAGCTCGAGTGCACTTCTGTAACCGTGAGTGAAGTGGGTGGTCACTCGAGTGAGAAAGGGATTGCTCAAGTGATGGTGTGAGTCCAGAGTTAGGTTTACTCTCGGGTTGTCACTCGCTGGCCAATGCTCAAGAGTGTGATCTGACACTCACGAGTGCATGCCTCTCACCCGAGCACTGGGGGGTATGCTCGAGTGAGCTTGTCCCTCTGATGTTGCTTGTGCTCTCGAGTTCTCACTTATTGTCTTGCACTTTTGGTGACTCGAGTGAGTTTGGAGTCATTACCCGAGTGCAAAGCTATGTGCTCGAGTGCTGTGAGCACTTTCTGGCCATGATGGTTGCTCGCTGTCAAACACTCGCGAGTGAGAGCCGTTCTCACTCGGCCACGAGTGTCTCATCACTCGAGTGAGGTCATCTTCACTTGAGTGAGCCAGTCTAAAATCACTGTTTTACCTTTCGAAAAGGGGTTTTCAGAGTAGTTCTCCCAACCCTTTAGGCATATGTTAGGCCTCTAATAAGTCATTTAAAGAGTCCTAAATGATAACCAACTCAGAGTAATATGGAATAAGTGTTTGGAAAAGAGATTGATGGTTGTCCCTAATTTGGTATAGGATTTGATATCTGCGAGACGCGTGAGCCCACTGTGCCAAAGAACGTCAGGAAAGATTCAGGTAGTGACTCATCTCTTATACTTTGTGTAAATGTATTGTATGTTTTCCTATCATGCGTTGTGTACTGCTGCTTTGACATGCATTGAGATACTTTGTGGAGCATTGTGCCTTATGGAGCATTGTGCATTGTGGAGCATTGTGCCTTGTGATACGTTGTGCATTGAGATACCTTGTGCTTTGTGATGCTGCTAGCATAGTGATTACCGAGTGAGCAAGCATAGTGTTTGCAACGAAAGCTGTCATTGTGATGACCGCGAAAGCGGGCATAGTACATTGTGATACAGCCGTGAGTGCTGTCGTCTGTGGCCCAAGCCATGGATCATTGTGTTGTTGATGATGCTGGTGAACATGATACATTACATGCCTTGTGTTTATATATTGTATGAGTGATTTGTTACTACTGGGATTCTTTTGAATCTCACTCTTTCCAAATGACTAACATTTCAGACAGGGCATGTGGCTCGAAAGGGAAGCGGCCAACCAGGAGTGGTTAGGGCTTTAGGGACATTTTGTATTTTGGATGTTTGTTATGTAGTTGTCTTTTGAGATTATTGTATGTATATGAGATGTATATAGTAAATTTTGGATATGTAATCTCCATCTTGGGAAACCTTTAAACCCATTCTATATATAAGTAACCCGGGGTTTTCGAGATTTTGATTACGCATTCTAATATTTATTATGTGATTTATCGGCATAGGTAATTGTATTCGAAAGTGAATGTGAAACCATATGAATTATGTTTCGAACTTTTTGTTTGGACACCCTATCTCTTAGAGATGAGTGATCCTAAATGTGATTTTTGTATTATTGATCTCTATTTCACTTAAATTTCATAATCCGGATGTAATTACCGTGAGTGGGTTTACACTATTTTTTTAAAAAAAGTAAATCAGTTATAGAGGTATGAATAATAATTTCTTTTAATAAGTATTCATAATTGTTGGTTATATATATTCTTGATAGAATACCGAATGGCGCAAAAGCATGATCGACTCGTGTGATTTCATTTAGTCTTTTTTGCAACAATTTTCTTGCATTCTCACATTCACACATAAGTCTTATTCATATCGATTTGTTGTTTACTGGATTTAACATTTTTTAAACAGATGAAATCACTTTGATCTCTGTTTAGCATCATGTTTGAAGGTGTCTATGTTGTTATTTTAAAAATCTTAGATAATTAACTCAACAAAATTGTAATCAGTTTCATCATCGGTGGTCTACCATCACCATTTTCAATGTGTACGGTTACCTTAACAAGATGAACCTGATACATTTCTTAGATCTTATCCCGAGGAGCTGCGAAAAATTCGGCCACATTTATGATATTTCCTATTAATTAAATAAAATCAAAGAGCAGCGTCTTGAAAGTGGCCTAAATTACGAATGTTGCCACTCTGGCGAGACTTGTAAACGGTAATTATAGTCAATACTGATAACATTCGCGTACATTAATTTCACCTTAATAGCAGTGCGCACCTTCAATAAGAGTCATGTGATTTCTCCATTCATTAATCAAATAAGGTATTATTGTTCATTTGATATTGATCAAGCATTAATGGGTGCTCGTGTGTTATTGATGTGTATATGTAGGCCACTTCAAATGGGGCACTTCGCGTGCAACGTGCCACCACCACAATTTGAGATCTATACTCCAAATTTCAACAGGCAACTATCAGCTCCATGCCTTCACAACAACTCAACCCCAAGCACTGCTTCATACAATTTGAACTATTTGATGAACAAGAATATTACCCGACCATTACCCCTTAAGCTCTTCCCAGATGCAAATGTTGACAACAACACTAGTGCCTTTAAAGGGTTAAACAAGGAGAAGAGGGTTAATGATTCTGGTGATAGCACTGTGGTTTCTAATGCTGAAGAAGTTGACTTGGAGCTTCGTCTCTGGTTTCCAACAAATAACTAGGTGTCGATCTCTTGTGTTTCTGCAGCAGGTCATGATGACAAATATCTTATTATCATGCTATTGTTGGCTTTTTCCCCCTATAATTTCTTTAAAGCTTTGCTTCTTTGAGTGGAATTCTGTGTGTTGATGAGTACTTGCTTATGTATACGTTTGAGATATGTATGTTTTGCTTGCAAACGTTTTATTTTGTAGTTGAATTCATGAAATATAATGCATATCGACATTTATACTTTCCCCTTCGGGGAGTTCACTTTCAATTCATGAACAATCTTATGTAAAAAAATTAACAATTTGACTTCCTTTTTAGGTTTTCATTACTTACATTGATGAATGTTTTTGGCAAAAGTGCATCTCTAATCATTTAAATTGCACAATATTTTATTTTGGTTCCTTAATTTTATATGACTTTTCAGTCCTTTAACACTAGTGTCGTTAACAAAAAAATGTTGACAATGAATTTTGACATATTGAAAAGAACATTCTCAAATGCTGACATATTAAGTTTATTTTTAAGAAATAATGACTGGCATAAAGAATCATCATTTGATATTAACCATGTTAGAGTTAGATGATTGAAAAGATAATTTATATAATTAAGGGACCAAACTAAAATCTTATCTGCAATTAGAGGATCAAATGTGCACTTGGACAATTTTTTTTCTTTGTAAATCAATTAATTAAGTCTAGATGATAGTGATAAGCAATTATCACTTAATTTAACAAGTTCATAAACACACAATCCAAAAATACCATTTTAATCCCATAATAACTTACACATTTATTTCAATCATATCTAATATTCTTTTAAGAAAATTGAATCAATGTAATTTATTTTAATTAATTTGTACACAAAATGGAAAATTTGTATGGATGCTCAACATGCTTATCTTTTATATGAATTGTCCATGTTAGATTTGGAAGGTTGAAGTCATTTTTTATTTTTTTAGTGTATGTTGATACTCATTTTATTTCAAAAGAAACGTTCTACTACAGATTCACATATATATAACGCTTAATAAATAATGGTTACATCAAATAAACGTCATATATGTCGAGGCGGAGGTCGTTCAAGAATTTATATAATGCTTAAAAGTAACAGTTAATTATATGCATTGTCATGTATTGGGAGATGAACTAACAAAAACACAAAAATAACGGTTGTAGTTAATAACCGCCATTTATTTAATTACAGAAATGATAGTTCTTAAGAAAAAACCATCATGTAACACTTACAAATTATTTGTCTTCCAACTTTATATTAGCAAAAACAAACACACAACGGTTATATCAATTGACCATAAAGTATAAATGACAAAAATGACCTTTCATAATAAATAACCGGCATGTAAAGATCAAATCTAAAAAGCTTATTTTCATAGTTCGGCACTAAGTACCCGTTCTCTTAAGTTAAATAATTTAGAGCTAAGTGGAGGAGGGAAAAAATAGAAATTTAAAAAAATTACAAAAAATATCTCTCATTCATGTTGATATGTTTAAATTATGAAATTTCTTGTAGGGAAAATATAAAAAAATAATAAAAAAAGGAAATTAAAAAAAAATATCTCTCATTTATGTTGATAGGTTTAAATTAGCAAAATTACTTGTGGGACAAATAATAAAAAAATAAAATTAAAAAAATATCTCATTGATGGTGGTTGGGTTAAGTTAGAAAGTTTTATTATCATAAAATACAAAAAAAAATTAAAAAGATAAAAATTTAGAAAAATAAAGAGCATTTATGGAGAAAACCCTATCTTGAGGCTATAAATAAGGGAGCAAGGGTTAAAGCAAGACACATGTACAAAAATTGGGAGAGCAAAGACACAAGAATTTTGGGAGAGCAAGGAGGTAAGGCGTGGATGCAAGAGGTACATACTTATCTCTTATCTCCTTGAACTTCTTCATTGATAACTATTGCCTCCAACATGTTCTTTCTCATCATCGTAATGTCATAAGCAGCAAGCACCTTTTTGTCTTCTTAATTTGCCTTATTAAGGTTCAACTTTCACGAATAACAATTAACTTTTATTTTTGCAAAAAAGAAAAGGGTATTCTCATGCTTTGATGATATTACATGGCCAGCATATTTTCCTTGGTTTCCTTACTTTGTATCTTTTGTAGCAAGGCTCAAAGTATTGGAGGTGCATGCTCACAACATGTCTTTATTGATTTTCCTGCCATATTGGACTTTCCACAATGAATGATATGTGGAGAATGCAATTCCTTGTTGGCTTGATGAACTCTTGTTTTTTTATCTCTTTTTCAAATAAAAAGTTTTAAAGTAAAAAAAAAGAGGTTCTTTTCTTAAAATAAATGAGCTAGTGCTTCCCGTGCGCTGCACGGAAAGATTTGATTCCTGTCCGGTTTCCTCTAGCACATTAACACCTACCATTTTTGTGATCATGTTTTCCATCATAGTGCACTGTCCAGAACAACAATGAAGAAACACAAATTTAACTGATGACTTCAATTTGTATAAAAGAAAGTTGGTTTTTCACTTTCTCATGCTAAAAGTAGATACCTAGGTATTTATGTTTCTAAACACTTCTTTGTAGTGTTAATTGTCCTTGAATCATCAGCCCCTAGAACAATCTTCAGCCCATTCATGCTTCTCACTCTAGAAAGTGCAACATATAATTGGCCATGAGTGAAAATGGGTTTTGACAAATACAATCCAACATGACGTAATGATTATCCCTGACTTTTATTGATTATCATCGTGAATGAAAGTATAATTGGGAACTGTCTCATTTGCATGTGAAATGGCCAACTAGACTCAGAAGGATTAAGATTCATTCTATGTATCAAAATATTGACATGTAGTAATTCTCTATCATAACTTAACTCTTGTATGATCAAGTGGTTGGTGACATTAATGACAGGTAGTTCTGCTGGAAGAGGAAGAGTGTTGAAGTCATGCAAACTCTTTCCATTTAAACGCAGCAGGGAATCAATCTCTTTGAGGGCAACTTCTTCCTTTTGACACAGATATATATGGACACCTACGAAATGTATAACTCGGTAGTCATAACAACAACACAACATCATTACTTATGTATGGAATATATTAAAAACCTTGAAGTGGAAAATTTAGTAACCAAACAGACTTGAACTACTATCATCCATATGCGGAATGTATAGCAGATCTTTATATAGGAATTGAGATGATTCTTTCCACACATAATCAGGTCGTTGAGCAGAACCACAAAGCAACATTGTGACAAATATCTTCCTTAATGAATGTCTTAAAGCCCAAACAGATGCTTATTTAATTGCATCAACATATTCTGTATCATCATGTAATTAGCCACATGCGAAGCATGCCTTTTTGAAGGTTTGATATGTAATACCAGCAACTGTTTTAATATGATCAAAGGAACATGGCCTACACACTTGTGTTAGAAGCATTCTCAAGTAATATAGCTCTCTCGTCGATGGTGATTCATGAGCCATTCTACTAACAACAAATCCTCTTTTCCTTCTCTTCCATTGTTGTTTATCCCTCTTTTATACATAATGGTTTGAGAATTCAGAGTATGTCAGGCTTACTCCAAAGGTGTCATCAGCATTAATCAGCATTCATGATAGAAATTGTGATTCACAAACTCGTGGTTTGTCCATCAATTCAGAGACGTCATCTGTACTTGAGTAAATAACAAATTTCTGATTTGGAATATGGAAGCTTAGTCTTTCAACTGTAGGGTACCTATGATAAATGTTGAATCCAAAAATTCGCCAGGAAGCTTCACATGCTAAAATATTCCAGGAATTATAATATTGTTTTATCTCATCTGTGATTTTTTACCGATGTTATCATTGTTGTTATTAAATATTCAGCAACTCTGAAGAGTATTTATCACTTTTGTCTTTTGTGTTTCATTGTCATATTATAATTGCCTATAAGACTACATTGAAAATAGCAACTTTGAAGAGTATTTATCACTTTTGTCTTATATGTTTCATTGTCATATTTGTAGTAGGTCTGAACACAGGGGATATCAAACTATGATTGTGATAATGTGACAATTGGCAATATCAAATTCTATTCAAGCTTTATTAGTGGATGAACTCCATACATCCTTGGGATGTGACAACAACATGACATGATCTTAAACTTTAATAACTACTGTAGGAACATAGATATCACGCATACCAGTGAATTAAATTTATGCATAGGTCTGCATGGTTGTTAAATGAAGTCCTTGTAATTTTGACAATTGCAAGTGAGATAGGCAATTCCATAAATACCTAAGTCCTTGTAATTTTGACAATTGCAAGTGAGATTGGCACCCTTCTCCCTTATGGGTGTGGCACACTCGTATTCATTCAGGGACTTTAGTGAGGTTTTACAGCAATAGAGAGAAGTGGGATTCCATATAGTAAGCATCAAGTGTGGACTCTTGTACTTCAAGCATGGAGTAAGTTTAGAAGCTGGAGTAGAGAACATTGCATGCTACACCGAATAGAACATGGTTGAAGTTGTTCCTATGACAACGTACAGGGTGTCACCGTGCACGCAATCCTTGAAAGGTAGAGTAATAAGAATTGGGTCACCAAGATGGAGTGAGAGTCGATACTACTTATTCAAATGCTTCCATTGGCTACTTAACCAAGAAGGATTCTCCAACAACTTGTGGCAAGGAATGCATGATCCATGATTTGGAGAACACTACTGATCCATGATTGAGGCGCACAGTCTAATATAGTTGTGTTCTACCCATGCAAAATTCTTGAGCCCATCGTTATCCATGACCTCAGGAGACATGCTTACATGAAGATAAGGCCAGTGATTTACGGGTATACCATTCAAAGCAATTGCCGACAATAAGCTACAACAAAATGCTAACCAACTGGAACTAAGCGCTGCAAAAATGCTGAAAACTCAATTAATCAACTCCTACCAGCGGCAATGATGGCAGTGACGGCACAAACGGATGCAAACGAATTGGAGCTAGGTACCAGCGGAAATGCTAAAGACTCTATTATAGCATGCTACCAATGCCATTTGAATTAAGCGAAGAATTAGAATTTATGGTGGACTGAAAATTGAATCCAGAAATGGCAATGGAGTAGGTCATTGATTTTGGAAATCGTCTACATCTAGAAAGTGTATGAAATAAACTTCATTAGCGCGCATTATTTGGGAAAGCTTCTCTGTTAACGGTTGCTTTATTTTGATCACTTGAGGAACTGGCCCAAATTTAGTTCAACTTAAATTGTATTGTCCTCTTCTGCACATTTAGTTTATGTGTATGTATCAACTGTTATGGAGACCTTATGTCTCCTTGTATGAAAGCAGTGGAAGATGGCCTAATTTAATTTATGGAAGTTTAATTACTTGTCATAATATTGATAAGGTGTGACAAACCTTGAAGATACTGGGAAAATCTGGTAATGAAGATCATATGACAAATATGACAAGGGAAAGACATAAGACAAAAGTGATAAATACTCATCCAAGCTGCAAGTTGCAATGTTATGTTATGGAAAGTTGCACACAAAAAAAGAGTGTGTTTGGATTGTCGATTGGATAAGTAACATATTTTTACTTAGACTTATGGAATCTAAAAATTGGAAAAAAGTTAGATTGGGTAAAATGATAAGTGTTTGGATTGACGATTGGATAAGTAACTTATGTAAAAGTGAATGATGTTTGGTTTGACTTGTGCATAAGTGGATTTTGTATCACTTAGGAGAAAAAATTGTAAAAATTATGAAAAATGAAAAAATGAAGGGATAATTGTGAAAAAAGACCTCATTGGCAACTTAATTGTCAAATGGGACCTGAGAAGATATCTACAAACGGAGGGATTTTTTCACAATTTGCTCAAAAATTAACTTTGAAAATTTGGCAATGGTATAATTTTAAATAAAATTATATCAAACTATAATTTAAATTGGTACACTCCAACAGTCTTTTCTATTGTATACCTCAAGCTTAAATTTTATAAATTATATCAAACTCTAATTTAAATATTAAATCCTAACTCGTATTTTCACATAGCTTAAAATCTAACAAAATAAATCGATTAAAACCTCAATAATTCAAATAAATTATTTAAACTAAATTTAATGGGTAAAAACACCATATAAAAACTAATTTATGACATATTTATAAGAAAATTGATTATAAAATCATAAAAAAATTAAATAATAAATCTAAAATGATTAAAATTAATTATTAATTATTTTCTACATTTCTACAGTCATATATTAATAAAATTTAAAACTTGCCTAAACTCTTATCCTAAAGTATTCTCTAATTAGCAAAATATTACTATCTAAAGAAAGAGAAAATTATTTAGAACATTTTTCATAAAAGAAGTTTTGTGATTAGAAATGATTTTGAATACCTCATTAATCCCTAAAGATATAAAAATACTCCTATCAATATTATTTTATATGTACAAACACACACTCAAATAAGCTCCAATAAGTTCCATTTTGAGACTAATGACTTTTTCCAGCTTTTGCTCTTTTTTACCTTAAATCTCATTGCTGAACCAAACATCTCATTTGATCAAAACACTGTTCAAGCCCAATTTCTATACTATTCAAGTTTGATTACTGGGCAAATCATCAAAACAAAGATACTGAAAGATTTTACAATTGGAGAGAAACAGTAAGGATATCAAATGTGGACAACATAGCAATTGTGTATAGTATTTTTGGGCTCTGATTCTAGGATATGCCTAAATGCTTAAACACATCACATTTGATTGATATAAATTTTCTATGATTCAAATGACTTGAAGAACATGCTAATTCACATTACAATATAAGAAATGCTAAAGTAATGTTTTTGAATAAGAAATGTTGTGGGTGTATTTATTATGAGAGAGTAGCTTGTAGAACATTAAATGAGTGGCAGTTCAGGTGAACACGATAGTTGGTAAGAGCAGTGTAGTTGACTATCATGTGAACGGCATTATAAGTTATAGCCACTGTGACGTGATGGTGTTAGTTAGCTAGCTTACTTGACTTCGATGTCTGCATTTCACTGACATCCATGACAATGTGCAAGCCAAGACACGGGAAATTGGCAGAAAACTGAGGTTAATAAAACATACTTTGTGTAATGCACACAAATTATTCCAAACTGCCGACTATCATTTCGAGTGCAAATGATATGTTGGAATTGAAAAATAGTAGTTAGAATTTCTATTATGCAGTTTTCGCAAATGTTGCTCCCTTTTGAAAAAAGTTATTGCATATGTTGAGAGTAGGGCAATAATATAAGGCTATCAGCAAAGCAACATAGATTACTGTTGTTTGACCATAGAACCATAAATAACAATTCATCGTACTTCCCACACTAATAAATATAATAAGAACACTCCCTACATTTGCATTCATAAGTCGTCTTCTTCATCGCCATATTTTTCTCTTAAACGAAATTCATTATGTGTCTCAAACCTAGTAGAAAAATGAATTGTTGTTCTGGTCAAACAAACCACTGGTGGGGCAAACATGTTTTATACTTTTTTCTAAAGCAACCATTAGTTTAAGGCTACTACAACACAACCAAAAGCATAATGAAAATAAAGAACGTGGTTAATCAGTGTCTGCAAGCTGACGAAAATAAAACTGAACATGTCATAACAAAAAAAAATGCACTCACAAAAAGCTATTCTTGGAAAAAAAATACAAACACTTTAAATTAAACTTTTATGGGTGCATGCATGAAATATAATATGACTTCTATTCTAGAACTTGGCTTTATCAACACAAAATCTTAACTACATGTGAATGCATTTCTTCCTCCTTTTTCCTGTCTTGAAAAAATGCAGAAACAGCAAAAATGACAACTCCATGATTAATTATTTATTAACAGAAGGCAGGGACCAACAAAAATGGAAATGTTCATTGTGTGCACTTGTTAATTGTATGCACTATAGGGATGATGATATTTGCAACTAAAGGAAATAGCAATTTCAAGCCAGCAGATGTAGACTCAACATAACCAAATAAAAGCAGAGGCTTGCATGAAATAATAGTTCTGTCGGTTTAGAAAAGGATAGAGTAATTAGAAATGAAATACAAAGACTCAAAGGCTGTAGATTGGGACAACTTCATGGTAGAGTGCCAACACATGAATGTTGCTTATATTGAGCAGGAATCCCCTTCTGTTCAAATAAAGGCATATCCTCGAGAGCTCTGAGTGTTCCTGATGAGCAGATCAATGAAATCAGAAGAAAATAAACATGGAAACAGTAAAGGCATTTTACAGGTAAAAGGCTTTTGCTGAACAACACCATGGAGAGACTACATAGAAGCTAGAACCTAAAGAACATGTGTCAAGCTTCAGAAAATCCTTATGCTAAGCCTCAAAATGAATGAACATGTCATGATCTACTTGCACCATTAACGAAATATAAGTTGAAGAAAAATAGATATAAGGAAGTGTTATTGGCACATAAAATAGTGTGGAACAATGTAACACTAGTTTTTAGCATATAGAGAACACAATTCCTGACCATGATTACCATGTGCATACATAATCAAAGAAAAAATAGGTACTAAAATCTCGAGACTCATAATCCAGACTCTGTTGGCAAACCACTAACAGAGTCTATCCCACTATATTGAGCAGCAATCCCCATCTGTGCCAATAAAGTCATGTCCTCTAGAGTTTTGGTTGTTCCAGATGAGCAGAACAGTGAAATCGGAAGAAAATAGACATGGAAACAGTGAAGGAATTTTACAAGAAAAAGGCCTTTGCTCAACAACACCATTGAGAGACTACAGAGAAGCTAGAACCTAAATAACATTTGAAAAGCTTCAGAAAATCCTTTCTCGCAGCTTCAAAATGAATGAACATGTCATGATCTGCTTGCACCATTACCGAAACATAAAACCAACAAAAATGGATAGTATAATTGGCACACAAAAAAGTGTGGAACAATTTAACACCAGTTTTTGGTAGGTAGAGAACACAATTCCTGACCATGATTACCATGTTTAGACATAATTCAGCCAAAATAGGTACTAAAATCTGAGGTTAGAATCCATAAGTACCATTAGTAAAATATATATGGGAGAGCGAAAAGGGGCTGAAAAAATGACCATATGTGAGCATGACAATTGGAAACTTCTTCCATAGAGGAAATTGAAAATCTTTTTCATCCCAAACAGCAAAACCTTCAGGATTGATCTGTATGTACAAAACACTATATTAACCGCAGAGAAAATGATGAAAAACAACATTGAACAATAATGGTCACAAATATTGTCTGCCCTTGCATGGAAAAACTACTCAAATTTTAATCGGTCTTCATAACACTTGTTGCATGCTAATTAAGTGAGGCCATCAAATTAAAATAGTGGAATTAACATGCCTCAAGTTCTCCATCTAATTTCTCCAGGCAATAGTCTGTATGTGTCTCACTTTCCAATGACAATGGATGATATTATAATTTTACTTGAAGAATATATACCTTAACCTCAACTATCGGAATGATGTACCTTCTGGCCGCATAATCCTAACATAGATGGTAAATGACAAATACCAACTCGATTTGTACAATATTTTTCAACAGGTACGTTATGAACCATAAAACTATCTTAGATAAATAATAAGAAAAATAAGGTATATATTCCAATGAGATCACAAATCGAAGCTCGCACATTTTCATTGCAACACTGCAACAAACAGATCACAACAGGTAAAGGAAGAACAGGAGAGAACAGAAACAAAGGACAGAATGGAAGAAGAGTACAAACACCTTTTAGCATGTAGAAGCTGATCAGAAAAGGGACTCAAAATGAAATGTGAAGCTGTCGACTGCGAGAAACAGGCTGATTTTGGTGAAAAAACACAGATGCCTCTCCCTCACTATTGTGTCGCCGAAGAAGAAATCTGATGTGGGTAATTTCTGAAACCCCCCGGATCCAGAGATGAGACACGTTGACAGAACCCGAAAAAGAAGAGAAATCAGAGAAGGCTGGTATTTGACAGGAGAGGGAGTCATAGTAGGTTGAAACGGAGGAACATTTGCCGGCGATTTTTTGTACAATCAAAATGAAAATGAGAATGAGAAAGACGATGAAAAAAGTAGAGGAGAAGCTTGGCTGAGGGAAGAGAAAAGCGGGTAAATGGGGAAAAAAGTAAACTAAAAATAAACAGGATGTAACATAAGGAGAGAGAAAGTAAGACACTGACTTACTGAGGGAAGGTGAAAAGCCGGGGGAAAAATTGAAACGCAAAGAACGAATAACAAGCCAAACATGGAGCAGAAACTGTGCATCGGGGCCGCGGCTTATGAACAGTATTGTTCTGTGTCTACAAAAAAGAAAATAAATTTATTATATATTGATGAATTTAGTTTCATATGAGAAAATGAGGAAAATTCTTTTTAAAAAAATAAAAAATTCAAACGAAACAAAGAATATTTTTCTCAAATAAATTAAATAAACCTTTTTTCTAAAAAATACCAACCAAGCAACATGCCTTTTTACCCCCAAACTATGTGGGCTTTGATCCCTCTAAAGGGTACGTAGGCCCTAGGCTCTCTTCCTAGGTAAAGTCCAACTTTGTAAATAAACAAATTTTCCTCTATTAAGTTCTTATTTTTGGTAAATATTTTCTTAATTTATTTTCTTCTTTGGTAATTATAATAAAATTAAAGGTCATATTCATTTTTAAATAATTGACTTAGGGTAACTGTTCTTATGAATAGGTGTTGTGGGGTGCCTAACACTTTCTCTATGCACACTTGACTCCCGAACCCTATCAGGTTTTCTTTTTTCAAAAACAAGTTTCTAAAATTATTCTTTTTCAAAAACAAGTTTCCAAATTTCAGGTGCTATAGCTTGACGACTCCACTGGGGAAGGTTTGAGAGTCAAGCCCATTTAAGTTAAGTATTTAAAATTAATATGACCTTAATTTTATTTTAATTGCCGATTTTTTCTTTTATTATTATTTTTTTATTTATTAAATTATTTATTTATTCTTTTCTCCAGCTATCTTGTGATCTGCTTAACAGATAAGGGTTGGGTAGAACCTTGGTTCATAGGTTGCTATGCTCTCCATACATACTGAACACATACACTATTCTCCTCACACACATTTGGGGCCCTATACCCGGGTCTGTGAGTTCCTTAGATGAGCGGAAATTTCTAGCGGCTCCCTGTGGGGTTTTTAGAAGCCCTTACGGTTACTGTGAAGACTTCATCCTAGTTATTATTCATTTGACAAGGTAGATCCTTGTGGTGTTTTCAGAACCCCCTGAAGGTCAAATTTATCAGATGGGGTTTTCATCTTTACGATGAGGGTAGTTAGGAGACCTTTGTCAGTGAGAATTAGATCCACCTTGAAACTATGACACATATTAGAAGAAATTATTGACCTGCCCAATTAATTAGTACCTACCTTTCTTAGGGTAGATATCCCCCAAACTAGGGTTATTCCTAAAATAGGACACTGGAGGGAATTTATTTATTGTTGACAATATTATTTGTCATCCATGCATAATCAAGGAAACCCGTAGGATCATACGGCTAATTATCGCTTTACCTGAGTATGTATCTAGCATCACTCCTTATATCGATACATCATAAGGAAGGTGAATGCATTAGATAGCCAACCTTAGTCTAATGGTTTATGACCTTAAAAGACCATGAGCTCATTACATCTATCATGTTAGAAAATATCTCAATGAGAGATAACCCTTTTAGGGTTCATAAGGCATCCATTATTTATAGGCCTTTTAGCTTCATTTGATATAGGCCTTAAACATAATCATCATTTTTAAAAACCCTTAGCAGCTGATGGCCTGGGCTATTCATAGGTTAATGGGTACTTCATTCTCCCTATGAGGTAAAAGATCTCTTAAGGAGGTGGAGTTCTTTTTCTCAACATCCATCACCTATATCAAAATTTGAAGTACAAGTCATCACCCTTTTATATCTTATGAGGCATCTTTGCATCATTCATTGGCATTTAGATTTATTTAATATGGGCCTTGGACATAATCATCATTTTTAATGCCCTTAGCCACGTGATGGCCTGGGCCATTCGCAGGTTAATAGGCACTTCATTCTCTCTATGAGGTAATAGATCTCTTAAGGAGGTGGGGTTCTTTTTCTCAACATCTATGACCCATATCAAAACTTGAAGTACAAGGCATCACCCTTTCATGTCTCATAAGGCATCCTTGCATCATTAATTAGCATTTAGCTTCATTTGATATGGGCATTGGACATAATAATCATTTTTAAAACCCATAGTCGTGTGATGGCCTAGGCCATTCACAAGGTAATGGGCACTTCATTCTCCTTATAAGGTATGGATCTCTTAAGGAGGTGGAGTTCTTGTTCTCAACATCCATGACCCATATCAAAACTTGAAGTACAAGTCATCACCCTTTTATATCTTGTGAGGCATCCTTGCATCATTCATTGTCATGTAGCTTCATTTGATATGAGCCTTGGATATAATCATCATTTTTAAAACCCTTAGCTGCATTATGGCCTAGCCGTTCATAGGTTAATGGGCACTTCATTCTCTCTATAAGGTAATAGATCTCTTGAGAAGGTAGAGTTCTTTTTCTCAATGTCCATCACCCATTCAAAACTTGAAGTACATGTCATCACTCTTTTATGTCTCATGAGGCATCCTTGTATCATTCATTGGCATTTAGCTTCATTTGATATGGGTCTTCGGCATAATAAACATCATTGAATAATAAGGCAAAAAGAGGGAAAATGAGCATGTAAATAAAAATGAAAAAAATAAAAATAATAATACAGTCATATCTTTAGTTAATACTTACATAGAATATCTTTCCTTAAAAATGACTTCATTTACCCTTGTCCATGCCATCCCTCCTTCATATGCATGGTTGTTCCTTATTCCTGATGTGTGCAATATCCCAAATTTTGTTCACAAAAATTCCTTTTACATTTGTGACATTAAATGGAATATAATGGTGGGTTTTGGTGCACTTGAAATGGCCAAAATATTAGAAGTAGAGGTTGCATGAAATTTGGCAAAGTTGAGAAATAAAAGTTCAATTTTTGTCTTCTTAAAGGCCTAATTTTGTAGCCCAAAATGGAGAAAGGAATATCACAATTATTAGCCCAATTTAATATGAAATTTTCGACCAAGAATGAAAAAGGAAGAAGGAAGAATATTTAATTCAAAAATTGAAGAGATGTAAGGGCAAAATGGTCATTTGGCTAATAAATCAAGAAGCCTCTTATTTCTTCATAATTAAGGGCCAAGTTTGGTTAAGGAGTAAGAAAGGAAGAGAAATTAAATACTTGGACACAAACTAAGCCATGTGAAAGCATGTAGAACCAAGTAGAAGCTTATGGAACCAAGTGGAAAAAAGAAGCAAAAGATAAAACACATATGCAAAAATTCTAATAAACAAATATTATTTTAAGGAAGTGGAATGAGAGATATGAAGAAGCTCTTAGACACTTCCAAAGGGCCAAAATTTTGAACTAATAAAGAGAGAAGAGAGAGCACAACATCTTGAAGAAGACAAAGAGTAAAAGAAGAGACAAGGATTCAAGAAGCAAACCTAGGTAAGTTTGCAAGCAAAATTCACTTGTTCTTATCTCAAATCCTTAGGAACCTCTTCTAATCCTCATATCCTTCTTGAAATCACATGAAGCAAGAATAAAATCAAGGAGAACAAGAAGAAGATGGGATGGTTTTCAAGGAAAGAAGAAATAATCAAGAGGTAACACTACTGCAAAAAAGTAAAGTTGTTGCGCTTATAATTGCATTAGCTGTGATGCTAGAGAAGTGTCACATATCAGGATGCCACTACAAAAAGCTGTGGCGCTTGGAAGAGCCATAACATTTTAAGTTTTTTTAAAAAAATACCCTCCTGTGGTACTTTTTGATGGAAGGGCCACATGAGGGGGTCTCCTGTGGTGCTTACGTCTGCAAGCTCCTCAAGAACCCATACCCTCCTGTGGCACTTAAGTCAACAAGAGCCACAGGAAGGCAACCCTTCCAGTGGCCCTTCCTTAAGGAAGCGCCACAAGAAAGTCTGTCCTCTTTTTTTTTTTTACATTCTTCCTGTGGCTCTTGTTTAAGGAAGCGCCACAAGAACTTTTTTTGGCCATATTTTGTGTTCATATCTTCCATAATTGCAATAGTACGTGTAATGTATGGTTTAAACAATTTCTATATATATCCACAGCAAAATGAAGAAAAGCAAACAACAAGAATGAGAGATAACTTTAAAATGATACAAATAGATTATTAATTAACTAAAGTAGTACTAAAATAGTTATACAATATATTGTGAATGAAATACAATAAATTCAACTTGAATACATGAAACAACAATTGGCAAGAAACAACACAACAAACACCAGCTAGTGAATTAAATAGTATAGCTACCCAAAGATTTGTCTAAACACATATTCACATCATTCCTTAATCACTTCATTAAGTTGATGGTCAGTCAAAGTGTCACAATATTGATCTTCATAATACTACACATATATACAATCAGGCACAAATTAAAATGAATTAAAATAAGTAAAACTTAATTATCAGGCACTAATTAAATTTAATTAAAAAACAATATGAAGTGGAAATAAATGACTTACTTTTTTAGGAATAAATGGCTGATCATGCGTAATTACATCCTTCATAAATTTCATGATATAATACCCACAATCATTGTCATTGGGTTGGAAAGGGCACTGTAAAAATATAATAAAATATTTAACTCTGTTTATGAATAAAAATTATTTACTAATAAATTTTGAGTAAATTCATATATCAGTACCCGTATCTTCTTCCAAGGATAGCTAAGGTGAGGGCTAGCAACTTTAGAATAGCTTAAGTAGACAGAGGGCTGATACAAAGTCAATGCGATAACAAAACAAATAGAAAATGATTACTTTTGATTATTCAATCACATATGCAAATATTTACACATACGCACGTATGCTTACCTATTGAATAATAGCAACATATTAGAACGGTTTTGTGAAAGACCATTAATTAGAGGATCCACATAGTAAATACGAGGGCCTAAAGGTTTCACTGGATTGATAACTATCAATATCCAATGTAGCCTAAAATATTTTAAAAAATTTGTTTAAACAATCATGTTATGATAAAGGTTAAACAATAAAAACAAAAATTGTACTACTAATAACTTACCCCATATTGCATGGCACTAAAAATAGCATAGTTGGTATGACTTTTTTTCTAAAGTAATCTTTCAGTTCATTAGATTGTGCATGTATATCTACTTGCCCCCATGCTGGCCAATGAGATAAGGGTTGACAAATACGAATTGGACCCTGTTTGTATCCATTTAAGATGTCATGGTACAAATGCCTGGTATAAAACAAACAGTGTCATGAAAAACAAAAAAAAATGGAATGAGAAATATTAATAATAGTGATAAACGATTATGGTCAAGTACCTTATCCAGATGTTGATAGCTGAAGCACCAACCTATTCATGATTACATATGTTGTGTAAGACATCGCCATTAACATGATCAACTAGACCGCTAACACTGTAGATAAGTCTATCAAAATGTATTTTTAGCCCTCCTTCACAGATCAATTTTGGTGTAATTGATACTAATTGATCGCGATATGCGGTCAGTCTTCTTTTGCTCTATTGGCTAGATGATACTTTCGTCAACCACGCCACCAGCTGTGGTCCTTGCTCAGACAAGCGCCACAGCTGGTGTCTAAAATTTAAAAAAAAAATTAAATGGAAAAAGTAAACAAAAAAGAAGAAGCTTTGGCACCTTTTTAAAGAACGGCCACAAAATGGGTGCCACTATTCAACCTTTTTGTAGTAGTATAATTCAAGAAACCTTGTTTTAATTGTTGATTCATAGTTGTTGTTGGTGTTTTGGTTTATTATTTGGCTTGGTTGTCATGATTTTGTGATTTGGGAGGCATAAACCCTAAGGGGAGGTACTGCCCAAATTTGGATTAATCATGTGGGAAGTGTAATTAAAGGATTCAAGAAGGGATTTAAGGTAAAAGGTGTTATGTTGAAAGAAAACATGAAACCTCATTTTCCCAAAATTTTCCTGATTTTCGGCCAAAGGGAAAATTTTGTGTTTGGGCTGGAATTTGATGATTTCATTGAGTTTAGAAGGAAAATTGTATGGGGAACATGTACAAAATGAAGTATGGAAGTTTTAAGGTGTGAAATGACAATTTTACCCCTAAAACCCTAACGTATATGGCTACAAGGATAATTTGAGAAATGGAGTGTGATTTCAACAAAACTAAGGTAAAAATTGGGTTCTACATGCAAAATTGTGTAGAAATAGCTCGGGTCATACTTTTTTGTAAAGTAAAGTTATATCGGGTATAAAGGGAATTTGATAGGATTTCTAAGGACATTTTGGTAATTATGCATTTTTTATAGAGATAACCAACCATATGAATTTAGGAATAAGACATGAATGAGTAATAACTCAGTTATTATAAATTTGGAATTTTAAGATTTGATATTTGCCCAAGCCAGACCAAGAATCATTAGACCGGAGTAGCTAGGCTATTAGGAAGGATTTCAGGTAGTAACCCTACATTTCAGGCCAAGTGGGACCTAGCTGAGGTAGTAAGACAAGTCTGGATAGATAGTTTTCTGCTCCAAAACATTACAGCAAGTAAGGGTCAAATTGTCATTTGATCCTAAACATTGTACACAATATGGCTAGTAGGGACAAACGGATATGTTTACAGCATATTTATTCCTTTACATTATATGGTGCATTGCATGTGTATTTATCATGTTTTATATGATTAATTATGCATTACTAATGAGATTCATATGAATCTCACCTCTTTCCAAATATTTAAATATTTATTCAGTAAGAGATAACGGCTTTAAGGGCAAGGAAGTAGATCAACTGAAGATCTCAGATCTGTCCAAGCAATAGTATTAGTTATATATAGTTTTTTATGTTATTTTAGGTTATATGAATAGCACGTACAAACCCTGTACGGATTCCTGTCATATAATCAAGTACTTTATATTAGTATGTTTTGCTATTTTTGTTCGCCCATTGAACTACGGGTTAATACTCTGATAAATGTCAAAATATTAAGGGGTTTGACAATGTGAGGCTAAGACTTTTGTCTCTCTTTTCACTTTCTAGGAGTATTATTCTTGATTGGAGGAAATTGTTAAGTGTCTTAAACCTTGTTTAGTACAAGTTGCTTGTATAGAGGTAATATCATGCTATGGATAAGCTTAGTTTTGAAAATGACTCGACCTCACCTTGATGAGGCTAATTTTAAAGGGTAAATTATTTAACTTGGATGCAATGTAATGATGATTACACAAGCCATGTGAGGATTTGAGCCTATTGATATGATTTCATTTTCGTGTGTGTACCACTTATCCATTACCCAATCTAAAACTTGACATGTATCTTGTTTGAGGTTAGATTTGATATTAATTTAATTTGCTTGATATAGAGAGGACCAAGGCATTCATTTTTCATCCTTAATAAAACTAAAGCTAAATAGCCACCCTTACATGATAGCCATTTGAGGCTGCGTGATATTCTTTTCCTATCCCTTAGCATGTAGAAACCATAAATATGTTCCATACCTCTTATTCAAGTTTCTTTTTGCTTTCTAAGAGGACTCATTCTTCCTAATTAGAGGAGCATGTGTACACTCTAAAAATTGTTAAAACTACAGGGCAAATCTTGTTGAAAAATGAATAGTCGAAAGAAAAAGAGAAAAAAGAAAAGAAAAAAAGTTTGCTAAGTTGAAAACCTGTAAGGGTAGTTTAGGCAAAAGTTAGAGCATAAAAAAAAGAAAAAAAGCTCGCTAAGTTGAAAACTTGTAATAGCAGTATAGGCAAAAGTTAGAACTGAAAAAAAAAGGCAAAAACTTCGCTAATTTGAAAACCCAAAAGGGCATCTTAGGCAAAAGTTAGAGCAACAAAAAAGAAAAGAAAATAAAAAAACATCAAAATAAAGATGGACAAATACTAAGGGAAACATGGAAAGAGCTTCCTTCAGTTCTTATTTTGTTTTAAGGCCTTTAGAGTGTACACTTGCCTATTTGGTTATTGCTCTTAGTTATCATGAGTATCTACTTCGATCTTTAGATATCATTCATCTTCTCCTTACCTTTTATTCATGGAACTTTTTTTTCTAAGATTACTCAATATTCTTGGTTAGGTGACTATGTACACATTCCTGTAATTTTTGAGGCCATCAAGATAATCTGGTTGTAAGGCTGCTCTCTTTTGAAAATTTTTAAAAAGAACAAAAAAATAAAAAAAGAAAAGAAAAGAAGCTTGCTAAGTAAAAAACCTGTAAGGGCAACTTAGGCAAAAGTTAGTGCGGGAAAAACAATAAAAGGCAAAAAGCTCATTAAGTTGAAAACCTGAAAAGGAAGCTTAGACAAAAGTTAGAGCAACAAAAAATAAAAGAAAATAGAAAAAATAATCAAAAGAAAGATGGGCAAGTACCAAGGAAAACATGGAAAGAGCTTCCTTCAGTTCTTCTTTTGCTTTAAGGCCTTTAGAATGTACACTTTCTTGACTCTATGTTTGGTTCTTATTTCCCTTAGTTATTATGAGTATCTACTTCAATTTTTAAATATCCTTTATCTTCTATTCAAGGTACTTTTTGTTTCTAAGAGCACCTTATCTTCTTGGTTAGGGGAGTATGTACACATTCCTATAATTTTTAGGCCTTCAGGGTAACCTAGTTGTAAGACTACTCTCTTTTGGATATTTTAAAGTCTAAAAAATGGCTGAAAATAATGAAAATAAAAGAAATAGGTGAAAAAAATAAGAGAAAAGGGGGGGAAGAATAAAAGCTCGCTAAGTTGAAAACTCGAAAGGATTGCTTAGGCAAAAGTTACAGTAAAAAAATGAAGAAGAGAGGAAAAAAACAAGAAGAAAAAAATCAAAAGAAATGAACAAATACATAAGAACACGAATTTGATATTCTTTATCTTCTCTTTACCCTTTGTTTATATTCCATGCCCATATAAAAAGTCCTTGTGCTCTATGTTAGCATATGGCTCTTTTAGTGATAGAGAACTTAGATTATTGCCAAGCTTAGATTATTGACAAGCTTATGGAACAAGAATTGGATAATTTAGACATAGAGAGCAAACACTAACCCTTAAAACACTGAGTGGTGAGAGTAAACACTCTACTTGGTGAGGAAATCATTGGGGCATTGCATTCTTGTTTAACCTTTTACCTTGATACTAGCTAACTTGAGGTCGGTGAGATGATTTAGATAACGATGTATTGATATATATCTTGATCCTCTATTCTTATGACTTGGACATTATTTTCTATGTTTCAATTCCTAAGATTTTATTACTGGATGTTAACACCTTGCTAGGTTTCTTAAGTTATGCTCAAAGGTCTTTCCTTAAGCATTTGGGTCTAAGGAATTCTTCTATTCCAATAATTTTCTACTCCTATTGCGGTATTCGAGCCTTTCCCAGTTTTTTCACTTCATATTTGGGACAGTACCTTCCTTCTATTTTCCTTTCAATAAAGGGAACTAAGTTAGAATTTGCGGTTTCTCCTCAATTATGTTGCACCCATCCATTTCTCAGGACAACATCGATATTGTTAAATGAAGTTTAAAAACATTTTGACTGTGCAAGCATTAAAGATGAAGATAGACAAAAAAAAACATAAATTCTTGTGCTACACAAATTAATATAGGCTAATATTTGGCTTATTACTCAAAATTTCTTTCTTTTATCAAGAGTTAACAATAAGTCATACCCAAAGAAAAATTGTAATATCTTGTCAATTCGGCAAATTTTTCTTGCATCGGGCTTTGCATCAATCATACTCTCGCTTTACTTTAACATGTATTGCATGCCATTTCACAAATTAGGGGCAAATTTGGAATTAATTTTTCAACCAAAGAGGCTTTTATTAATATTATGTCATGTATTACCTTGAAATGTGCTTTTATTAAGACTAGGGTAAACCTAAAAGCTTCTCAACAAGAGTCATAATGGCCTAAAGTGGGAGCAACAACATTGGTCGGGTAGCTCTTCATCATTTTCATCCCCTTATCATCATTATCATCCTCATTAGCTCTTCATCATTTTCATCATTATCCTCATTAGCATTTTATTGTCATTATCATTCTCATTAGGATTTTTTCATCACAATAATCATCACTAACATACTGCATATTTTGGGCACCGTATGATTAGTGTCACAACACCACCACCATTTACATGAGCACTTCATCATCACTACCATAATCATTATTAGTGTCATCTCCTTTATCATGATCATCTTCACCGTCATCATAATTCCTTGTTATCATGACTATCATTATCCTCTTCATCATCATTGTTGTTGTCCTTACTAGGATTTCATCATCACTACCATTATCATTATCAGTGTCATCACCTTCATCATTATCATAATCTCCTATTCTAACTTTCACAATATTCAATCTAATGTCACCGCAAAATCTGACAAATCTTGTCAATTTTCCCTCAATCACCAGACTCAAATCTTATATACCATAAGATCAATAATCACCATATGTCATACCTTAAGGAACATAAACCTTTAATCAAAAGATTTCAAATCATATTCTCATAACATCAGCATTGACCACAAAGTTCTAACTTAACCTCAACCTCAACATCATAAGGTTATATTCAAAAATCACTTATACAGCACATTCATCACCTATATGCCTTTGAACACCGATATGTAAAATATTTGCATATTTATTTTCCCTTATATGATGATTTTGTGGATGATATTTGAGCTCAATTTAATGAATTTAGATGTAATTGATAAATAAATAATGATTTTGGTATAAAATAGAATTTCTTAAAAAACACTAAATTATACCCTTTTTCAGTTTTCAGGCAATATCTGAAGCTCTAAATGTCAAATTAGGACGTTCTATATATGGATAAAAAGCTAAGAAAGAGCTCTAGAATTTTATGTTGAGACCAAAACCCAATTCTATCTCCAAGAGTTGCAAATTTTGCTTGGAAAATGAGGACGTGAATTCGGTCAAGTTTGACCTTTGCCTACTCATTTGACAATAAATGAAGCTGCAAATATTGAAATGAGGAGTTTCAACTTGCATCTTCAAGCTAAGATCCAGAGCTACAACTTTTATAAAGATCAAAATGTGAAATTCCACCAACCCTTCCATCTACCATTACACCAACTCCACTTTATCTACCACTTCATCTTCCTTTTCACCTACTACTTCATCTACTACTTCACCTACTCCATTCTTCCCTAGATATAGCCTTCCTCTCCCTCAAATTTAAAACACACCATTTCATATCCATTCTTTCCTCTCCTCTCCACATACACCATTTTAGAGTTAATTTCATACATTATATTTGCTTTTTGCATGCCTCCTACATGTAAGGCTTAGGTAGTCCTCCTTTATAGATGGTATAGTTTGCTAACTATATAGAAGGTTTTATCTCCTAAAGGGACGACTAGATTTTCTCTATTTTCATGCATCTAGTTGTTATATATTTATTTTTTAGAATTTAATATTCAAGTTTTATGCAATGTAGTTTTCAATTTATTTTGGTTTTGTTTTTAATTTCTTCATAAACTAAATTTCTATTTTCCTAGGGCGATGATGTAGCTTGCTAATGACGGATTTAATCTTAACTTATTAAATATATTTTTAATTTTTCATTTATAATTGAGTTTTAATTATTATTCTTAATACTTTTGATTAATTGGCAATCTTTTGAATGATTTCAATATGCATGTTGAGACCAAAAGGAGATGCATGTGTTTAGATCCTATAATTAAAACCATAACTTGTATATGAAATAGTCATATGAGTTGTGTAGTCTTAATGAGTTCCATAAATCTTAATGTATTATTAATTGCTTAAATTCATATAGGAATATATTGGATTAGCAATTAATTATAGAATTACTTGACCTTGGAAGAGGCTAGTAATTAAATGAGGGAAACTCGACTATCAATTATGTGGAATAAATTGGGCTATAATATATAGGTGATTCAATCGAAAATTTGTTAAGTGAAATATGACCCCCTAGAGCTTTTTCTTGTAGTTGTTTTCATATTATTTGCATTCATGTTTAATTATTTCTTTATTTTTTACTTTCAATCACTAACTAATTGATCGACTAAATAGAATTAAAATTACTTATTTTAGTACTTAGTGATCAATCCTCGTGGGAACGATACTTTACTCACTTCTGTATTACTTGATTACGACAGTGTATACTTGCACTATTTAATAGACCATTTACACTCGTAACAAACAAGTTCATCTAACTAAGATAACTAGATAGCATTAGAAACTCTAAAGTTAGTAACAGAATTCAAATCTTGTGCTACCTCATCCATTTCTAGAGTCTCTCAATCTCACTGGCAGGAGAATTCACATTAGGACTAGGTGTCGTCAAAAGTACTATCACCAAAGCCTGAACCCTCTTCCACAGGGTATACATCACTGCTGCTTCATTTTTTCCTCTATATAGAGCTCTGACCCTTCTTTTGGCAGGCTGGTTAATAAACGAGGAGATCTATCTCTTCAGGTTTGTCTATCACCTAACAACTTATTCTAGTCATGGGGTTACAAAAAAAGCAGCAACATATCATTCTCATTAAGCAAAGAACACTAACCTAGTGACAGAATCTTTGCTCTGGTACCAACAATGTAACACCCATCATTTATACCTCTTTATTATGCTTTTGGAAGCGTTACTAGGCTAGTAGAATTAGTAATTAAAGCTTTTCAAACTAAAACTTTCGTATTTACTTTTAGGGTTTTATTCATTTGGTAAAAACTTTAATTTTCAAATCTCCTATCTTAACTTCAAAATTTCTTATTCTTTAACTTACATATCCTCTTGAAGTAGTCTACTACTTCATCTAACATTCAGGATGCGTATTTTAAGCTTACCAAGTATAAAGAATTACTTTTCCATTCTCAACTAGTCAGGCATTTAGGTTGTATTGACTAGTTAGACTTATAATTTCATACTCATTCTTTCTTGAACATAACATACATACATACCATGGATGACATATCTAATGACATCATTTGATTTGGCATGCTATATAAATAATCAAAATATGGATAATATACACATAACAGATTATCACGTGTTAATCTTCAATTCTCCATCATGTCTTTTGCTACGCAACTTTAATATATTCCACTTCTGTGCTTAACATACCTATATGGTTGGGTGAGGGAGAGTGAGATTTGGGAGAATCTCAATAGCAAACATTACCAAAATACATGCATGATAGATGCTTAGTGCATGACATGCTTGCCTTACTTCAATTCTTGCTCACATAATGACATATTTGCATGCTTAATGTTTCACATCTCATACATATGGCCATAGCATCAATAGAAATAGAGCTTCAATATTCATATATGCTATATATAATCAAGCAAAGCAATCATGCACATCAATACACAAACATACATATCAATACCAACAAGTTAGGTAAGTTTACAACCTATTGTATTTATTTTCTCCTCCTATTCCCTTTTCTTCCAACCATTGAAGTTATGCAATTCCTCATCATTGATATCTCATAGCCCTAGATACAAAACCAAATCATGTTTTTAACTCATTAGAGCCATGAATACATGCCATTACACAAGACTTGTTCTCTTATATACTCTTAATTCTAATGATTGGATTTTCAATCCAATCTTTCTAAAATTAGTCCAACAAGTTATTCCTACACATTTTTCATGTAGAATTCATTTCTAACCTCAAATTTATAAAAAAACCATCTCCTTCCTTAAGAACCCAATATGGCAGAAACTTAGGGTCTTTTAGGCCAAAATCCGATTTTTGATTCTAATGCTTCCATAAACACTTTCTCACCATAATCCCACACAATTTGTTTGTGCTGAACACATTGGAAGCATCAAAATCATCAAAATCATTCTCTTTCCCTAAAGAATCAGGTCTGGCCTAAAATACACTATAGACCACCACCAAGTGCTTTTAACAAATTTAATTACAAGACTTGTTAAACTTCCTTCCTATAATATTTAGTCCTCTTTTAACACCATTTCCATGTTCATATGATCATCACTCCCCAATTTTACCTCTTAGCCAAAATCCTAGGGTAACATGGTAACCTCATAAAAAATTAAAAAGACCTCAGAATATTATACTCAAATCAAAACATACGCTTACCTCTATCAGATGCTATAGCTTATTCTTGATTTTGACAGCTTCTCCACCTTAGAGACAACATGAAACTCTTCTGTCCAAGAATCCAAAACTGTATGAATGTTGCTCTCATCAAGAGGAACAAGGTTTGTGAAGGCATCAGGGCTAGAAACGTGATTTCAAGGGTACAATCACTCAAGAATACTTTCTCTCTCTTCAAGAACACTCCCCTTCTCTCCTCTTTCTTTTTCTTCTTATTTTCTCTCTTGGACAAAATTAATGGAGGTAGGGTGGTGTTGGACTTATTTAATTCCTCAGGGTGCCGATGCTCTTTTTCTCCCAGGGTGCCAGATGCTCCTTTTAAAACCTAGGATGCCAGACGCTCTTTTTGAAATCCGGCCTCCTCCCTCTCTCTCTCTCTCTCATGCTCTTAGACGTCCTCTATGGCTAGGGGAAGGGGGTTTGATGATTTACTCTGGCTTTCATGTTTGGTAGTCAGAAAATTCAGACACATAGTTGGACCAGAGACCGACGAATTATCCCAACCTTTTAGACATGTGGCCCCTGAGGGCTAGGTGGCACCTTCTCATGCTTCCACCCTAAAAGCAAAAAGCTAAAGTGGCTAAGGTGTCATCATTCCACGGTTCCAACCCAAAAGCTACTTTTAAAAAGCTGATTTAGTAAAGTTACTTTAATAAAGCTACTTTATGGGTGTCTTCTTTCAGAATATGCCACATGTACTCTTTTCTCCCAAGTGGTGCCACATGTGTGTGTATGTGGCACAATATGGTGGCACATACCTCAAGGAGTCACCAAGTGTATTGTGTATCCCTGCACCTGTATATTGTATCAGACTAACTTCACATATAAGACAACATATTTACTGAATGCCAGTATGCCTCATGTGGGACTAAGTAAGACTTAGAGAACAATAAAAGGAAACTTGGAGATCAAATAATAAGCTTGGGGAACAAGCTTACTTGGAGGGCAAGCAATCTTGGGGAATAAGCTTTCTTGGGGAGCAAGCAATAAAACTTAAGGAGTAAGCTTATTGACTTAATAGAAATCCACATAATTAATATTCATAACATTCCCCTTTAGATATCCATTATGAATGCGCCTTATTAAAAACTTTAATTCTCAGGGTGCAGGTGTAAATAGACATCTATAAATTTCATCCGACTACTAACACACAAGGCCACTTATCATTATGCCAACTCAAAAGCTACTTTATACATATGGGACCCATAAGGCATCATAGATGTACTTATGTTGAACAACCAAATGGTGCCAAGTATGCCATAATGCACTTACTATGGTATATTTTATCTGATTACTTACACACACTGAGTCCCCATGTAATCTGGGGAATTATTCTCTACCCGGAAGACCAAATCATATAGTCCCTAAAATTCATTCTATCTCTTGAGTATTCTTGGGACTCTTGCTAAATTAGGCTCAGTAACCTACTGGATTTAGGCTTATTCACAAGCTTCTAGGCCCAAAATTTGAGATATTACAAATGCTCCTATCACATTGGGTCAAGAAAGAGCACTCAAGTATTATTTGGGACAATATCAGGGTAAGATATATATGCTTGCTAATTACTTGATATTTACTTGTAAAAAATTATAGCGCGAATGTGAGCTTTACGGTTTGTATATAATATAGATGACAATCAAAAGAAATTTGTCATCAACAAGGCAAGGTAAGCACTATGCATATTCCATCATGTATTGACGAAGGCATATTTGCATATTCTAGAAAAGGCCAATGAGGCAAACGTTCTTAAGGAAATTTGATCCACATGCAAGGGGGATGAGTAGAGAGAATTTATCATCTCATATCACTAGTCGTCATTCTAGGTAAAAGTTATTAGCAATTCATAAGGTTTACATGTATCTGTTTAATACTAACTGAAGTGTTATGCATATTCATAGATGATAAGGTAGGAAAATAAGGAGAGGGTAAAGGAGAATAAGTATCCCTATAGGGTAAGGTGAAAAAGGTATGCTCGTATTGTTCAAGAGTTGTCCGCTAAGAGTAGAGATAATAGTAAACCTCCCTATTATGAACTTTGGTTGATAGCGAGGCAAAATAAAGAAGGCTCTCATGAAAATCCTCAGGAGAAGGAGGTCATCGACCAAATGGTAAGTATTGATATTAGTTTTTGAATTATGGAAGTAATGTCTTCAATTAACTATCAATATCAACATTGTTGGTAAAGGCACAGCAAGCCATTTCCTAGGAATTTACTACACAAGGCTGTCTTTCTATGGTTAAGGATATATTGGCCAAGACATTGGGGCCTGACCATTATGGTCTTCGTAGGGGTCCTAGCTTTGGATTGACTAAGACCAAATATTATGGTCACTAGTAATCTCAAAGAATAATAGGGACAAAAAATATGAAAAGCTCCAAAAACATTGTGATGAAATGTATAAACAAATATTATTTCTCACACAAGAGCTGATGAAGGTGTATTACAAAGTAGTAAGGGGAAATGGCAACCCAAGTACTAAAAGCAGCTACACATTCCTCGATCATGATCTACCTCAAGGATTGGTGGACGTTAAATATCTTGTTGATAGCCCTAAATGTCATATAGTTGCAATGGGCTGCATATTCAACCACCTAGAGGATAACATGATTCAAAACAAGCCTTTGCCTTATGAGCATATGAAGGTACAAATCAATACCAGCTTATATACTAACTATTAGCTCCCTGTAGCCACCAAAGATGCAGAAACAGTGGGAAGGGCTATGGGAGCTTTGTGCATGGCCTTGTTGTCTACTTAAATTATGCAAGCTACCTAAAAAGTCCACTACTCAAAAGAAGCTACCTACCAGGTCTAAGAACCCCCTACTTAGTCTAAGACCCCCCCACTTAGTCCAAGAAGAAGAAGCATTCGACCCCCGATGATCAATTCGGGTAGAAGTCATTCTTGTAGAATAAGCTCATTGGTCAATCTACTTTGAAGTCCCTCAAGGAGTTCTTTGACAAGTTCTTCGCTTCGAATTCAAACCCATTTCTAATAATCCAATTTGGGAAAGAATTCTTTAACCAATAGGATCAATATGAGTCTGTAAGCAAAAAGCTTATTTTTGAGGTCCTAAATAAGGAGATGGCAAGTATAAGCTCTATTAACTTCTTTATCAAATAATTCTTCAATTATGATAAAATTGTTAGCTACTTAGAACTTTGATTATATTTTGATACATTGATTTTGGTATTTCAGGGTGTACCATAATTACATCCTCCCCTATAGCCTCTAGGACAGGATCAAGTTCGTCTGTAATGATAATGTTAGGTACCATGCTGATGGCATGAAGAGGTAAAGTAATTTCAAGTGAGGCTTTTGGTAGATGAATTCATTAAGAGGGCGCCAAACAATAGCAACACTTACTTCTTAACACCTTACATTTAAGGGTGGGTACATCATTAACTTTTCTTAAATTAGTTTTTATTTATTTTGTAATTGTCCTAATGATGTGATCTATTATTGTACTTAGGGGAGACTAGATTATCATCGTGGTAAATCCATTATACAAAAAGATTTGGTACTATGACTGTATGAGTAGGGTTCTAGAAAAGAGACAATACATACAGGAGACATTTAACCAGTAATTTATCCATTCATCATCTCTTATAATTCAGTCTAGCTTGCATATGTTTCAGTATATACAATTTTTATTGCATCCTCTAAGAGCAATGTATAACTACCGCTCACAAAATGGTCTTGACTGTAGCACATACAACCTTAGTGATGGCCACTTCAGATAAGCCTTATATTGTCTGAGTGCAAAGGTATATATATATATTATTCACTAATGACTACAATATTAAATTGAAGCACACATATAGTTTATATATGACTATTTGAAAAATCTTTCTTATAATTGCTTTATAATGCCCATAGCAAGTGGACAAGAGCAACGATTATGGGTACTGCATGATGTAGTTCATGAAGGACATAATCACGCACGGTCCGACAAATATTGCTCTTGGGAAGGTATATTTTATGCTCAATTCATTCATATATGTACATTTGGTTAGCTATATATGTTACAATATGTAACTTCATCTATTGTTTCCTTTTGTGCACAGGATTTTTATGCCTCTTAGTCGAAGTTTACTCTATCACAGATGGAAGAAGTGGCTGAAGAGTTGGTGGCATCTCTACAATTTTAGTGGGAGGGGGAAACTGCCCTACTATGAATTATTGTAATTTATATATATATATATATATATATACTGATTTGTTTGTTTTAAACTTTTTGTTTTAACAGTATATACATGTACATGAATGACTAATTGTAAATAAATGATGCTTTATTGTATTGCTCTATATATGAATGACTATAAATATATATTCTAATTAGTTATGTATAAATGCATATATAGGGGGATAACGAAAGCAAAACCCCTGCCCCATTTTTTTTTTTTAATTTAGCTTTGATAACTCATGGTTGTTACCAAACAATTGTTATTTATGTCAACCGTAACACCCCACTTTTAGGACTCATTTTCAAGATTCTATAACCTTAAGAAAGCCATTCAAGCTTGCATAAGATTGAAAAATGTCAAAACATGAGCCTTTTTAAAATATTTCTTTTATTAATGTTCATTGCGGAAATTCTCAAAACTTTCACTCAACTTTGAAAATTCATAATTAATTCTATGAACATAGTTTTGACATGGTTTAAGTCTCATCTCAAAGCTTGAAGAATCCTTTACTACGCAGAAATACTAAACAAGACTTTTCCTATCTTAATCAATATAGTTTATTATTTTCCCTAAATCACTTAGTTTTTGCACCAACAAACATATGCTATATTACATGATTTTTCATGAAGGCTACAGACCTCCAAATGTTTTTGTTTCTATCTTGCTAGAAACCTGTGCATGTCTAGTATTTTAGACAAATAATTCTTGATTGAAGCATTTCATTTTGTTAGCCCAAAATATCGCGTATAGTTAAACTCAAAAACTAACACCAAAAACTGTTCTTCAACTATTGCATCATGAATCATGGATTTACAACTTCATACTGTGCCAAATAAATTTTAATCATAACTTTAGACATATTACCATCATGATAAACCTTCAAAATCATTTAATCAACATCTATGAACTTTTAGCACAATATACAACTTAGCATTATAAACTGATTTGATAACATCATCATGCTTTCATCACTTTAACAATACTAAGAAGCTTCATCATATTCTTTAAAATCTCCTTGCCTCCTTTAGAAATGCTTGTTCCTAAATGGTTGGGAATTGGGATGAGATTTGGGAAATCTCAATAGTATGGACCACTCAAGCGATTAAGCTTGCTCAATATTGAACATATATCAAAGCTTAGCCATATAACTTTCACATATGAGTGCACATAATCAAGCAAGATTAATACATATGGCCATGGCATGCTTTCAAGAATAAGAACATACAAGCAACAATCAACATGCTTATCATAGTCTCATGGCAAGCCAACAACACATTATCACAATATTTAAAATAATACTTAAAGTTAAAGGGTAAAGTACTACCATGCATGCTTTTGTCGCAACACTTCTTCAAATTGTGGTTTAGCCATCTTTTAAAGAGAGGAGAGGGAGATGAGGAGCCTAGTTATAGAAGTATTGAGTGATTATGAGCCATTAGATTAAAGTTGCAAGATCTTATCTCAAGATGACACATGGCAATCTTAGGTAAAAAGGTTATGTCACATCATTTTTCTTTTCTTGTAAGTTTAGGTGTGTTTTGTTCTTCCTACACACTTTTACTTTTTTTCCTTACAAGCTTCCTCTTTCTTTTCTTGCTTTTTCTTACAAAAGCCATCCATTTTTCCAACAACTTTTCATGACTTGACAAAAGAGTGGAGGAAGTGATGTTTATGGTACATTGTAGGGAGGTAAAGAGTATGGTGTCTTAATATCATGGTTTGAATACTCATGTTTGCTTTTCCTTTCTTGCCATAATTTAAGTTTCACATTATCTCTTCCTTTTCATTTAATTTAGGACGCACATATAGGGCTTTAAAGGGAGAGAGACTTTCTTTTTCTTGTCCTACAAGGAGTGATGAGATATTACATCTTTGTGTGCACATGGTTGCTTTATGGGCATGTCATGAATTTTGAACTACATTTTGTCTCCTCTTCTCTTGGGTGGCTCCATTTGACCTATAAATTATAGGGTTTAAGGTTTGCTTTACTTGTCTCATAAAACATGAAATGATGAGACTCTTGCTTTACTTTAGTTATGACATGGTGTTGGGTGAAGAGACTCTTACTTGTACAAGGTTGCTTGAATCTCTTAGGTTTCCTTTCCAAGTTCCATGTTTACTTTTTAGGTGTGATCTAGTTAAATCCCAACTAGGATAGTTCCTTGTATACTTGAGGTTATTAAATTGAGGAAATAATCATTCCCCAATTACCTTGAATTTTATGTAGGATTGAATACTAATATTTTATTATTATTTTACAAACTTTTTCTTACTTGACATAATTTAATTTTCCTCTTCTTGGCTATTTGACATAACAATTCATCTCTATATCCATATCGTAGGAGGTAAACTTGAGAGAGAAAAGAGATTAGAACACTTTCCATGCTTACTTTATCATAAAGCAAGTCGAAAAGTAGGAAAAGGTTTACCTACTCTTACCTACTACCTTTTTGGCCATTATAATATTAATGAATTATTTAATAATGGCTTAAAGGACTTCATCTTTTGGGCTACAATGGCCCACTCTTATTTAATACCATGGCTCAATCTTTTATATTAGCCTGATTCTTAATATAAGAGCCCAATCACTATTACTCTTTTAGTATATCCAAACTTACCATATAAGGATAGATTCTTTGAAATTCCTCTAAATCTCTAAGAATAATTCTTCTACTTTGGGGACATTCTTGAGCCTTAAAACTAAACCACTGGGTAGGGAAATTCATCTTTTATTTTATAAAAATCAGGATGTTACATCAACTATATATAATGGTTGTTTAAATAAATCCAAATTAGAATTAATGTAGATATATATTGGTGTTTTTGAAAGAACTACTATTTATGTCCCTACATATGTAATGGTTATTAAAATAGGACCATTATATATTATGCAAGCATTGTCATATATTATGACAGTTGGTTATGTGAACCCGTTATTTATCATCATAATATTTCGCATATCATGGCCTCACCAAGCCTTCATACTGTTGGAAATTGTGCACAAATGGCCAATCATTATACTTTGAACATTATTAATTTAATGAAATTTCTCCATTATGTTATCATATTATTTGCATGTTAATTGTGATAATTATATC
Source organism: Inga laurina (assembly GCA_963855925.1). Taxonomy (NCBI): domain Eukaryota; kingdom Viridiplantae; phylum Streptophyta; class Magnoliopsida; order Fabales; family Fabaceae; genus Inga; species Inga laurina. Next base: position 25,935,924 of record OY979711.1, read on the forward strand.
CTTGGATAAATCATAAAGATTATCCTAAAATGTCCTTGGTCGGTCATCTATGTGGGGGTAAAGATGAAACAAGACCAGTATGACTTTGATAAGATATGGAGATACGAATCAAAGTCTTAGGCACTTCTAAGAGTACAAGGTGCTGGACCGACCCACTATGAGAAAGCTACATGGATCAAGTCATAAGCTTTTCTCATGTATAACCACGTCACAATGCCTTTAGACCTGAGGTCATCATGTATAACCACGTCACAATGCCTTTAAAATTCTTCTGCTGTGCCTGCTGATCCTAACACATACGTCACAGGTGTTATATTATAACCGTTATAATAGATGCTGAGTAAATCATGGTTCGAAACCATTATGTATATGCGTCGAGCATATATAGCAGCCACATATATGATGATTTACTAGAATGCCCCTCACTTTTTATTTTTTAAAAAATTAAGGTCTCCTTGTGTCTAGAGCTCCAGTGAGAACTTAAGTATTGGAATTAACTATTTGAGTGTAGAGATTGACAATTTTAGGTCCCTAAACCCTATCAAACATCGTTGACAAGTTGGATAATGGCAATGATAAATTGTGTAAAGCAATTTGCAACTATGGTATAGAGAGTGACAATTTTGGAGCTCAAGTAGTTAATTAATCTCTATACTCAAGTTGTCATTTGATTTATTCAACTTATCAACGACGCCTAATAGGGTTTAGGGAGCTAAGGTTGGCAATCTCTATATTCAAGTAGTTAATCGCATTATTGAAGTTGTTACCAGAACTCCTATTGCCAACTTGCCGACAGAGATGGGGCTAAACGGCGAAGGTTAGGCGCCAACGGCCAGCGGAGCTCTGGGCAGCGAAGGGGATTTTCCTTTTTTAGAAAAAAAGGGAGGGGTATTTTGCTAAAAGAACAACATTTCAAAATTCTAGATTCCTCTATAAGGACCTATGTGTCATTTCCATGTGTTTAAAGACTTTTTAGTGTTTTTCAAGTTCAAATGGTATTTAAATGGAATATTTTCATTTATTTAAGTCTACCAATATCTGCCATAAAAGGTCCCAGCCATAGTAGGTGAGAAGCTATACGACTCAACTCCAACATAATTATTAAAATATAGCTGGCTCTTTTAGGTACTTAAATATTTCCTAACTGTTCCGGTCCATTTACGGTTATTGCTTCTGTGAACATAGTAGCTAAATAATCCCAATCACCATTTAAATTTATTGAGTCAACATTTTACATTAAATAAAACAAACATACTACAAATTTTTCTTAAAAGAGGGTGGGCCTTGCTTTGAAATAGCCTCGTCTCTTGTGGGGGTAAGATTGCATATATCTATCCCTCCCCAGACTCCACCTGATGGGAACCTTGCTTGTTGAGCCTCCTTTTTTTTTAGTATTGTGCATATAAAAAAGGCCCATAATATATTACTAAAGTCTAAACACTAATTTTTTTTAAACATAGCCAATGACCTTATAGCCTAATGGCATATGAGCCTCTAAGTGTGAGATCGCATGTCTAATTCTGCATAAATCCTGTGTATAACCTTAGGCCACTAGTGCATTCACCTTTAATTAAAAAAAAATATAAAAAAGTATGGATAAAAATACTATAAAACAACAAACTAATTAATAAAAAGAGTAAAATACTCTAACCACCCCTTTGTTTTGCCTTAATTACAAAGATCTCCCCTCTATTTTGAAAATCCATATCTACCTTTCTTAAAATTAATATTTATGTTACACAAGCCTCCTTTATATTTTGAGATTTTATTTCCATCTACCCAAACGGTTAGTTGACCATTAAGTTTGACTTTTAGACTTTTGTTTTTCCAAAATGCCCCTTTTTAACATTAGAATTATTTAAACACACACACACACACACACACACACACACACATATATATATATATATGTCAAAAATTTTAATACCCCCCAAATTGTTTTTGATATTATCATCCGGTATCTTATTTACACCCTCCAAATTTTATTTATAATAGATTTTTTAAATTTCTAATATGTTAAATTTAATAATTTTGAGATTATAAAATTTATAATTTTAATTTTTCAACATATTTATTGAAATTTATTTATTTTTAGTTTCTTAAGTGACTAAAAATATATATCAAACACATTTTTTCAATCAAATATAATAAACTATATAGATTTGAGAGATTGTATAAGTCATTTAAGTTTATAACTTCATATTTTCTACTACAAACATTTAAAAGACTTACTCAAATTTTTAAAAGGTTGTGATATTTACAAGATATCAATTAAAATTTGAGATGTAGTATTGAGAGTAAATTATTGAATAAATTTTATTTTTTTTATATAAATTTTAATTAAAAAATATAGTTTTAGAATCTTTTTAGAATACTCTTAATAGAGTTAACGGTTTAAACTAATTGTATGTTTTCAAAATAAATGGAAGGTTTGCGTAATTAAGGCACAACATAAGAGTGGTTAGAGTATTTTACTCTAATATAAATTATGTCATCTAATTAATGAAATCACATGTTGGGTAAGTGAAATATTTATACTTGATGAGCTGAAAACTCTAAATTTTTTTTTGCCAAACACATGTATCTTTTTATTAGAGGCAACCCTGTTCAAAATATTATTGAACACTAAATGTGAGCACATCTCCCAACGGGGATTCAAACCTTAAATCACTATGTTGTGAGTGCTCCGCTAGACCCAATCCACATTGATAAAACTTTTTAGGTTAAAGTTTACATTTAGTCCTTTATGTTTGTTTTAGGTATCATTTTAATCCTTTAAATTTGTAAAGTGCACGTTTGGTCCCTTAATGTTAACACAGTTAGTTTGACTTAACGGAAAGTACTGACTCAACAATTTTAAGCGATGATTGTGCAATTAAATGTTGATAAAGCATGCTTACATGTTAATTCTTTAATTTAATATGTTTATATTTAAAATAAAAATAAATTTAGTACAAAGAAAAAGCAATTGAGAAAGTGTCTTCTCCTCTTCAACAACACATATGCTTGTCCGAACCTAGCGCTTCACCTCTACTTCCATTCCTCATTTACCTATAAACAGATGCAGCTTCCTTCCACTTCGGTGACACCCAAGATCTAAAACTAGTCGATGGCTTACAAGCTTTCTCTGTAAACTCCGTCTCCAAGGTGAAAGAATCACCCATCGCCAAGATTGTTCATTAGAGGTGAAGAAATTCACTAATAATTCCTGATTTTGATAAATTTCTAGTTATGATAATTCCCTTTTCTTCTATGGATGAAGATATTGATGGATAGGAAGAGATGATGTGCATCTATGGGATAACAGTTGCGAAAGATAGGGTCATCTTCCACGAAGCTAAGGCTTGAGATTAAGCGAGATTTTTTTTCCATTTTGCCAAATCTTTGAAATTGTTTGTTGGGTGTGTGTAGGAAATGCTATAATTATTGTTGTTGGTAATAATTTTGTTGGTTGAATCTTTTTCTCCGTTGGGTATGTGATACAATTCACTTTGGGTTTCTTTTATACATGATGAAATGGATAAATAATGAAAAAACCAAGTACCAAACTAGCTAAAAGCCACCGACTAAGTCACACATAAGCTAGTTAATGATGTCAAAACTTTGCCACAAAAATAAAACAATTATGGGTTGTGTTGATATACTTGGACAAGGTGCACATGCACACACAGCAACACCGGGGCTGAGGATATTATCTTAATCAATGAAGTGTCTTCCAGCCATAGAGCCATATTTTTGCTTGACAAGGATCAGGGGTTAAAGGGAAATCTCCTCACTATTTAGCTAGTTGTATTTGTTTTAATTCTTTAAGCCCAGGCTTGTCAGTTTGTATGCAGAAAAAAAAAAATAAGACAATCAGTCTAAGTGTAGATAGGACTAAATAGAACAAAACCCATCAACAAAGTTTCGCAAACTTGTGCAATGTGGTGTAAAGCAAGAGAAACTTAAAGTGTTTTCAAGTTTCCCATAATAGAAGCTGGATGCATCACGTGTTTGCAAGATAAAAATAAAAATACCAAAATATAACTTGTGGGACATTTAATAAAATGTTTAATATCCTTAATATGATTAATTTTGCAAAAACATTTTTTTTTATTCATGGTCTGAAATAGAAGACTGGAGAGGAACTTTAAACATTAAAAGAGTTGTCATGAAGATGACTAAAGTGTAAATGTAAAATAAATCAAAATTGGGCTAGTATTGTTCACCTACGATTTTATTATAGGTTATGGGATGGCTTGTAAAATTACTTTCTGTGTAATTTTATGATTTTGGTTTAGTGGCAATAAAGAAAAAATACGATACTTCACAAGGATGAATGAAACCAATAGTAAATATTAAAAGAAAAAATAGACTTACAGGATTGACTTCGTAGGATTGGTTATTTCTGTGGTTACGTTCAAAGCCGCAGGGATGAGTTAGGGATGGATGTATGGAAGCCGTAGGGATGATTTACTGATGGAGAGATTGTTAATGAGAAACCATAAAATAGTAAAGATTAAATCTATTTCAATTCACAGGTTTTAAAATATTAATTTTTCAGAATACTAACATGTAAGCATGCTTTATCAATGTTTAATTGCACAGTCATCGCTTAAGATTGCTGAGTCAGTATTTTCCGTTAAGCCAGACTAACGGTGTTAACATTCAAGGACCAAACGTGCACTTTACAAACTTAAGGGATTAAAATGATATTTGAAGCAAACATAAAAGACCAAATGTATACTTTAGCCAACTTTTTAATTATATTATTAGCACTAAGAAATGACAATAATCTTACTCAAGATTGTGGGCTTAATTCTCATTATTGCACCCCAAAATGTTTGCTAGAATGTGATTCAAGTCAACCTAGCTCAATTTGATAAATACTTACATATTCCAAAAGTGCCACGAACTTTGTCCAATAAAAACATTACAACTCAAATCATTTAAATCTTAGTTAGCTAATGACTCTTCTAAAAAAAAAAAAAATTAAATTTTATCTTTTTTTTTTTAAGAAAAATCATCTTAATTTGAAAAAAAAAACTAAAAGAAAATGATCAACTAATATTTTTCTTAAAAACAAGATAAAATTTAAATTTTTTTTAGATGAATCATCAGCCAACTAGGATTGAAATTGCATAAGTTATTATGTTTTTATTAGACATAATTCATATAACGTGGTACTCTTGGTCTATATAAGTATTTCTCGCTCAGTTTGACTTGGGCTTCAGCCTAATTGATTTTTTTTAAAAAAAAAAAAAAAGAAGATAAGCCTAATATTGGTTTTTCTTAATGAAAAGTGTGATTTTATTTTTTTAGGTTAAAGTATACTTTTAATTTTTTAAATTTACAGGTATCATTTTAATCCTTTAAGTTTATAAAGTGCACTTTTAGTTCTTCAAATTTAACACCATTAAAGTTACTAACAGAAAATGCTGACTTAACAAAATTAAGTAGTGACAATACAATGTTGACAAAATAAGTTGGACAAGCACCACAATATGCCATTTAATTTTAATCCTACAAAGCAATTACTTAATTTACATTATTTTTTTTTAAAAAATGAAAATATAATTTAAGTAAATTATTTTAATCAATTTTTTTAATCCATTTCTCTCTTCTTTCTTCATTGGGGAACCCTAGCTTTCAGCCGGAATAACGCCCTTCTTTATCTTCATCCTCTTCATCATTCATCAATGAAATTTTCTTGTTCTAATGTTTGGGTTACATCTCTTGCATTAAAGTATTGTTGAATTGAGCCCATCATCAATTCCTTTGCCGTCATGAAGGAAAGAAGAAATTGCAAGTTAGTAAAAAAAAAATAAAAAACTGAACATGTCTTACCAAGGCAAAGATAAGGGTTGGCCGAGTCTAATCAACCCAACAATACTCTGTAAAATTTTAGAAATAGAGAGAAATTTTTCCCAGACACTTACCTTGTTCTTTTGTATTTCTTGATGCTCTGAATCTAATTTGTAGAGAATATTTATGGACTTGAGTGGTGCAATAGACATGCTCTACTTAAAAGATGTTCAAATTATTGCGATTTGTCACCCCTTTGTGCCTCATGCTCCTAAATCTCCCTTTGGTCAATTCCTACCATGTATTTGGATTAATTGTTTGGAGGGAATGATCAGGAGAGTTGATGATTTTATGCTTGGAGGGAATCAGCCATGACAAAAAAATCATCAGGTCTGGTGGTACGGGGATCCAAAGGAAGCATGGGGATAAACGATGAAGAAGCTTGTTGCAGCAAAAGACTAGGGTTCTTCGAGGAAGAAAGAGGAGAGAAATGATTAAGAAATTGATTAAAATAATTTATTTAAATTATATTTATATTTAAAAAATAAAATAATATAAATTAAGTAATTACTTTGAAGGATTAAAATTAAATGACGTGTTGTGGTGCGTTGCTTCATTAGCATTATATTGTTACATCTAATTTTTTTAGTAAGCATTTTTTATTAGTAACATTAATGATATTAAGTTTGAAGAACTAAAACTTTATAAATTTAAAAGACTTAAATGATATCTCATATAAATTTAATGTACAAAATGGATATTTTAGCTTTTTTTTTTTTTTTAAGCATTAGTGGTATTTTCGAAAGCTCGTGACCCTCTTGGATTTCTCTCCATGCCCTTGCCTTCCTCCGATTATAGTCCGCAGGCACACTGAGGCTTTATTTGGTTCAACGAAGGTTAAGTTAAGTGAGGTTTACTTAAATTAGGTTAGAAGATGTTATAATGTTATTTGGTTCAACAAAGGTTAGGTTAAGTGAGGTTTATTTAAGTTAAGTTAGGTTAGAGGAGGTTAAAATGCCCTTTTACATATTTTTCTTCTTTTTTTTATAATGTATTTATTAATAATAATTATTTATATAAAATTATTATTTATAAAATAATTATTCGTGCGAGCATATAAATAATTATTTATAAAATTATTATTATTTAGAAAGTTCGTTGAATCAGGAGGTTAAGTTAGGGCAGTGTTGGAATTTTAAAAAATTTTCATGGGTAATTTAGTACAATTGAAGACAAATATTCTCTCACCTAGGAAAAACCCCAATTTTAGAGGTTTCACAACCTAGGTTAGGTTACCACTAGAAGACAAAAAAATATCTAACACCTAACTTAACCTCCTTCTAACCAAATACCACCTTTTTACCCCCAACCTACCCCAACCTAACCTAACCTCCAACCAAACAAAACCAACCCTACCCCAACCTAACCTCGGAAAAGAATGTCTCCATTGATCTTTCTCTCCATTTCCTCTCAATTGAATGTTACCACCATTAGATCAAGTTTCAATGGTTGAGATTTAAATCTATATAAAAATATTATTATAACATTAAAGATAATATTAAATAGTATTAAATCTCAACCATTGAAACTCAATCCAATAATGATGACATTCAATGAAAAGAAAATGAAGAGAAAGATGAATGGAGACCTTCTTTTCCGAACCTAACCTAACCTCTAACTAAAAAACTAAATAAAGCCTGAAGGCCGACGCAGTCGAATTAGTCCTCAGTTCTTGCGAACAATTTTGGACAGAAATGGCGCTCAGAGCAGCCATGCTTCGCCATGTCAAAGTTCCGGTGCCAACCCTTCCTCTAGCCGCTCCAAAGTTGCAGTTTTGGAATGGTTTCTTCCGGTCCATGTCTTCGCACAATGATCATATCACTAAAGAAGTGGTCACCGAGAGAGTCCTCTCTGTTGTCAAAGATTTCCCCAAGCTCAATCCTTCCCAGGTTTCAATCTCCTCCCTTCACCATCTTCATTGTGATTTTTAGTCTTATAGGCTTTAGATTAATGTGAGAAAGGGGAAAATGTGATGTCAAAATCTTAAATCTGTCGATTGATTTTTGCGGGTTGATGCCGTACGGGTTGTGCCTGAATCGGGGTGAAATAAATTAAAGGGTTTTATATAAGATCTCAATTGAATGAGCGAGTAGGGTAAATATTATTCTGCTGAAAATCGTTTGAATTGTGATCACTCTCTCATTTCTGAGATTAGATGTGACAAGGGAATAATGCAGTTCAAGTAAATAGGGTAAATGGGGTTAAATTTTTGACTGCATTTTGTTAAGGATCGGTGAAATATGTTCACTGCAGTTTGTTGATAAATATTTTGGTTCATATGCTGCACTTCTTAGTCTGGCTTTCTGCTGAAGTTGAGCCTTAAATTCAATGTGCTTGTCTCTCTATTGTACTTTTAGGTATATAGATGAACCGATTCATAAAAATTTCTGACATGAAGAATATTTTAGTTGTACTATTTTAGGGTTACGTTTGAGATCCATTTGCAATATTTGGAAACTTTTCTAACTGGAGATAACCATCATTTCTGAGGGCACTGGACTACTTCATCGTTTGTATGTATTGTGGTACATCTTAGAACATTTGAACTTTGCTGCCTTTGGAGGTTTTAATTGGAGACCCTGTGATTTTATATTGCATCATGCTCAATTGAAGCAAATTACGTTTGACACTTTTTGCGAAAATTGAAACCTTTTAAGCTCTTCTCATCAGCTTGTTTTTGTTTGGCTTTTCCATAACAATTTGTTGAAAGGAAAAAAATCTAAATAAGTCACAGACTCTCATTGTGCTGATGCTTTCCATCATTTTTTCTTGTTTCGTTGTTGTTTTCATACTCTGAAGGGGATTTCAAATACTTCTTTTCTAAAGTTTTCTCTATTGATAAAGCATTTCTTTCTTATGGTAACAAATGACTTATGTGCAATATAAATAATAACTTAGTTGAGAAGACAGGAATAACTGTGTAATAACTACAGTTTCCCCTACATCCTGAGTTTGGAAAATAACATAATATGTCTTGTTCTTTTCCAATACAAAGTAATTTGCTTACAGTGTTCAGGGAGACTGATGTCCATATTATGCCTTTTTATTCATTAGGGCAAATGCTTTTAGTGATATTGTGGCTTCATTTCTTTAGAAGATGTGAAAAAGCTAATGTGGGTTGACATCTAAAATCGTCATTGAAAAAAAATATATAATAAAGCTGTTGTAAATTGTATAAGATCAATTTAATAAACTGAGACGATTGTTGTGAAACTCGATGGTTTAAGAACCAGACTGGACTCGATGGTCAAACATGTTCAACCACCACCTGCTCTAATAATGTAAATGGCCTGGTTTCATGCTTAGACCCGTGTTTGTGGTTGGACCACTTTGAAATGTTTTGGGGTTTATTTTCAATGTTTTGGAGTGTCTTTTTATTACTATGTGAATTTATTAATTTACTTTGAAATTGGACTATTTAAGTTTATTTTTTCGTTATGTAAAATTCGATATTTAACTTTTTACCCATATATTGTTATATAAAGTACTATTTTTTAAATTTATTATCACATCATTGATTGAATTGGTATCAATTGAACCGATTGACATTTCTAGTTCAATATCCGGTTCTTAAAACATTGGCAAAACTATAAAAAGTATAAAATAATGCCAAATATTATATGACAATTTAAAATAAGTAATGTACAAGTAGTTCCTTGCAATACAAATGGAGGTTTGTTGGTATTTCTTATTGTTAGCACAAAACAACTTCAAACAACTTTGAAAAGTATCCCCTAGAAGTAGAAACGTGTGGCTACTAAAAAGCAACAGAATAAGCACCTTAGAAAAATTACCAATATCAATTTGACCTTGTGCTTTAGAAAGGAATTAAGTGTAAAAGCCACAGCATTTGCAAATGAGGCTGCAGAATAAACCATCTTTTGTTCTGTACTTTTACGTAGAAAAGGAAAACTTGCAATGTATTTTCATTTGACTGTTCTGCAAAATCCTTTCCAGACTATTTTCTGAGCATGGAGGTCACCAAAGACCTTGCTTTTGCTACTACTGAACTAGGTTTTTGGACAGTAAGGAGTTAAGCTGAAAGTCTAAATACCTGCACTTTAATATCTGAGAGTTTTCTGATGTTCTCATAAATTTTCTTTCTGGCGCCTGGTTGCCTGTAGTTTATATGAATGGTTAAGACATGATCTCTTTAATAAAGTGGGTGTATCCAGCGAGCTTAGACCTTTAATAAGCTATCGAGTTCAAATGATTTGTGATTGTTGCATTTGGAATCCTGTGGTGTCTATTATGGAATGCAGGAGTTCTAAACCAGAAGTTTTACCCACCAAGTGGTCTTCTGAGAAGAATGATTTTATGTTGTCTCCCAAACTATTTTTTGTTGGAGTGTTCCCCTATGGACCCCACAAAGGGACCAGGAAGCCCTTCCGAGCCCATGTTTGTTTAGAGTTTTACTTGTCGGAAGATTGTAACTGATATATTGTTTTCTCTTTAATAGATTATTTTATCTAAACGGTTTGAACGTTTCTAAAGTGCAGTCTTCCAAGGCTAGCATGCTTTCTTTTCATTATAGGTCTACCTTTTTGAAGTTCTTATTCATCTACATATCTATCAACAGAGGTATTAGAGTTACTGCCCTCTTTAATTTAATGTCCATCCTCTTTCTCACTGGCCAAAATTGTTCACCCTTGTTTCCCATGTTGCCTTTTGGTCATGTAGCCTTTTGGTCATGTAGCATTCTTGCACATTTTAATCATGAAGTTAAGGAGATATATCATGGGACTTACCAGTTTTTCCCTGCACTTCAGGTGACTGCAGATTCGCATTTCCAGAATGATTTGGGTTTGGATAGCTTGGACACTGTGGAAATTGTTATGGCTCTAGAAGAGGAGTTCAAGCTGGAGATTCCAGACAAGGAAGCCATTAAGATTGACTCATGTCATCTTGCAATTGAGTATATCTCTAATCATCCAATGGCTAGTTAGATGTTGTGTTTGTTTTTTTATGTTTTTTGTTTCATGTATGATTTAACTTCAATGCATGCTTCCACCCACCCTGTCTTCTAGAAATTTCTGGAACTTGGTTATATCTTTTTCCTTTTCCTCTTTTAAATTGCAGTGAAGGGGGTGTGGTCATGGAAAATAATGTGAATCTGTTTAAGAATGAATTGTTCATTTAAGAATTTGGTTATGAAGGATTGCTATGATGTGTCAGGTGCTTTACCTGTAAACTTGTGTTCATCTTTTCTCTAAGCATGTCATACCATGCGGTATTTTGCCCATGATCACTCTTACTGTTAAGTGGTTCAAACGTTTGTGTTGAGTACGTTTTGCTTGACTACGTTGAATTAGAATCCTCTAAAAGATTGCCTCAAGTTTGCTTGACTGTTCTTAAAATAGTTTTCCCGCACACAAAAGATCATCAGAACAAGTTACTTCCTTAAAAAGATTGATAGGCTCAATTCATCTATTGCTCAATGAGGTGCCTCGCAATTTTGGGGTTTATTCCAAACTAATGTATGTCCTTATTAAAAGAACAGAAAAGAAAAGGAAAGGAAAGTGTTGGTCCCATCTGTCGCATTGAGTATTAAAAATGAGCTTGTTAACTCGTAGGTATGATTTTAAGGAAAAACAGAAACAAAAAGTAATAATACTCCCTTCTCACTCTTTCTCAGCAAGGATCTCAATGATAACAGAATGTAGAAGCCCAGGAGAAACTCTAGATTTCAGTAATACGATTTAAAGGTTGTTTGGGATCACTTTTGGACACCCCAAAATTGCTTATTTAAGCAAATCAAAATAAAACTTTTTTAACAATTTATTTCGTATATTATAAATGACGATTGATAAGCTATTTTTGAAGGCTTCAATAACTATTTCAAATAAGCATTTATTCACTCATGGTTGTTTGGACGTAGCTAACACATAAATAGGAAGGGAATTACAACTGAAATGACTATTCCTATTTTATCGGAATTGACTCTAATCTGAGGCATCTTGGGATCATGGAGTCTAACTGGCCTGCCATGTCCTTTTTATTCCGTACTAATAATGGACACAAGAATTAAATAAGATAACAAACTAAATAATTAAATACTAAATGATTAAAACAAATTCAAAATTCAAATTCCCCTATTTTTGCGCCTTTGATATGTTTTGAGGTTCCTACATTATTCCCCCCTTTGAAAACTGACTTTTCCTCCATACGGAAATCTGGGTATTGTGTTAACAATAGATCATATTCTTCCTAGCTTGCTTCTTCGGTTGGCCGATCCTTCCATTGAATCAGAAGCTCCAAGTGAGGTCCCTTCTAATGATGAGACAACACCTCCTCATGTTCTAGAAGCAGCTCGAAATCAGCAGAGATGGGCAATTTAGCTGGAGAGTCGGGGGGAGATACCCCATGTGCAGGTCCTGACAGGGAGACATGGAACGTCGGGTGAACTCTTGCTGTTGGTGGCAGCTCCAACTCATATGCAAAAGGTCCCACCTTCCTCCTAATTGTGTAAGGGGCGTGAAGAATCAGGGCGAGAGTTTGGTATACTTTCTGTGTGAGAGGGAATTCTGACGAAATGGCTGATTACGCAAAAAGACAGCATCTCTTACTTCAAATGTAAGTTCTCGACAGTGTTGATCAGCATAGAACTATCTTGAGCCTTTTTGAGATTGTCCTTAAGTAGCCTCAACATGTCATCCCTGGTTTCCAGTTGCTCTGCAAGTTCGGCAATATGGGTTTCACCCTTAATGAAAGGAGGATGAAGAGGAGGAGGCTCTCTATCGTAGACTACTTTGAAGGGAGTAGTGTTGGTGGAGGCATGATGACTAGTGTTGAAAGAATACTCTGCCCAACATAAAAACCTGCACCGGCTGCTCATTTGCAAAACATCTTAGATATGCTTCAAGAGAGCGATTGTCAACCTCTATTTGGCCGTCCGTTTGAGGATGATATAATATACTCAATCCTTAAATGAGTTTGGAGCTTGAACCAATCCTGCCAAATAGCACTCAAGAAAAGAGGGTCTCTATATGAAATCAGCTAATTCCAAGAAATCCATAGGCAAAGATACGACCAAATGGAGGAAATAAGCTTGTTGTGCTCTTCTTAAAAATGCATCCGCACGAACGTTTTCCTTTCCCACTTTGTAAACAATGTTGAAATCAAAGGGAAGGAGCTTGAGGACTAGGCATTGTTGTGTAATTGTGAGCACACGTTGGTCAAGAAGGTATTTAAGGCTGTGATGATTGGTCCTAACTGTGAAATGACACCCCAGGAGATAATGACGCCATTCTTGTAGTGCCAACACTAGAGCCAATAGTTCACGATCATAAGCAAACTTGTACTTGCAAGAAAATGATAACCCCTTGCTATAGAAAGCAACAGGGTGTTCTTGCTACAATAAGATAGCACCAATACCCTCTATAGAGGCATCACACTCAACAACAAACTTAGAACTGAAATCAGGAAGTTTCAACACCAATGCAGAAATGAAGTTTGATTTAAGCTTCTCAAAAGCCTTTTGAGCAACAGAAGACCAATTAAAAGTATTCTTTTCAGTGAGGTCAGTCAAAGGATGAGCAATCATACCATTAAGAATATTAAGTTTAGAAATATTAAATAAATATTATTAGGGATATTATTTAATATTTATTAGGATTAGATATGAATATTATATTTTAGGAATATATCTTTAAAATATTATGATTTGATTTGATTATAATAGATTTTAGGGTTAGGGTTAGTCTATTAGTTTGCCTATATAAAGGCCTCTTTGTTTCTTATTTTATTTTTAAGGATCAATAATATTAGTTTGGTATTTGTTAGAATATTAGGAAATAAATTAGGATCCCATGATTCTAGTATTCAATCATATCCCTTGATTATAGTCACTCTAGTTTAGGAATGATTCTGAATTTAAGTGGATTAATTGTCATTGATTGCTCTTAATTCCTTTCTTTATGAGGGCTCTCATTTGGAGCCTATAAATTGTACCCTATTTCCATTGGAATAAAATATAACTTTGAGTGCATTTTGGTCTCTGAATTAAACATGGTATTAGAGCTTTATTTTCACAATCAGAGACTGCCATGGTGAGGCTGAGAGACTGAAACACGAGAGGCTGAGAGACCGAAACAGTGAAACACGAGCGGCTGAGAGAGAGAACAGTACAACAGCATCATACACTCCTAGATCTGGTGAAGGGTGGCGCATGTGCGTACACAGCCGCCATAGGAAGAACCACCAGGCGCCGATCGGCGCATCCCATAGAAATGACGGCGATCGGACCGGCAAGTGGCCCTCATGCGCCACCTTAGCACCAGCGTGTGACCTCCATGCACCGTCGTCCACGGTGGTTCTTTCGACCATTTTCCCCAGAAACATGAATCCTACTGATTTTCCTCCTCTGTTCGGCTCTGTTCCCGAAAATCCAAGTAAAACCGGAATCTCTCCTACTGCATTCATGTCCGGTACAACTCCCACTAATTCCACCTCATCTAGTAACTCTTCCATCACTACCAACAGCACCTTAATGGCATCAGAATTTCTAGAACCTTAGAGTATGGTTATTAACCATAGGTTTAATGGAAGAAATTGCCTCCAATAGCCCCAAAGCATGCTAAGGTATATTCGTGGACAACGAAAGGAGAAATACATCAATGGGGCAGCACCTCAACTAGCCTCAGATAACCCAACCTTTGACACGTGGTTTGCTGAAAATAACTAAGTTATGACTTGGCTCTGTAATTCTATGACTGTTGATATCAGTGAAGGCTATCTCCTAGCAAATACCGCCAAAGATATTTAGGATACAGCCAGAAGAACTTATTCCTCTCTTGATAACACTGCTTCCTTGATCCATTTGAAGTGCCAACTTCGAGATTTGAGACAAGGTACCCTGACAGTAACCGATTATTATAATGCGTTGATAAAATTCTGGCAACAACAGGACTTGTTTGAAATGCATCCATGAAAAAATATGGATCATGCTCAGTTATACAAGAAGATAGTAGAAGAAGGAAGAGTCTATGACTTTCTTCTCAGACTCAATGATTTGTTTGAGAAAATACGGGGGAGAATAATGGGAATAAAACCCCTACCACACCTCTTTAATGTTGTCAATCATGTGCAATTCGAAGAAAGTAGGAAACTCTTGAACCACAGCCTTCCCAGCCAAGTTGAGAGTTTTGCGGTTGCAGTACGTGGGCCACAGGAGGAACGGAAAAACAAATGGTGCAATTATTGCAAGAAGGGTCACATCAAGGAGGAATGTTGGAAATTGCACGACAAACCATCCACTAGCAAACTGCAGAGTCATCTCACCTCCACTAAACAGAAGGCTGAGGACACTACTTCATTGAGTCAAGATGAACTGCAGATGCTTCGTCGGATACTTGAAAAAACAGAATAAGTCCAACTCTTTGCCGAGTGTTAATCTTGTCCAATCAGGTAATTCTATCATAGCCCTCAATACTATACGGACTAGCGATGATGCATGGATAGTTGATTTCAGAGCAATGGATCATATGACGGGTAATCAAACTTTATTTACAACCCTTAAACTGTGTCTGGAGCACCTTCGTGTCAAAGTTGCTAATAGGGTATTCACTAAAGTTGAAGGAATTGGCACCGTCACACTATCCAATTCACTCAGCATTCATCATGTTCTATTTGTCCCAGCAGTTATTTGTAATTAATATCTGTGAGCAAGCTAACGAAGGGACATATATGTAGAGTGATATTTGAAGTTGATCTGTGTCTATTTTAGGATTTACACTCGGGAAAGATGATTGGGACTTCTAAAGAGTGGTATGGACTTTTCTACCTGGCATGATCGAAGATGGTGAATAAAGTGATTTGGAATGCACAACATGCTCTAGTCAGTTCAAGTTCTCAAGACAGAGATGTACTTTTATGGCATTGTCGTTCCGGACATCCTAGTTTTGATTATATGAGACATGTGTTTCCAAGTTTATTCAATAAAGATTCTGTTCCTTTTCACTGTGAAACTTGTCAATTGGCTAAACAAACACGATCCTCCTATCCAAAACAATCCTACCGACCCACCACTCCTTTCCAACTCATTCATAGTGACATTTGGGTCCCAGTCAGAACAACCACCTAGAAAAATGAAAAATGGTTTGTTACTTTCATTGATGATCACACTAGACTCACATGGGTTTACTTGATGAAAGAAAAGTATGAGGTGACACAAGCTTTCCAAAGCTTTCACAAATTTGTCCAGACCTAATTTCAATCCCCTATCAAAGTCCTTTGAACTGATAATGATCGGGAATACC
Source organism: Inga laurina (assembly GCA_963855925.1). Classification (NCBI taxonomy): domain Eukaryota; kingdom Viridiplantae; phylum Streptophyta; class Magnoliopsida; order Fabales; family Fabaceae; genus Inga; species Inga laurina. The sequence continues at coordinate 25,952,024 of OY979711.1, forward strand.
TCATTCATACCTTTAAAGACTTCCTTGTTCAACAAGGAATTCACCACCAAACCTCTTGCACTTACACCCCTCAGCAAAATAGGGTTGCCGAAAGAAAGAATTGTCATCTGTTGAAGGTAACCCGAACACTGCTGATGGAAAGAAATGTGCTCACGACCTTCTGGGGAGATGCAGTCCTAACTGCGGCCTACCTCATCAACCGAATTGCCTCCAAAGTCCTCAATTATGCTACCCCTATCCAGAAACGTTTACCACATTTCCCAATTGTCTTCTCATCAACCCCTTACCTCTGAAAGTGTTTAGGTGTGTTGTATTTGTCCATATCCCTAATGGAAGTAAGTTTGATGCCCGGTCCCAGAAATGCATACTCCTTGGCTATTCCTCCGCCCAAAAAGGATACAAGTGTTACTACCCGACTACTAAGAAGTGACATGTCTCCAAAGACACTGTGTTCTATGAGGAGGACACTTACTATCCTAAATTACCCATTCAAGGGGAGTACTCAGATGTTGAATGGCTAATTTCACATGAGTCAACTTCTAAAGCCACTAATGCCCCACCTGTTAACTTATAAATTCCTTATACCTTACCTAACTTTCTTGATACCTTGCCTCAAAACCCTGATACCCTACCTTCTACACCTCCTAATACCAACCCTAATGACTCAGAAACACAGGTTGAGAGCATGACTGGGATGGATGTAGAAGATGGATCAGAGGGAGGTACCAGGCAAAAACCTTAGGAGGCAGAAAGAAACGTCAATCACACTCTAAGGAACGACCATGAATCTAACTCGAGGATAGATCCTAAAGAGATGGGCTGGCCTATTGCACTAAGAAAAGGGGTAAGGTCTTGTACTCAGCATCCAATTCAACGGTTTGTTTCATATGGTAACCTGTCTGTTAAGATGCAGAGTTTTGTTGTAAACAATGCATAGATTGAAATTCCTAACATCTTCCAACAAGCTATGGCTGACCCAAAGTAGAAACAGGTTGCAGAAGAGGAGTTCAAAGCACTTGAAGAAAGTAAGACGTGGAAATCATATCCTGCTCTCTTGGAAAGAAACCTGTCAGGTGTAAGTGGATCTTTACCCCGAAGTTCAATCCTGATGGCAGCATCAACAAGTACAAAGCAAAACTAGTTGCGAAAGGATATACACAGACCTATGGAATAGATTACCAGAAGACCTTCACCCCAGTAGCCAAATTCAACACAATCCAAATATTGTTGTCAATAACAGCTGACTTGGATTGGTCACTACATCAGTTAGATGTAAAGAACGCATTTCTAAATGGTGACTTGGAGGAAGAGGTCTATATGGAAGTTCCAGACGAAGTCCTCGCTCCAAACGGGTCAGTTTGCAAACTTAACAAGTCGCTGTATCGACTAAAACAATCCCCAAGGGTGTGGTTTGGCCGCTTCAACAAAGTAATAAAGAAACTTAGGTATAGCCAGGGACAAGCAGACGACACATTGTTTATCAAGCATAATGAGGGAAGAATCACTGTCCTGATTGTCTACGTGGATGATATAGTCATTATTGGAAATGATGAAAGTTCTATTGCTCAACTAAAGAGGGATTTGTCCACTGAATTCCAGGTTAAGGATCTCAGCCAAATGAGATACTTCTTGGGTATGGAAGTGGCAAGAACAAAGAGGGGCATCAATGTATCCCAGTGGAAGTATACCCTAGACCTATTGCATGAGACAGGAATGTTAGGGGCATAACCCGAGGGAACACTGATAGAAGAAGGTTGTCATCTAGAAATCAAAGAAAATGGTGTCTCGGTTGACTCTGAACAATATAGAAGACTTGTAGGGAAGCTGATATACCTGACCCACTCACATCCAGATATCAACTATGCTGTCGGAATAGTAAGTCAGTTCATGCATCAACCACAGGAGAACACATGGCAGCTGTCTACAGAATCTTGAGTTATCTGAAATTCAATCTAGGAAGAGGAATCTTCTTCAAGAAGTGCATGGCCAAAAACTTAGAGATCTACACCAATGCAGACCATGTAAAAGACAAAGAAATCAGAAGGTCAACGAGAGGATGTTGTACATATGTGTGGGGAAATCTAGTAACATGGAGAAGCAAGAGGCAAACTGTTGTGTCAAATAGCAGTGCGGAAGCAGAATTGAGAGCTGTGAATGACGAAACATGTGAAGGACTCTGAGTTATCCGGTTACTAAAGGAATTAGGAATTCCATATGAGGGTCCCATACAAGTTTGGTGTGACAAACATAAATAAGGCTTAAATATAATTTTAGTCCTTTAAGTTTAGAAAATATTCTATTTTAGTCCTTTCACTTTAAATGATATGTTTTAGTCATTTTAAGTTAACACCATTAATTTCACTAACAAAGAATACTGAGTCAACAAATTTAAAATGTTGGCATATTATTTTTCTTCAAAAGATTGATTTTCAAATTAAAATATAAAAGTAATTATATTAAAGAATTAAAATTTTGGAATGTTAGCATTTCTAATTTGTTGATTCATCATTTTCCCTTCGTAAAGTTAATTGTGTTAATTTAAAAATATTACAAACACACTGTTTAAAGTTAAAGGATTAAAATGAAAACTCGTCTAAACTTAAAAGACCAAATATACTTACCGGGCAATGAACCAGTCACAGCACAGGTTCAAGGGTTATTGGGTCAACCGGGGTCTAACCGGTAGTTGAACCGATCATATTAAAATATTATAATTTATTAGTGATAAATATATTAATATATTTTTAAACTTCTATAGATAAAAATAAAGATTTTTAAAAAAAAAATGTTTAAAATCTATTAGTATTAGTTATAATACATATACTTATGCAAAGATATCTCATTTTCTATAATTATTATATCTTTTTAAATAATTTCTTTCATTATTTTCTTCATTTTTTTAGATTTGTTCTTTCTTTATCTATTTTTCTCTTCATTTTAGTCTTCAACTTTCCATTTTGCCCTAAAAAAACACAAAATAAAAATTTGGAATTTTTTTTTTAAAAAAGAAAGAAACCGGGTCAACCGGTTGGACCACCGGTTTTAACTGGTCCAACCGGTTCTGACTGGTTCAACCGGTTTACTGATCAAACCGGACCAGACCAGGGACCGGTTCTCGGTTCAACCGGCCGGTCCGATCCGATTTTTTGTACTCTGGTATTTTGAAAGAGCTAGGTAGTTAAAGGATATATATAATCGTATAATTATATTAACGTGTCAGCTAAAATAGGGTATAATGATGATAGCGGTGGGAATATACTAAAAATAACAAAGGTCCCAAGAAAAATCATAACCATCATTCCAAAATTGTTTACTCAAGGATGTGTGAATAAACAAAAATAGAATCTTAGATGTAGCTAGTCCAGGGATTTTTTTGGGAGTGGGGTTGGGATTTGTTTTAATGAACAGAAATTGAGGCTAAAAGAAAAATGTAGAGAAATACATGGTGTTAATGGAACTTTGTGGAGTGGCAACATGGCATTTTACAAGGGTTTGTTAGGTGCACAAATCATGAGGTATTGTATAATTTCCATTTTCTCATGACTTCAAATAACACCCTAAATTAGGTATGTAAAATAAAGAACCCAAATGTGCTAAAGTTTAATGTCAACAACTAGTTCATAAATAGTTTAAGCTATTTAAACTAGTTTTAACTCAAAAAGTTCTAACGACAAATAAGCAACATAAATATATTGTCATTTCATACACTGAAACTTGTCATTATATGTTCTTCAGTTATTAAAGGATTTTTGCATGATTAAATCTCTTTTTCGGGACCTTATAGTAGTTCCCCCAAACCCAAAAGAATATCAAATATCATTCAGCCCAAACTGGAGGGATAATGGAGTCTACCCAAATTTAAAAAAAAAAACTAATGTATAACACATAATCATGATAATCTAGATTATCTATCAAAGCATAACAACCTAAATTGATTTTCAAGGTTGACGTGTATGTCTTAAAATAATAAGAATCACATCTCGCAAGCAACTGGTCCTCAAACCAAATAAGATGACATTACATTCCAACTTATCCTCATATGTGAGGGCATTGTTGCCACAAAACGAAGAACATCAGGATTTTTGCTATCTGAAGGTCTCAAATCTGATCTTCTATTCATGACACGCAAAAGCTTAGAAATGTTGGGAAGTACCAGTTCTCTACAATGAAGATGCAACAGGGGAACCTTTGACAACACGCTTCCCTTCTGAACCTCCAGGCCTTCTGGCCTTCTCAACCGGTATGGCTGTATGGATGTTGGCTCGATATCGACCCGAGGCATCTGTTTCCATCGGCTGTGCACAAACCAACCATACTTGTAGTCACCAACTATGGGTGTGCCAAGAGCTTCAGCACAATGAACTCGCAACTGCGTGAAAGATGATCATACAATAAGCTAGCCACATCAACTAAGCACAGATATCTCGTAAAAACTGGTATATTTCGATAAACCATTAACACAGGGAATTAAAAGTCATAATAACATAATTTCTGTTTGCCAAAAAAGAATCCCAGATGCAATCAATAACTGAAGGAATTGATAACCAGCGCAAAAGCATGAACTTTGAAAATAAACGGCGATTATTCTCATCACAATTGCGTTGTAAGCCTTTACACACACACACACAGATCCTTTGGATCCCGCGAGTTCTAGAAAAAGTTCAATTTGACTTGATCTTTAGTTCAAAACCAATGCTAAGCTAGAATTTTCCAGCAAGGTCCCATTAGGCCCTTTAAGAAATCCATAAATTGACAGAGACATCTGATGTGTCTCTTAAATTTACAGCCTGCCACTTAAGTGAACTAACAAATTCCCCAAGGTAGACCAGATGGATTGGCCTCCAAACATCATAAGCATATAGGGGAACTTCACATCTTTCCGTTAACACTGCATGAAAATATGGGTATATAGTACCTTAATTGCCAATACAACAGATACTCTAAAGTGACAGATACCCTGAAAATATTTATCTGGTCTCATCTTCGTCTTGCAGATGGTGTAGAAAAGCAGCTCAACTACCAGGTAGAACAATAACATATAGAACGACCAGTATAGCACTCTCAAGAACCAGTTCCAACACAACTCAGTTACAAATGAAAATGCTTAACTCTCCTAATTAAAGGATCACAAGCCAGTCAAGTTCAGAAAACAGTGGGACTCAGGTTATTTTCAAGGTATTCCAGCTACTCTCCGAACCCGCAAAGTTGGCCCATTATCCTCTAAATGGTTATTTGGTAGAATCTCTGGCAGAACCACACCGCTGGTAAATGACCATTGGTGAAAGACGCGATATGGGAAACATATCTGTGTAAACTTTTTATTTTCCAAAACTATATTAATGAAAGACATAAGTGCAATTTACTGGTTCATATGAATAATCAAAGAGAAGCACTGAAAGATTTAATGTAATAAAGTTCATTAGTCAATTTAAGACCACGTGGAAACAGGCATTTGTATATATAAAATTAATGTTTCTTCTCTCCCCTTCAACACCTCCCACAGCAAACTTTCCCATTTAGCTAACAATTTCCTATGACTGACAAAGTAAATAGTCATTGAAATTTAGAGCACACTTGGCACAGCTAAAGATAGTGCCACTACTTTTACGAACATGAGTCAGAGTCTCCATGATACCTGATGTTTCCGGTAAGTAAGTGGGTGTAGCTCAATCCAGGAACAACCATTTATCTTTGGACCAAGAACCCGATACTCAGTTATAGCTTCCTGGTGAGGTTCAATACCAGACTGGTGGGCTAATACTACTCTCTCTGTCTTCCCATCATCTAGAAGAACCTATATTGAGTAATAAGTTAAAAAACCAAATAAGTGAAACATCAGAACAAAGCAACCACTTCTAAAATAAATAAATAAATAAATGCTAGCATTGAAACAGAAATACAACTACAAAATAAAACTTAGAAAGAGACAAGAACCTTTGAAAGAGGGGCACAAATTAAGCCTTCACTCTCTTTAGGAGTACCAATGACCAATGCCCAATACCTCTGATATGTAGCTTCACATGCATCATTCCAAGCCTAACATACCCCCAATGAATTAGTTAAAAAGTTGAAAAGGAAACAGAAAGGTGTTTTCTGTTACGTTTTTCTTTTTTTTAAAAAAAAAAAAATCAAGTCACAGACTGATACTTCTTAGAGAGCACAGTGCAAAATCATGCAAATAAGGCACCTTAAAAGAAGATTTTGCCTGGTTTATGTTACTGAACAACCACTGAAGGTGTTCTATGCTATCTTTTGTTCTTCCTAGCAAATGGATGCCACTGGTCTCTCTGTCAAGACGGTGAACCTGAAAACTTAAAAAAATAAGAACAGTAACATATATATTCAACAAAAAGCAACCAATTCAAGAAATTGGTTTAAGACATTGCAGAGAATATTGGATAGAACCACATAAATATGTTTAACAATGTCATTGTACATGTTATCAACAAGAAAATCCAAATTATAATTTGTAGTTACCTCACCAAAAATAACATTTATGTTAGATACAATCCAGCCTCATCAGTGACATAAATATAAGTGAAAAGAAAGAGCTTAAGCTAAATACAAGATATAGCATCAAATAAAAGACAAATATAATGGGTTTGGCCCCTCTTATCACCATTAAAAAATATAAAATGCAAATATAAATGAAAACCAGCCAGCAAAAAAACTAAATACAGGAAATAAACCTGCAGGAAAAATACAGAGAAAGAAAAGAGAACCTAGCAATTTGAGAAATAGAATTTTCCCTCAGAACCCTTCTCAAGATTATTTGACCTCACAAAAACTATCACTCATCCACCTTGGTCAGAGCATGATACGCTCTGCTACAGTTAGTCACGACTCACCTGATTGTTTACCTTCTTTGCCCCTACTGTCCATCAGCCAACTCTACTCTTGTTACTAGTTATACGATTTTAAGTTAGTTATTTTAGGCCCAACAAGCTCACCATTTCGTTATTTCTTTGGTACGTAGTTTCAGCCCCATAAATTCCTCTCTCTGCTTGAATAATTCACAAATTAAAATACACATTCTTCTCTCATTACAAGAAATTTATTTTTATATGAAGCACTGCAAGTTTGCATTCACAAACTACAAGGGCAAATAAATAGAAGGGAGAAAAAAGAGTGTAATTCCCTCTCCCTGGCTAACGCATCAGATTAAATAAGCAATAACACAAAACTATTTCTCAATTTTAGTATGTTTAAAATTCACCAAGTTAGGGAAGGAGAAGTAGGCTTGAAAGTTATAAGGTTCAAACCAAAATGAGTGCATCTTCTCGACACAGTCAAGACAGGTTGTAAGCAGAGTTTGGTTAGAAATGCAATGTTTGGGGGAAGAAAAGAAAGTGAGGCTGGCTGTTCAAAAAAAGCAAAGAAAAATTTGGAAGGAGTGGAGTCTCAGATTGTGGTATCCTCAACAGGTAGTTACTGTTTTCCTCTTTTTACTATCCTCTCTGTCAATTCCCTGAAATTCATTCTAGAATAATAGATACCTAACAGAAAATCTCAAGACTTTTCCTCTAAAGTCCAAAGGGATCCCAGGAAGAAGAGCTACACTGACCAAACAGTTTATAGTCAACATTCAAGATTATGATTAGAACATCCACAAAACATTAATCGAAAAATGACCATCCGTAGCATAATGCTGCATTTTAATTGTTTCTCTAGCTGATAAGAATCTGGAAAGGGGAGCTCACCAACTTAGGACCCTCATCATAATCATAGGAAAGTGCCCCAGCTGCCAATGCATCCATGCTATTATGAATTGGCAGATTTCCCTAACAAGGTTACCAAGAAAATTAAAAGGGGGAAATGATCAAAATGCAAGAAAGTAAATGCGTAGTAATTGCCGAGTGTGGGAGAACAAATACTCAAACCTTAACAGGCAATTTTGGAGGTTTATTTAGTACAATAATGGCAGAATCCTGAAAGAAATACATTGAACAAAGTGCACAATAAATAAAATTTATATCTATATCTAAATGAAATTAAAGCAAGAAAAATAGTCAAATTGAATAAAATAAGATTTGGAAAACATGCCTTGTAAATCACAAGCCTCTGCAGATACCTAATTTCATCAGCATTTGGATATAGAGTTCCACTAGGTATAGTGTCATATCTTTTAGAAATCCTACTCTCAGCAACTGACACAGGGACATGGATTCTCGCCCTAGGCTTCATCACTTCATTATGTTTAATCTGTTGTTAAGCTGTATGGTTGTAGTATATTAAACCTACAACACGTCATAAGCAATTGACTAATTCAAAATAAACAAACACACACACACACACACACACACATAGGAGATTCTCGAGAGTCCATAACAAGGTTTGTGATTCAATTTCTGAACAAAAAAGCGACATGAAAGTATCATTAGATTCAGTACCACCCTCAAAGGTTTCTGCCCTTCGTTTTGAGTAAAAGAGTTATCAGAAATTGGGTCTTCCATCTTGACCTTGAACAAGAAAATAACAGCAAAACCTATAAGTAAACTTTTCAATCCCTGAACTTGACCAAGAAACAAACTATAAATAGTATTTGAAAGAAAACCGCATATTCATCCTTGTGAAATTATAGAAATAACATCATTAGTCAAACAGCATCATGGCCGTGATGATGCAGAATCATTTGCATGGCACAGCACAAGCCGCATGAGCCATGGGCCAGGGTTTATAGCCCATACCGCATAATCATTTTGAAGGAACTATCAGAAACAAAATATCTACGTTTTGTTCATCCCTCCTCCTTCCCTCCCCCACTCTCTCTGTGACAGTCCTATTAGTAGTTTTGTCCATCGGGTTTTGTCCATTTCAGTTCAGTTCTATAATTCTCCCCCCCCCCCCCCTAATGCTACACTCTATCAATCTAAATCAGATTTTCTTGTCATTATGTAATTGTTTATATTTAGGAGTTTTGAGGCACACTGTTGAAAGGGTGCTTCTACGATATGAACACAGCATTTGCACCCAATGAAAAATTAATTTGCATTTGTTCGTCCTGGATCAACCGAAGATAGCCGAACACCGTGAAAACTTTCAGATTTTGTTTCAAACACTAACATTGAACGGAGGGGGGGGGGAGAAAGAAAATTCAAGTGTTATAGGTAAAAGAAATCAAATTACGTTACAGAGAAAAAAGAAATATATAGAGAATACTTACAAGGCCATCCCTAAAATGGGACTCAATGACAGAATTCCACATCCCCTTGAAGTAATACTTAACCCAGCTGACAGCGGTCACATGACCAGGCTGTCCCGAAGCAGTGATTGAGTTCTTACCAGGCAAAGGGTGAGGAGGAAAAGGAGGCAATGAAAGAAGCTGCCTGGGTTTCGGACCTTCTTTTGGAGCATCAAGGCGAGCAATGTTGTTGGACACTCTGATTACAGACTCAACAGAGACGGGTCGTGGAGGGCGAATCCTGGAGTAGCGTCTCACTGCAACAAATATCCATTGGCTGCGATTACTGCTCAACATCATGGCACATTCGGCTAGAAAAGAAGTATCTTTCTTCACGAGTAACAGTTTTCCATTCCTTTCCACCAAAAAAGTTAAGAAGATTCTCTGTAGGAGTTAAAAGGAAGAGAAGGAGCCGAAGAGCGAATGAGGGAATCGAAAACAATATGTGAGGGTATGAGAATTGAGTTCTATCTATGATTTCTATCTCGGCTCGGTCCACTCAGATTTTGTTCGAGGAAGAAATGAAAAGGGGAAAAAGGCATGGTCTCCGTGAGGGCGTGAGGCTAGTTCTTTTTTTTTTTTGGAAAATTTCATAGACCATTGTAGCAAATTATGAGATTTCCCTGCAATGAGGTTAATTTCTTTTAGAAAACTCCTTTAAGTAACCAAGGAAATATGAGATTTCCCAGGTTAATTTGTAAAGTAAAAAAACAAAAATAAAACCCTTTTGTTATAAAAATACTAAATGTTGTGGATGTTCATACACTCCCAACTCTTGATCTTTCATCTTCTACATTCCACAACCTCTTTAATAAATAGTCTTTAGCAGCCTTTATGTCCATAACTCAAATGTTACAATGTATGCACTTATGATGATTAACTTTGCTATTTACTTTATGTAGCTCTTAGTTGAGGTTGAGGGCCTATAAATAGAGCACTATGTATTACACTTTGGTGGCATCCAAATGAATAAGATATTACTACATCTCTCTCCAATTCTTTCTTCATATCTCTTCATATCTTTCATCTCAATCTCTTATATCTTCCTAATTTTATAATACATTGTCAGCACGATTTCACTCAAAAGGTCTATAGTTTAGTTTTCTATTTCTTTCACTCTCTAACTTTCTCATTTCCATACTATATTTTATGTTGTTCATTCTCTTTGTTATTTTATCGCTCTAGTTTACGTTGTCGATATATGGCTCTATATTATTTTGATTATTTTTCTTTTATCTAAGATAATCCAAGCCATTATATGGAATTAAAGATACTCTTTTATTGATTATTTTATATATCGGGTTCCATGACTAAAGTTGAAGATTATTGTTGATTTATTATCCTTCGCAAGTTTTTTTTTTTGACTTTTAGTTATCATTTTTTCGGAATCTCTTATTATGCAATATTTATATTTCTTTATTTTATATCATGGTATTCTTTACATTTTATGTTGTTATATTATTTCATTTTATTTACGTTTCATTTGTTTATTATTTAACATTTATATTTCTTTTTTTATTTACATTTTCTATTATATTTTATTATTTATTGTTTTTATTTTATGTTATTTATTTTATCTTATTTTAATGTTATTTTATTTACATTTCATTTATTTATATTAATATATTATTGTTATATCATTATGTCAATCTTTTATTTTTCATTTGTTTATTATTACATTAATATATAATAGTATTATATATGACATATAATATGATTTATATGATCATGGACTTATCTATTATTTATATTTGATTATAAATTTGAATTTACTTAATTTATTTTACGATATTTTAATTTTATCAAAAGGCCAGAAGCCGTAATATTCTTAATTTAGTGATCAAATGACTAAAAGTCACATCACTTTTGTAATAGTTATTATATAAAATAATACTATTAGTTTCATTAAAATTGTTACAAAAATCAAAGCCCTGGAGGTTAAATGTTTAAATATCAAACTAAACAGGAAAAAAAAAAAAAAAAGCTTTGCGAAATTTTTGCTATGGTCCTAAAGACCAATATTTGAAGAAATTGATTATGTGCTATTGAAAGCAAATAATATGTCTATAAGAGTGAAAATGAACATGATCACATTGTATTTGTAAAATTAATAGTTGAAAGCCGATGAAACTTTGTCAAATAACAATCGACTAATCATGTAATACAAGTCTCCTAAAACCATTTGTTTCTATTAGAAACATTCTTCTGTTATATTTGGAGACAAACAAGAAGAAGGAGTTTCTTACCTAACAGTTATGTCAATTTCCTTTAAATATCCATTTATTTGCATTGTGGTGGATAATAGGAATGCACATTCAAACTTTTTAAAATGGAATATACTAGCTCCTGACCAAAAACCAATTATTTTATCGAGAGAATTTTGTTGGTTTGACTTATATAAGTGTTGCCATATACAAGATCAAATATGCCAACATCGAAATAAAAATTTGTTCTCAAAATTATTGATCTAGCTATTTATGAAGGCTTTAATAAATGATTCCTTGATCATATTATCTGAAAATTGCACACTCAATATAATGATTTATGCAAATAGTCTTGTAGACCTCAGGTTGTAAACTAATAATAATCACACATATAACCAACTTATATAGATGCATCTATCAAATTTATTAAATACTTGTATGGTTTACTTGCTATTTGAATGGACCCATATATATGATTTTGATATATTTTCAGGAATATAGATATCCATTACAAATCATAACTTATGATACTCTCATAAATAAATTTCTTTGAGAACAAGCAGCACATAATAATTCTTAAATTATATAATATGTTCGTTATTCATGAAGAATCTTCTGATTCTTCAATGTATGTCATACGTAATCTTTTATATATGACTTAGATGATGAAACAAGTCATACCAACAATAAATTTGTTTAGATTAATAAATTGTTGGTTTACTGTAACATGATGCTTAACTAATAACAAACTTTTCAATTTCCATAAGATATTGATGTAAATTATCAATATGACATCTAATTTTGGGAGATCAATAGGTTTTGTGAGGAAGTATATGAGTAGAACTTTTTCAATATTAACTAACACTTGTATTCTAACAATCTCCCCCTCAAGTGTGAGTCATATAAATACACTTTATTTCTATATTTCAAAGACAAACTAGTGCTCCCTTTGATCCTATTTATAAGCAATTTTCCCCTTGATTGCGCAAAACAAAATGGTAGTTAAAAGCAACAAGTGTGTCAAAAATACCATGTTTTTCCATATATGCCCCTATTTATGAAAAGAGCATAGGAGAAAGAGTAGATAAAAAGTATGAGAGATAATAATTATAAGATATAAAAGAAAATGAGCATTTAATAAGGGTAAAATAGGAAAAAGAAGCTCACAATTTTAGACAAAAAATGAAAGTTTCTTATAAAAGAGACAAGTCCTATGACAGAGAAAGTTGATTATAAATAAGATCGGAAGGAGTATGTAGTAAGCCAATAATCTATTTTTTACTTGAAAGCTCAAATACTTCATAATTCACATACAATCATGGATTTCAGTCCATGAGCTATCACATAGATCCTTTAACAGAGTGAAACTCTGATATAAATATTAGGGTCATAACATTCATGATTAGTTCTTCTTCCGTCCATACAATTAGAAAAATCTATATTAGTTCTCCAAGAACTATATCCATTTTGTTATATGTATGTTCTTCAAAAACTAACATATATTATCTCATTTTTATATAACTTCATTACTCATTCAAGAGCAAACATATATTATCTTATTTTTATATAACCTCATTACTCATTAATAATAATATGCTTTCATTTGCCTTTTATGATGCATATTCAATGTATGAAATGTTTAGAATTTTCCACTACATAAAGAAATATGAGGAGATTCATAATCAAAATACATAAAGATCTTATTGCAATGATTTGTGATGTTTAGGGGCTAACATTAATTTGAGAGAAATGTAAAGGAAAATGCATTATAATATAAAATAATGAATAATTATGATATAATGAAATGTATAAATACACTTTATTTCTATATTTCAAAGACAAACCAGTACTCCCTCCGGTCCTATTTGTAAGCAATTTTTCCCTTAATTGCACAAAGCGAAATGGTAGTTAAAAGTAATAAGTGTGTCAGAAATACCATGTTTTTTCCATATATGCCCCTATTTATGAAAAGAGCATAGGAGAGAGAGTAGATAAAAAGTATGAGAGATAATAAGTATAAGATATGAAAGAGAATGAGCATTTAATAAGGGTAAAATAGGAAAAAGAAGCTTACAATTTCAGAGAAAAAAATGAAAGTTTCTTATAAAAGGGACTTGTCCTATGACAGAGAAAATTGCTTATAAATAGGACTGGAGGGAGTATATAGTAAGCCAATAATCTTTTTTTTTTTACTTGAAAGCTCAAATACTTCATAATTCACATACAATCATGGATTTCAGTCCATAGGCTATCACATAGACCCTTTAATAGAGTGAAGCTCTGATATAAATCTATGGGTAAAACATTCATGATTAGTTCTTCTTCCATCCATAGAATTAGAAAAATCTATATTAGTTCTCCAAGAATTATATTGATTTTGTTACAATAATGTTCTTCAAGAACTAACATATATTATCTAATTTTTATATAACTTCATTACTCATTCAAGAGCTAACATATATTATCTCATTTTTATATAACTTCGTTACTCATTAATAATAATATGCTTTCATTTGCCTTTTATGATGCATATTCAATATATGAAATGTTTAGAATTTTCCACTACATAAAGAAATATGAGGAGATTCATAATCAAAATACATAAAGATCTTATTGCAATGATTTTTGATGTTTAGGAGCTAACATTAATTTGAGAGAAATGTAAAAATAAATGCATTATAATATAAAATAATGAATAATTATGATATACATGGTATTCTTTTAAATATTTCTTACTGTTTGATCATCCATAAATTTGACTTGCACTATATATAATTCATGCACATTACAAAAATGGTTTTGTCTAATAAATCATAAACCATTCATAATGAATTTTCTCATAAAATTAAATAAATTCTCATTCTCTTAATTTAAATTTGATATATGATTTTTTATATTTTCACAAATCTCACATAAAACCAATTTGATTCCAATATATATCATATTATATACTATATCATTATTAATATATGAAACTTGCACATATCATATGAGAATGCTAAGGAGTAAAAGAACTAACAATATAATGAATTGGGAGAGAAGACAATAATTTATCAATATCAAAATAAAATACAAATTATAGAGTATTTGTATACCTTTCAACTATAAAACTTTTGAGAACCAAGAAAAATCGCACATGCTCAATAGGAGATAAAAAAGGTGATTGGCCAACTAAAAAAGGGAAAAAGACACAATGAAAATTGTTATTTCAATATGTGAAATTTGTGATATATGAATATTCATGTAAAAATAAAGATTTGTGATATATGAATATTTGAAATATGCTTATGTAGAATATTTGAAATATAAAGTTATTTGTGATATATGAATATTCATGTGAAAATAAAGATTTTCACAAGGTCTAATGATGATTATGATGAGGTACAACATTTGGTGGTGGATGGAATAATTGTTGCATATATTATTAATCTAGCAGTATATGCAAACGAAATAATGTGTCTATTAGATATCATTATATATAGCATATGCATATGGACAGTGAATACTACATGAGAATCCTTGAAGGTTCTAAAATGCTAGAAGCATATACAAGAAAATCATTCTATATATAAAATGTTGTGCAAGTTTGAAAATAATACAAGCATCTAAAATTGACTGAAAAATATATTGAAAAATAAATAATTTTACATTTTACTTGACTTATAGATTAAGTTATCGAATGCATCAATGATGTCAAAATTACATATTTTTGTCACGATGAATTTTCTTTTAAAGATATATTGAATTTAATGGTCTAGAAGTACCTTATATTTTATGAAAATATTTTTGTAACATACTAATATTATATTTATTATGATTTTATTGACAAAAATTAGTTATTACAAGTGCACAGTGGATAACAAAAATGAGATTTTGTGTGATAGTCCTATGAACATATTATATGATATTATTTTGTTTAGAACAAACTGAATATATGGAAGCAAGATATATTTTGATTATTTTCAAAATATTTTTTCTTTATTGTTTCCACAATGAATAAGATAAAGTCATAATATACTAATATTTTAGCATATCCAGAAGATGTGTTAGAGGAATACATCTAGCATAACATTTGGTGACAATATATCATTCACAGTTTGGTAGCCAAAAGAATGATATGCTTGACAATACATTGGAAGCGATGTTCTTATCAGGGGGAGTAAAACTAATGTTTTATCGGGGGAGTAAATATGATATTATCATCATGTAAAGTAGAGACCATGCTGTACTCTTTTCCTTAACTAATGTTTTGTCCCACTGGGTTTTCTTTGTAAGGTTTTTAATGAGGCAGCTTTAATTTGTATTGTGTACTATTTTTCCTTCATTAGGTTTTTGTCTCATTGGGTTTTTCCTAATAAGGTTTTAATGAGGCACAATATTTGTTCATGGACATCCAAGGGAGAGTGTTGTAAAAATACTAAATGATGTGGATGTCCATACACTCCTAACTCTTGGCCTTTCATTTTCTATACTCCACAACCTTTCTAATGAATAGTCTTTATGCCCATAACTCAAAGGTTACAATGTGTGCACTCATGAGGATTAACTTTGCTATTTACTTTATGTAACTATTGGTTGAGGTTGAGGGCCTATAAATAGAGTACTATGTACTATACTTTGGTGGCATCCAAATGAATGAGATATTGTTACATCTTTCTCTCCAATTCTTTCTTCATATCTCTTCATCTCTTCCATCTCGCAATCTCTTATATCTTCTTGATTTTATAACACCTTTAAAAAATTAAAGGAGAAACAAGCTGATTTACAAGTGGTGAACATATCATATATAAGTGGAACAATTATATGAATAAGTGAAATGATCCTATGAACATGTGAAATTAATTTCTTAATAAGAACACATGGGAACATGTTTAAGTCAAATTTTATTTGAAAGTGGGGAATACATGATGAACAAGTGGAATAGTGATAAGTCATTATTTTTATATAATTTATCCCATCTTATTCATTTATTTTGGGAATGATTTTAGGTTATTTTTGATTTATTAGGAATGATTTAGATCATTAGCATATTTTAAGAAATAAAATAAATCTAAATTAATTATGATATTATTGAGCTTAAATTGTTAATATTTTAATTTATTATTTTATGATGGGGTAAATATTTCCAAATATATGATATATCACGATCTTATTTAATTCTTACAATTTAAGGAAAAGCAAATTATTAAATCCTATGGTGTAGAATTGAACTGAGAAGTTGAATAAGATCTAATGGCTGAGTTGGAATAGGCTAATTCAAGTCTCTGGTTGAATTAGTTGCGGCAAGAGCTGCTAGCTAACTAGCCGATAGAGATGCCACAACTACTTCTTCAGAAAGAGCTAAAAAGCGAATACCATTACGTTAGTTGTTTTGCCCCTTTGCTTCGATGGAATGCTAATTCTCTTCTCTCCTCTTTAAGAGGTAGAATCCCATCCTGACCTAAGAAGGAGGAGCATCCTTTATCTATAGATATAGTCAGTTGAAAGCCTCCTCTCTTACTTGTCCCCTCTCTTCTCCCGGAGTAAGAAATGTAGTTTTCGATTCA
This sequence comes from Inga laurina, assembly GCA_963855925.1. Lineage (NCBI taxonomy): Eukaryota > Viridiplantae > Streptophyta > Magnoliopsida > Fabales > Fabaceae > Inga > Inga laurina. The sequence goes on from OY979711.1 coordinate 25,968,955, forward strand.
GATTCTTTTCCTATTACACGTAAAGAGATTGATTGAATTACTCTTTCGCATTATGTTCAAGAGATAAGGCAGCAAGCCAATAATCTTTTGACTTAGGAAAGCCGTAAATCAATCTTTCTTTTTAAAGACTCTTTGCTAGGCATTACAAAGGCCAAAATTAGCCTCTTTCCTCACCTCTTGTAGGCAAGGAAGAGGGAAGACTCATAGCTTGAGGAGTTAGTTAGGACTTAACTTCTTCTATTTAGAGTTATGAAAGCAGGACTTAAGTCATAGCCAGGAGATAAGTCATAGCTAACTTTTTCTCTTTGTGTGAATCAAGCTCCTCCAAAGCTAGCAAAGAATTGATTGTAGTATGATTTGTACAGTTACCGAGTAAATCGTGAACAAGGAAAGCAAGAACTCTTCTATTGTTCTTGCATTATGGTTTGGATTGAAGTTGAAAGAGAAGTTACAGTTGTCCGAAGTTCCATTTTAGAAGGAAATCAAACTCATGGATTTCTTCTTAGTTACCTCTTCTTTTCTTAGTCTTAGGAGAACTGGATTGCATCAAAAGAAGATGACTGACTTGATTGGGCACGAACAGAACAAGATAGGTAGCTTTCATTTATTCAAACCAAAAGGAAAGGAATGAAACTAAGCCAAGGATAAGAGAATATTCTACTGCATTTGCTCAGTTAGACTTTCGGGGTGAAGAGAGGTAAGAAATTCCTTTCGAACCTAACTAGTTCCTGTATAACTAAATAGAAAGACTGAAGTCTGCCTTATGTTATTTTACTTCTACTAATAGGATATTTAATATAAATAGAAAATGGCTACTTTGTCTTTCTTTTCAGACTAGGCCTACCCCGCCTTCTTACAAAGTTACAAAGAGAGTGGCATAGCCGTTGGATTGAATCAGATCCAAAACCAACAGATTCTCTTCAGGGATGAAATTCCCAATAACCTTAAAGAAGTTACTAGTCCCTTAGATGAAATACAAGTGACTAGGCAAGCAAGTAAGAAAGAATAAAGTCTTTGTTTTCCCCTCCTGCTTCTGCCCTCCTAAAGCCTTCTGTATGGAATAGAAAGATTTCAATCCACTAGAGCTGCTGAGGCTGGAATTGGGTGTTCTTCACCAAGAATTAGAAGATCATGGGCAGGAAGAAAGAGCCTACTACTCTATCTACTTAATTTCATAACTAAAGGAGTTGGGATGCAGAGAAGCCTGTACTCTCCACTATGGAGAGATTGGAATATCAATATTATCCTTGAGCTCTTCTTATTCGCCCCTGATAGACTGCACCCAACTCTTTTTAGTTTGGAGTTACTGTTTATAGAGCGAGATAGTAGAGTTGAAAGCATCTAACTTCTAATTAGACTACGGACTTCGACCTTCATTCCCACCCTAGGACTAAGAAGGGGTTAAAGAGATGAAATAGGACTGGGACATTTAAGAAGTTCATAAAGAGATAACACACTAGACTTCCCTCTAGGATGAGTTCAGTCCCCAATGCGAAAGAAATAAGAGATCTAGCTTTGCGCTGCACCCTAGATGAATAGCTTAGCCTTTCTGGCTTCTGACTTTGTAATCCTGATGCCAGCTCTCTACCTTCTCATCCTTTGGTCTCTCTCTCTCTCTGTCTCACTCTTACCCTCCGAGGACACTGGCTTTCCCTCATCCCGTCACTTATTTACGTACCAGACTATATCGTGGCGGGCATTTAAAATGAAAGAATTAGGTCTTGTCGATTACATGAATATCGGTTGTACTTGCGGGATTGCCGCTTAGCTATGGCAAACAAAGAGCACCCTGTGGGGGCCTTGCATTGGTCTCAGCAGCTACGGTAATGAAAGAAACTTTTTGATTGCCACTATTTCATGAGTACTCTTGTCACTAGACTTAAGACAGCTTCCTCATATGTCACTCAATCTTTCTCAACTTAAACTCTAGATGATAAACTCCAAGTTACGTGATACACGATGGTTGGCGCTAAACAACTTGTTTTATTCCTATTCACTGTTAACTCTTGTGAAAGTTAACAATTAGAATGAAATCAATTCCTGTAGCTGCAAAGATTATGGTATGTCCTCCTGACTTGACCATGGTCAAGTACTTGATGCTTTTATCTTCCAATTCACTAGAATGCTCTAACCACGCCCCATCGTAAATCTACTCCCAGAGCGAGAAAAGGTCTTGGCAGGTAAAGGTGTGGGATCAGACCATTTGAGATTTAGAGGCAGAGGAGGCAAATTTGAGGCCGATATAGACCCTCTCATGGATGATTGAGTAGCTGGATTGGCAAGCCTATTAATATGCTTCGGTGAAGAACTGGGCTTTACGTTCTGGGTTGCAGCCAAGGTTCCAAGGCTAAGTGAGGGTGAAATGGTAGACAATAGCCATCTTCGGGTGGGGATAGAAAGAAAGGAAAGGGATGAGATAGGATGAGCTAAGTCTGCTGTAGAGTAGAATTCAACCTTCTATCCTTGGGATAGGGCTATGAAATCAGTCATTCTACTTCAAGCCCTCATTCTTTAAGTCCTTTTGCTATTAGCATGTCAGTCTGCCCATCTTTTAGAAATCACAAGCTATCATAAAAGGAGAAATTCGGTTTTAGGAAATTCTAAAGATTGGGCTAAGAAGTTGGAAGTTCTAACATATGAGAAAGATCATTTCAATATTGAAAGCTCGACTATAAAGGAGGGCTAGGTCTTACTCTAAATAGTTCAGCTACTCAGCTCAAATACTTTATTAAGGCCTAGCTCAATAAAGACAATCAAAAGACCATGCACTTAATGGTGAGACACATGAGGGTCCATAAAGCCCAAGGTACAAAAAATGCCTCCACCTGGATAGGGATATTCATTATATATAGAAGGCATCGCATCAGCCTTCCTCCTTTAGTAAGTAATTTCTTTCACCTCCTCCCCTACTCATGTTGAAGTACATCCGATTGCTTTAATTTAAGGCTGTAACGATACATAACCACGAAATGAGAAACTCCATGAGATGCTTTCCTTAAGCTGGCTTTACTGAGTAGCTAGAATCTTTTCTTTAAGCCGGTACCACAACACGAAGGTGGAAGGCACAGGACTTACCGTATTGGCAGAAGACATTTTGTGATCAGCCTATTTGACTTAAGGGGGAGGGGAATATAGCTAATTGGCAAAGAAGTTTACTGCTCCAGACTTGTTTAATTATCTTTGTTAATTGGCTACTCCCAACCTTAGAGAGAGTGATCAGTCATGTAACTGAACTACCCTACCTTGAGAGTAGGCCTAAAACTAATGCCTTTACTCAACCACCAAGAACAGCTAGAGTAAAGGCGTAATTTGCACCTCAAACAGAATTTACAAAGGTGAATTTCTCTTTAGGATTATCCTAGTAAAAGAAGAGATAGGATCAGACAAGAAAGTGGTTAGAGGTTTCCTTTGTTTAGGGCCAACCTTTGGGATTTTATGGCTCTTGGTCACCGTTTGCACTGTCTTACCACTATATTGTGTGGTTGACTAAAGCTAATGCAATACCTGAGTCATCGTTACCCTTTCATGACTATGCACTCCTTGGTGATGATATAGTAATTGCCAATGAGGTGGTAGCCCAGGAGTATTCTCTCCTTTTAGCTCGCCTTGGCATCTCCATTTCCATTCGAAAATCAATTATGGAATGGTTCATTGGAGTTTGTGAAGAGGTTTTAGTGTAAATCCCTTCAAGAGGATTTGTCTCTGATATCTTTATGGGAGATTTAGGGTGCCCACACATTACTCGGTATCTCCCACTTAGTGCACCATTATAACGTTCAAAGTTTTAATATGTTGTGCTGGTTGGCTGGTACTGGTTACCGTATGAGGTCATGTTTGTCTTCCACCTCCTTGACTATGAGGTGGGCAAGGCTGCATGTGATCTCCTAGTTACCAGGTTGATTAGATGACTATCCCCTTGAGTTTTAGATTGGTCAGGGTAAACCCATCAACCCATACTTTGACATGGGAATACTTCGGTATTTCTTTAGGAAGTTAAAACCCAAGGAGCTACAGATCCCCCTAAGGGAGCTTCTGTTTGATGGTGAGATTGAGATACTTGAGCGCATTGTCATCCGTAATTGGATGGCATAATGGCTAAATTGGCTCTCTTGGTACCATACGGTGGCCTCTAATCATGAGACACCTTTGCGAGACATCGTAGTCTCTACTCCTATCTGTGTATGTTCATGGAAGTGTACTGAGTTTGATCCTAAGTGGTTTAAATTGGTCTTCTGTGGAATGTATATGATGCCAAAGCACGCTGGGACTTATCTACCACCAGCCGTTATTTATTTCCAGTTGGTGTATCAAGTCCAGGTATTGATAATGGTAGCAATTTGAGTTCCTAACTTCTTTGGCTAATGTTGAGTTATCACCAACATTATACAGGATAAGGAAGCATCAGAAAAAAGTGTATAAGGTCCACTCATTAGAATGCACTTGGATCAATATAAAATATAAGACAGTCATGTTATCACCTAGTGAAGGCCCAAATGAGGAGGTAGCGCTGGTGATATTAGTAGAAAGAGAAGGTCTTGGATTTGGAATAGGAATGGCTATTTCATCCTTTGTTGGCTTGACTGCTTGAAAGCTTGACTTGGCTTGTACTTGAGATTGGCCACCTTGGCAGTAGGACTTGTAAAAGTGTTTAGTCTTTTTTTTTCAAATGGTTTAGATAGTTCGGTTTACCTTCTTACTATGGTAGCATGCCTTAAATCAAGAATGTCCTTCCCTTCCATTGAGTTTGTCTCAACGGTATGCTTTTGGATAAAGAGAATGAGTTCTTTGGGATAAAGAAGTACAAGAATGCGATGGTCTTGGATTTCAAGTGCCTAAAAGTAAGCAAATTGATACTACTACAGACAAGGCTTTTAACGTCCAAAAATAGGGGGACGTTGTTGGAAATTGTGCCCAAAAGGCCAATCATTGTACTTTGAACATTATTAATTTAATGAAATTTCTCCATTCTGTTATTATATTATTTGCATGTTAACTGTGATAATTGTATCCTTGGATAATTCATAAAGATTGTCCTAAAATGTCCCTGGTCAGTCATCTATGTGGGAGCAGAGATGAAACAAGATCAGTATGACTTTGATAAGATATGGAGATATGATTCAAAGTCTTAGACACTTGTAAGAGTACAAGGTGTGAGACCGACCCACTATGAGAAAGCCACATGGATCAAGTCATAAGCTTTTTTCATGTATAACCACGTCACAATGCCCTTTGACCTGAGGTCATCATGGATTCCTACATGAGAGTTGCTAAGCTTTGAACTAGTCAAAAGTCACCTTTGACCGGGTGATGATAAAGGCTATAATTGGGCTTGGTGGTTTTTCATGCAGAGGAATATGAATGATCAAGATAGAATTTGTCCCTCACATTAGTAGAGAGATATTACTGGGCCCCTCGATGAGTAAGTCTGAGAAATGTATGGCCATACTACAATGGAAAGGAGTTTCTATTTCTATTGTCAGACTACTCAGGAATCGAGAAAGTAAGGGTCAGGAATAAGAGGATGACATTATCCATGCCTCATCCTTGACCGATATATCGTGTGACAAAAGGGACGTGACATGGTTGTATGACAGGTTGCATCGTGTTAATGATCCTCATATGAATTGGGTAGTTGTGATGTCTTGCTAGAGGCCGCTTTTGACTTGTGGGTTAATACAGTTATTGGCTCACTGCCAACTTCATATGGGCCTACAGGGTCGCACACAAGAATGGCCCAACACGAGATAATGTTTAATTAGGGTGGACGGATTATATATATATATATATATGTATATATGTAATATAAAAAATTCATTAATAATATTATATAGATATGTATTTTTGAAATACATATTATATATATATGTGTATATATATATATATTATATGATATTATTATATTGTGTTAGTTTTAAATTTAATTTATTAAGATAAATAAAATCTAATAACTAACATGATAGATATATGACATCTCATATTTAATTTATGAAGATAACTTAAATCTAATGGCTCTTTATTTGGATTAAATAAATAGGTTAAATTAAAACTGTTGGACATATTTAATTTAAACTGAATTTATTTAATTATCTCATCAAGATAATTAATAGTTAATTAATTTTGAAATTAATGTTGATTAATTTTGAAATTTGAAAATAGCCCTCATAGGTTATAAACTTGATAGAGCAGATATACTGAGACAAACATTAGAATTGAGAGCCGCAAGGGAAACCCTAGGAGACATTAAAGGCGCTAGCATGCAGTCTCGGTTGGAGAGCATTCGTGTGGATACCGGTAGAGGGAGCAGACCTGACGTGTTGGCTCCTAGAGATCGTGAAAGCCCTGGATCATAAAAAGGTATGAATCCTTCCAACTTGGTTTAAACGTCGTTGATAGATCCTCGATTAGGATCGATGAAATTTTTCTTAAAATTCTTCCGTTGTGCCTACCGATTCTAACAGAAGTCTATGTGAGGGACGTAGTATATTTTAGAAAAGACGTCCTAAAAAAATGAGATGTCTAAAGTGAGGACTTTAGACGTCCCTATTCAGAATAGGGACATCTAAAGTCCCCCTGTAGAGGACTTTAGATGTCCCAATTCTCAATTTAGGACGTCTAAAGTCCCTCCACAAGGGGAGTTTAGACGTCCCTTTTCTCAATTTGGGACGTTAAAATTTTTAGCTTTTTTTAAATGATTATTTATATTCTTCATTGCCTAGCAAATTCAAACTGCAGAAACAGAATAGAAGATGGATTCATAAACCACAATGTCCGTTAGAAAATAGTAAGGACATCCAGCATTGCAATCTTTATTATATATATGTACAATAACAACTCATACAACCTACTACTATATATGTACAATAACAACCAGAAAGTGTCAAAATGTTGTCATCACAAAACTACTAACTAATATAAATAAAAAGTTTACTGAGCTATATGTTGAAGAAGATGTCTGGCCAAAAGGTCTCTGATCAAATTAAGGTCTTTATGTAGGTAGGCATATTCATTATCAAAAATCTAAAAATTAGAAAATAAGCTTTGATGAATTGAATGAAGTAAATGAATTAATTAGCATTTCAATTACAATACCAAAAATATTATCATTTGAGAATGAAGAAGCAACTACCTATTCACAATCGCTAATAATTCCACTTTGAATAATGTTATACATATAAAGTATAACATAATATTTGCATTTAGTGTTGCCAGGTTGTCGAGGGTACTTTAAATTAAAGGCAATTGGTTGTTAAAATTAATAAAAGTATATCTAAAACGACCATCAATGAAAGAATTAGAATCGAAACTACTTACTTTTGGAAAATACCACTTTGGGTTTCTAACAACTTTACCCTCATGTGACCCACCTAGGACTCTATATGCTTGAGTCGCACTATCATGAAAATCAAAATCAACAGAAATTAGAACTATTCATTTTTTTAAGAGTCAATAAAAAACAAACAAAATAACTTACATTTCAAAGACGGATTTTGTATCTTTGACTGGCCTTTTACGCAAGGAATCAAACCAATAGACTACGTTGCGGCGAGGACATATAACACACAAACTTCAGTAGTAATTATGACAACATGTATAGATTAAAATGAAGTTAGATGACAAGGCAAATATTTATTAAACATCTTAAATAGACAAAATGAAAATACGTACCCTTGAACAATGGGTGCTAAATAACAACAAAGTTTGGTCTCTCCCATTACGTAGCCCACATAGCGAGTCCTTGCCGCCACAGTATTCCTATCCCCTGTCGTCTTTACACAATATAAGAATCCATACAAATAATGTCTTTCCATGTCTATGCAGAGGCAGTGGAAGATGCTATCATTGAATTAAAATAAGGAATGAATTATTGAATGTATGGAATCAAAAAACCACTACATGAATTCTACAGGAAAATTGATAAAAAACTTACTAGATTGCAAATTTCACCCATCCCGCATCAATCTCCTCCAACCTGATAAACTCCTTGAGATCTTTATTATCAATCATGTAGGATACTCCAATGTAAGGCCCACAATCCGTTGAGGCATTTTCAAGTCAACCTGGAGAATGCCTTTGTAGATCTGTTGCAGCCATGCTAAGAAGGGCCATTTCCTCGCATCTTCATCATCCTTTTAGATCATCAAAAAACATACAACAGATGAAAGATCCTATCGCTTGACTATTGGAGGTGTTGCCCTTGAACCAATAAGATTGTGAGGCCAAAGGATGAAAGATCCTATCGCCTGACCTAACGTGGCAACCCCTGCATCAGGAATGGGGATGGCTGTACCTTTTTTTCCCTCTTTAACACACGTCACATTCACTCTATGTAAATGCTATGGAATTTGCTGATGATGGTAGGTAGTAGCACTTGTGTGAATGAGAGCATTGGCAACAACATACAACAGTGACGCTTCCAAATAGAGGGTGGAAGGGTTTCCCGACGCTGGAGTGGGAGAAGGGTCGCCAAGTAGTTCCTCCAAAGCGTTGTAACTTCCTTTGGTATTAGTGAAGGCCGGGGATTCTTGAGTTCTACACTCGTCCTTTACCTTATGTGATTCGAACATCTTTGTCATTTCAAGTTAAAGCTCTGGCAATAGCTCTTATTGGAGCTTGTGGTGAAGTTTGTCCTCGAGCTCTAGTTTGACTTCCTCTCGAATCTTAGCCACAAGGTCCCTACTAGGTTTAGCTTGTGACGAATAACGTGAGTCTCGTCCAAAATAACTCATGGTGCTAACTCCTCGTGTCTCTCCTCGAACATGACCATGATCATCTGCCTTCCCAATAGTAGTTGACAAGATGTCCATCTGTCTACTTGGATTGAACGAACCTTGGCTACTATAATCTTCTAGTTCATCTTATAGCATACAGTTTATCGTAAATGTATCGAAACCACTCTCGATATGAAAAAAATTAGATACTTATTTTATAACTACTTACAATCCTCGTAGTAACCTCAGTAACAATTAGAATTATGTACTTCCCAGCCTTAATCCTCCCTGCTTTCCATTTTTTATGACATGGAAGAGGTGCTGGGACCTGGATAATATTGCTAGGATCTAAGCTAGTTGCTTCCTTCATTTTCTCTAACTCTTACTTGCATCATTTGCCACTCAAGTTTCCGATAACCACCTCGAGACATGTAATGCTGATATTTATTTTCTACTTGCCTCTGTGCATTTGTTGTACTTAATTCCTATGATTGAAAAACAAAAAAAAAACAAATAAATGATATCAAGTATATTAAAATCAAAAGCTCTATATAATTATAACAGAACTCTTACCCAAAATTGAGGATCTTCTCGTGATGCCACAAACAACCTCAAGTCCTCTAGAGACAAATACGAATAGTGCTTACATGGATCCTGATCCCTAAGGGCCCTTGAATGTACCTCACTGTTAGCTTGTTCTTGAAACCTTTCCAGCGTAGATGAACCTCCCCTATTCAGTGCTTGTACATCTCCTCGGTGTCTGGGACATCGTATGTTTGCTGTAAGGAAAAATATAAGAGAATTACATTTGAAGCAATAGGAATAAAGTTAAAATTATTATAGATGTATAAAAACAAACAAACCAGTAGTGTTTGCCAGATCATATTTTTCATTTTTGTGGGAACCAATCTCCAATTATCATAGGTAATGCGCAGTTTTCTTTGACCCAAATACTCTAAGTAGCTAATGAAATGGTCTTCCTCAAGACCCACTGGATTCAGATTGACATCGAAGTCTACATATAGCCTCTCTTGTTGATGTTTATGACATGTAACCAATGCTCCCATCTTTGTACAACCTCTAACCCTTCTTGCAATGAGTTCTTCTCTAGGCCTTTTGTCATCTCTAAGCCTTTCGTCATCCCCAATACTTTGTGATGAGTCACTAGAGTTGTCTATATTTCTGTTAACACAAAAAGCATCATCAGATACGTAAATAAACTGTAATAAAATAAAATAAACTAAGCAGGAGTAAAACAAAAAAGGAACACAGTTTTATTTTATAAGTTAAGGTCTTACTCTATTTTATTTCCCATATTTCTTCACCATGATCATTTCTTACAACATATTCTTCATCATCTACCAATTCTACTTCATTTGTTCTAGTTGGAGTTGTTGTGAAAGGTGGTGTGTCGTCAAGGTTAAAGGTCGGATAATCATACTTCTATTTTTTACTTTTAAGTGCAATAGAAATTTGTTACTCGCAGGATCTGTGACATAAAACACTTATTTGGACTGGCTTGGTAGAATGAAGGGCTTATCTATATGGCCAACTCTTCAAAGATCGACTGAGACAAATCCAAATTGTTTATCTATTACCACAACATTATTGCTAACCCACTTACATTTGAATAAAGCAACTTTGAACTTGTTGTATGTAATCTCCCATATTTCTTCTATAACTCCCAAATAGGCTATGGACGCTAATATGGGGGTTTTGTCTTTCGAACTGAAAAAGTGCATGTCTTCAGCTTCTACCATCACCCCATTATTTTGCATGGTAGTTCTTTCACCTTGCCCTTTTATATAGAAAGAATAACCATTTATATCATAACCGGTCTAAGTAATAACCTGAAACGAAGGTCCTCAAGCTAGCCACTCGATTGTCTTAGACATACCAGTCTCGTGTGAAACCTTTTCCTCGAACCACTCTATGAATGTCTTGTTTTGCTCAATAGCAATCTGCATGTCATTCTTCCTTGGATTCTTGTTCATCAAAGTCTTTCTGTGTTCATCTATGTAAGGCTGAACTTCTTCTATATTATTCAGGATATACAAGTGTGCTTGCAACACCTCCTCACAAGGAACATTCTTCACTTTCAGTCCTTGTGTTCCCTTGCTTCTCCCCTCTTCATGTCGAGGTTGTTCTTTCTTCCCTGACATATAATGTTTACAAAACTCTATAGCCTCTTCAACTACATATCTTTCTACTATTGAGGCTTCTGGTCGATAAGGACTTTTAGGATACCCATTTAAGATCTTCATGTATCGCTTGAAAGGGTACATCTACCTCAGCTAAACTGGACCATAGAGCCTTACCTCCCTTATCAAATGAACTATCAAATGCATCATTATATCAAAAAATGAAGGAGGAAAATACATCTCTAGTTGTGACAAAATAATATAACCCTTATTTTCCAGTTCATCCAACTTTTAGTGTCAATGATTTTGTCACAGATAGCATTGAAGAAAATGCATAATCTTGTTACAGTGGTTTTCACTTCATCTTTCATTATGCTTATAATAGCTACTGGTAATAATTGTTACATCAACACATGATAATCATGGGACTTCATTCCCACAAACTTTAAATCGTCCATTGAGACACATCTTCTTACATTAGAGGAATACCCTTATGGCACCTTAATTTCATGCAAACACCCACACAAACTTCTTTTCTCTGCTTTTGATAGTGTATGAGCTGCTGGCTCCATGTATGCCCTCTTCCATAATCTCTTAGTTGTCGATGCAACCGTTCTATTATTCCAATATCAACAAGGTCTAATCTCACACTAATCCCATCGTCTTCCCTGGTATGTGCAAAAGTGTACTGACAAGGCTATCACAAACGTTCTTCTCTACATGCATCATATCAATACTGTGTCTCATGTCAAGCTAATGCCAATATGGAATATCAAAGAAAATGGATCTCTTCTTCCATATGTTCTTCTCACTCACAGTCCTCTATTTCTTACCAAAAGTGACATTGATACGTTCCACTCAACTGTAAACTTGTTCTTTAGTTAATGCCTTTGGAGCCATTCTATTCTCCGGTAAGCCGTTAAATTGCTTTCTTAGTGTACGATACGGGTGGAACCGATGAAGAAACCTCCTGTCTGCTTCACATATCGAGCATGCTTTATGAACCTTCCCGCTGTACCCTGACAAGTTTTTGTACGTAGGGAAGTCGTTTATCATTGTAAAAATCATTTCATGTAGCTTGAAGGACTCCTTCTTATAAGCATCAAACACATCTATGCCTTCCTACCATAACTTCTTTAAGTCCTCAATCAAAGGCGCCAAGTAGACATCAATATCGTTCCCTAGCTGTTTTTGTAATAACCCAATATGAGATCAAGGGCTAATACTCTGATGGTGATTGTAATTAGTGTAATTAAACACTTTTGGATAAATGTGATGCGAATTTGAAATAAATATTCATAGTGATGATTTATTTATCATAGTGAAACTAGGGGCAAAATGGTCAAATTGAAAATTTACCAACAAATTGGTCAGTTACCAAAGAGGAGACTCATTGGTGATTAGAGATTAAGGGCTGAGATCTATTGGCCATGGGTCGAAATCCCATGCTTTGCATTGGAGTGAGCTCATGGAGGGAGTGAGGAAGATCATGACAAGTGTCATGTTGTGGACCATTGGATGGTGCTAGAAGACAAAAATCTACTTTTTCTCTCTCTTCTCTCTCCTATGTGGTTTGTGTGGGGAAAGGGAAAGGGAAAGGAAAACACATAATCATCATCCTCACCATCTCTCATCATCATCATCTCTCTCTTTCTCCATTTTTCCGATGATCAAGAAGAAAAAGAAGAAGAAAGGTGAGATTTTGATGTTTTAGTTGATCTCTAATGCCCTAAACCTCTACTCTAATGTTGTGCACCTCATTGAGAGCTTCATCTTTGTTATTTTAGAATTTTGAATAGTATTGATTTGGGAGTTGGAGCAAATTAAAAGTTGGAGAATCAAGGTTCTAGTTTTGGCAAAGTGAAAAGGTAAGCATTTGAGGCTTTTTGAGATATTTGTTGTGATTTTTGGATAAATTTGATAAAATCTGGAAATTGCCCTTGTTTTGTGTAAATTTTGGATGTATGAATTTCATAGTGGATGATGTTGGAATTAGTTCATTATGAAGTTATTTGAATGTTGGTTATAGTTTTGAAGTTTGGAAGTATGTTGATTGGAATTGGGTATTGTGTGTGAATTAGAGACCCAAGAGTTACATTGTGAATAAAATGGTTTTTGGGTATTTTGGAAGTTACCAATGTGTTCCTTAGGCAATTTTAAGTAGTAATGAACTTTGTGTGGAGTTTGGGAACCATTGGGATTAATTTTGACCAATCTGGGAATTTCTGTTATTTGCTGTGATCTGGGCAATCTGATAGCATCACTCGAGTGAGGGAGGATCACACTCGAGTGCTACCGTGTGTTTTTCCTTTCTTCTTTATGTTTTTCCTGGGTTTGCATGAAGGAAGCTTGAGTGCACTTCTTAAACCGCGAGTAAAGTTGGTGATCACTCGAGTGAGCAAGGGATCACTCAAGTGATGGTGTGTGTTCATGGTTAGGGTTGCTCTCGGCTCCTCACTCGTTGGTCAATGTTCAAGAGTGTGTTCTAACACTCACAAGTGTGGGTTCCTCACCCGAATGCCAAGGGTGGTGCTCGAGTGAGCTTTTCCCTCTGTTGTTGTATGTGCTCTCGGGTTGTCACTTTTTATGTTGCACTTTCAGGTACTCGAGTGGATTTAGAGTCATCACCCGAGTGCAAAGCCTTATGCTCGAGTATTGTGAGCACTTTCTTACTAAAGTAGTTGCTCACTGTCTTACACTCGCGAGTGAGAGCCGTTCTCACTCGAGTGCAAGTCTCTCATCACTAGAGTGAGGTCATCTTCACTCCAGTAGGTTAGCCAAAAATCTCTATTGTGCTTCCGAAAAAGGGGTCTTCAGGGTAGTTTCTTCCAACCCTTTTAGTATGTGTTTAGGCCTCTAATGGTCATCCTAAAGACTTTAAATGATAAACAACTTAGATTATTATTGAAATAAGTATTTGGAAAAAGAGATTGATTGGTTGTCCCTAACTTGATTATAGGATTTGACATCTGTCAGACTCGTGAGCCCACTGTGCTAAAGAACGTCAGGAAAGATACAGGTAGTGACTCCTCTCTTATACTTTATGTAAATGTACTGTATGTATGCCTATCATGCATTGTGCTGCTGTTGCTTCGTGATACTTTGTGCCTTATGATGCTTTATGGAGCTTTGTGATACTTTGTGCCTTGTGATGTTACTACATAGTCTTTACCGTGAAAGCAGACATTAAGATTACAGCGAGAGCTGGCATAGTGATTACAGTGAAAGCTGACATTGTGATTACCGTGAAAGCGGGCATAGTGCATTGTAATACAGCCGTGAGTGCTGTCGGTTATGGCGCAAGCCATGACTCATAGTGCTGTTGCTGAACTTGATGAATTTACATGCTTTGTGTTTATATATTGTATGAGTGATTTGTTACTACTGGGATTCTTTAGAATCTTACTCTTTCCAATGACTAACATTTCAGATAGGGCAAGTGGCTCAAAGGGGAAGCGGTCAACCGGAGTGGTTAGGATCTTATAGGGACATTCTGATTTTGGACCGTTGGTTATCTAATAGGATGTTAGGATTACGTATTTATATGAGCTGTAGATAATATTTTTGGATATGTAATCCCCATTTTGGGAAACTTTGAACCTATTTTGTATATATACAAGTAACCCGGGGTTGCTGGGATTTTAGTTACATACTCTGATATTTATTATGTGATTTAACTGCATAGGTAGTTGTATCAGAAGGTGAATGTGAGACCAGATGAACTATGTTTTGAACTGTTTTCCAGTATACCCCATCTTGAAGATGAGGGATTATAAATGTTTTTTTGTCTTATTGGTCTCTATTTCACTTAAATTTCATAATTCGGATATTATTACAGTGACGGGGTTACAATTTTGGTCTAGAAATAATCATAGAAAGCATCATATACTTGCTTTTCATACATAGCCAGGGAGGCAAGTTGTATATTATAAGGTGAACCAGCCATGCACTATGTGTGCTAGTAAGAGTTCCATACATATTGATGCCATTTGTGCAAAGCCCAAGTCAAAGGTTTCTCGGCTTGCTGGCAAATTGAGAGAACATTTCATCTATTTTTTGCCATTGTGCAGAGTTAGTTGGGTGCCGAAGATATTTCTCATCAGATATTCTCTCATTAGAGTGCTATCTCAACCTTTTTGCTTTTGTTGCAGTCGCAAACAAACATTTAAAACATGGTATTATTGGAAGATACCACATAAACTTTAAAGGTTGCCTTTTAGTTGTCCCATCACCACAACCACCATCTTTCTTCACTTTGTATCGTGCAGGTTTACACTTACGACACTCACTAAGACCTCCATACTCATTTCTGTATAGTATGCAGTCATTAGGGCAAGCATGTATCTTTTTAAACTCCATACCCATCATAGACAGGATTTTGTTGGCCTCATACATACGATTTAGAAGTACATTATCATCTGGAAACATCACACAATAATTCAAGCAGTAATGTGAAACTACTATTGGTCCACCCACAAGTTGCCTTTAAGTTAACCAAATGCAATGTTCTTGTTAGCCTTGTATACTTACTCCCAGGGTACAATGGTGTCTCTGCATCACTTTGCAGGCTGTTATACTCCTACGATTGCACAAAGGATTCTACCTCAACATCGTGAGTCATTTTCTCCATTCTATCTTCATCTATGACATCCGCATCTTCCTTCTTGTGTGACGGACAATCTGTTACTTCCTCACCATGCCATATCCACCTTGTGTAGCTCAGATTTATTCCATCACAAAGTGGTGATCCTTTATGACATCAACATCCTGTTGACTCTCATTTAAACAATTGACACAAGGACAAAAATACTTCCCATTTTTTGCTGGAGCATTCTTTCTAGTGAATTCAATAAACTCTTCCACCCCTTTCTCATATTCTTCACTAGTTTTCAAAGCATTCATCCAACTGTGATCCATTTTTTACCATTTAAGCCATTCCCAATAACATTCACACGTTTAGTACAATTATCAATGATATATGATAGGATTTCCTTTTTCACTTTTTTCAACAAAAAATTCGGCAGCATTTCCCATTAAAAGTAAGACATTCCAAAATTTCAAGCAACCCTATCTTAGGTATTAACTCTTTATTCTTAGCTATTGATAACATAATTCCTTTGAATATAGAATTTCAAATAAATATTCAATTTTTTTTCTATTCTAGGACATAAATAACATATGACAATTTGAAGAGAATGATTAATAGAATATATTTCAATCTATTTATTAAGTATATTATGTTTCTCAACAATCAATTATATGTTTATTAATGATCAATATTTTTATCTTGATATCTTTATCTTATTAATCTTTTTATCTTAAAATAAGATTTCTCACTATACTAATAATAATCATACTACTAATATTTAAGAAAACTACATTAATAATCATACTAATCTAATTTTTTTAAAAAATAAAACCAACCATATTAAAGAAATAAAAATCACTATGTTTAATTGTTGTTCATTTCATTAAAATCAATCAATAGCTCCATTTATTTATAATAATATATATACATATTTTCCCTCTCAATTTCCAAGCTCCAAATATATAAAACAAACATTTCCAATCTCCAAACATATTAAACCAACAATATATTGCTTAACTTCTTGCTAACAATGATTCTATGATTCTGGCCAAAAAATAAAGAAAAAAATCAATCAAAATGGAAAATCAGTTCAATAACTAGAATCATATAAAATAATTTCACATTACAAGTTTAAATTTAATTCTTCATGTAAATTCATATTTCAAAAAAAGAGAAACTAAAACTTGATGAAGGGGGAGCTACCTCGACGACAATGGAAGGAAGGAGGTGGAGGAGAAAAAACCAAGACACTGTGGAGGAGGGGGTGGTATGTGCGTCAATGGAAGGAGGTGGAGGAAAAATCAAGAAGGTGTAGAAGAGGGGTGTGGGTTGTCAGGCCTATAATGGAAGAAGGGACGAGGAAGAGTAAATGGAAGGAGGTAGTGTGCGCGTCAATAGAAGGAGGTGGGGGAAAAAGCAGGAAGGTGTGGAGGAGGGGTGTGGGTCGTCGGGCCTATAATGGAAGAAGGGAGGAGGAAGAGTAAAGTTGAAGAAGAAGACAAGAAGGGAGGAGGAAGAGTAAACAAGCAGAACGCGTGACGGTCTTAATGAAGGAAGGAGGGAGTTGGTGTTGGTTAAAAGAAAAGAGTAAAGAAGGGGGTGAGAGGACGCATGTCAGACTTGTTTGACATGCGTGTATGTGTAGGGGATGCCTTTAGGTGTCCCAAAATCCATCTGGGACACTTAAAGTAAGTCAAATTTTTTTAAGTTTTAGATTTTTGTCAGCCGCGAGAATCTTTAAAAGTCCCAATTTAAATTTGGGACGTCTAAACTCTACTTTAGGCGTCCCAATTCAAATTTGGGACGCATAATATTCCAATTTCCCATATTTATTTATGAAAATGTCACTGCCTCTATCTTTTAACATCCCTTTTTTAAAAAAGGGACATCTATAAGGGTAGTAGTATATGAAACCTATAGTAGTGTGGACCATCTTCTTCTTGCTCTCTTTGAGTGAACAACTCGATGAGGACTTCCAGACCTGGCCCTGCCAGAGGGACACTCTAGAGAAGGCCTTTCTTAGTTATAAACTTGGCCTTAGACCTTAGAATGGTAGAATATTGAATTCTTTAAGGAAGGAGTCAATTAATTATATTAAATTACCCAAAGCTTCCTATCCTATTCTCTTTACCTACCCGGTTGACAAGTTTAAAAGTGATGACAAGAAGTGGAGAAGATTGATTCGTTTTTCCCGTTTCACCTACATACTTGATTTGATGAAGTAGGGGAAAGGAGATGAATTGACAGACAATGCTAGAAGTAAAATAGTGAAAGATGTGCCTTCAATCGATAGTAGTGTCCTTCATCAACATCCTCGATATTTGAGGTAAGAAGCATCTTTGAGGCTTCATAAACGACATGTTTCGATTTTCCTGCTCCGGCCGGTGGGGTAGGGACTACAAAACAAGCCATTCAAGTTAGGTAGGTTTAGACCAAGCTAGAGCAAGCTCTCAGAGAGAGAGAGAGAGAGAGAGAGAGTTCTTGTACAAGTAAGCTATGTACACATTTTCAACTGAAAGGGAGATCTTGCAACCAGGCCAAAAAAGTAACGTATGCTTGCTTAACTCTCACCACTTTTGTTTAACGTCACATTGCATCTAGAGCTTTGATTAGTAGCTTGACTTTAGAATAAAAAAGAATGTATTTTCACTATAGAATGATAAGGAACTGCTCTCTTTATTTTGTAATAGAAGATGTCTTTCATGCATGCCTTTCACCTTAGCTGGATCAGCCTCAATTCCTCTCTCACTCAAGATGAAAGCTAAGAGCTTGCTCAAAGACAACCTTTAGGCAGGGATAGGTTCATAGGAGGAAGGAAAGGCTCAAACTTGAAGAGAAGGGCTGAGCGCAATAGCTATCTTTCTTTTCGTTGTGCGCTATATGCCATTATAAGGTGTTTTCTTGTCATTATATGGAAAATTGTATAGTTCGTAGCTAGTAGTTTCTAGTTATATACTATACAAATCAATCTCCTTAACTTTTGTTGAGAGTGAAATCAACCAAGTTTATCAAGCCACGTCCTTTGGCCTAAACAAATGTATCAAAAGGTAAGGTTGGATTTCTTACATCTTTTGCAACTTTAGTACATATAGAACTAAGAAAGCCTTTGACTAGCTTGAAGAGCTGCAAGTTGTATCGATGAGTAGAATACCTGGAATGAGAGGTTAAGGGGAGATGTTAGAGCAAGAGAGATAGAGTAGCTTGACTTTGGTGAATTCTGATTGCTTAGATATGATGAAAGCGTAGGTTTGATCCCTAGGTGACCAACGGAAGCTCAGCCTATGGGTAAGAGCTTAGTTGTAGAAGTGAAAGGCAGAGAGGAGTGAATTTTAAGAGAGAAGGCACTAAAGAAAATAAGATATATGAGACCTCCACCCATACATTAAAAATGAAAAGTAGAGAAGATAAAAAAAAAATAGAACCTAGAGAGAGCAGAAAAGCTTAGTGAGGAGATCAGGAATGAGGCGGAGATCGATAGCATTCCAAAGGTAAGATGATGATGAGACTCCTCAAAGAATCTGGTACAAGAACATAATGTCGCCGCAATTAATAAAAGAGTCTTTGAGGACAAAGAGAGGATAGATTCTAAAGCGCACAAAGAGAGAGCTTTCACAAAGGTTAGTGAATAATCCAATTTCCTCCTCCTTCTAACAATGCATTCAATAGTATATGGCTTTGCTACCTAACTTATTAGCCATCAAGTAAACTACTGCAAGATGATATACTTCTTTGGTTGAGCCTTGAATCTGTTGTGTCTTGCTCTTGACTTCCTGAGGAAGGATCCGGAGGTTAGTTCCCTTATGACTGAGCTCCCGTGCTCCTTTTTTGGGTAGGCCATTTTGCTCACTCTTATGGATAGACCTTCGGTCTACTCACTTTGTTTAAGATAAGGTAATAGGACTTCTTTTGATCCCTCACTGACCAGCTTCATTTTGACATAGCTGTAGACAAGATGAACATTAAGTAATGGCTTTTTACGTTAAACAAATAGCCTTTACATGCAAAGCAAGCAGCCAATGCGAGAAAGTAGAGCAGTACTCGGGGAGGGAGCCGCTCATTGGTTAGGATGGCTCCCTACCCCTGTAAAGTAGTTCCCTTTAACTAAGTTAACTAGAAAGCATCTAATTCAGAATATGGCTAATCAATACTAAAAGCTCGTGAGCGTAACTTAGGATGGACAGGCAAGAGAAAAGAACTGGCATCGACCGCTCGTGTAACCCCCTTCCGTAATTATATCCGAAATATGTGATTAAAGTGAAATATAGACCAATAACAATTAAATAACATTTACAAACCCATCTACCAGACAGGGTTTTCACAAATACGTTTTGAAATCTAGTTAACTTGGTCTCATATTCAATTTCGAATATAATCACATCACGCTGAATATCACATTTATACAAATATCAGAGTGTACAACAATATCATCCCGGCAACTCCCGGGTTCATACCTTTACATAGAATTCATAGGGCACATCCACCCTTTACAATTCTTCGAATGGGGATTACACAGTTCTCCTCAAATACAAATACAAATACCCAAATGCTCATTCCAAATACATAATCAAATATTCTCATTCAACATATAACCAAATATACATTCCACAATATATACAAATCATATCCAAATATGAATACAAATCATCCCAATTATGATAACCAACTATCAAAAGATTACAACCCGAACGAGTCCCGTCGCCCTTGACTGCTTGCTCCATCCTCAATCCATCTACCCTGTCTAAAATGTTGGTAGGGGAGGGTGAGATTTGAGAGAATCTCAGTAGGAAACAGATACCTATATGCATGTATGATATGTGTTTAATGCATGACATGCTTGCAATACATAACTCATGTTCACATAATGACATATCTGCGTGCTCAATGTTTCAACAACATACTCATGGCCATAGCATAACTAGAAAGAGAGCTACAATCATTCATACATGTTTCACATAATCCAGCAAAGTAATACATGCATCAATACACAAACACAAATATCAAAGCATGCAAGAGAGGTAAGTTTCCTACACTTGTTCTTTACACGTAAGCTCCAGCTCTGGTTGCTCACGATTAAGGCGAATATCCAACCCTATAACCAAATCAAGGACATAGGGTCAATCTCAATTCCAAATCCTTACTTCCATATTACTTAAGTTTGGTTATCATTCACACCCTTTAGGTGGCTATAATAAGCTCAACGAAAGCCTAAAGGATTGAGATGTACTAGATTGGAAATCACCTTTCAAAATCACAAACTATTGAAAATAGGGGTTGGCTGCAGCCAAGAACCCTCTGGATGCAGCCAAAACGTGCACAGAAGGTTTTTGGCTGCAGCCAAGAATTTTTGGCTGTGGCCAAAACATGCACAGAAACTTTTGTGCTGCAGCCAGGATTTTCTGCTGCGGCCAAGGCAACTTAGGAAATTTATAACTAACTCCGAAACACTCGAAATGAGGTGATTCCAAAACCAAATGAAAGCTATTCAAGTTCTCTTCATAGGAAAAATATGAATCAAGGCTGCACATAACCACAGAAATACAGAATTACACAAATATCCATACTGCTCCAGAATCAAACCCAGTTTCGACCTCAAACTTTGGGCAAACATAAATCCCAGTTAACAAAATGAAATGGAACAAATTATATGTCCATTTTAAATCTTGGGATGTGAACTTCAGGAATAAAAAGTTTCATAATTTCTAACATCATTTGCCTATTCAAAACGTCCACACAACCAGACTGCCCAGACAGAATTCACACTGGACAGAATTTCCAGTTTTGCAACCATTGTGTCCAATCCAATTCAAACCAATTCCAATGATTAAATACCACAAAATGACACCATTTTCAACACAAAACAACATCCAATTCTACCATTCACATTCCACACGAAAATACCATAAAATTAGGGCAAAATTCTCAATTCACAATACTCAACCAATAACCACAACAGTTAGGTCAATAGTCATCAAATACTCACCTCTTCCTCTTCCCAATGCCAATTCTTTGATTCCTCCACTTCCCAAATTCTTCAAGCTCTCAAAAACCTTCTCTCACAAATCTAAAACCATAGCAATGAAGCTCTCATCACTATGAACAACTTTAAAGAAGGGTATTTGAGCATTAGAGGACATTAAGACAACCAAAACTCACCTTTGCATTTCTCTTTCTTCCCTTGCCTTGGACGACCATGGGAGCTTTAGGTGAGAGAGAAAGAGATCAGATTTTGGAGTTCAAAGGCCCCCAAAACCGACCTAAAAGGGAGAGGAAAGAGGAAAGAGGTGTTGACATTCCAATCCAAGGGCTTACATTGTGCCAAGTGTCAAGATCTTGTCACACCTCCATGAGCTCACCAAGGCACACATACATGGGATTTCACCCCTTGATCTCTTGTACAAATCAATCCTAACCATTGATCTTGAGGTTACCAATGAGTTTCCTCTTCGGTAACTGACCAATTGGTCGGTAACTTTACCATTTTTCCCCTGATTATGGCAATTCCTCTTGAATCACCACCAAACACACCATATTATTCCTTTTCTTCCACAATGCGCCCTCCACTCTATTTTAAGTCAATTTAGATGTTAATCCATAATTGAACTTAAATACAGGATTTCGGCGCTGCTCACAACACATACGAATCACATCAGGTGCCAAATCACACCATAATCTCCAAAAGGGTTTATTCATCACTAACCACATCCACTTTTGGAGTCATTATCTCTTAATCACAATTTAGGATCTTGCTAAACTGGGGCTTAGCAGTCCACTTATCTCAGGCTTATTCTCTAGCCTCAAGTCTCAAAATTCAGGGTATTACAGCTCGTATAGAAGTTGATCCCTCAGCAGTCAATCTCAAGTAAGATAGATGAATATATATACCTAAGGAAACTCTGATGCAATCTATCCCCCAGCCTGGAGGCATCTACCTCATCCCGATCACAAGGAAAGGTTCACCATGATTGGGGTACTTTGGAAAGAATGAAATGTATAGGGGACCATCCTTTTGTTGTGACATGCTCCTCAGACTAATGGATTCGCAGGGGCCTTAGGCCTTACTTAGTTGATTGACAAAGACAAAGGCTTGCGAAACTAAGTAGGGCCTTCTCCTTTTTGAAGATGAACCCATTCTTATTATCTTTCATACATAAGTTAAGTAGGCGCTCCCTAACCGGTTGCCTTAGTAGTATTAATAAAGAAGAACAGCCGGTTAAAAGATAGCGAATCTTTTTATTTATATTATTCTTTATATATATATAAAGTCATCAATTTTATATAGGCCAGCTTGACAAGCTACCTTCCTCTTGATTTGAGGTACGAAGAGAAAGATCTCTTTTTTATGACTTCCACTTATCAATCCCAGACCGAAAAAGTGACCAACTAACATGATCTTCTTTTTATTACTCAATAACTAGATTTTAACTGGCTTTTAGGACTGAATCTGAAGAAGTTTTCATAGAAACTTAGATCCTATTTCCAAGGTGAATTAAATGGATAGAACTTAGTCGTGACACGGGTGTTAACCTTGTCTATTACTAAGATTCACTCAACTATAAGGTAATAGAGTCCTAGCATGAAAACAGGTCAGATAAGGTGGATGAACTATCTCTGACAAGAAAGTGCTTCTTATGATGAAATAGCTAAACCCTTTATGCGACTTCTTTATTCTTTATATTTATATAGAGGTTCAAAGTAGAAGTTCAAATAGGTCTTTCATATTTCTTCCTTAGCTTGTGTCTGATTGTTTAGCTTAACACGGGCACTTGCTATTGTAACAGGCTATCTCCCAGCAGAATTAATTCAACTAGTTTTAATGTTCACTATATGCCATAATAGCTTAATGGCTTTTTGTATAGTGACATTAAGAAATTCAATGAACTCACTATTGGGCTATAGGCTTTAATTTTCATGCAACTGGATCAAATGGATTCAAAGATAAGATGTATTTCATAATTATAAATTGCTGTTTAGAAGTCCCAGAAAAACTTCTATGAGGGGTAAGACAAAATAAAGGCTTGCCTTGTTCCCCTCTGGTAAAAAATATTAAACAGAGTAAAGATAGGAAACATAATTGATTTTGGTATGCTAAAAGGGGAAAATGGTAGCCCCATTAGTCTAAAGTGCTATTTAAAAAAGAAAAAATGATGTGGAAGTTCACACTATCTTTTTTTAGGGGTATCCTAACGAGAAACTATTCTTTCAATATGCATAAGAGACCTGAAATTATAGGTCTTTATACCGGCTTTCTCGTCTTCCTTTCCTTTTCCTTTTAAGGACCCTTCTATCCAATAATGAGTCTTTAGTACTTACTGCTTGCCATATTGCATAAGGGCATAATCTTATTTCACCTAAAGACAAGTCTTACACTTAGCTTCCTTTATACCAAGACCTTATATTGCTTTACTTGGTCCTCACCTAAATAAAATAGTGCCTAACTTCAGCAATGAAGAAGAAAAGTGTAAGATTCTTTCTCCTCCCCTCTTTACTTCTAGTTGGGATATCACAGAGAAAATTCTATACTCTAACTATGTATCTTTCTGCTAGCTGCCTACGATTCCATACATCGAGACCGTAAAGCTGGTTGGTCCGGTGGTATAACTCAATATTGTTCAAAAGGACTCTTACTCTCGAATGTAAAGACTACAATTACATGACCTTAATTTTACTTTGAAACCACTACTAATTTGTTTTCCAGTATATGATCTTAAGTTCTTTACTTCTTTGGATTGGGGAACTCAGATACTGCACCTTCTAACTTATGACTTAGGGGATTTGTTTCTAAATAGGAGTTGCGAATATGTGCACTTTTCCTCTTTGAAAGAAGTTCTTGGCTTAGGGATGATGAAATCTCTTTCAGATCCTTTTCTTAAGTGGATGATTTGATTTAAGAATAAGAACTAGCCATGTTAAGTCATTCAACCAAGCTCATCCACTTTAATCACTGGATTAGAGTATGGCCTCCTACCTCCAGTAGTCGGAACAACTGGAACTTTAGCTTAGCTATCTTGTTTGGTCTATGGTCCTATTGTTAATGGTAGTGAAGTCAATAAATATGATCTTATTGAATCAATTGCTCTCTTTCCTATTAGAGAAAGTGTATATCTATATGCTGCTATATTCCTATTATTCATTCCTTCCTGATTGCTATTGGAAATCATATAAATTTTGATTTAGGTTCCACAGATCCAAATGAAACCTCTTTGGGAATAAAAATATTAGAAGATTCCTTTTTCTCTTCATAGAAATCTCCTCTATCAACATCTAAAGAATAGGCTTGTAGCCACACTTCTTTAGGATTTTTTATTCTAGGCATGTTTTGTATTAACTATTGAGGATTTTGATGTGGTCTTTATACCTATTCCCACTGAAGAATGAAAAGTAAGGAAGTGACACTTTGGAGATGATACGGAACAAGGCACGAATTGCATGTGTTAATCAACAGCTAAAGTAGCTTAATTGAGCCCAGTAGTGAATCGGTCATATTGATTTTTATCTAAAATTTAGAGTCGAATAACTTCTAAATGAAGTAAACAATATGATAGCACTCGGTATGGGATTTAAAAAAACCTCTTTCTTCTCAGTTAGGGTTGATTGAAAAGTGCTATGTGTCTCAAGGCAAGTCTATTATCTTT
This sequence comes from Inga laurina, assembly GCA_963855925.1. NCBI lineage: Eukaryota > Viridiplantae > Streptophyta > Magnoliopsida > Fabales > Fabaceae > Inga > Inga laurina. The sequence goes on from OY979711.1 coordinate 25,994,024, forward strand.
GCCTCGTTGTCTGCTTAGTATTTCTTTCCTTAACAAGAGAACAACAATCCTTATTGCCCTTAACCTTAATGGGCAATATCACAAATGATTAATCAACTCAGAGAAGGCTATTTTCTTAGCATTTGATAGCATGTTATGAGCAGATTGTCAAAGCCCTACTGCTCTATTATACAAACAGTCCTCTCCATTTCTCTAGTTCAAGGCTAGAAAATCAAAGAAATTTTTAATGCCTTTCACTTATAGTATTCATGAAAATAAATGAGGTACAGGTAGCTAGACAATAACAAGAATTTATGGCTTAACAAGTTCCTTCCCCTAAAAAAGCCTTACTTGTGCTTGCAAAGACCGAGAACAAGGAGAAGAATAAGGAAATAGCAATAAAAACTACAAAGATAGAAGAAAAGGCAGATGCCAAGGCTTCGATTAGACTACTTTTTTTGATAAACAGATTGGTTTTTGAATGAACATTTTAAGGACTGCTTATGGCTTACAGAATTCAAAGATAGTGGCGATAAATGGGCTAGTAAAGATGAAGAGCTAATAGGATGCTTACTGACTGTAATGGTCGAGTTAGAATTAGAATATAGATTGGTTATTGCCTACCATCACCATACCACATTCACTTGCTTTTGAGGACTCCCATGCAGAGGAAGGAAGAAAGCTAGTTCCTTGCTTTACTTTAGGAAACCAGCTGTGAAGGTGCTGAATGAAAGCTTCCCGGATTAGGTGACTGATAATGGATAGGGCTATTACAACAATAAGAAGATAGGGGTAAGGGCTTACAACCCCAAAGAGGTTTTCTAAACTCTACTTACCGAAAGGAAATATTTTTGAAACTGAGCAAGGTTAGGGGGATGACACTTGAATGACTGGCTAAAAGCGATTCATCAAATTTGAAGGCAAAAGAAGTAAAAGTAAGGTAAGTCAATCATCCACTACTTTTAGCAATTGAATTAAGCCTAGTGCTATCTATCCCATATCTTACTTCCTTTTGTCCAATCCAAACCTCTTTTTTAATTACATTTGTTTGTATTGAAAACTTTTGTTTATTCAAATCAAAGGTAAGCCTATCAACTTTTAGTGCCATTTATATATATTGTTTTCCTAACTAACAGGTCTCATTTTGTAGCTAGGTATAGATCTATATCACTAAGGTTAGTATATGAATCTGCTGCGTCTTTTATCTCTAGTGTTGGATCACCTACTAACTACTAAACTGTGATAAGGACTGGAATTGCCTCTGCATTTAGACCTAAAACAGTAAAAAAGTAGGTATAGGTCTCAATCACATGGTTGTGGTGCATTGGGGTATCGATCTGGAGCTATTGCATATGTGACTAGGTCACCCGGGTATAGAAGCTATGTATGGATTATTGGCTAAGGCTGGCTTAGGTAGGCTTGACTTAGATGGCTTAATATATGGTTTAATTTGCATAATCCATTGAATCCACTTAAGCTTAGTGAACTAAATCCATGACTATAGCCCTGTTCCTTTCCTTGCCCGGGAATAGATCCTTAACCTTTCAAATTCCAAAATTTATGGCATTAAATAAGCTCTGTACGGTGAGTAAACCATATAATAATTGGATAATGAAAGAGATATATAAATGTTAAAGTATACAGCTGGATCTTGGTATGGATCTACTAGTTATAGGTAGATATATTGTTAGCTCTATGGAGATAGGTATGGAAGCCACTATTAGTATATATATACAGGCTTCTAGATAAGGAACTTAACCTCACGCCATAAACTGAATCCTTATCATGAGCATGAGTATAATCCACTGGATCTATTGCACAGGGAAAGCCATCGCTTGTCTAAGCTCTTGATATGGAAGGTATGCTACTAGCACTTCTACCACTTCTGGATCAACAACTGACTTAACCCTATCTACTAGTTCAATACCAGTCCTTTCTTCACTATAAAAAAAAGGCTATGCCGGTACTGATGCTACTACTGGTGCTTTGCCTCCTCTACTAGAGGAGGTACCTCGAATAAGCTACTGAAGCCACTACTCATACTAGTTAATCCATAATAAAAGCACAAGTGCTAAAGAAATTGCTGCTAGCTCAACTAATGATGATATAGGTTACAGATTTAATATGATATGCCGGTATCCCTATCTAGTCTAGTAAGGGCTTTGAAGCCAGCTTTGAAAACGGGTTTCAAACCTAAGCAGAGTCTATTCTAACAAAGATGGGGTCAAGTAAGGACATAACTACAATTGATTCACAAAAGCCAGGATGATTTCTAGCTCTATTCCCTCCTTCACCTCAGCTTTAGGTCGACAAAGGAAGATTTTATTGCTTAATCATTCAGATCATTTGTTACATGCTCTTTTATCTGGTTTAACTAAATATAGTTGGTTTCCTAGTTGAAATATGAGCTCACTAGGTGCTTTCAGGCTTTGATCTCCCTTCTGGTCTTGTTTTCCTACTTTGGTAAAAAAAGTGTGCTTTTTCCATCTCTTGCTAAGCTTGGGTCTCTGCTTAATGGCTGGCTCTCCTAAGTACCAAATGCTTAAGGTGGATAGTCTTTACGAGCCCTTCCTATTTCTGCATCCTTTTGGATGATAAGGCATGCCTATCCATTTTTTTCCAACCTTTGTTCCACTATCAACCACCAGAATGGTTATTTTGCTTGCCCCGCTTTCCTCTCCCCCGACAAGAGCTCGTTCGCTAAGTCTAAACTCCTATTTTATCGTTGATGATGGCTCTCTTCGATGCTAGCAACCGCATTTGACCCTTTTCCATGCTTCTTTCAATTTCTTTACATTTTAGCTAAAGGAGAGACTTTGCCTTTACTTAGATAGGGGAAGCAGTACCAAGCTCTTCTGTGCTCGTAGGTTGACTTCCCTATGCATCTCAACTAAGGTCTTACAAATGTGCACTTCCCTTATGCATCCGCCGCTTTACTAATGTGAATAGGTTATACATAAGGGTAGGTTGGTTATATACTCTTATGTGTGTTCCTTCTTCAAACGTTTTGGTATGTATTACCCCCTAAAGATCAGATCCACCAGATGAGAAAGTCAAGATAGCACTGCTGTTGAGTCGTTGAGCTTATCTACCAAGGGATTCATGGAATTTCTGTGGATTGCGTTGGGGAAATCTACCAAAGCTAGGTAGATAGATAGACTTATTTCTCTCTGCTAGAGGAGAGTAAGAAAAAAAGAAAAATTTTTGTTTTTAAATTAACGCCCCCTTTTGTATATGCAGGAACTATGAGTCCTCTCACCACCAACCAGCAAACATTATCTGACTGGGTCTTGCCGATATCAAGAACAAGAAAATAAAACAAAATAGAAAGAACAACTAACTATGGCTCTTAGCCCAAACAACATCCTAGGCGTCAGGAAGATCAAAGTAATAGGCTCAAATTTTATACACAACACTAGTACAAAAAAGGTGATTTAGACCGGCACATTTAAACCGGTTGTAGTAAATGAGGTCTAAAAGAAATGCGCGGTGGCTTTTACATAATTATAAAGAATTTGGGAGACCGGTTATTATAATAACGATATAAAAAATACAATTTAGACCTGTTGTACACTAACCGGTCTTAAAAGATTAATTTTTAGACCGGTTATTATAATAACCGGTCTAAAAATTAATCTTTTTAAGACCGGTTACTAGAGAACCGGTCTAAAATGAAGCTTTTTAAGACCGGTTCTCTAACAATCGGTCTTAAAAGTGGATTTTAAGACCCATTGTTAGACAACCGGTCTTAAAAACTTCATTTTAGACCGGTTAATCTACTTAACCGGTCTTAAAAAATTCCCCAAATTTTAACCCAGCTCCCGTGTGCGCCATCTCCATTTCTGAAATTGACTCCAGTCTCACTCTCGACACCATTAACCCCACCGTCAACCTGTCTCTCACCTCCCAAATCCGTCTTCCACTCCATCTCCACCGTCTTTTCCCTTCCATTCCACCGTAACTCAAGCTCCCATCATCACCGACGCCTTCTTTCTCTATCCCTCCGCCTCCGTCAATCTCTTTCTGGGCCGCCACTATCACAGATCTGGATCTATTTCCAGCACCGCCAGCAACTGTCATCACAGCTTAGAAGCAGTTGGTAATCTCCCCTGTTTTACTGTCTTCATGTCTTTAGCCACCTATGCTTTCTAGTATGTTTGTGTGTTTCTTTTATGAGCTAAAGATCTTGCCTTTCTCTATTTTGGGATGGATTTGGCTAGGTTAGAGTTGCAATTATGGTTAAGATTCGCATATGCAGAGTATTTGTGTGACTCATGATAGAACATAAGATTGAACATATGATGAATTAGGAGTTTTTCTATCTACACATTAATTCCAGGAATTTTAAAAAAAATCCCATTCTTAAGTGAGCTTATGCACTGATGTGAGGTTAATTTGAGGTTTTACATTGTTTGTCTGTGAATATAGCCACTATGTTGATTGCTTTGCTCTGATTAGCCTCTTACTATGTGAGCGCTGCAGAATTTTGTTGTTCAATATTTTGAAACATTCTCTTGATAGCTTGTAAATGCTTAGTTACTTTGGAAATTCTACTCTGAATTGTAGAGAGGAATATTGGCATTTAGGCTTGAATTTCAAAGATGGTTTAAGGATTAGGAGCTAGAGAGTACTGATATTTGAATGTTCTAACAAGTTCTAGAATATATAAGTCATTTTGTGGCCTTTTGTAACCTTGCTTTCAGCATAATGACTTGGCTTGAAGAGTTGCATATTGTCATATGATTTGGCACAATGGTGAATGAGTGTTGGATCACTTTATTTTGCTTGATTCAAGTGAGTGAGCCATGAAATTCTTTGAATGATGTGGTACTAGCTTTGAAGCTTTGCAATCTATGTATGCTGTGGAATTATGTTCCTCGTGTGTGCTAAATTTTTGAAGTTTTCAATTTCCTTTGACATCCTGATGTGTAATTGGAAGAGAGATTTTTTTTCCTTCTTTGATGTGCTCAAGAAACGGTGAAACTGGAAAACAGAGTTTGGTTGTTGCAGTACAGTTTTCTACTGTTGAAATCCAGAAAGATAGGTAGAAAATTGAAGCATAGATATATATATATATATATGTAATTTGAAGGCCTTGAGAAGAACTCAGTGCTCGTTTGGCTAACAAGTCTGCCATACTATTGTCGTCTCTGTCAATATATTGGAACTCTATATTCCAGCTCCGTTCCAATATTGCTTTAATCTCTGTAAGCAGCTACCATTTTTCATGCATATATGGGATCTCATTTTGAAGTAGGTCGATAACCTCGTAGGAGTCGCACCTAATCAACACTTCTCTGAACCCCCCATCCCAAACTCTTTTCATGCCCATAAGGCATTCCCAAATTTTAGCACTCAGAGCATTACCAGTACTGAGCCTCAACATAAATCCCTCCACTTATAGTTCTTTTTGCTTTGTTTAACTAGTTACCTTCTATTGGTTTCCAACGGTATTGCTTGGATATTATTATTCGAAGGACCAAAGTCACCCTAAAAAATATATCCAGGGATAAACAATATAATAATGGATCTAGCATGTGCAGGCGTTAGACATTAAAAGACTATATATCCAAGTCACTTTTTCTGACGAACGCGCATTCTTTCCTTCCTCTTTCCACCTCCATTCCTCATTCCCTCACTCCTTCTCCATTCCACTTTCCCTCATTCCATTTTTTCCTCACACGCTACTCTAAATCATGATATTCTTTGTTTACTTCTAGTTACACTATGTACTTGGGTGTAATGATTGCATGCTCTCATCATTCTCCTACCTTTTCCAGGGAAAAAGTACAAAACAAAAAAAAGGTGTTGGAATATATGGATCGTAGTTGGATACAAGCTAAACGGACGAGTGTTGAATATGATGTTGGGATCAAGGGTTTTTTAGACTTTGCAAAAAGAAATGCCGATGATGATAGTGGGATGTTTTATTGCCCTTGTGTAAAATGTTTGAATGAGAAGCGATTAAGTGCTGCAGATATATATACACATTTAATTTGTGAAGGGTTTTGTAAGACGTATGTAGTATGGGTATGGCATGGTGAACAATTAGAAATGCCAAGTGCATCTCAACAGGGGGAAGTGACTTATGATGATAATGACACAGATATGGATGATCGGATAGAGGACATTATTCGTGATGTAGGAGAAGAGGCTTTTGAACAATCACATGCATATGGTAATATGTGCAGTGATGCTGAGAAGCCGTTGTACCCGGGGTGTAAAAAATACCAATTGCTGAATGCTGTATTGAAATTGGTAAGCTTGAAAGCACGACATGGATGGAGCGACAAGAGTTTTTCAGAAACGCTTGAGGCCTTTAAAGATATGCTTCCTGATGATAATGTGTTGCCTTGTCGATACTATGATGCTAAGAAAATACTGTGTCCACTAGGGATGAAGTATAAAAAGATCCATGCTTTCCCTAATGATTGCATATTGTATAGAAAAGATCATGAAGAGAAGGAGCAATGTCCGACATGTGAAACTCCGAGGTATAAATCAAATAAGGGCCCTGCAAAAGTGTTGTGGTATCTTCCAATCATTCCAAAGTTTAAGCGCCTGTTTGCTAATGAAATTGATGCCAAAAATTTGAGATGGCATGCAGATGAGCAGATTTCTGATGGAAACCTGCGACATCCAGCTGATTCTTCTCAATGGAAAAAAATTGATCAATTATTTCCTACCTTCGGTGAAGAACCTAGGAATCTGAGGCTTGGGCTTAGCACAGATGGTATGAATCCTTATGGTAGCCTAAGCAGTATACATAGTTCATGGCCTGTTCTGTTGGTAATTTACAACTTATCTCCTTTGTTATGTATGAAACGAAAGTACATTATGTTGTCTATGTTGATTTCGGGACCAAAGCAACCCGGAAATGACATAGATGTTTACCTAGAACCGTTGATCGAAGACTTGAAAGAGTTGTGGGATAAAGGTGTCGATGTTTTTGATGCGAACAAGAAGGAGACTTTTAATATGCGAGCAATGATCTTTTGTACTATAAATGACTTCCCTGCATATGGGAACTTGTCAGGATATAGTGTTAAAGGCCACAAAGCTTGTCCGATATATGAAGAAGGCACATGCTACCATCAACTTCAACATGGAAGAAAGACGGTTTACCTTGGGCATAGGCAATTTCTAATACGAAGCCACCCTTATCGTAGATTAAAAAAAGCTTTTTTCGGTGGCCAAGAGTTTGAAGATTCTCCAGAGGCATTGACTGGGGAGAAAATTTATGAAAAGGTGAAAAATATCAATACTATGTTTGGTAAGTCATCAAAGAGTAGAAATGAGAAAAATATATGGAAAAAAAAGGTCTGTCTTCTTCGATCTTCCATATTGGCGCAATCTTGACGTCAGACACTGTATTGATTTCATACATGTGGAGAAGAATGTATGTGATAGTATTGTTGGGACACTGCTCAACATACAGGGAAGTTCTAAGGATGGCGTGAAGGCAAGATTAGACTTGCAAGAAATGGGAATACAAGAAGATTTACATCCAAGGCCATACGGTAATAGAACTTTTTGTCCTCCAGCTGCTCATACTTTGTCTAAGGTTGAGAAAAGAAGCTTTTGTGAGTGTTTACATGGCGCTGAAGTTCCCTCAGGGTATTGTTCAAATTTTAAAAAGCTTGTATCGATGAAAGACTTGAAGTTAATAGGGCTAAAGTCTCATGATTGTCATGTCTTAATGCAACAACTACTCCCAGTAGCTATTCGAGGCATTGCCGAATATGATCTTCAACACATATTGACTAGAATTTGTTTCTTCTTCAATGCCATTTGTTGTAAAGTCATTGACACGGAAAGATTGGAGGAATTGGAAAATGAAGGATACATGATCTTATGCCAGCTTGAGAAGCTTTTTCTTCCATCCTTTTTTGATATCATGGTACACTTGGTTGTTCATCTAGTGAGGGAGATAAAGTTGTGTGGCCCTATCTATTTCCGGTGGATGTACCCGATCGAAAGAACTATGGAAATACTAAAAGGGTATGTGAAGAACCCCAATCGGCCTGAAGCATCTATTGTTCAAAAATATGTTTCTGAAGAAGCTATGGAATTTTGTCAACATTATTTGTCAAATGTACGACATATTGGTCTTCCTAAACGTCATGATCAAGAAGGGGGTAGACGCGGGGCAACAGTAAAGAGCATAGATGCTGATGAATTGCAACAAGTCCACCTGTATATCTTGAACAATATTGATGAAGTTCAATATTACATGAATGCCCATAAAGAAATTGTACAGAAACAAAATAGTCAAATGAGCGAACAAAGGTTAATCAGGGAGCATAACAGAACTTTCGCACATTGGTTCAAACAAAAGGTTGACGGAGAAGAATGTGTTTCTGATACAATAAATTGGTTAGCACGTGGTCCTGGAGTTGATGTCATAAGTTGGACTTCATTTGTGATCAATGGTTATACCTTTTACACGAAGTCCGTAGATGATAAGAGCACCGTCTAGAACAGTGGTGCTGTATTAGTGGCTGAATCTATGCACTTCTCTAGTTTGAAAGATAAGAACCCTACATTGGCTGCCATACCTTATTATGGGGTGATTGAAGAGATTTGGGTGGTTGACTATGTTAAAATTAGATTTACCATTTTCAAATGCAAGTGGGTTGATGTCAATAATGGTGTGAAGATCGATAGGTTAGGATTTACATTAGTAGATCTGAATAGTAGAAGTTTTGGAGATGAACCTTTCATTATGGCAGATCAGGTGCAACAAGTGTTCTATATCACTGATCAAGCAAATAAAATGTGGTCTGTAGCTCTCCAAGGAAAAAGGGTCGTTGATATTGACGAGAAAAGTCACTCAAATTATGATCTTCTTGAGTCTCCTTCTTTTTCTAGGGGTCTACCAGAACTGAACGAAGAAGATGAAGCAGATAATGCGCACAGCACAAGAAATGATCATCACGAGGGAAAATGGGAGGATATCTCTTTATGATACTACTTTGACCTTAACTAACTAAAGTAATTATGATTATGATTATTATCTGAAGAATATGTTTAGTTATTTTATCGATATAGTCTTCACATGTCATAGCTTAGGATTTATCTTTCTTTATTGTCGTTACAGGAAATGACGGATCCCCAGTGTCCTAGTGCAGAGGATCAGCCACCTCCTCCACCTCTGAGTCAGCCACCTAGTGCTCAGGAGAGTCAGCCACCTAGTGCTCAGCAGAGTCAGCCAGCTAGTGTTAACCAGGGTGAGCCTAGCAATGCTCTGAGCCAGGGTTGTAGTGAGCGCAGTAGCCAGTCTGTACGGAGGGGTAGACGTGCCACATGGTTGACAGATGTTTCCCTCAGTCGGAGTACAGGCCAAAAGATACCGATTAAGTTTGATAGACATTGGAAACCAATCGGGCCTAATGCACAACGATATAGGAGTTTCGTCGGCCTCCTTGCACATAACAAGCCGAGCATCTTGATAGAGGAGTGGAGAAATATCGATCCAAAGGTGAAGCAGCATATTTAGGACACTATTTAGGTATACAATTCTCTTCTGTATGTAATTAATTATTATCAAATGTCACTTTATTTGTCACTTACTCCTTCAATGCATGCATTTCAGCTCACCTACGACGTTCCTCAGAGTGAGATCTTATACAACAAGATGATGACGTATTGTTATAAGCGCTGGAGCAAGTTTAAGACAAGTCTGACCAACAATTACATTCATATTGAGGTGAAAGATGGTCAGCCTCGTCCTAATCCGTGCAGCACGTATACATTTCTTGATCAAGCGACTTGGCAAGAATTTGTTAGGCTTCGGACTACTCCTGAATCTTTGGTTAGTTGACTTATTTTTCATTTTATTTACTTAGCAATTATCTTAATTGATTATAATACTTTCCTTTTATATCATTTCTTATTCGTAGGCAAAAAGGGAAAAAGCACAAGAGAGTGGTAGAAAGAATGATTGCCCTCATACAATGTCTCGTGGGGGTTATGCAAAGGCTGAAAGAGACTTGTTATCGGCCAAACGGAAGAGATTGGAAGAAGCATCTCAATCCGATCCTTCTGTTCTTCTTTCTCCGCCATCTCTGATTCGTCGAGAAGAAAAATGGCAATTTGCCCACCAAAAGAGGAGTGGGACTTATACGAGTGAACAATCTCATATAGTTGGTAAAAGAATTGTAAGCATATATCGTTATTGTAATTAATTACATAAGAAACGTACATTATTACTTATGTTTGTTATTTTGTATTATGTTACAGGATGAACTTAGAAAACAACAAGTTGAGGGCTCTTTTAAGTCAGAGGGCAGGAATGACATCCTCACAGTTGCTACTTGCAAACACGAGCATCCAGGCCGTGTCAGGGGAGTTGGAGGAGGGGTAGGGATACGGGATTACTTTGGAGCCCCCGTACGCCATTCCTCAAACATCGTGACTAGGGAGGAATTGGAGACTATATTGGTCATTGCAAGAGCAGAAGCAAAGGCCGAGGCTGAAGCATCTTTTAATGCACTATTAGAGACCCGTTTAAGCAAGATGAAAGAGGAAATGATAGTGTTTATAAGCTCAAGACAAGATACCAGTGCTCCCCAGCCACAATCGATTGATCCTAATAAGCAGAGCACTAAAGGTAGTTGTTGCAACATCGGGCAGTCATCAGAGGGTCCTAACCCGTAAATTACTGAGCTTTGTGATCTTTTTGTTGAGGATCCTCTGAGACGGTTAGTTGCACAGGGTAGTGTGCATAACCTGGGATCAACTGTCCACCACCGACAAATGGAAGGTGATCAAGTTCGGGTGTCAGTTGACGAGGTGATTATTGTGCATGCACCTGTCCCTATCCCTTCTGATGAATTCAAGATCGTTAGCGATGTCTTGGGCACATTCATCTTGTGGCCAACGAACCTTGTTTCTGGTCGAGCTGAGGATAGTCCGATCAAAGCCCCACCAAGTCCAGCTCCCTTCACTCAGTAAGAAGTTTCACAGCCTCCATTGAATATCATGCAACAAGTGATTTTGATGGCATATGATACATCCTTCAAAACAAGAGAGTGGCCTACGGATTCAGTTGTTGGACAGTCAGGAGTGACATGCTATCTTGAGAGGGATGATTTGATGTCCCTGGTAGCTCCTGGACAAAATCTTACGATTGGGATTGTCCAACTGTTCTTAATGTAAGTAGCTTCTGCAATTCAAAGTAAATATTTTAAAAGTTTCACCGTTTACCTTTTATTTATGTGCTTGCGTTATTGTAGGTACATGCATCGTAGGTTGGTCTCCTCTGGCAAAAGCGAAAAATTTGGATTCTTATGCCCCCATCACATCCAAGAGAAAGGGACCACTGCTGCTACTAGACATACATACTTGTCAGAGAGGCTTAGTGAAACTGAAACTGAGTGTTTCTTGGCTCCTATGTGCATAGGTAAGAAACAAATTGATATTTTATAATTTATATAATGTTTTATGTTTGCTTAATATTCTTCTGTTTTTTTCAGTGATCATTGGCAGTTGCTTCTTCTATGCAAGAGTAGTTACACTATCATCCTCTTATGTTCCCTCCACTTCAAACCAGGGAATGATTTGAAAAAGACCATGAATTCGTTAGTTTTCTTGCATTCTTACCTTTTGTATGCAAAGTTTATGGAATTTATGTAAAACCAATAACCTTTGTCATTGTGATGATCATAGGTCTATGCGGACATTCCTACACAGTGCTTGTGGTAAGCATGTTCGTGATTTAAAGGACCCTACATGGATCATGCCAAAGGTTAGTACATATGGATTAACATTTGTTTAAAGAATGTAATAAGACATGCCTTTATATTTGTTTTAATGATATCATGTTTTTTCTCAGAGCCGTCGGCAACCAAAGGGGTCCAACTTATGTGGATTTTATGTTTTAAGACACATTTACAATATTATCACTCTAGACACGACTGATTTTACTCAAGAGGTAAATTTATATTTCAGAACTTTTGTTTTACTTTATTATTTTTAAGTTACTAAGTCAATGTTTCGTCTGGTTTTGGTGTTACAGATGTTTGATCTTGCTGATCCCTTTCCTGAAGAAGATATTGATTTCATTCGCACATGTTGTGCTGAATTCATCCATGAGCTATTACAAAAATAGTGAGTTTTTGAATCCAAAGTTCATTGTACATTATTGTAAAAATGTACCCATATTAGGTTAGATTATTATGTCCTTTGTGAAGCTTGAAGACCTTTTTGAGATGTTTTATCTCTGATTATGAATATGAATGTAGATATTTAATGACAGATGTTTCTAGCTGTATTTGGCATTTGTTAGTTTGTCCCTTTTTTTGTTTACAAGATGGATATCAATGGATCAAATCGCATATAAGCACTATTTGATTATTATGTATTTCATAAGTATCTCCAAGTAAGCTTTAAATGTTATAAACAGGGAAGCATGTTCTTGAGGCTTAAGTAATTCTAGAGCTAGTGAGGGGGTTGAAGGTATTGTGTATGCCTCCAATTTCTGTGTCTTCCTATAGAAGAGGCAATTAGAGGGACTTTTACATTATTCCTATTGGGTTTCAGTTTTATGGGACTTTTACCAAAGGGCATGTTCATTTCTTTGCATGTTCATTGCTTTTGTTTTACTGCTGTTATTTGGTCATCCTTACTGTCTAATTGCAAATGAATCATCAATATATGACTGTACTGCCTGGTGATTTTGAATTTTGAAATTGAAATGAGTGATTTTTGTGTACTGTTGTTTAAAATTGGAGCATTCTGTGCGTGTACATATAATAAAAGGGATGTTTTTTAAAAAAAATGAAGCTTTAAGACCTGTTGTAGTCACAACCGGTCTTAAAAAGTACTTTAAGACCGGTTGTTCCCACAACCGGTCTTAAATGTGGAGTTTTTAGACCGGTTGTGGGTACAATCGGTCTAAAAAATAACAGACTTTTTAGACCTGCTGTATCAAGACCTAATACAGAACCGGTCTAAAAAGTCATTTTTAACCGGTCTAAAAAGTCATTTTTCTACTAGTGCAAATCTCTCTTATTCTCCTTTTAAAAAAATAACCTAGCCATACTGGATTATCAAGCTCTCATTGAGAGCTGAATCCTCTCTCTCACATATACATGCTCTCATTGAGAGCGAAAGCAATCTCTCTAATCTGCCACTTCACCTCACCTCACCCAACCCATAACGTCAATTCCTATAGCCACCTTTTTCTCTTTACCTTTAACTCAACTCACATCACCTATTATTCATTCAATCATAATTCTCATCTTTAATCACATCACCACACTATTTTCCACTCATTCTTTAACATATGTCAGTGAGTTGTTTGGTCTTTAGAAGAAGGAAGGATTTGATGGCAGCTTGAGCTTCTTGGGAGGTAGCTTGGTAGGAGCGGAAGTAAGTTAGAGCCTAAGAGTTTATACATAAAATCTATAAGGGAGTGACTTTCCATTTATTGTTTTGATTCAAGACTTGGGATTATTTAGTTATAGATAATTTTGAGTTGTATTGCTTAAGCACAATCTAGTTTGAAATTATAGACATATCTCTTTTATATTAGATTGATATTTTGTATTGATTTGTGTTTGAGATAATTGCTAGAATTTTTGTTTGCAAACCTTTGATTGTCAGTTGAAATATTAATTGAGTTTTTATTATTAATTTAATTGTTAATTTGGTTTATCCTCTTGATTGTTTAATTGTGTTAGTTAATTGTTTAATTGGACAATTGTGAACCTGATTTCCAAAATTAATTTGAATTTATTTATGATTAGTTTTAATGGGTTTACTTAACCAATGGTTACACCATTATGAGTTTTCTAATTGATTAAGTGTTATTGAATTTGAGGGTTTCCTGTGTTTCGATTTGGTGATTAAACTTATTAATTAATTTCTTTTATCAATCTCCCTTTGGTCTAATTAATTAATGTGGGCTAAGAATGCTAACTCTAAGTGAATCCTAAGTTGTTCCTTTTACCATACCTGAAGTAAACCTTTGTTACCTTTTCTAGTTTCATTCTCATATAGGTTTTAAAGTCATTTGCATTTTACCTTTAGGTAGTAGTGTCTTGTATTATAATTTAGGTTCATTCCACTGCATCTTTCACCACCTAAATTAAATCCTATAGAAAAACTCACATATTGCTTATTGAGAGAATGACCTAGGTTGCTACTATATTGCATTAATAGTTAGTTTAATTGATTGCTTTAGCGATAAAAGCATATATCAATAGTCCTATGAACAAGTGAAATAATCCTATGAAAAATTTCAGGATGGTACTTGGTGAAAAAGTGGAATTCCACTTGTTCGTAGGAATATTTCACTTGTTCATGATCAGTTCAGTACTTGCAAATGAAATTTGGCTTGATCATGCTTCAGTGTATTCTCGTTAAAAAATTAATTTCACTTGTTCATAGGACAATTTTATTTGTTCATGATGTGCTCGCCATTTGCAAAACATGTTGTTTCTTCTTTGATTTTGAAAGGGTTATTTTTGTCTTTTCACTTTACAAGTTAATTTCACTGCAGTCCTGTAGTGAAATTTCATATTTCTTGGGAAGCTATTGGAAATTAATTTGCTACAGTTGTACTTATATGAAATATTCCCATTTGCCCCATGCCTAAGAAACTAAAGGGAAAAAGATTTTTTTAAAAAAATACCACTTGAACTTCAAAATCCTAAATCAGTGAGTTTATACTAATATAAAGTGTCAATTATTATATCTTGTAGTTAATACCTATACTCTTGGAGACAAAAGGATTGATTTGGGATTTTGAAGTCTAAGTGGTAGTTTTTTGGTCCTTTTTCCTGAACTAAATCTCTATACTCGGTTTTATATGAAAGAACTAGATGGTGCAAAGCACAAGTGGCTGAATTAACTGAGCGAAAAAAAATTGTCAACATAAACAAAAAATTTAGGAAAAATCCCAAGAAACTACCTCTCCAACTTCAAAATCCCAAAAAGTCATGTGAATAAGAAAAAGGACAGTGGGAAAAAGGCGTGGATTAAGGATTTTTCATTACTAGGAAAAAAACCTATAAAACTTTAACATCCCAAATTTTATTAACCAAAATTTCTTATATTAAAGGGAATAAAAAGGTTAATTAAAGAGCAAATGAAATGACAAAATAGTACAATTAGTGGTCACACATATCATGATTATGTTTGGAACACAAATTGTACAAGTTAGAAATTGCTGCTAGTGTTTTCCTGTGTGGCAGAGAGATTGTCATGTGTTTTTGGATAATGAAATGATGTCCAATGAATATGAAATGTTTTAGAATAAAAGTAGACATATCAAGATTTAATTTGATACACAATATAAGTTATTTGGACCTGTACACTATGAGTTATGTATTTTTAAAGTTAGCCAAGTGAAACTGGCAAATTTTTGTGGCAGTGTCCAATAAATGATAAATCTGGAATGTTATGCGTTCGTTTGCCTAAAGGAAATATTTTTTTAAAAAAGTAGACTTAATAAGGGTCACATAGCCTTTGGAACCACTATAATTATATATCTATAAATAAATATATGAATTTTCAAATTTTGATGAAAATTCTGCAAGCTTTTAGTATATGTGCGAAATTGAAAAGGTAATGGCAAAAATGAATGGGCAAAATAGTCATTTGGCTAGACATAATCCAAAGCCCATAATTTTCCCTTTCACATATGCTCTTGGACGTCCAAAAGAGGGAGCATGAAGGGAAATTAAAGTTTGAGATAAGTATGTTAAAAGAAGAAGCAATTTGAGCCAAGAAAAAGGAGGTTGAAAGTCAATTTTCTTCTGCTTAATTGGCTATTAATATTATTATATAAGTGGATAAATTATGATATTTTGAGATCATTATCTCTTTACAAGAGGCCATGATTTGTATGACAAGAAGGAAGGAAAGAGAAAATACACATTTGAACATAAATGGTGCTTTTGAAAAGTCAATAAAGTAAGCAAGTGTTAATGGCCATTGAATATTAGCTGTAAAGAGATGGATGGACATAATTCAAGAGACTTGTTTGGTACCTTCAACAGCCCCATTTAAGTCAATATTAGGAGAGATAAAAGGGAAAGTATTTATGGCCAAGTTAAAGGAAAAGTCATACAGAAAAAAAGCAAGTGACATGTAATGAAAACTAATAATAAAATACAACATAATAAAGGTGGTGGATGATGATATTTTAAATAGAGAATTATCTCTTTCCTTTGGCCATTATGTCATCCAAACAAACATAAATAGGAAAGAGAGAGAGAGAGAGTTTGATGAAGAAACAAGACAAGAGAGAGAGAGAGAGAGAGCAAGATTCAAGGATCAAGATCAAGGTGAGTTTGGTTGTAAAATTCACTTGTTCTTGTCTTTAATCTCTTGTACACCTCTTCTAATCTTCATATCATCCTCGAATAACATATGTAGCAAGACAAAATCGAGAGAAAGAACAAGGGGGAGCCACGGTTTTGGGGTCCTGAGAGAGAAACAAGAGGCAAAGCCATAAAGCTTGATTTTCTTGTTGGATTCAAGGTGATTATTGTTGTTGTAGATGATTTGTGGCTTTGAATTGACTTGATTTTGTGATTTGGCATGTTAATACCCATTAGCATTTTGATATGCATAGAGTAATGAGTGTAAAGTTCTATAAAGCATACAAAAATAGTAGAAATATACTAATATTAAGTACAATTTTACATACAGGAATCTCCCCGTATGGATTGGTAATATATACATGTTTTCCCAAAATATCCAAAATATACAAATTCAACAAATATAATCCAATTGCTTTGATCTTGGGGTCTGTGCCCTTCAATTGACCGTGTCTACTACTTTACCCTTGGAGCCACTGGTTCCCGCTGAAATATTTATTTGATTGAAAAAGGGTGAGATTCAAATGAATCTCAATAGTAATAGATAATCATTCATAGAAGATGCGATATATAAAAATGCCAAATACCAGATAATGCAATATTAAACTAAAACATAACTCAATTTAGTCGAAAATGTGTTCAGAGCTAACCACTATTGCAACTTGTACACATTCCGTACCTTAGTCCTCTACTAGGCATATTAGTGTACCAGTAGGCACTATTCATCAATGTACCTGTTGTAACCCCCTCCGTAATTATATCCGAAATACACTATTAAAATGAAATAGAGACTAATAATAAATAAAACTCATTTAAAATCCCAAACTTTTTGAAATAGGGTTTTCACAAATATCGTTCAAAATCCATTTCACCTGGTCTCATATTCATGTTTTGAATACAACTACTATGTGAAGGTACATCACATTCATATAAATATCAAGTGCACAACATAATTCCCGAAAATCCGAGTTTTATACCTTCGCTTATGGGTTCAAAAGGCACATTAGCCCATATCATTAATCAAATGGGGATTACACAAATCCATTCAAATACATAATCAAATTCTTGTCCAAAATATGTACATTCCGAATATACATAATCCCAACCATAATGATAACCAACTACCAAATTGAAAACCCGAAGGAGTCCTTGCTACCTTTGGTTGCATGCTCCATCCTCGATACACCTACCCTGTCTAAAATATTGGTAGGGGAGGTTGTAACACCCTAAATTTTGATTTAGGGCTAATGAGGATTATTGAGAAGGTAATTGTGATTTAGAGTGGATTAAAGTTGAATTAATGTATATTGGTGACAATATTATTTAATATTTCATAATTGTTGGAAAATTGAAAGAATTGAATTATTGGCATAAGTTGGTAATTAATGGGGAAATTAATTACTAACTAAGAGGAAAATGAGAAGTGTGATCAAATGGCTAATGGAAGGATTAGAGAGATTAATTGGTGACTAAGTGTGTGAGAGCAAATAGGAAAATGACATGTGACAAAGTGGGTGTGAGAGGAAGATAAAGAAAAGTCAAATGGGATTAAAGAATGAATTTCTCTCTCCTCTCTTCCCTCTTGTGCTCTGCAAAAGTATGGAGGGAGTATTGTCATCATTTGTTCTTCTTCTTCACTACTCCCACTCCATCTCTTATCTCTCTCTCTCGTCGGACACCATTGGAGCAAGAAAGAGGAAGAAGAAAATATTGAAAAAGGTAAGGAAAATGGCTTCCATTGCTCAAAATTCCTTCTCTAATATTGATCCTTGAATGAAGAGCTTCATTTTGATGGTTGTAATGTGTTCATTGGTGTTAGTTTGTGACCTCAAGAGATTGTGAAAGTTGAAGAATCAAGAAATCTCTTTGGCAAAGTGAAAGAGGTGAGTGTTAACTCCCTTTTGATATATATATAAATTGTGGTTGTTGGTTGAGCATTGATTTTTCTGGAATTTTCTGCCCTATTTTTGAAAATTAGGGTCTTAGTGAGTTTGGCCTGTTGTGATCATGGAAATGGTATATTGTGATGTCTTTTGGACAAATGGATTGGTTTGAATCATTAAAAGTAAAGTTTGGGAACTTTGTGTTGGTTTTGGTGTATTGGTCAAAATAGGGCATGTGGTTAGATTGTGAATTTGGTCATTTTGAGGTTACCATTGTGTTCCTTATGGAAAATTGTATGAGAATATGTTTGGTTAATAATTTTGGAGTCATTGGACACTTTGGTAGAAAAGTTGGAAAATGTTGTCAATGTGAACTCTGTCTGGGCAGTTTATTTGTGTGGACGTTTTGAATGAACAAATGATTTCAGAAAATTGTAAAACTTTCCAGTCTTAAATTTCACATCCCAATCTTAAAAATGGACATATATTTTGTGTCATTTCATTTAGTATTCGGAGAGTTATGCTTTGCCAAAATTTGGGGATGGAAACAGAACTCTGTTCTATAGTAGTGTTGCGCTTTGGGTGATTCTGTATTTTTGTGATGATTTGAAGTAATGATCCATATTTTTTCTTGAAAGAGGACTTAAATACCTTTCATTTGGCTTTGTAATCACTCCGTTTTGATTTTTCTAAAATTAGATATGATTTTTTGAAATTCAGCCAAGAATCAGGAAATTTCTTGGCCGCGGCCCATAAGTGGCTGGCCGCGGCCCAAACCTTTCTGCCTTGATTCTGGCCACGGCCCATGGGTGACTGGCCAGGGCCGGCGACCTTTTGACCATAATTTGTGCAACCCCCTGCCATAATTAATATTCAGATTACGCAATTAAAGTGAAATGAGACCAATAAGAAACAAAACCATTTCAAAATCCCATCTTCACGATAGGGTTTTCACATATAACTTTTGAAATATAATATACCTGGTCTCAAATTCAAATCTTGAATACAATTATTATACGAAGATAAATCACATTTATACCAATATCAGAGTGCACAATATAATCATCCTGGCAACTTTCGGTTTCATACCTTTACATAAAATTCATAGGGCACATTCACCCTTTACAATTCCTCAAACGGGGATTACACAAGTCTCATCTCTTTACATAATCAAATATACATCCATATATACACATCCAAATCCAAATACGAATATCCAAATATACGTTCCAACTATGATAACCAACTACCAAAATCTATAACCCGAAGTAGTCCTCGTCGCCTTTGCCGGTTTTCTCCAACCTTGATCCTCCTACCCTGTCTAAAATGTTGATAGGGGAGGGTGAGATTCGAGAGAATCTCAGTAGGAAACAGATACCTATATGCATGTATGATATGTGTATAATGCATGTCATGCTTGCGATACATAACTCATGCTCACACAATGACATATCTGCGTGCTCAATGTTTTAACAACATACTCATGGCCATAGCATAATTAGAAACAGAGCTACAATCATTCATACGTGTTTCACATAATCAAGCAAAGCAATACATGCATCATCACATTAACACAATATCATATACAGGCAAAAGAGGTAAGTTCCCTACACTCTTTCCACGTATGCTCCAGCTTCGCTTGCTCGCGATCAGAATGAATACCGAACCACGATCAGGGCGAATATCAACCTTATAACCAAAGCAAGGACATAGGGTTAATCCCTTTCTCAATTCCTCAACATACAAATACTTAATGTTGGTTATCATTTAACACCTTTAGGTGGCTAATCAAAGCCCAAACATATGCCTAAAGGCTTGGGAAAGACTTGACCAAAGATCACCTTTAAAAGTGTAAAATACTGATTTTTGGGGTGGGCCGCGGCCCACAACCCACTGGCTGCGGCCCAAGACTATCCAGAAACGCTCAGAAACATTTGGGCTGCGGCCCAGAATCCACGAGCGGCGGCCCAAAATTGCCCAGAAACATTTGGGCTGCGGCCCAGAATCCGCTGAAATCCAGTTTCTTGGCTGAACTTCCAACAATCATAACTAATTCCACAAAAATCGAAATGAGGTGATCCCAAAGCCAAATGAAAGCTATTCAAGTCCTCTACACAGGAAAAATATTGGACAATACTAAAAATCACCACATAAATACAGAATTCCCCAAAACTCAAGACTGTCCCAAAACAGAATCCATTTTCGACCTCAAATTTTGGACAGCTATAACTCCCAGTTCCCAAAACGAAATGGCACAAATTATTTGTCTATTTTGAAGCTTAAGATGTGAACTTCAAGAATGGAAAGTTTCATAATTTTCTGACTTCATTTGCCCAGTTAAAATGTCTACACAACAAGACTGCCCAGACAGAACTTACACTGGACAGAATTTCCAGTTTTTTCAATTTGGCTTCCAATGATTCCATTTTCATATCAAACATCATTCTCACACAAAATTTCACAAGGAATCCATTGGAAATACCAAATCAACCAAATTCACATTATATTGACATGTTTTTCCAACAATCACAACATGTCATCACTCAACCATAACACAATTCACAACATTGTAACTCTTTATTCCAAGTTCCCAAATCAATTCCAATGACCAAATACCACAACATGGCACCATTTTAACCACAATTCACCATTCAAATCATCCAATTTGAAAATCACATAAAATAAGGGCAAATATCACAATTCTCAAAACTCCACCAAAAACCACAATAAATAGATCAAAATGGAGAAAACACTCACCTCTTCATCTTTCCCAAACAAATTCCTTGATTCTTCATCTTTCCACTTTTGCTCAAGCCATCAAACACCTCCTTTCACAAATCTAAAACCATAGCAATGAAGCTCTCATCACTATGAACAACATTAATGAAGAGTGTTTGAACATTAGAGGACAAGAACAAGGCCAAAACATCACCTTTCTCTTCCTCTTTCCTTCCCAAGCTTGGTGAAAATGGAGGTTTTGGAAAGAGAGGGATGGGATGAAGAAGAGATCAGATTTTTGGGAAAATAAGGGCCACTTGGACGACCAAATAAGGGAGGAGAGGAGAGAGGGAAACTTTGAACATTTGACCCAAATCCAAGGGTCCACAATTTGCCACTTGTCAAGATCTTGTTCCTTCCACCCATGAGTTCACATGAGCACACAACATGAGATTCCACCCTTTGGTCTTTCAATCTTAGCCATTAATCTTGATTACCAAGAAGTGTTCTCAATGGTATCTAGCCAGTGGGTCGGTGAATTTACCGTTTTGCCCTTGAATATCACAATGCACGATATATACTTCAAAAGTACTCAATTAATATTAATTACATTACTTTGAAGTTGCTAATCCTTGGTCACAATCCGGGATATTACAATTCTCCCCCCGAAAATTAAATTTCGTCCCCGAAATTTGTCACACTACTTAATCCACAAACTACGAATGCTTCTTCACAACAGCTTCCGTTTCACAATTCATTTCACATTGGGACGGTCTCCTCTAGACCACCTACACAATTGGCGCATCACAATTCAGATTCTCAAAAGAATCTTACACAATAAATGCAACCCAGTTGCCACAAACTGCAATCGGCCCATTTCACGATTGCCGCACAAAACCATCATCACATAACCACAATCATCGCAAGCCCCCCAATTCATGAGTGGCTAGTGTATCTCAATATCTGGAGGCTCTAAATCATGAGCCATATCATAAGATCTTGGCAGTTGGTCAGCATAGGCCACCACTTTGCTTAACTCAATCTAGTTACCCCTTCTGGGAGTAACCCCAAAACACCACAAATCTCAATACATCAAACAACAACCTCAGCTGCATTCACAAACATTTCAGCTTTCGCTATATCCACTTTCACAGCTTTACCCTTACCCGTACACCCACCAGTATCTCCACTAGTGGTAACCGAGACTTTCAGGTATTCACAACAAGATCACATTGCCGTATCAAGTTTCACGGCGTCACCCTCACCCATCCGGGACTTTTGGGTATTACATAATGTCCACGACAGATTCACATTGATGCGTGATGATTGTCACAAGACGACAGCACCCACGGCTATATACACAATGATACGTAGCTTTCGCCACTTGCACACATATCACCTTGCAAGAATACCTCAGCTTCCGCCGCTTGCACACATACGACAGCTTTCCGCTGTTTTACAAATACACATTGCCCTTTCGGCATTCACACAACTTCCACGTCGAACACACATCACAGATTCTAATTTTATGCACCACCTTTCGGCCTGGGGTCAACACTTGTGCAACCAACGTGGTAGCTAGCCAGGTTGGACATGCCAGGGTAGTGCCCTCAGAATAGAGAACCCCCGATCATGTAGTCGAATTAGCCATCAGCTGAAGAAGCATATGTAGCTTGTGGATTAAGTGGTACGACAAATTTCGAGGACAAAATTTATTGAACGGGGGGAGAAATGTAATACCCCGAATTTTGAGACTTGAGCTTAGAGAATAAGCCTGAGATTAGTGGATTCCTAAGCCCCGGTTTAGCAAGATCCCAAATTGTGATTAGGGGTTAATGACTACAAAAGTGGACGTGGTTAGTGATTAATGAACCCTTTTAGAGAATATAAAGTGGATTGTAGTCGCTTGTGTTATGAGCAACGCCAAAACCCTGTATTTGAGTTCAATTGTGGATTAACATCTAAATTGACTTAGAATAGAGGGAAGAATTGAATGGGGCATTGTGATGGAAATGGTGTCATGTTGTGGTATTTAATCATTGGAATTGATTTAAATTGAATTGGACACATTGGTTACAAAATTGGAAATGTTGTCTAGTGTGAATTCTGTATGGCCAGTCTTCGCGTGTGGATGTTTTGACTAAGCAAATGATGTCAGAAAATTATGAAACTATCCAATCTTAAAGTTCACATCCCAAGCTTCAAAATGGATATATAATTTGTGCCATTTAGTTTTGGGAACTGGGAGATATGACTGTCCAAAGTTTGAAGTCGAAAATGGACTCTGTTTTGGGGCAGTGATGAGTTTTATGTAATTCTGGAACTGTGTGGTGATTTTTAGTAATGGCCAATATTTTTCCTATGAAGAGGAGTTAAATATATTTCATTTGGCTTTGGAATCACCTCATTTTGAGTTTTCTAGAATTAGTTATGATTTTTCAAAGTTTGGGCAGAAAATCTGCCAGAAAATCCGAAAATGGGAATTATGACATCATCTCAATAAAAGATGACATCATCATGGAATTAAATATCTTCTCATCTTCTTTAGCTCCCATTTTCTGTCGTGAGTTTCAGCTGAAATAGAGAGAGAGCATATGGGATCTTTAGAGCGAGAAAGAGGAAGAAATCTCGTAAGGTAAGCCGATTTCTCCGACGATCTAGCTCCTAACGCGTATAACTCCGATACTAAGCTACTCCTTTATGTTCTTTAAGGTTTGGAAGCTCTTCCTTTGGTGTTAAAACAGCTAGGGTGTCAGCCAAGACAAGGAAAAGCTAGTGGGAGCTTGAGGTAACTTCCAAACTCTTGTGTATTGACTATTCTGGCTGTTATGGACAATTTAATCGGTGAAATTTTGTCGGATTGTCATTGATTTCAAAAATGGAAAATGGGTGTGTGGGGCTGTTATGCTGCCCAAATTGGTACTAAATGGTAGTTGTAACCTAATGGAATAGTCAATAAAGTGGTTAGGAGTAGAAAGGAACGAGTTTACGGAGCCGAAACCGAAAAACCCCAATTTTTCCCGGAGTACATGTATATTTCGGTCTGGGCTATAAATGGGTCTTAGAGTTGGATTTTCAATGATTTGATGATTCCATTGAGTTCAGGAGTGAAAATTAGGTGGGGTTACAGTTGGGCACTTTTTCGAAAAAGGCCGAAAAAGCATAATTACGAAAACGCCCTTGAAACCCTTAAAGTGGGGCTGCCAAGGGTAAATTTGTAAATGGACATTGAATTTGATAATTCCGAGTCCGGAAATGGATTTCTTGGGCGAAAATATGTCAGAATAGCCTATGTCAAAATTTCAAGAAAAGTACAGCCGGACCGGGTACGGCGAGGCCGGGTCGGGTCCCCGGGGGTATTTTAGTAAATTTTCAATATAGCCTCATATAACCCCCAGAAACACTATGGAAGTGTCTAAATGGTATATTTGACATTGTAGGATCGAATGTAAAGCCCCGAGTTGCTGGCACGCAAATCGAGGAGAAAAGACTGGAGGTAGGGGACTTACCTTACTTGCATGTATTCGATATCTTTGCTTGTGTAGTGATGTATGTGATTGCTTTACTTGATTGTGTAGAGCATATTTGAATAAATGAAGCTCTGTTTCTGTTTTCGCTGTGGCCATAGTCTTGTTGTATGAAACATTGAGCATGCAGAAATATCATTATGGGGTATGCATCTAGATAAAGCTAACATGTCATACACATAGCATCTATCATGCATGCATTATGGTATATGTTTCCTACTGAGATTCCCTCGAATCTCACTCTCCCCTACCAAAAATTTAGACAGGGCAAGTGGCTCGTGGAGGGAGCGGCTAGGACTCCTCCGAGATGAGATTGTGTAATCCCCATTTGAAGAATTGTAATGGGCAATTGTACCCTGTGTATCTTTAACGGAGGTATGTGCCCGGGATTGCCGGGATGATTAAGTTGTGCACTCTGATATTTATATGAATGTGATTTATCTTCGCGTAGTAATTGTATTCGAAATGTGAATATGAGACCAATTTTATAAATGATTTCAAAAGGTATTTATGAAAACCCCGTCTGGTAGATGGGTTTGTAAAATGATATTTGTTTCTTATTGGTCTCTATTTCATTTTAATCGCGTATTTCGGATATAATTACGGAGGGGGGTTACATTTTTGGTATCAGAGCTGCCGTTCCTGGCAAGTAAAGGATTTGCTAGGATAATGGCAATAGTTGCTGCCTTAAGTCATAGATAATGACTTTGTTTGTTTGTTGTATACACATTAAGGTCCCTGCTGGTTGTGGATATATGTGATTTATGGACTGTGTATACATTATTTGTGATGTGGATATGGTGAGTCAGTATGATTCGCCCGAGAATTTGATGTGTAGACCCAGGGGTGAAGGTGATCAGACTCATCATTTGATTTGAAAACCGAGGAAAATGGTTTCCGAGGTATTTGATATTGAAGTTCTAGGCATCGTGACTAACCTAGACGTTGGGTGAGAAACCCTAGGTGGTATGATGTTACATGTAGTGATATCATATTGAGTTTGTGGGTGTAAAGGCCTTAAGACCTAGGGGACTGGTGTGCCTTAGGCTGGCAAAGATATTTTGATTTGTGTTGGGGTTGATGCTCCGTGGATTTGAGGGAAGTGATTTCCCAGTTCAACTGAGGTTGAAGGTTTGAAAGATGAATTGTGATCCAAGGATCAGACTCAATAGTCAAGCTGGTCCTTAGGAGGTTGATATGACCTATATGGTCTGTGGTACCAGGATGTGGTACTAGATTGGAATTGAAATGTGTATCAGGTATCCTGAGGTTGCTAGTATTCATCTAGCACAGGGAAAAGTGATTATGCGGAGAATTTGAATTTGAAAGAGTTACCTACGAAGATTCGAAGTGGAGAAGGCAACCTACGGGGAGTTCTGATCGGAGAGGGCTACCTACGGCGACGTCTGATCGGAGTGGCTATTTGTGTGTTTATTACCTGCGGCCCACTGGGGGTGTGTATGGCACACAGTGGGAGGACCGTGCCTTCGGGGCGGTGTAATACGGGGGATATGTGAGTCCTGGGTGAAATGTGAGTAACCCAGCTGCCTGCCAGGCTCAGTGTAAGGGTCGGCCAGCGGAGCCCTGGTACGTAGTTGACCAGGGGGGTGGGCACTCTAAAGGGGTGTGACAATAAAAAAAAATTTTGTGACAGCCGCCGTGACGACAAACCCTAGTGTGCAGCTGCCGTGACGACGAACCTTAGTGTGCACTCGCCATGACGTTGAATCGTAGAATAGAGCTCTTGAAACGTTGGGAGTATGGGATCTCAACGAAGTGCTGGTTATGGCTCTGATTGATTTGAGTTGAATGGGGCCAAGGTCTGGCACAAATTGTGAATGTTGTCAGTTGTAGTAGGAAATTCCTATGGGACTCCTGGTAAATCAACTTGACATTGTTAAAGCACAGATGAGGAGATAGACCTCAGAGTGTGCAGCAGAAGCGTGGTAATGTGATGTGTTTAAGTACAGCATTGAGCAGAAGCTAGAGTTTGTAGAAAGTGCAAGGTGTTAGTGATTGCTTCGGGAAGTAAAACTTTGAAGTCCAGATTAATTTGTGAGAAGGGGTCTTGAAGGATCCTAGTATGTGAAAAGAATTTGTGATGTTGAATGTGGAATTATTAAAATGCCTGGTTCCAGCTTGTTGCAATTGTGCATTGTGAGTCTCTCACCTGCGGCCGCATGGGGTGATTCCTATGGCAGAGGACCGTACCACTGGGGCGATAATTACGGGGAATTGACTATTTGTGAGCCACGAGGCTATGTATATGCACTGCCACGCCAATAGTCCCTGAGTCGCTAGCAACGGTTCGGGTAAAGACTGTGTGTCTGCCCGACGATAAAAGGGGATGAGGGTGGAATGTGATTGTGAATCTGTGATAGTTGTGAATGAGCTGGGATTGAGGTGTGTCATAGCAGAGCAGAGCTAATTTAGCGGATGGCGAATTCGACTATATGATTGGGGATTCTTGTATGTGAGGGCAATTACCCCGGCATGGCCAGCCTGGCTAGCCACCACGTTGGTTGCACTGGTGTTGACCCGAGGCAAAAAGGCGGTGTGTAAAATTAGAGTCTGCAATGTACTTTTGATAAGGAAGTGGATTTTCTTGTGAGTCCTGTGTGAAATGTGAGTAACCCAGCTGCCTGCTAGGCTCAGTGTAAGGGCCGGCCAGCGGAGCCCTGGTACGTAGTTGACCAGGGGGGTGGGCACTCTGAAGGGGTGTGACAATAATATTGTGTTGATACCCAAAAGTTCTGGTTACCACTAGCGGAGTCACTGGTGGGTGTACGGCTGAGGGCGACACCATGAAAGTTGATACATAAGTGATATTGTGTTGATACCCGAAAGTCCCGGTTACCACTAGCGGAGTCACTGGTGGGTGTACGGGTGAGGGCGACACCATGAAAGTTGATACAGATGTGATATTGTTGTGAATTCCCAAAAGTCCCGGTTACCACTAGTGGAGTTACTGGTGGGTGTACGGGTGAGGGTAAAGCTGTGAAAGTGGATATAGCGAATGCTGAAATGTTTGTGTATACAGCTGAGGCCGTCGTTTGATGTATTGAGGTTGTGGTGTTTTGGGGTTACTCCTGGAAGGGGTAACTAGATTGAGTTGTTTTGGGGTTACTCCCGGAAGGGGTAACTAGATTGAGTTGAGCAGTGTGGTGGCCTATGTTGCCCAACTGCCAAAATCTTATGATATGGCTCATGATTTAGAGCCTCCGGATATTGAGATGCACTAGCCACTCATGAATTGGGGGGCTTGCGACGATTGTGGTTATGTGATCATGGTGTTGTGGCAATCGTATGTGGAAGCAATTGTATCTGTTTGGCAAAATGTATGGTGATTGGGTTTGCGTGGCAATCGTGAAATGGGCCGATTGCAGTTTATGGCAATAGGGTTGCACTCATTGGTTATGCTTCTTGCGAGCGAGAATCAGATTTGTGGTGCACCGGTTGTCTGCGTGGTCTAGAAGGGACCATCAAACGTGAAATGAATTGTGAAACGGAAGCTGTCGTGAAGAAGCATATGTAGTTTGTGGATTAAGTGGTACGACAAATTTTGAGGACGAAATTTATTGAACGGGGGGAGAAATGTAATACCCCGAATTTTGAGACTTGAGCTTAGAGAATAAGCATGAGATTAGTGGATTCCTTAGCCCCGGTTTAGCAAGATCCCAAATTGTGATTAGGGGTTAATGACTACAAAAGTGGACGTGGTTAGTGATTAATGAACCCTTTTAGAGAATATAAAGTGGATTGTAGTCGCTTGTGTTATGAGCAACGCCAAAACCCTGTATTTGAGTTCAATTGTGGATTAACATCCAAATTGACTTAGAATAGAGGGAAGAATTGAATGGGGTATTGTGATGGAAATGGTGTCATGTTGTGGTATTTAATCATTGGAATTGATTTAAATTGAATTGGACACATTGGTTACAAAATTGGAAATGTTGTCTAGTGTGAATTCTGTATGGCCAGTCTTCGCGTGTGGATGTTTTGACTAAGCAAATGATGTCAGAAAATTATGAAACTTTCTATTCTTAAAGTTCAAATCCCAAGCTTCAAAATGGACATATAATTTGTGCCATTGCGTTTTGGGAACTGGGAGATATGACTGTCCAAAGTTTGAGGTCGAAAATGGACTCTGTTTTGGGGCAGTGATGAGTTTTATGTAATTCTGGAATTGTGTGGTGATTTTTAGTAATGGCCAATATTTTTCCTATGAAGAGGACTTAAATATCTTTCATTTGGCTTTGGAATCACCTTATTTTGAGTTTTCTAGAATTAGTTATGATTTTTCAAAGTTTGGGCAGAAAATCTGCCAGAAAATCCGAAAATGGGAATTATGACATCATCTCAATAAAAGATGACATCATCATGGAATTAAATATCTTCTCATCTTCTTCAGCTCCCATTTTCTATCGTGAGTTTCAGCTGAAATAGAGAGAGAGCATATGGGATCTTTAGAGCGAGAAAGAGGAAGAAATCTCGTAAGGTAAGCCGATTTTTCCGACGATCTAGCTCCTAACGCGTATAACTCCGATCCTAAGCTACTCCTTTATGTTCTTTAAGGTTTGGAAGCTCTTCCTTTGGTGTTAAAACAGCTAGGGTTTCAGCCAAGACAAGGAAAAGCTAGTGGGAGCTTGAGGTAACTTCCAAACTCTTGTGTATTGACTATTCTGGCTGTTATGGACAATTTAATCAGTGAAATTTCGCCGGATTGTCATTGATTTCAAAAATGGAAAATGGGTGTGTGGGGCTGTTATGCTGCCCAAATTGGTACTAAATGGTAGTTGTAACCTAATGGAATAGTCAATAAAGTGGTTAGGAGTAGAAAGGAACGCGTTTACGGAGCCGAAACCGAAAAACCCCAATTTTTCCATGAGTACATGTATATTTCGGTCTGGGCTATAAATGGGTCTTAGAGTTGGATTTTCAATGATTTGATGATTCCATTGAGTTCAGGAGCGAAAATTAGGTGGGGTTACAGTAGGGCACTTTTTCGGAAAAGGCCGAAAAAGCATAATTACGAAAACGCCCTTGAAACCCTTAAAGTGGGGTTGCCAAGGGTAAATTTGTAAATGGACATTGAATTTGATAATTCCAAGTCCGGAAATGGATTTCTTGGGCGAAAATATGTTAGAATAGCCCATGTCAAAATTTCAAGAAAAGTACAGCCGGACCGGGTACGGCGAGGCCGGGCCGGGTCCCCGGGGGTATTTTAGTAAATTTTCAATATAGCCTCATATAACCCCCAGAAACACTATGGAAGTGTCTAAATGGTATATTTGACATTGTAGGATCGAATGTAAAGCCCCGAGTTGCTGGCACGCAAATCGAGGAGAAAAGACTGGAGGTAGGGGACTTACCTTACTTGCATGTATTCGATATCTTTGCTTGTGTAGTGATGTATGTGATTGCTTTACTTGATTGTGTAGAGCATATTTGAATAAATGAAGCTCTGTTTCTGTTTTCGCTGTGGCCATAGTCTTGTTGTATGAAACATTGAGCTTGCAGAAATATCATTATGGGGTATGCATCTAGATAAAGCTAACATGTCATACACATAGCATCTATCATGCAAGCATTATGGTATCTGTTTCCTACTGAGATTCCCTCAAATCTCACTCTCCCCTTCCAACAATTTAGACAGGGCAAGTGGCTCGTGGAGGGAGCGGCTAGGACTCCTCCGAGATGAGATTGTGTAATCCCCATTTGAAGAATTGTAATGGGCAATTGTACCCTGTGTATCTTTAACGGAGGTATGTGCCCGGGATTGCCGGGATGATTAAGTTGTGCACTCTGATATTTATATGAATGTGATTTATCTTCGCGTAGTAATTGTATTCGAAATGTGAATATGAGACCAATTTTATAAATGATTTCAAAAGGTATTTATGAAAACCCCGTCTGGTAGATGGGTTTGTAAAATGATATTTGTTTCTTATTGGTCTCTATTTCACTTTAATCGCGTATTTCGGATATAATTACGACAGGGGGTTACAATAGGAATCACCCCATGCGGCCGCAGGTGAGAGACTCACAATGCACAATTGCAACAAACTGGAACTAGGCATTTTAATAATTCCACCCACCACAAATTCTTTTCACCAAACTAGGATCCTTCAAGACCCCTTTTTCACAAAATAATCTGGACTTCGAAGTTTTACCTCCCGAGGCCATGATTAACACATCATTCTCACGGTAACCTCGAGCTTCTGCTCAACACAATTCTTAAACATATCATATTCTCACGCTTTCGCTGCACACTCTGAGCTCTTTCTCCTCATCTGTGCTTTGACAATGTCAAGTTGATTGAACAAGAGTCCCATAGGAACCTCCCACTACAACTGACAACATCCACAACATATATTCATCTGTGCCAAATTATCAACTAGCGACCTTGGAATACCTGATACATATTTCAATTGCAATCTAGTACCACATCCTGGTACCACAGACCATATAGGTCATATCAACCTCCTAAGGACCAGCTTGACTATTGAGTCTGATCCTTAGATCACAATTCATCTTTCAAACTTTCAACCTCAGTTGAACCGGGAAATCACTTCCCTCAAATCCACGGAGCATCATCCATTCCAGCATAAACTAAAAAATCTCTGCCAGCCTAAGGCATATCAGCCCCTAGGTCTTAAGGACTTTAAACAAACAAATTTAGAACAACCAAATAATGTATACACATAATCCACAAATCTCAGATATCCACAACACCAGGGATATAAATGTGTATACCACAAACAACCAAAATCACAAATCATTGCCTATTCCAAAGACAATTATAACTCATCACTCATTCCCTAGCTTGGCCTAAGGGAAATATCCTAGCAAAATCCATCTTTGCCAGGAACTGCAGCCCTGATACCAAAATGTAACCCCCTGCAGTAATTAATATTCGGATTACGCAATTAAAGTGAAATGAGACCAATAAGAAATAAGACCATTTCAAAATCCCATCTTCACGATAGGGTTTTCACAGATAACTTTCGAAATATAATATACCTGGTCTCAAATTCAAATCTCGAATACAATTACTATGCAAAGATAAATCACATTTATACCAATATCAGAGTGCACAATATAATCATCTTGGCAACTTCTGGGTTCATACATTTACATAAAATTCATAGGGCACATTCACCCTTTACAATTCCTCAAACGGGGATTACACAAGTCTCATCTCTTTACATAATCAAATATACATCCATATATACACATCCAAATCCAAATACGAATATCCAAATATACGTTCCAACTATGATAACCAACTACCAAAATCTATAACCCGAAGTAGTCCTCGTCGCCTTTGCCGGTTTTCTCCAACCTCGATCCTCCTACCCTGTCTAAAATGTTGATAGGGGAGGGTGAGATTCGAGAGAATCTCAGTAGGAAACAGATACCTATATGCATGTATGATATGTGTATAATGCATGTCATGCTTGCAATACATAACTCATGCTCACACAATGACATATCTGCGTGCTCAATGTTTCAACAACATACTCATGGCCATAGCATAACTAGAAATAGAGCTACAATCATTCATACGTGTTTCACATAATCAAGCAAAGCAATACATGCATCATCACATTAACACAATATCATATACAGGCAAAAGAGGTAAGTTCCCTACACTCTTTCCACGTATACTCCAGCTTCGCTTGCTCGCGATCAGAATGAATACCGAACCACGATCAGGGCGAATATCAACCTTATAACCAAAGCAAGGACATAGGGTTAATCCCTTTCTCAATTCCTCAACATACAAATACTTAGTGTTGGTTATCATTTAACACCTTTAGGTGGCTAATCAAAGCCTAAACATATGCCTAAAGGCTTGGGAAAGACTTGACCAAAGATCACCTTTAAAAGTGTAAAATACTGATTTTTGGGGTGGGCCGCGGCCCACAATCCACTGGCTGCGGCCCAAGACTATCCAGAAACGCTCAGAAACATTTGGGCTACGGCCCAGAATCC
The DNA here is from genome assembly GCA_963855925.1 of Inga laurina. NCBI lineage: Eukaryota > Viridiplantae > Streptophyta > Magnoliopsida > Fabales > Fabaceae > Inga > Inga laurina. Next base: position 26,026,460 of record OY979711.1, read on the forward strand.
ACGAGCGGCGGCCCAAAATTGCCCAGAAACATTTGGGCTGCGGCCCAGAATCCGCTGAAATCCAGTTTCTTGGCTGGATTTCCAACAATCATAACTAATTCCACAAAAATCGAAATGAGGTGATCCCAAAGCCAAATGAAAGCTATTCAAGTCCTCTACACATAAAAAATATTGGCGAATACTAAAAATCACCACATAAATACAGAATTCCCCAAAACTCAAGACTGTCCCAAAACAGAATCCATTTTCGACCTCAAATTTTGGACAGCTATAACTCCCAGTTCCCAAAATGAAATGGCACAAATTATTTGTCTATTTTGAAGCTTAAGATGTGAACTTCAAGAATGGAAAGTTTCATAATTTTCTGACTTCATTTGCCCAGTTAAAACGTCCACACAACAAGACTACCCAGACAGAACTTACACTGGACAGAATTTCCAGTTTTTTCAATTTGGCTTCCAATGATTCCATTTTCATATCAAACATCATTCTCACACAAAATTTCACAAGGAATCCATTGGAAATACCAAATCAACCAAATTCACATTATATTGACATGTTTTTCCAACAATCACAACATGTCATCACTCAACCATAACACAATTCACAACATTGTAACTCTTCATTCCAAGTTCCCAAATCAATTCCAATGACCAAATACCACAACATGGCACCATTTTAACCACAATTCACCATTCAAATCATCTAATTCGAAAATCACATAAAATAAGGGCAAATATCACAATTCTCAAAACTCCACCAAAAACCACAATAAATAGATCAAAATGGAGAAAACACTCACCTCTTCATCTTTCCCAAACAAATTCCTTGATTCTTCATCTTTCCACTTTTGCTCAAGCCATCAAACACCTCCTTTAACAAATCTAAAAACATAGCAATGAAGCTCTCATCACTATGAACAACATTAATGAAGAGTGTTTGAACATTAGAGGACAGGAACAAGGCCAAAACATCACCTTTCTCTTCCTCTTTCCTTCCCAAGCTTGGCGAAAATGGAGGTTTTGGAGAGAGAGGGAAGAGATGAAGAAGAGATCAGATTTTTGGGAAAATAAGGGCCACTTGGACGACCAAATAAGGGAGGAGAGGAGAGAGGGAAACTTTGAACATTTGACCCAAATCCAAGGGTCCACAATTTGCCACTTGTCAAGATCTTGTTCCTTCCACCCATGAGTTCACATGAGCACACCACATGAGATTCCACCCTTTGGTCTTTCAATCTTAGCCATTAATCTTGATTACCAAGAAGTGTTCTCAATGGTATCTAGCCAGTGGGTCGGTGAATTTACCGTTTTGCCCTTGAATATCACAATGCACGATATATACTTCAAAAGTACTCAATTAATATTAATTACATTACTTTGAAGTTGTTAATCCTTGGTCACAATCCGGGATATTACATTTTGGCCGCGGCCCAAGGAAGGGATGGCCGCAGCCAACCCCTGTGTTCCAACACTTTAAGTTTTTGAAAAGAGATCTTCAACCTATTATTTCCCAACCTTTTAGGGGTTTTTTTTGAGGCATTTGTGGCTTCTTAAGGGTCATTATTGATAACCAAATCGAAGTATTGAAGAGTCAATTGAGTATTGGAATAGAGAATAATGCTTCTTCCTTAATTATGACTTTAGGATTTGATATTTGCCCAGAGCGTAGAAGGCCTGTGCCTGCTCAAGGAAGGAAAGACAAAGGTAGTGACACTTTATCCTATATCATGTGTATTGCATTGCTTGTTTGCATTAGTCATTGAATACAGTTAAAGTGAAGGGGACGAGGTGAAAGCCCAGACTCGAATACAGTTAAAGTGAAGGGGACAATGAAAGTGAAGGGGACGTGGCGAAAGCCCGGACTCAATTACAGTGATAGTGAAGGGAATGTGGCGAAATCCCGGTCTCGAATATTGATTGCTTCATTGTGATATATGTGACTTGCTTTGTATATATGCATCATATAAATAAACTGTTGCTACTGAGATTCTCTAGAATCTCATTCTTTCCAAATAATATTTTTAGACAGGGAAAGTGGATCGAAAAGCAAGCAAGTGGCAAAGGACGATTAGGGCTGCCAGCGGTAGTCTTAGTTATATTTTGGTTTTATATTGAACTGGTTATCATTTTGGATAAATGTATACATATTAAATAGAATTGTAGTGGTATAGTTTTGTGTAATCCCCGGTATGGATTCTGAGATGGGCAATGATGCCCTATATAAACCTTTAGATTAATGTTATTATCCCGGGTGAACGTCAGGAATTATGCTTACTCTGATATTGTATATGTAACAGACCAAACAGGCCATTTGTTTTAATGAATGAAATGAATGGAGATCTATTTGTACAGGTGTTTTAAAAATTTTTTAATTGTCCCTGATTTCTTATTCGATAATTAAATGTGCTTAAACGCTAATCCCGGCCTGATTATCGAAGGGGGTTACAGAGGTGAGATTCAAGATAATCTAAGTAGGTAAACATTACCAATATGCATGCAAGATAGATGTTTAATGCATGACATCCTTGCATAAATCATGCTTACACGCTTACACATAATGACAAATCTGTAAGCTCAATGCTTCGAACAACATACATATGGCCATAGCATAAATTGAAATATAGCTTCAAATCATTCATACATGTTTCACATAATCAAGCAAAGCAATAACATGCATCAACACACTAAGAAAAATATCAAATACATGCAAGAGAGGTAAGTTCCCTACCCTTATTCTTTCCACGTATGCTCCAGCATCGGCTACACGCGATCAAAGCAAATATCCAACCCTATCATCAAATCAAGAACATAGGGTCAATCTCAATTCCAAATCCTTAGTTCCACCATACTTAAAGTTGATTGTCATTTGAGTCCCATAAGTGTCTAATAATAAGCTCAACAAAAGCTTGAAAGGATTGGGACGTACTAGATTGGAAATCACTTTTCAAAATAACCAAGTACTGAAAATAGGGGTTGGCTACAGCCAAAAGGCACACAGAAGGTTTTTGGCTGTAGCCAAGAATTTTTATCTTACACCCAATTCACCCTCCTCTTGGGTGTCAGCCAAGATGGAATTTATCCCTCACATTAGTAGAGAGATATTATTGGGTCCCTTGATAAGTGAGTCTGAGAAATGTATGGCTATAATATGATGGAAAGGAATTTCCATTTTTATAGTTAGACTACTGAGGCATCGAGAAAGTAATGGTCAGGAATAGGAGGATGACATTCTCCATGCCTTATCCTTGATTGAAATATCGTGTGACAAAAGGTGTTAGAACCGGCTGACACCTAAGAGGGGGGTGAATTGGGTGTAAGATAAAATCTTAAGAACTTTGGAAAACTTTTCGCATCTTAGAGGAAGCAATAAATATGAAAGTAATGAATCATAAATCACAGTTAGATATTTAAATGATATATGCTAGAAGTATAAGAGCTTAGGGAAGAGAATATGCAAACTGTGATTTATCCTGGTTCGGCCCAATCCACAATGACCTACGTCCAGTCCCCAGGCTCCTCCTGAGATTTTCAATCCACTATCTTCCTCAAGTTTAACCGGGTACTTGAGAACCACTACAATCTCACAAGTTTGATCCGGGCACTTGTGAAGCCTTTACAATTCTCGCACTGAGATTACTCCCCCTTACACACCGTAAGATCACAACCAAGTTGCTCCCCCTTACACACCGTAAGGATACAACTTTGATGATGAAAGATTACAGTCAATCTTCTCTCTCAGAAGTGAATAGATGAATACTGAAGCACAATGAAAACAATCTCTCTCTCAAATATACATGATGTAGAAAATGGATAAGAACAGAGAGTAGTTGGGATGATTCATGATTTTCGCATGTTTCTCGTTGGTGTTCTCATTGGTTGTTCTGGACTCTAAATGCTCTTCTATTTATAGTTGATGAAGGTTGATGACCATTTGAGCATTTCAATATATCCGTTGGAGTATGGCTTCTTCAATTTGAAAACTAGCCGTTGTGAACGTTGACGCTCCTCTTCCGTAAATTCAGCTTTTGACTCTTCTCATCATCTCTTCATTGTTTTACTGGAAAAATGCTTTAAACACTAATACAATGAAGTGTTAGAGTGATTAGAAGCAATAAGAATGAGTTATATGATCATTCCATTGATTTCCAGAATCTTCGGGACGTTGTTCTATTTTTCTGGGAAGCATTACTCGAGTACTTACTCGAGTAAACATCAAGTTTCTTCACAGGTTACTCGAGTAGCTACTCGAGTGGTCTTCCATTTTCTACATAGCTTACTCGGGTAGTGACTTGAAGTTTTCGTCAATAACTCTTCATGCACAGTGCTTTACTCCAGTAGTGACTTGAAGTTTTCATCAATAACTCTTCATGAACAGTGATTTACTCCAGTAGTGACTTGAAGTTTTCGTTCAAAATATCTCTGCATACTCAAGTACCTACTCGAGGAATCCACTTCAAGTTTTGACTAACTTCAGTGAGTTACTCGAGTACCTACTCGAGTAAATGTTGCAGTGGTACAAAATGCCGAGAGCAACTGCAAGTGATCTACATGGTTACTCGAGTACGTACTCGAGTAAAGTCTTTTGTTTTCAACCAGTTACTCGAGTAGTGCCTTCAAGTAAATTCTTGATTTTGACTCGAAACATGGCAAATTATATATCATTGGAAAGCCCTCATTATCTACATTCCAATGCAACAATAATCAACTCCAAACTCATTGTGTACAGAAAGTTATGATCCAAAGAGTATCCAATGTTCTTAGACAATCCTGAAATCATGAGTAGCAACTTCCAGAAGTCATAGCTCTTAGGATATAGCTTCAAATGTGACAACTTATATATCCATGGAAAGCTCTTTTAGTCTTCTTTCATTTGGCGCTAGTTTCCTCTCAATCTGATATGTATTTTGAGAGTTATGTCCAAAATACCAAAACTATCCTGGAATATGACGGTGATTCATGCGTCAACTTCAACAGATCATATATCCCTCATCTGAACTCCTTTGAATATGATCTCGGTGTCAAAAGTTCGTGTTGGAAGTCTAGTTTCATATGCCACCGGTTTCAGTGCGATCCGACATGTGGTGGAGAGATATCATCAAAATACCGAACCTATGTTCTGCCGCGCGAAAACAGAGTATCCATTACTTCAAGTGCCGCCTCGAGTGATTCATCAAATAACCCGGCAGATTACTCGAGTAAGGCCTCGAGTAAACACCTCCAAAATCAGACAATGCCATATTACTCGAGTGATTACTCGGGTAATCATCCCCAAAGGTACCATAGCTTCCGTATACATCATTTTAGCTTCGTATTGACCCATTCCAACTTCCGTATGATCATAGAAACCTCCGATATCACTTCTAGGAGCTTGAATCTTGATATTCTCATGTGATCTTGCAAGTTCTTCTTTCTTTCTTCTTGTTTTTCCTCTTGATGATCATTCTTCATAACCCAACTTCAATCTTCTTGATGAATATCTTCAATCTTCATCTTTCTTTCTTCTTTCTTCAATTCCTTGCCTCTTGATTTTCTTCTTGATAATTATTCTCCATTTATGAGGCATTATAATATCAACCCACAATGATGTCTATGACTAATCTACAAGATATACAACATTAAATATGGTAGTTAGTCAATGTGGAAGATAAGTATATTATACAAACTTTTTGCTCATATTTAACATCTATATTTGACATCATCAAAACTATTCATATCTAACATTCTCCCTCTTTTTGATGATGACAAATCCTTCAAGAAAAATATATATGAGTTATAAAAACTATGTAAGAACAATATATTTTTCTTGCCTTTCTCTCCCCCTATTTGACATCAGCAAAAAGTTTGAAGTATAAAGAAAAACGACTTGTAGAGAAGTAAATATGAAGTCAAATGAGAAATGTCATTCTCCCTATTAATCAAAATAAATGCATCAGAAAAACAAGTTTCTCTCCCCCGTTTTGAAAGTAGTTTCATTTATAATGTGATGTAAATGAAAAATGGTTTTCATGAAAAACACATTTGAAAGAATATGGAAAGGTTTTCAAGGAAAAAAAAACTTTCATAATCAATGATAGGCAAAGTAAACTCAAAATATATAAAGAGAGGGTTTAGAAATGCTCATTAGGATTTAGAAACATGATGAAGTGCTCCATGAAGTCCGTTGCTTCCTTTTCTTGTTGTGTAGATCTATGATGTTGTGTTCACCATACTTTTGATGAGCAACTCTGATGAATCAAGTTCATAGGAGTAAACTATAGCTGACTTAGTGGTAGACTCTGAAGTTTGCTCAATAGGAAGCTCAGGAATAGCCTTCCTTAGAATGCTACCAAAATCGTCCTGATTTGTGCCTTTTGTTGCTTTGAGTGTTGCAGCCAATATTAAATCATCTTTCCTCAAAGTTGATAGATTCTCCAATTGAATTGAGCTTCTGTTTAGCATGCTTAATGCTCATTCGTATTTATTGCTTTGAATATTGCAGCCAATTTATCTCCCTTGATTGATTGTTAAAGCATATGTCATAATATATGCTCCTTTTAGTATGCTGAGGAATGATCTTGCATAGAACAAATTCTCCTGTTATAAATAAAAACATTCTTGCAAGGAGAATGGTTGGTGCAATCAAGTATTAAATTTATTGTACAAAATCAAAGTCATCCTCTCTATATGATATATTGAAAATTAAGATTATGAAAGGAAGATATATAAATAACTCATCATCAAAACTAATTAAAAAAAATAGAAAATTCAGATGAGTATGTTAAAAATATTTCCTTTTAATAAAGGAGATGAGCTTTTTAAGATATAAAACACATATGAATGTGAAGCTCCCCCTTAATGAATGCATGGCTTTTAAAAAAAAATCATCATGAGCAATACAATTAATAACTCTCTTGAATTTTGTAAAATCATTAGACATTTTGTAGAGAGAATGAGTATGAAAATATGAAGATTAGAGAAAAATCAAGTTGAAAATGATGATGCTATTTAGGGTTTTAAGGTTGTAATCCCGTATCCCTCGAGTAGTTACTTGAGTATTTCACTCAACCATCACTCGAGTGCTCACCCGAGTGATGCAACTCAGAGAATTTTAATTATGTAAGAATACAATACCTTACTCGAGTAATATCATAATTACTCGAGCCATAATCCTCTGAAGTCCGTTGATGCATCGTTGGATACTCACTGTCTGATGATGAGATTAGTACTGAAAGATTCTAAAGCATAATCTCTATAGGCACTTTAGGATACCAAGATAAGCTCATAATAAAGCCTTGAAGTTCTGGTTGATTGAACCACAGAGTTGTCTAATCTTGCCATTCACAGAAGTGATGAACTCAGCATGTTTGTAGCAAGCTCTGTGTGATTGTTGAAGCTCTCTCTCAGAAGGCCTTAGACAGAAGGACCAAAGAATGAAGGACCAGGAGACTAGCTCTAGCAAAATGTTGTATCTCATCTATTCTTGAAGTCCCAACTCTCATCCTCTATGCTTCTTGTGAGTGAGATTCAGACTTACTTGGAGTAATTGTGAATTACTTGAAGATCTACTTGAAGTAATTACTGATTACTTGAAGGTCTACTTGAAGTAATTACAGATTACTTGAAGGTCTACTTGAAGTAATTGCTGATTACTTGAAGTAATTTCAGATTACTTGGAGTAAGTCATGTAGAAGTATATATATATACCTCTTGTTCTTTGAAAGACATGATCTTTCCGACGTTCCTCTCCTTCTCACTAATAATATAGGCCATTGTGTGATAATCCTTTCATGAAGCGATTCAATTGGCCTTGCTCACCATAGCTCTAGTACAGATATATCATATAATTTTGTGAAAACATAGAGCTAGGATTGTAGTTGAGAATTCTCATAGGTTCACCAAGCTTGACGATTCTGTACATCTCAGCATCTTCCTCTGAACATCTTCTGATCACCTTGGAACAATATGGAAGGTGGGTAGGCAACAAAGATTCATATTAGCTAAACTTATTCTTGGCCTTAAGTTGCTTTGAGATGAATCTCGTCTAGGTTCACCTAAGAGATTTTCCTCCTCTTTTTCTTTCTCTGACTGCATCACTAGCTAGTTACTTGCTAGTGATGTGGTGTCACTTGAATGATATCACAGATTTTGCTTTTGCTCACATTGCAACACTGTCAGTCACACCTCCTCTATTGGCCTCTGATCTTTGTATCCAAAAGTAAAGCATTTTGATTAATTCCTGCAAAAGTATATGCTCTTTGGTACCCAACTTTCTCTTGGGTCCATACATTATCAAATATTATAACTCTTATGCTCTTATACAACTGAATCATATGATATTTGAGCAAAGAGTATAATAATCAACAAAGACCAAAATATAATTTTACCCAATTAAAGAAATTCAAGCAATTAAATCATAAAGGGTAACGAACAAATAATACCAAGAATGATGATTTCAAAGATCAATGACAATTTGTAAATACACTTTAAAAGATATGTCATTGATAAGATTTTCATGCAAGGCAGGTAAGTCAGATCAAAGAGAGTTGAAAATCTATTTATAATAACCAACTATTATGAAATGATAAATTATGAATGAAATCAAATTTCCAAGAATGATCATGAGATATGCATATTGTTTCAAATCTCAGATGTAATTTCAAATTATAACAATGTATTGTAAAATTGAGATTTTGAATATATGCAAAACTCATCTTTGAAATATGTTTATAATCAATGTTCATGTTAAAAATGGTGAAAGTTAACAGTTTAAGTATACATATACCAGAAAGCTTCCTTTTTAGAGAACAACTAAGATAACATGTTAGACATTGGAGTTTAACATGTTTGAGAATTTTCCCAAGAGCAAAAGTCATATTGAAAATGAATTAGCCAAAAAGGCTTAATTTTAAGGATGTATATAAACACAATGACTTTGCTATTGACCAAGAGATAAACTTGACTTTTAGAGATGTGTCTTGAAGAATAGGGATATTCAACTCAAGAATTTGAATAGAAGGATCTAGTTACTTGAAGAATGGATGAAGACAAATGGTAATGCATTTGAGCAACAAGATGAGTATAAGAATTTATGAATGATGAAACACATACTCATTGATCCAAATGACCAGAGTTCTAGAATATTATTCTAATAAGTTATTCCACTATAATGGTTAATGCATTAAGATTTAATGCACTAATATGAACATTCATAATGCTTGGAATAACATGACCAACCAATGAATTATGCATTAGGCATAAAGCTTTCACATATTGGATTCTTTTCTAGGAAATACACTTGAAACTCATATAGATAGTTAACTTGCTAGACATAAGGTCTAACTTGTTAGAAAATAATGGTTAAGGAGTTCAAGCATTGGATAACACATTTAAGATCAATGATCAATATGTCAATGATGGGGAAATACTCTGGTGGAAGAATTTGAAGCATTTCTGATTTTCAGTATACATAAATATTAACTTTCAATTTTGAAACCGATTTAAATGCAAACAAGTTATGAATAATTTTCAAATAATATGTATGCATTTTTATAAACAAGATGAACTGGAATCTAAGTATATTTTTGAAATGTACATTTCAAAACTCAAATACACAATTTCATTTTAAGTCCATTTAGCAATCTAAAAAACAATTTGAAAACCATAAATGATTGATTATTAATGGTATGCAATTTTATAACATATGATGGAATGAAACCAAAACACATTTTTGAATTGTGCACTTGAAAACATAAATTGATAGATAAACTATGCACAATTTCACTTATCGTTCATTTAGCTATCTATAAACAAATTAACAATCATGAAGGATTGATTGCTAAATGAATGCAATAATGGACAAATACTCATTACTCAAAATAAATAATTCATATAATCACAGTATAGAGTAAGGATTAGATATCACCGTAATTCCTCTTGTCCTTGTGACAGCTTGCTTGATTTTGGTGGAATAATATTGGTTTCTCTCCTTTGCACAATCAGCACCAAAATCCAAACTCCGAATTTCAGCATCATCAAGATATGAATTTGTTTTCATGTGGTCATAGTCTTGAGAAGCTTTTTCTTATTCTACAGAACTGTATAAATTTCTTTTCTTCATGGTATCCAACATTGATTGGATCCATTTCTTGTTAGCTTGTAGAAATCAAGATAGAATTCACATTCTCTAAGAATATAATCAATTCGAGACAATTGCGCATAATGAATTAAACATGTCTTTATGCATAAAAGAAATATTTTCTTTTCAAATCATTATATATACATAAAGAATTATCCTATTGAGCATTGCAATCCCTTTATAAATAGATCTATTAAGTGGCTTTTTAAAAGATGTGAAAACATAATTTCAAAATAGTTTGCAATGCTCATTCCTAAGGTTCCAAAATATAAAATCTCAATAAATATTACAGACAATAGTATAGGAGGTTTTATCATTGTGTACCTTTGCCTTAGATACTTGGAGGATTGCTTTTGCTTACCCACTGCATCTTTCTAGGATGTTGATACTTTGAATATCTTGCTTTGGGTGCTGGCAATCGTCTCTCAAAATACATAGACTCCAGGAGTCTTTTACTTGATGCTTGAGAGATCCTCCTTTTCTTGTTCTCCTCAAGATGGTTAAGCGGTACTCTATGGTAGTCCATTCTTGAGGTAGAACGTACTCTTTTTCTCCATTGCATTTCTTTGTGATTAAACTTTGCAATTCCAGCAATGGGTGCTCCGAGAGTTCTTCTTTTCGATATAGATGGTATGAACCTCTTTCTTGGTGCATGAGAAACTCTTGGTTTCTTCTTCATCATCTCCGTACCCTTATGTCCATTCTTCTTATATTCAATCTGCATACATAAAGTACTAGAAGAACATTTTGGTACCCACATATACCTGGGTCCTTGATTGTTAGGATTAGATATTACTTGTCTTTTCGGAACCCAAACATATTTATTTCTCAAATTAGAATTTCTTCTAATATAGCATGTGTGAGAAATATGACCTGATTTACCACAATAATTGCAAATAATATGATGATATGTATTATGAGATTCTGTGCAAGTATTGTGTTGATCAAGAAAAGATGATTTCGAATGATCAGTTTGCCTAAGTTCTTTCTTCCCGCATGAATTTCCAGCATGATTGAAAATCTTTTTGCTTTTCTCAATAGAATCAATAATTGGTTGAAAAACAATTTTATGCAAGCTTTGAAAATCAGTTTTACGAAAATCACAAGAGGAATTGGAACTTTTTACCTTAAGTTCATGTTGAGCTCCAGAGAGTGAATTTTCTTGCCCGTCCATAACGAGCTCTTTTCGGGAATCATTTTCCTCTTGTTCTTCTATGTTGACAAGATCATGGAAGTGTTCTATGATTTCTCCTTCTTCATTGTCAACTTCCACTTGTTCATGAATCGTGGATATATAGCTTGTAATCTCACATGAACTGTCAACACTTTCAACTTCAACACACTTGTTAGAAGTATACAGAGAATCAAGAGTATCCCAAATATCTCTTGCAGTAGAGCAAAATCTAATTTTCTCAAAATCATTTTCAGTTAAAGTACTATACAAAATTTTCATTGCTCTAATGTTCAACGAAAACATTTTCTTTTCTCTTTCTGTCCAATCCTTTCTTGGTTTGAAATCAAAGACATTTGTAAAAACATCCCACATATCATAATCAAAGCATTTTATAAAAGATATCATTCTAGCTTTCCAAAACCAAAAATCAATATCTTTTAGAATAGGTGGAATTGTATAGTCAAAACCTTCGGAAAGAATATAACACCCCAAATCAGCCATTATAAACTCTTGAGACGGTTAAGTCCTTTAAACAAGAGTCCGGCTCTGATACCAAATGTTAGAACCGGCTGACACCCAAGAGGGGGGGTGAATTGGGTGTAAGATAAAATCTTAAGAACTTTGGAAAACTTTTCGCATCTTAGAGGAAGCAATAAATATGAAAGTAATGAATCATAAATCACAGTTAGATATTTAAATGATATATGCTAGAAGTATAAGAGCTTAGGGAAGAGAATATGCAAACTGTGATTTATCCTGGTTCGGCCCAATCCACAATGACCTACGTCCAGTCCCCAGGCTCCTCCTGAGATTTTCAATCCACTATCTTCCTCAAGTTTAACCGGGTACTTGAGAACCACTACAATCTCACAAGTTTGATCCGGGCACTTGTGAAGCCTTTACAATTCTCGCACTGAGATTACTCCCCCTTACACACCGTAAGATCCCAACCAAGTTGCTCCCCCTTACACACCGTAAGGATACAACTTTGATGATGAAAGATTACAGTCAATCTTCTCTCTCAGAAGTGAATAGATGAATACTGAAGCACAATGAAAACAATCTCTCTCTCAAATATACATGATGTAGAAAATGGATAAGAACAGAGAGTAGTTGGGATGATTCATGATTTTCGCATGTTTCTCGTTGGTGTTCTCATTGGTTGTTCTGGACTCTAAATGCTCTTCTATTTATAGTTGATGAAGGTTGATGACCGTTTGAGCATTTCAATATATCCGTTGGAGTGTGGCTTCTTCAATTTGAAAACTAGCCGTTGTGAACGTTGACGCTCCTCTTCCCCTAAATTTAGCTTTTGACTCTTCTCATCATCTCTTCATTGTTTTACTGGAAAAATGCTTTAAACACTAATACAATGAAGTGTTAGAGTGATTAGAAGCAATAAGAATGAGTTATATGATCATTCCATTGATTTCCAGAATCTTCGGGACGTTGTTCTATTTTTCTGGGAAGCATTACTCGAGTACTTACTCGAGTAAACATCAAGTTTCTTCACAGGTTACTCGAGTAGCTACTCGAGTGGTCTTCCATTTTCTACATAGCTTACTCGGGTAGTGACTTGAAGTTTTCGTCAATAACTCTTCATGCACAGTGCTTTACTCCAGTAGTGACTTGAAGTTTTCATCAATAACTCTTCATGAACAGTGATTTACTCAAGTAGTGACTTGAAGTTTTCGTTCAAAATATCTCTGCATACTCGAGTACCTACTCGAGGAATCCACTTCAAGTTTTGACTAACTTCAGTGAGTTACTCGAGTACCTACTCGAGTAAATGTTGCAGTGGTACAAAATGCCGAGAGCAACTGCAAGTGATCTACATGGTTACTCGAGTACGTACTCGAGTAAAGTCTTTTGTTTTCAACCAGTTACTCGAGTAGTGCCTTCAAGTAAATTCTTGATTTTGACTCGAAACATGGCAAATTATATATCATCGGAAAGCCCTCATTATCTACATTCCAATGCAATAAGAATCAACTCCAAACTCATTGTGTACAGAAAGTTATGATCCAAAGAGTATCCACTATTCTTAGACAATCCTGAAATCACGAGTAGCAACTTCCAGAAGTCATAGCTCTTAGGATATAGCTTCAAATGTGACAAATTATATATCCATGGAAATCTATTTTAGTCTTATTTCATATGGCGCTGGTTTCGTCTCAATCCGATATGTATTTTGAGAGTTATGTCCAAAATACCAAAACTATCCTGGAATATGACGGTGATTCATGCGTCAACTTCAACAGATCATATATCCCTCATCTGAACTCCTTTGAATATGATCTCAGTGTCAAAAGTGCGTGTTGGAAGTCTAGTTTCATATGCCACCAGTTTCAGTGCGATCCGACATGTGGTTGGAGAGATATCATCAAAATACCGAACCTATGTTCTACCGCGCGAAAACAGAGTATCCATTACTTCAAGTGCCGCCTCGAGTGATTCATCAAATAACCCGGCAGATTACTCGAGTAAGGCCTCGAGTAAACACCTCCAAAATCAGACAATGCCATATTACTCAAGTGATTACTCAGGTAATCATCCCCAAAGGTACCATAGCTTCCGTATACATCATTTTAGCTTCGTATTGACCCATTCCAACTTCCGTATGATCATAGAAACCTCCGGTATCACTTCTAGGAGCTTGAATCTTGATATTCTCATGTGATATTGCAAGTTCTTCTTTATTTCTTCTTATTTTTCCTCTTGATGATCATTCTTCATAACCCAACTTCAATCTTCTTGATGAATATCTTCAATCTTCATCTTTCTTTCTTCTTTCTTCAATTCCTTGCCTCTTGATTTTCTTCTTGATGATTATTCTCCATTTATGAGGCATTATAATATCAACCCACAATGATGTCTATGACTAATCTACAAGATATACAACATTAAATATGGTAGTTAGTCAATGTGGAAGATAAGTATATTATACAAACTTTTTGCTCATATTTAACATCTATATTTGACATCATCAAAACTATTCATATCTAACAAAAGGGATGTGATATTGTTGTATGATAGGTTGCATTGGTTTATTGATTCTCATATGAATTTGGTAGTTGTAATGTCTTACTAGAATCCGCTTATGACTGGTGGGTTAGTATATTCATTGGCCTACATCCAACTTTATATGGGCCTACAAGGTCGCACACAAAAATAGTCCAACATGAGCTATAATGTCCAGATTCATTAAATCTAAGATATGTCTACATTTAATGAATGTAATGGTTAATTTAGGGTGGATGAATATATATATATATATATATTTGAAAAGAAAATTAATAATATTATATATACATATATGTATTTTCGATATAAATAAATATATATATATATATATATTATATGATAATATTATTATATTGTGTTAGCTTTATCTGATAAATTAAATTTAATAACTAACATGATAAGGATATAATATCTCGGTTTTAATTTATAAAGATAAATTAAATTTGTCAAACCCCTTAACATTTTGATATGCGTAGAGTGTTAAAGGCATAGTTCCACATACATGCAGAAATAGTACAAATATATTGATAAAAAATACTTGTCTATATACAGGAGTCTCCCCGCAGGGTTTGAAAGTATATACAAAATTTGACCAAAAATGACAAAATAAACTAATAATATAACTAATAGCTTCTCTTTCTTGACCCGCACATCTCACTTGGCAGAATTTACGGCTTTACCCTTGGAGCCGCTAGCTTCTACTGGAACATTTTTAATTTTTAAAAAAAGGTGAGATTCAAACAAATCTTAGTAGTAACATACAATCAATCATATAAAATGTAAAAATCTAATATGCAATGCACCATGTAATGTAAATGAAAATCCATACTGTTTCGTGTGTGCGCACAATGCTCAGGGCCAAATGACTGTATAGATCCCCTACTTGTCTGTGTACCTAAGCTGAGTTCCAGACTACAACTAGGTAATGTGCCCCGGGAACTATGTTCATATCACAAAACATAGTAATATACAACATACAAATAATCACATAGTGTATGAGGGATAGAGTTACTACCTTAAACCTCTTTTGTTGAAAAATTGTCCCTTGAATTTCGTTCTGACAGCTTGGCTATCAATCCGATCCTAAAATTCTAAATGTATAAGAATTAGGTTAATACCCATTTATGTATCGTTCTAGACTCTTCCAAAGTGTTTTTGTTAGTTATATTAGTCTAATTTTGCAAAATTACTAAAATGCCCCTAAGGACTCGTCTTGATCCCTCCGTACCTGGTTCGACTGTACTTTTTTAGAAATTTTGACTCAGGCTATTCCTACACATTTTTGTGTTTAGAATCCATTTTTGACCTCGTTTTTCTCAAAATCACTGCTAAACGACTGTTTTACCCTTAACAGCCCCTAATTTGGGTTTTAGGGCTATTTTAATAATTTCACATTCTAGGGCTTTTCTCACAAAGTGATTAACATCAACCCTACACAATTTTCCCTCTTGAACACCATGGAACCATCGGATCAATTAAATTCTAGCCCTAACTGCTCTAAATCATGCTGGCTAAAAAATATACCAAAGAAAGGGAAATGTGATTTTTGAAATTCAACACCTAAAGCTTACTCCTTTTCACTCCTAACCATTTGTTAAACATTTAAACACTTAATAGACATGATTTGAGGAAATTTAGAAAGCATAACCCCTTAGGGTTTCTACTTTCCAAATTTACAAAATCAACAAACAATCCACAAATCATGGCAAAAACCACCATAACAACAACAATATACCAAAGTATTTTGAAGTTCTTAAGGTTACCTTCGATTCTTGGACTTTCTCTCTCTAAAACCATCCTCCCTCCCTCTCTCTTAACCTCAGAATTTTGCTTGTCTAACTTGATTTCCTTGAAGAACAAGAGGTTAGAAGAGAGATTACATAAGTTAGAAAACCTAACACTTGAAATCACAAAACCTTTGACTGTGCTCATCCTTCTCTCTAAGACTCCAAGTTTCTTAAGACTCTTCTCTCTCTCTTTCTCTATGCTGAGAAAGATGAGGTGAGGTGTCTTCATAATATCTCATCATCTTTTATTTTTGATTTATTTTTAAGTTGGATTTATGACAAGGCTTGTACTTGGGCTTATCCTTTGATAATTGAGTCCTAACCTTCCATTAGCTTTGAACTAATTTCTCTCCCTCCCCCTTGGCCCATGACGCCAATTAAGGGTCCTTTATGACCCAAATTGGGATTCATTACATTAAGGCAACTACATGTATAAGGAATATTATTTTAATCCAATTAAGCATGTGCTCAACTTTAATCAATATTATTTAATTCCCTTACCTTAAGATAATGACACTTGGCACATGTAGCTTCTTAATAATTATTTTTCCCTCCTATTCCCTCTTAATAGTCAAAATTAACAAAAGAAAGGGGAATACATAGTTACTCCAACATTTTCCACAACCTCTATAATTCATTTATGCACAGGTTCAACCTTGACTTTTCAAACCATAATTTATTTGAACAAGAACATTGCAAATATATATATTTCCCTTTTATTTTCCTTAATCAATTGAAATTAACTTCAATTAATTGGAAAATAATTATTCTTGTGCTTTATTAGCAAATTTAAAATTTTACCATTATATTTTTGGATTTTATTTTGGAGCTATTTCCTTTTCTTCATCCATGGCCAAAATTCATCTTAACATTGGGACAAATATTGTGTTTTACTATTCTTTTATTTTGGGATTTAATATTGGGTTTGGTGGAACACCCAAAAATTAATTCCATAACTTGTTATAGCCCAATTTTCATGAAAATGGAAATTTATTAACTACTTAAATTTCAAGCTCATGAATATTCTTTTTTTTTGCCCAAGCTCATGAATATTCATCATTCCATTTCACTGAATATTTCTAATGTTAAAGATATCTGGGACACTCTTGATTCTATGTATACTGCTAATAAGTGTGTTGAAGTTGAAAGTGTTCACAGTTCATGTGAAATGACAAGCTGCGCATCTACGATGCATGAACTATTACAAGTTGATGATGAAGAAGGAGAAATCAAAGAACACTTCCATACAGTCAATATGGATAGACAAGAAGAAGATGATTCTTGAAAAGAGCTCATTAATTATAGACAGACATGAAAAATCATTCCCTGGAGCTCAAGATTAACCTAAGGTAAAAAGTTCCAATTCTTCTTGTGATTTTCGTAAAACTAATTTTTATAGTCTACATAAGATTATTTTTCAACCAATTGTTGATTCTATTGAGACAACCAAAGATATTTTTAAACATGCTGGAAAGTTTGTTGAGAAGAAAGAATATTCAAATAAAATCCATTAGAGTTTCTACTCTCATGACTGACATAATAATTGCATGATATTCCATAATGCATATATGCATACAATTTACAATTATTATGGTAAATCCGATCATATTTCTCACACATGTTATATTAGATGAAATTACCATGTGAAAAATACATATGTTTGGGTTCCGAAAGGACATGTAAAGTCAAATAATAATAATCAAGGACCTAAGTATATATGGGTACCAAAATGTCCATCTAGTACTTTATGTATGCAGGACGATTTGAAAAGAAATGGACATAAGGGTATAAAGAAGATGAAAAAGAAGACAAGAGGTTCTCATGCACTAATTAAGAGGTTCATATCATCCAAAAGAGAACTCTTAGAATATCCGTTGCTAGAGCTACAGAGCATAACCACAGAAAGAAGCAATGGATAAAAGGAGTATGTTTCACCTTAAGGAAGGGCTACCATAATGTACCATTCAGCTACCTTGAGGAGAACAAGAAGAGGAGGATATTTCATATAAAAAGAAAAATACTCTCGAAGCCTACATTATATGAGAATGTTTCGCATAATCCCAAAGCCAAATACACAAAAAGAGAGCTTCAAAGAAAGATGCAGTGGGTATGCAAAGGCAATCCTCTAAGCACCTAACATAAAAGTAAACAACAATAAAACCTCTTACACTATCATCTTAATATTTATTGAGGTTTATACCTTATTACCTTAGGAATGAACATTACACATATGTTTTTACAAGTTACACTCAAGCCAAGTATGCTATATCAGTATGTGAACTTCTCTGCAGAACTCAAGTTCTTGGGGAAAACTCGAGTTCATATGAACTCGAGTTTTTTAGGTAGAATTCGAGTGTTGTGATTTTATATCAATAATTTTAAAAATCAACCGTCACACCCATTCTTCCCAACTCAATTTGAGTGGTAAATACTTGCTCATTGTTGCATGTCTTTAGTAATCAGTCCTTGATGATCGTAAATTGTTTACAAATTACTAAACAGTGAAACTATGCATAGTTTTTCTATCGTTTGCGTTTTGAAATGCACATTTTAAAAAATTGCTTAGATTTCAATCCATCTTATTAATGCATACACATGATTTGAAAATTATTCATATTTTGTTTGCATTCAAATCGGTTTCAAAATTAGAAGTTAATATTGTAGTATACTAAAAGTCAGAAATACTTCAATTTCATCCTCCAGAGAATTTCCCCATCGTTGGCATATTGATCATTGATCTGAAATGTGCTATCTAATACTTGAACTCTTTAGTCTTTATTCTCTAACACGTTAGATCTTACATCTAACAAGTAACTATCTATATGAGGTTCAAGTGTATTTCTCACAAAAGAATTCAATATTTGAATGCCTTGTGACCAATGCCTAAAGTCTTATTTGGCTAAGTTATTCCAAGATTTGCTGATGTTCATTAATGTATTAAATGCATTAACCATTATAATGGAACAACTTTATAAGATAGCACTTTGGAACTCTAGTCATCTAGATCAACAAGCCTGAACTTCATAGTTTATAAATCTACATACTTGCTCTTATTGGGCATGCATAATATATTTTAAAGGCAGTTGGGATCAATTCCTTACACTTATGAAATTCCCATAAAACTATAGTTATGACTCAAGCATTCAAATTGCTCCATATGAAGCATTGTATGGAAGGAAGTGCCATTCGCCCTATATTGGATAGAGCTGTCTGAGAGGCAGATATATGGGTCGGATACGTTAATCAGACAGTAGAGTAGATTAAGTTGATAAAGCAAAGACTATTAGCTACTCAAAGCATGCAAAAGAGTTATGCCAACAAAAGGCGCAAACCTCTAGAGTTTGATGTTAGAGATCATATATTCATGAAGGTTTCACCTATTATAGGCATTGGCAGGGAATTAAAGGTGAAGAATCTAAGCCCTAGGTACATTGGTCCCTTTGAAATTCTATTAAAGATTGGGCCAGTAGCGTACCAATTAACTTTACCCCCAAGCTTGAGTAGGCTGCATGATGTCTTCTATATCTCACAGTTGAAGAAATATAAACCCGACCTAGAATATGTGATTGAATACAAAGAGCCAGACATGCAGGATGATTTGACTTGTAAAGTCATACCTGACCAAGTTATTGATCGGTAGGGAAATAGCTTGACCAAAGGAGTATCCCGCTCATCAAAGTTGTCTGGAAGGGACTATCTCCTAGAGAAGCAACATGGGAAACAAAAGAAGATTTACAAAAATGTTACCATTAATTTATGGCTATGTACATGTAGCGAATTTCAGGGGTGAAATTTATTTAAAGGGGAGAGTTGTAATATCCTAGTTTTTATCACCAATATTCCCTTTATGTAATGGGATATTTAGTGGAATAAAAATGGTGAATTAAGGTCCAAATAAAGTGAAAAAACAAAGTAACTAATGGTCACACACAATTTGCAAAGCTACAATATGCTGCTACTGTGATTTCCTGTGAGGTAGTGATATTGTCTTATAGTTTTGGATGATCAAATGATGTCCAATAAATGTGAAATTTTTCAAAATGAAAGTAGACATTCCAAGACTTAATTTGATAGATCATATGAGTTATTTAGACCTACACACTAAGAGTTATGTATTTTTGAAGTTAGCCAGTGCAACTAGTAGGATTCTATGATAATATCTAATAAATGGTAATTCTAGATATGATGTGCGACCAATTAGCTAAGGAACATATGTTTCCTTAAAACTATACTTAATAAGGGGCAAATAGCCTTTGGAACCATATCAATTAGACATCTATACATAAAGATATGAATTTTCAAAGTTTAATGAAAATTCTGGCAATTTTCAACCAAGGTGCGAAAATGTAAAAAATGTATGGGAAAAATAGTCTTTTGGCTAAATAAAATTGAAAGTCCATATTTTCCCTTATTATTTTGAGTGTGGACGTCAGAAGTTTCAAAAATATATGACAAGAGTTGAAACATTTTAGACCAAGTAAAAACAAAAGTTGAAAAGTCAATAATTGTAGGTAAATTGAAGAGATTATGGGAAATGCATGAAACAAATATTATTACCCTTTCCTCTTGAGATTTTCGTCTATGAAGAGAAAATAGGAGGAAATAATAATACTTGATAGCTCATGGTGGCATATGTCATTATCTTAAGCTAAGTAAAAAGATGAAGCAAAAAAGGGAGTTTAAAAAGTCAAAGACAAGTAGTAATTAAAGAGGCCAAATATGTTCATTTGGAACCCCTTATTGGCATCATTCTGGGATGAAGAAAGGGAGGGAATTTTGTCAAGTTAATTGAGGATAAGCCTAAACCAAAACACATGTCATAACTTCAATAAAATATTATATCTTAAAGGAGGTGTAAGAGATATTTTAAACCATCATCATCCATTTTCCCAACACCTCCATTTCATCTAAACAAAGAAGAGAGAGAGAGAGAGAGAGAGCTTTAAGAATAAGAGAGTTCAAGAGGGTTCAAGAAGGCAAAAATCCAAGGCAAGATTTTGAAATCCTTGTGTTTAAGCTTTCTAATTCATGTAGAACCTTTTCTTTATCTTGGAAATCATGTTTAGCAAGAAAAATCAAGGGAGGAAAGAGTGAACAGTGGCATCCTAGAGAGAGAAAGCCAAGAAATCAAGAGGTAATCTCATAAACTTGATCCTCTTGTGCTATAAGATGTTGTTGTGGTTGTGGAATTCGGCTTGGTTTTTCCTTGGTTTTTAAAGTTGGGATTGTTAGATCCTAAGTTTTGATGATAACAAAAGGTAATTGTATGCAAAGCATGGTTTTATAAGTCTAAAGAATGATTACAAAGTTACCAAATGCATATGCAAAGTTTTGTAATATCTGCTGTCAGATTTATCTGATACACTCGAGCAACAGAGCTAGTAATCGAGTATGATGATCTTTTACACTCGATCATATGCGAGTGTTAGACAGAAATTGTTTGCCCAAGAGCAAATTACTGTCAATTTTACTGATGCACTCGAGCACTGGAGATAACACTCGAGCATCAGGCTCTTTCCCACTCGAGCACATGCAAGTATTGGACAAGAAGTGTTTGGCTGAGAGCAATTACTGTCATTCTTACTGATGCACTCGAGCATTATATCCAACACTTGAGCATGAAGCTAGTTTGCACTCGAGCACTAGCGAGTGAGGGACTGCAAGTGTTTGGTCAAGAGTCATGAAGATCAGAGAAGCACAAGTATGCCCGAGTGAGACTTCATATGCCCGAGTGTGAAATACAACTCTTTCAAATCTTGATGCAAGTGCTGATAATAAGAGTATATTACATGAGAATATTCTTCTCACTCAAGCAGGAGTATGTGTGCTTGAGTGAGGGCCCACATCACCTGCGAGTGCAAAATCACACTCTTGCTAAAATGGTATGCCAGTGTTGTCCAGAGATGGGTCTCTTAGTGTAAAGAACAAGGACACTCGAGCAGAAGGAGTTGTGCTGAGTAAGGCCCTACATCACTCACGAGTGAGAAAATGAACTCTCTGAAATCATGTGGAAGTGCAAGTGAAAAACTGAAGAACAAGGAGAAAATATGTGAGTTCACTCGAGTGAGCCCAATCCATGCTCGAGTGATACCCTGCCAGAAGAAAAATGCACCAGTCTTACAGCGTTCAATCCGAATATGGTTTAATGATATTTATTTATCTTATTATCACTTATTATTATTATTTAACATCATTTTGAATGTATTATAAGTGTGATACAGGAGGTTGAACATTTGAAAAAAACAGACGCAAAGGAAGTCAAACAACAGCAGACAACATCATTACAAACACGTACCTACCGCGTTCAAAAATTTCAAATGAACGCATGTCGTTCCACAGTAACATACCCGCTCCACAATGATCATTATTCAAACGGGCAAAATAGAACGTCTATAAATACAGAGTTCCAGAGATTGTCAAAAAGAACGAAGCACAAGAATTCACAAGCAAATTCACGAGTCTCTGTTATTCATATTGTTCTTCAGTATTTATCATACTTGCTCTGTAAGAGAGTCTATATACATTTCAAATTCTATTTTCATTTGATCTCAAGGTATTGGGACCTTGAGAGGGTAGATATCCTTACGAGAGAAGTAGTTGAGAGAATTCCTAGTAAAACCTTCCATTCATAAGACTTATAAGATACAAGCAGTAGAGAATGTTGCTTCTTGTAAGACTTACAGTGGTGTAAGCGGGAGAGAACGTTGCTGCTCATAAGACTTGTATACGTAAGCAAGTGCGAAAAGTCATAGGTTGTTTTTCTACACGTAAGACTTGTCGTAAGGCGGAGAGAAATATCTTAGTGTGAGAATATTTCTGCTCGTAGTCCATTCAAGGACAATTGTTGTTTTGTGGCATTCTAAGAGCCATTGAATCTTGGAAGTATAGTGAAAATCTCAGTAGGTCTTGATCTCTGAGGACTGGATGTAGACCTGGTTTTTAGGCCAAACCAATATAACTCTCTGTGTACTTATCCTCTCAATTCTACTCTATCTACAACTTCTATCATATCACCGCATCAAATGAAAAATTTATCACATCACCCAATTCACCCCCTCTTGGGTGAAGCTTGCCTCTTTCAGGGATGATGAACCCTAGAATGTTATGCTGCCAAAATTTCAATGGATCATGTTTGTTTAATGTTTAAGTAGTTAATCTAGTGATTATAAGAGAAAAGGAAGTGATTAATCAAGAGAAATCAAGAAAATGCACTTTCCCTCCTAAGAACCTAAATTTTGGTCTGATACAGAACATAAAGGAGGAGCTAAAATTTTGCAATTTTGATTATTATATCAGATTAAGAAGGGAAAATTGTATAGGTATACATGAGTTTATGATTTTTAGATGTTGGTAAGCAAATCTGGAATTTATTGAAGTTCAAAGTAAATGTTGTTTAATTGTTTCACTGGAGGTAGTGTTAATGTGTAGTGAATTTTATTGGTCAAACCTAGTCCAAATGTTATGAAACTTTCTAGAATTAAATTAAAAATCTGGAGTTTTAATTTGATCAGTGGCTCATTATTTTTGGACTTGTACACTAAAAGATAAGGACTTTTTAAGTTGTGCCCTATTTCTGGAATGTAATCTGGAACAAGGGAAGTTTAATGAATTTCTGAGAAAATTGTGATAATAGTGACTAGCTTTGGGTATTTTTCTATAAAAGTACACTTAGAAACTTTCACATAGGCTTTGGAATCAATCAATTTGGAATTTCCTAGAAATAGTTATGATTTTTTTAATTTGACTGAAAATATGCTAGTTTCTGGAAACTATGAAACTGCACTATACAGAATTATACTATACTGAAACTGTTATAACTGCAATAGATAACCAGCAGAATTTGATTTAGAGGCAGTAATAGTAAAAGTAATAATCAATTACTAATAACTCTAATTTTTATAAGAACTAGAAATTTCCTGAGCTGGAACTAAAGTTTAAGACGGACCGAGGAATCAAAAAAGGAGTCAAGTAGTAACTTTTCTCTTGTATACTATGTGATTTTGAGTATGACATCTTCTGTAATATGAGCATAGTGTCTCGGGCATGCATATTAGCTTAGTTGTGGTCTGTGACCCCAACAGAGGTGTAGGGTTAAACAATCATTTGGCCATGGACAGTGTGCACACATCAATTTATCATTTTACAAAATATGGTCTATAACATATTTATTTTCACATTTTATATGTCTGAAATACATGTTACTATTGAGATTCGCTTGAATATCACCATTTTTCAAATTGAAAAGCCTTACAGCTGAGGCCAGCCGCTTGAAGGGCAAGACAATAGCTACCGATGAATAAAGTCCCAATGTATACCGAAGCTACAACGATTATCTGAGATTGTAATTTAGTTTCTTTTGGAACACTTGTACAATATTTGTAAATATTTTTCAAATCCCACGGGAAATTCTTGTATTGTGTACAAGCACTTGATGTCAATATGTTTCTGCTATCTCTATATGCCTTACGGAACTACACACTTAATACTCTACAGATATTGAAATGTTAAGGGGTTTAACAGTTATCATGCCTAAGACTTTACATCATAGTTCATTCATAAGAATTGTTATTTATTCGTTACATTTATAATAGTTCTTTGTTAATAACCATAAGATTTGTTATATATATATTTTCTAAGTTTTTTTGGGCTTACAGTGCCCATATAACTACATTTTCATTTTTATAAGAATAAAACCAAAAAATATGACCCTTTGATAGATGAAAAATTAGTACAAAAAACATAAAGAAATTGGGAGTTTAAATAGTTTGAAAGTGACGGGTTTGAACCCCATCATTGCACATGTTAGAAGTTGAAAAGGAGTAGTTAAGCGTAGTGGTAAGTAAGGAATAGGTACAAAGAATGAAAAATCAT
Organism: Inga laurina; assembly: GCA_963855925.1. Lineage (NCBI taxonomy): Eukaryota > Viridiplantae > Streptophyta > Magnoliopsida > Fabales > Fabaceae > Inga > Inga laurina. Next base: position 26,051,432 of record OY979711.1, read on the forward strand.
GTACAAATTATTATCATCAGCATGGGGAAAGGGAAATGTTTCAAATTGCAATGATAGTTTTTATGTAACAACTGCCATTCTTTGAGGCAAAATATAATAGTTACTAATAACAACTGTTATTTATTTGTATGGTATTCTAATAAATGATGATTTTGACTTAATAACCGTTATGTATTTCATTTTTTAAAATTTGGTGATTGATTATGCAACCACCATTTACAAACAAAATAGAAAAAGACAAAGTATATAAAAAAATAAAAATAACAAGTTATGGAGATTTTTTAAGAATATGATGCATTATCAGATTCTTCCTCCTCCAGTAACTTGTTGAACTTCTCATTTAAAAGCGAATAAGAGTGCTAAGTTCCTTCAAGCACTAGTCTATAGGTACTTCTCTCGCAGGTAAACTTGGATCATATGATGGAGGTTATGGGTCACATGAACGAGCCCTTCAATGCTTATTGGTGGAGAGAGTTCATCTTTTGGTTTGTCACGAGATGATGAAGCAGAAGTTCTCTTACATTTGTCCATAAGTTTAGTGAATAATAATAAAAGCTTGTAGTTGCTATGAGAAGTTGAAATAGAAATAGAGAAATGGAGTTCAGTTTTCAGACATTCATATAGAGAGGAATTCGTGGATTATCGAGTCATCACATCCTTTAGATTTACATATCATTATATTTTATAAATGGTGACATTTGGTTTTTAATAACAGTTAGGAATTTGAAGCTGCATTCTAATAAGTAATGATTTTTTCTTAATAACCATTATGTATTTGAAATTTTTCTTATTTTAATGCGTGCATTGTTCCATATATCAACCACCATATAAACTAAAAAATTAAAATAGGTGAAATCAATTCGACATTTATGAAACCTGTCATTTTTTCCCACACAATAAGTTACATGACGGTTGTTTCAAAGGAGCCATTATTTATTTTTGAATTCATGATGGTCATTTAGAAAAAACAATTATTTATTTTACTTCATGATGGTTTTCTTAAAGAATCATTAGATATGTTTTAAAAAACATATGTTTAAAATGAAAACATAATAAAACAAAAAAAAATAGTGGAAGTGGCCTGATGAACTGATGAGATCACCAAGCTACTCATCACCAAAGGAGTGACCAGGATCATTGTTAGGATCATGGCCAATTCCATACTCATCAGTATGAGATTGGCCTTCCTATTCATATTGGACAAGTATCCAAAACGCCTCCACATGGCATGGTCAATTTGTTCTGTATGACACAACATTGCCTCCAATTGAAAAGGCATAGTATGGAAGGAGGCGGAGGGTGCGGAGGAGGAGAAGTAGGAGGTAAGGATGACGCCGAGAGTTTTTTGACAAGTCTTCTGTAACATCCCAAATTTTATCAATCAAAATTCCTTGTACCTTTATGACATTACAAGGAATACAAGGTGAATTTTGGGACACTTGGAAGAATGGCACAATATTGCTAGAAGTGGCCACGCAAAATTTGGGCCAACATAAGACATAAAATTCATTTTTTGTCTTTTTAAAAGCCCTTTCTTGAAGCCCAAATTGGAGAATGGAAGAGCACAATTTTCAGGCACAATATATTGTAAATTTTGGCCAAACAAAAAGAAAAGGAAGAAGGCCCAATTTAAATAAAAAATGTAAGGGCAAAATGGTCATTTAACCAACAAAGCAAGATGCTTTTATTTTCTTTAAATTAAGGGCTATATTTTGTCCAAAAAGGGGAATAAAAGAGGAAATAAATATTAATGGATAAATATGCCAAAGGATGGAGAAATTGTGGCCAAGTAAAATAAGTAGAAAATTCAAAAAAAAAAAGCAAACATATGGTAATTAGCAATTAAATATCATTATGTAAGGAGGTGGAAGAGGATATTTTTGAGATCATTATCCCTTCCCAAAGTCCCTTAATATAATCCAAAATGAGGAAGGAAATATAAAGTAAATGTTTGAACATAAATGGTGCCTTTTGGAAGCCATTAATACATGTTTAAAAAGATGAAGTCAAAAGTCAACAAGCACATGATAATTTACAATTAAATAATATTGTTTAAGGAGGTGAAAGATGATATTTTTGTTGAGAAATTCATCCAAGGCACAAGGGAGAAAGAGGGAGAGTTGAATTAATGTCATTCCTTACCTTTTATACAAGAAAAGGTGGCCCATATCAAAAGAGAAGGGGAGAGACAAGTTAACAAGTCTCAAACTTTTTCTACGTTGAAAAGTTTGAACAAAAGGAAATAATTTGATAACAATTTGGTTAAAGAGACTAAAGCTTGTGCAAGTGGAATTATTTTGATCACATATTTTTCTTCATTTTCCTTGGCCAGTTTTGGCCAAGTATTAGTGGATAAAGGGAAGTGGATTTTCATACCATCTCACTCTCTCACTCTCACTTTCCAAAGTCAGCCAAGCTAGCTCCAAGAAAAGAGAAAGGAAGACATCTTCAAGGCAAGGGTTTCTACTTGAGATTTGACCTTGTAAATCACTTCTGTGGCTCAAATACTCTTCATAAACATTATTTCCCTTGATGAGAGCTTCATTTTTATGGTTTTATAATTTCAATAGGAGGTGTTTTGAGTTTTCTAGCAAGATCCAAAGGTAGAGAATCAAAGAAAGAGCTCAAGAAAGAGCTAGAGGTAAGTAAGAGCTTCATTTTGAGCTACAGATTGTGTTGATTGGTTGAGGATTTTGGCATGTGAATTTCTATGCTAATTTTTGCTTATACTAGGGTTTTGTGGTTTCATGATGTTTTGATTATGCATTGTGATTAAATGATGATTTATGATGATATTGGACTAATTTGATGGTTGAAATTGTATTTTGGTTAGTGGTGGTTTTAAGGGTTTGTTTGGCTAGATTTGGTAGAAAGGGAAGGAGTGTGATTTTGGTGCTTTTGAGGCCTCTATTGTGTTCTACACAAAAAACTATCTGGGATAGGCCCTGATTATAAATTTTAATCAGTAGGAACAAGAAACCAAAATTAGGATTTAAAGTGCTTGTGGTTAGTTGCTGCCAGTCTGGAACCAGATTGCTTGTGGGAAGAATTTGGCTAGGCAAATGAGGTATGATGGTTATGATATTTTCTAAAACAATACTAGACATTATAAGATTTAATTTGATACAAATATGCTCAATTTGGGTCTATACTTTTGGGAGATATTAATTGCTAAAGTTTGAGGTTTGAAACTGGATTGGATTCTAGAATAGTGTGGCAACTCGTGGTATTCTGTATTACTGTGGTTACAAGTAGTAGTGGGTAATATTTTTCTTTTTCAGATGACTTAGAGAGCTTCAAGTAAGACTTTGAACCACTACATTTAGAATTTTGTAGATTAATTTATGATTTTTCAAAGTTGACTAATCAAAATTGGCAGATTAGGTTTAACTTACGAATTTATTGAATTTGACTTAAGTTGAGATAAAAGGGATCATAGGAAATAGAGAGATAGCCTAGGGAGCTATGGGGTCACCTTGGACACCCAAGTTCTAGGAGTCAAGAGACACATAATGTGTCTTAGAATAGATACTATGTGGTTCAATACAAGAGTATTATAGATAACCGACATGACTAAATTAAGGACAAGGTTAAATACGGGTCAAGGGCAATATATAGTTCATTACACTGATAACTTGAAACTAAGTAATAACCCAATCTTTGTCAACTCTGTATTATAGGACCTAATAACTATCCTAGATCTAAGACCTTCTCGAGCTTAGAGAAACAATTAGACACCCTTCAAGGAAAGCAACCAGGTAGTAACTCTTTCTTTCATATGTTATGAGATACATTGCATGTTTGTTGTTTCATCATGAGTGTTGGAAGCATTCACAATTTACAAGGTGGTCGTCCGAGGCATCATATAAGGGTAGACGCCTAGGCCATAAAAATTACTGTTATACATGAGTGGAATCCCAAGGCTTGTTCTACGGGTGAACACTTGGGGCCAAGTGATTTATATACCTAGCACTATGGTAATGTGATATGCTGCATGATGTGTTTTGAATGTTGATTGCTATTTCATTGTTATATGATGACTATGTGGCATGCTCTGTGTTCTTATATATATGTGATGAATGCCTGTTATTATTGAGATTCTTTTGAATCTCACTCTTTTTCTTTTACAACTATAGCATAGGCTAGTGGCTCAAGGGGCAAGAAGGTAAACCCAGAAAACTAGAGGACAAAGCTGAGAGATTTTATTTCCTATTGGTTGTCTAGTTTGGTTTTGTATATATATACAGTCTATGTTGGTACTATATATGTTGTTTATAACTTAAGATCATAGCTACAATACTAGTAGTAGTGAAGATGACAGTAGCCTCACATGCGTATGGTAAATGAACATTTGCCTACTAACTTGGTAAATAAAATAGAGTAGGGCATCTATACACCAAAAGGCCTATAACCAAATGATGACATAAGGGTAATAAGTAGAGAGACACTTGAATACTCTAATAAAAGAGAATTAAGAAATGATGAGTTACGAAGAGGTTACAAACCACTTTATGATAGTTTTAAAAAAATTTTAAATTATTCAAAAAAACCCACTCAACTACAGCTTTGAGTCCTATCTTGACATTGGGATTCGAAAGAGTTTTGAAAAGAATATCACTTAGTGGTTCAAATTCACTTCATAAAACTCATCAGATCAATTACAGAAATAAGGTAATACATCTTTCACATATTGTTTCGTCTTGATGATTTAGAGAACATAAAGGAGGTCGATGAAGAAAATATAGGAAAAATAAGTAAAATTGGGAAATTTAAATAGAGATAAGGAAGGAACATGAAAAAACTTCCATTGCTCATATTGGAAGTTGAACAGAGCGTAATGAAGGGTGCTTGGTTCTCGTGATGATCATCAGACAATAAAGAGGCTCCTAGAGTCAATGCGGGGAAAAGGAAAGGTTTTGAAAGCATTAATTAACATTTATTAAATTAGAACCGTTAAGTATGTTAGTGTTATTATAATAATTTACGGTTTCTAATTAATAACCGTGAATTATTAAGTTTCTTTTGTTAACAATTTTTTATATTTTAAAATAGTAGTGTTTTGTCATCACCATCATTGCCATCCTCCTCCTCATTCCTATCAACAGAGAAAGGAGATGAAGGGTCTAACTACAAGTCATATTCTGTTAGATTCAGAGTTTTGATGATAACAAACCTAAGTCTAATTTAATTTGTCTCTGCATTTTTATTCACAAGATTTTTACTAAGGAGTGTTCGAATAGTATGTTTACTATTTGAATAATAATAGTCAGTTTTTATCAGCTACTATTCTGATAACTCTCAGACTATTCGAATAGTCAGACAATTATCATTATAATGCATAAGTTATTCGAATAGAGATACACTGATACATAGTTATATTATTCGAATAGTCTTTTACTATTCTATTAGTATAAAATAATATAATAGTTGGAAGTTTTTCTAAACTAAAAGTATTCGAATAGCCTGTACATTATCCGAATGATAACTCTCAGACTATTCGAATAGTCAGACAATTATCATTATAATGCATAAGTTATTCGAATAGAGATACACTGATACATAGTTATATTATTCGAATAGTCTTTTACTATTCTATTAGTATAAAATAATATAATAGTTGGAAGTTTTTCTAAACTAAAAGTATTCGAATAGCCTGTACATTATCCGAATAGTACTTATAATTTTAAGGTGAATTTCAAATACATTATCCGGATAATAGCCTATACATTATCCGAATAGTACTTATAATTTTAAGGTGAATTTCAAATACATTATCCGAATAGTGTAACTATTATTCGAATAGCTTCTCAAAACCAACATCAAGACTATTAGATTGATATGAGAAATTATTCAAATAGCAAGGAGACTATTCGAATAATATTGAAAGCTGGAAGGAAAGTATTTTCTAGCCAAAATCGAAGCAAGTATTCAAAATAGCAACTAATGTATCAGGATAACTGGCAAAAAAAAGTATCAGGATAACTATCTTAAGTTTAAAGAGATCACTATTCGAATAGGTGTCTCAATTATTTAAATAGTCTCAGTATAAAATTGTAAATATTATATGAATAGTGAAGAAGGTATTCGAATATTATCTAACATAAAAAGATTCAAATTATCGTGATAACTATAAGAGTATTCAAATACTAACTACTTCAAGAAAAACAGAGCATCAGATCAAAATCTATGGTTTCACATAATCATTGAGTATTTTTATTAATCTTGTTTATTATTATTTTTCCTTTATGATTAACATGCTCAAGCAAGTTACAGGAGATTTACACTTCAGATATTTGAATTCCAAGAAAAGCAGATACTGTGTCAAAGACATTAAATGCTAAACCGAGCTTCTACCAACACATTCTTTTCACCACAACAGCTATATCCAAATAACATAAAGAATGTTCTGAAAAGTGCTCAGTGAGTAATGGAAAAATAGAATGTCTCCAACGGTCATTAAAATCACTCCAACTACAAATAGCAAAGCCATTCAGAGTGGGAGTTAAGATGCTGAACTACCAAACTGACGAATATTCATTTTTGAGCTCTTGATTCTTTTCTGTATTAATATGCTTCAATGGTTATATTACCTATTCTGTGAGAGAGAACATTTATTGATTCAATACACTTATTTAAGAGATATCTTAAGGTTGTGGGACCTTAAGGTGAGTATCTATTTACGTTGTGTAAGGGGGAGCGAGTATTCAAAGTGAGGAATAGATCGTTGTGTACTGAGGTACCAAGATCCCACTAAATATTGGAAGGTATAGTGAAAGCTTAGATTCTATCTGAGGATTGGACGTAGGTCATTGTGAATTAAACTAAACCCGTATAACTCCTGGTGTACACCTCAGTGAAATCTTCCTAACTCTTTAACTTTCTCCTTATCAGTTTCTAGTTTTAGTTCTATCTCAAAAATTTTATTATCACCCAATTTACCGCCCTTAGGTGAAATGCTTGCACTAACATTTGGTATCAGAGCTTGGTCTTCTTTGTCAAGTTTAACAGCCTAAGAAGGTTCCTATGGCAAGCATGGGTGAAGGAATACTTCCAGACAGAGCCTTAATCACCAGACCTCCAGGCTTTAATAGACAACACTTCTCATCCTGGAAGGCTAAATTCAGAGTGTTCGTCATGGCAACAGAATATGGACTGTGGGAGGTCATTAAGGATGGGAACTACATTCCTAAAAAACTGTAGAAGGGTGAGCTATTCCAAAGGCAATATTTGAATATGACAACAATGATAAAAAGCTCGTGACCCTCAATAGCAAGGCAATCCTCATGATTCAAAGTGCTCTGAGTTAAAAGGAGTACTTCAGAATTTGCACTCTTCCAACTGCCAAGGAGATGTGGCAAGTATTGGAAATAACACATAAGGGAACTCCAGGCATCAAGGAAAATTGGATCAATACTCTTGTCATTGAGTATGATCTGCTTTGCATGAAGTCTAGAGAATCAATAGCTGAGTTCAAACTCAGATACACTCACCTTGTGAACCAACTTGGAGCACTTAGAAAGTACTATGATAAAAACACCTAAGTGAGAAAAATACTAAACATCATTTCTAAAGAATGGGAGGCTAATGTCACAATAATAGAAGAAGCCAAAGGGGAATCTATGAGATCAATAGCTTTTCTATTTGGCAGCTTATCAGAATACAAAAGCAAGCTGAAGTTCAAACATGAACTTGATGAAATTGATGACAAGAAGAAGAAAGGAGTAGCATTAAATGTCATCAAGGAGGAAACACAAATGAAATCAAAAGAAGAGATTAAAGATGATGAGATGGGAATGATCGTATGGAGATTCAAAAATTTTATAAAAAGGGACAAGGATTTAGGAACTTTAACAAAGGAGGAAGTAACAACAAGACTAAGGAACAAATCATTTGTTACGATTGTGGGAAGCCTGGACACATCAAATCCGAATGCCCTGAATATCTAAAGAACAAAGAGAGGAAGAAGAACAAGTTTGCAATGAAGAAAGCTGTTGTCTCAGCCATATGGGGAGATAGTTCCTCTGATAAAGAAAGTGATGATGAAGAAATAGCCAACCTTTATCTTGTAGCTCAAGAACAATAAGAAGAAGAAGACGAGGTAACTGAAAATCCTTCTTCTAATGAATTGCATGATGTGTATAATGCCTTACATACAGAATTTATTAGAATTATCAAAGAACTTGTTAGTCAAAAGAAACGAGTGAAAATACTTGAGGAACAGCTCAAGGAACCAAAACCAGTTTCCTATAACACTTGCCAATGCTTAGAAAAGAAAAATGATGATCTTACCAAAACTCTTAAGAAGTTCACTAAAGGAAGTGAAATGCTCGAGATAATTTTAAAAAGCCAAAAATTTACCAAAGACAGATAAGCCAAAAGGAAAGAAAAAGATTGGGAACCAATCTTATTTGAATCACTTTCAAAAATCTATGCATGTTTCTAATTCTTTTGCTCACTACAATTTCTGCAACAAAAAGGGACACTATACCTCGTCATGTTATCATAACAGGGGAAGAACTATGGGAGCCTACAAATGGATACCCAAAGGCACATATTTGACCATGAAAGTTCAAACTAACCATAAAGGACCCAAGAAAGTATGGGTACCTAAAACCTAATTTTCTGTTTTTATAGGCATGTTTCAAGAAATCCAAAGGAAGCAGGTGGTTCATAGATAGTGGATGCTCACGTCATATGATTGGTGACAGAGAAAGATTTACTTCCATAGTCCCAAAGGAAGGAGGCACAATCAAGTTTGGTGGAAATCAATTAGGAAAGATTGCTATTATAGGAGAAGTTGGAATTAAGAACAAAATTCAAATCCAAGATGTCTTCTATGTAGAAGGGCTAATACATAATCTTCTGAGTGTAAGTCAGAGTGCTAACAAGGACAACTAGATCATATTTGACTCTAAGGAATGTCATATAGTCAGCAAGAAAGACTTACCTATCAAGAAAGATGAACTTAAGGTAAAAATCAAAGCCAAAATAGAAGGTAACTGCTATACTATTGATATTGATAGTCATACTTCTGAAAATTGTTTTCTTAGTAATGATGATGGATGCTGGCTATGGCATAAAAGATTGGCACATGTAAATATGTGATAGCTACCAAAAAGGATTTGGTGATAGGTTTACCTAAACTAAAATTTAAAAATGATTCAGTTTGCAATTCCTGTCAAAAGGGAAAACAAACTAAATCTTCTTTCAAAACCATAAAAGAAATATCAACAAAAAAACCTTTACAATTACTCCACATGGTCTAGTTGGACCAGTAAGGGTAAAAAGCCTTGGGGGAAAGTTATATACCTTAGTCATTGTTGATGATTTCTCAAGGTTTACATGGACTATCTTTTTATCCTCAAAAGATGAAACTTTTAGTGAATTCATTATTTTTGCCAAGAACTCCACAACATAATAGTGTTGTAGAAAGGAAGAATAGAGTTCTTTCAGAGATGGTAAGAGCAATGCTTAATGAGAAGGAAATCTCACAAGTGTTCTGGGCTGATGCAATAAGTACTGCAAGCTATATCTCCAACAAAGGTTATATCTGATCAAAGCTGGGAAAAACACCATATGAGCTTTATAAGGGAAGAAAGCCAAACCTCAGTCATCTACGCATATTTGAATGTAAGTGCTTTATTCACAATAATGATAAGGATAGTCTGGGAAATTTTGATTCTAGAGATGATGAAGGTATTTTCTTAGGTTACTCTAATAAAAGTAAAGCTTATAGAATATTTAATAAATGAACTTGCGTTGTTGAAGAATCTGTTCATGTTGTGTTTGATGAAATGGATTCCCCTGCCAAATCTATTGTTGATGAGTCCGAGTTGATTAGTTCTGAAACAAATCAAATGATTTCAAAACCCTCAAATGAGTCTTTTAATTTTGAAGAAAAAGAGTCAGCCTCCCTCTTCTGATCAACCTAAAGCCTGGAAATTTAATAGAAATCATCTTATGGACCAAGTCATAGGTAATGTTAAAGAAGGAATAAAAACATAAATACTATTCTCAATAAAGTAAGTTTTTCAGCATTTATTTCAGAATTGGAACCCTTAAGCATTGATAGAGCCCTAACAGACAATGATTGGGTTTTAGCAATGTAGGAGGAACTCAATCAATTTAAAAGAAATCAAGTTTAGGACTTACTACCTCAACCTAAAGATCATCCGATAATCGGCACTAAATGGGTATTAATGGTCAAACTTGATGAATCCGCAATAATTGTCAGAAACAATGCAAGGTTGGTAGCCAAAGGCTATAATCAAGAAAAAGAAATTGATTATGAGGAAACGTATGCTTCAGTGGCTAGATTATAAGCCCTATGTGTACTCTTAGCCTTTATGTGTATCAAAGGATTCAATTTTTATCACATGGATGTTAAAAGTGCTTTTCTTATTGGTTATATTAAGGAAGAAGTTTATGTTGAATAACCCCCTGGTTTTGAAGATTTTTATAATCCAAAAGGTGTTTAAACAAGCTCCAAGAACTTGGTATGAAAGACTAAGCAACATTCTCATCGATCACGGATTTGAAAGAGGAAGAGTAGACACCACTTTATTTATAAAACGAAAGAAAAATGATATGTTAGTTGTTCAAATATATGTAGATGACATTATCTTTGTAGGTACTAATGATTCTTTGTGCAAGGAATTTTCTAACACTATGAAAGGAGAATTTGAGATGTCAATGATGGGAGAATTAACATTCTTTTTGGGTTTGAAAATCAAACAATGAAAGAATGGAATATTCATATCTTAGACTAAATATCTCAAAGAACTCCTCAAGAAATATGGAATTGATCAAGCTAATGGAGTCGACACACCCATGAGTTCAACAACCTTAGTGGATGCAGACGCAAAAGGACCTGAATTCAATATAACAAAATATCGAGGAATGATAAGGCCATTACTCTATCTCATAGCCAGCAGACCAGATATTCAGTTCAGCATGGGTATGTGTGCTAGATACCAATCATACCCCAAGGAATCTCATACTGAAATGGTGAAAAGAATTTTTAGATATCTTGCTGACACCGTAGACTTGGGAATATGGTATCCTAAGGAAGGAAGTGAATATCTTATAGCATACTTAGATTCAGATCATGGTGGCTATAAGATAGATAGAAAAAGCACAAGTAGGCAATGCCAATTTTTGGGAGGAGTAGTGGTTTCCTGGGCTAGCAAGATACAGAACACAGTATCATTATCCTCAACAAAAGCTAAATATATAGTTGCCTCAAGCTGCTATGCTCAAGTACTATGGTTAAAACAACAATTACAAGATCTTGGTATCTATTTCAAAGAAATTCCCATAGGCTATGACAATACGAGCACCATTAGCTTGGCCAAAAATCTAGTACAGCATTCAAGAACCGAGCACATTGATGTAGGGCATCATTTCATTAGGGATCATGTCTAGAAGAAAGATGTCAAAGTTGTATTTATCCCAACATATCTGCAATTAGCTGATATATTCATCAAACCTCTAGCCAATGATCAGTTTCTTTACATAAGAAGGGAATTGGAAATGGTAAATCCCAATGAACTGCAAGTAAATCTATATATTATTCACTCATTCAATTAAGTTTTGATGATAAACATTACTAACTTAAGCATAGGAGTTTTTAGTTATGTTTTTTTGCAGGATAAATTCTAAAGGGAGAAATCTAAGTAAAAGAAAATTATTCGAACAATGATTATGGTATCCGAATACTCAATCAAGTTTTTAAAAGACTAGTATTTGAATACATAAATTACTATTTGAATATCACATAAAGATATTGTAAAGAAACTATTTTAATAACATAAGACTATTTGAATACTACAAACTATTCAAATATAGTAAGGGTTATTCGATTAATAAAGCACATTTGTCAAAAATAACCACTCGAATAACAATACAATTTTTAGAATATATGACACAATATTTGAATACTCTTACTGTTATCCAAATACAAAAGGTAAGAATTACAAAAGAACTATTCGAATAATCAATAGGTTATCCAAATAGTGCTATTCTTCTTCAGAGCTTAAAAGGGAACTATCCGAATAATAGAGCCACTATATAAATACTAAGTCAAGATTCATAATGAAAGTATTCGATTAGTGTATCTATTATTCGAATAGTTACAAATTATATCTAAGATTTCAATTTAAAAGATTATTCGAATACAACACAAACTATTCAAACAGAATGATTTCTTTTTCTGTGTATTCGATTAACCAAAAATCTATTCGAATAATTTTGTTTCTAACTGCAAAGTGATTATTTGAATAGTGACAACTTGTATTCGAATAGATTACACTTTTCATATTGCACAAGTATGAAGTATATTAGAATACCAAAGTCATTATTTGAATACAACTAGAAGCAAGGAATAGAGGATTATTCGAATAGCTGATGTACTATTAGAAATAAAGCACACGAGTAACTGACCAAAGAGAAATTATCCGAATACAACACTTTCTATTCAGATAATCAGTGCTACATGACAACATAGACTATTCAAATACTTGGACAACTATTTGAATAGTTGTAGTCATTAGAGACAGGGATATTCAAATACTACCAGAACTATCTGAATACAGGTATGCACAATTACTCTCTTATTATTCGAATAATTTCTTGAGTATTTGAATAAAAACCCTTTTATTCGAATACACATGCAATTATCCGAATAATTTAAACCTAAATATAAGGAAACTAAATCATTCTCTAATAATTATATGAATACCACTTCATTTTCTCTTTATATACAAACTTTTCCAACTATCTTCGACTCTCCTTTACGATCAAAACCCTATGAAAATCTCACCATTTCCTCATCCAAATCTCCAAAAATCTCTCAATTTACCAGAAAACCTAAACCTTCGATATACCTCAGAAAACACAGAATGAGAACGAAGAGAGCTAATGTTGAGAAAGGAGAAGTTACTCTACCTCCAAAATCATCCTCAAAGAAGACTTCTACTCAGAAAACTCTAAAGAAATTCAGACCCAAATTAGCAGATGCTTCATTTAAAGGGTCTTCTCAAGCTAAAGGGGTTGCTATTAGAGAGCCGATGGAGAATAGGTCTATATCTAAAGCTACTGCAACCACTTCAAAATCTAAGGACAAAAACACTGCAAGTGCATCCTCCAATGATTCTTCTACCCATAGTGACAGCTTGGAACAAACTGTGAGGAATGTTGTCAAAGGCATTATGCATAATATTGAAGCCAATCCTAGCAAGACTCCTCAAGTTCGGTCTCAAATGAGTATGCCTGAAGTATCCTGAAGTTTGATATAGGAAGTAATAGCTGGACCTCTTCTTCAACCTGATGAGAAAAAGAGGTACAGAGATCTATTCTATCTCGACCAGTGTGTCATGTTGTTTATGTGGACCTAGCCTATTTAAGAGACAACCTTGGTTTCAATTTGTATGAGTACTTAGAATATTGCCAAAGGTGGCTTCAGATTGATTTATCCTATAGTCCCTCTATAGTAAGGACCTTCTATTCTAATATGTACTTTGTCAAAATCAAAAGAAATAAAAAAGGAATTAGTTGAGGAGAGACTAGAGTCCACTGTGAGAGGCCAGAAAATGCAATTATCTCCCTCTATCATCAATTCTTATCTTGGATATGATGAAGATGAATTTGATGAAGTTCCTGAGTATTCTAATGAATAGATTCATTATCATTAAGCCAATAAGACAAGTAAACAAATTTTCTTCTCTGTCTCAATAATGAACAAAGAATTCTGTGGTATATCTATACAACAGCTATTGTAACCAAATTTCAGAACTTCAATTTCTTTTCATATAGAGACTTCCACTTTTTGGCCTGTCTTATATCTAAAGTAAAGCTGAATGTTGGGGAATTCATATACCAAGAAATCGATAGGTACAAATTGGGATCCAATAAAACCACTCCTGCTCCTTTTCCTTAACTTACCTCCTCGTTTCTCAAAATGAATAACATCTGGTACTTAGAAGGAGAACAAGGGAGATTGGTAAGATTTGGCAAGACTCAGATTAAAGAGATGAAGATTCCTTTGCCACTGGATATACTTGAGGAACCCCAATCAAAAAGACACAGAGTGGAGGCTGAGACTTCTAAGGCGGATGAGGCTCATTCTTCTAGAGTTGCCTCTCCCTCTCCCTCATTTTTTGGTACCTCTATTCAACTCCACATTCAGGAAGCCCTCAAACCTGTGGAAGAGCAACTCATGCGGTCCAATCAACTATTAAGGGAAAATCTTCAGAATCAAATTCAAGCCATAATTGGTGCAGTCAATAAAAACTTCAAGTCTCTCTACAATCTTTAAGCCAATTATCTTCAACAGCTTCGTGAAATCAGGCACAAACTTGACTACTTAGAAACATGTATTACTGGTTCTTCTCTCACCAAGGCCCCTGTACTTGCCATCCCTCAATATACTGATATGCCTTCTGCCTCTCCAACTCAACCACCTCCAACCACCTCTCCTCCACCTTTTGAGCCTACCAATGTTCTATTCACTCTCTAGGAATCCACTTCCTCTATTCCTATTCACATCACTATAGAGCCTGTCATCCAGCCTGTTACTACTCCTCACACCACTCCACTATCAGCCTCTAGTTCCTCTGGAGATACTCAGGAAGTGCCTAATCCTGAAAATTTAGTTCCACCTACCTCTTCAGAGCAACCTCGTCTCCTCATCTCTCCATCTCCTTCTCAAGAAATCCTTCCAGCTACCCTTCCTTCCTCGCTTTCGTTTACAATTGCTCCTCCTTTTGACCAATTCCATACTACTTCTGATCCTCCTGTAATCTCCACTTCAACTCCTCCTCCTGCCCCTATCCGAGAACTTCCTCCTCCATCTGATTTCTCTCTTCCTTTTCCTCCCAACCTTTCTGATAATGACAAAAAGGGGAAGAATAACTCTTAGCCATCACCCTTTCCAAAACTCTCCAGTCACTAGACAGCATGGTGAGTCAACAACATGGTCAGACACGATAACTTTCTCAACCTTGATGTCCATCCATCACAATTTATCAGAGCTTTTAAGATCTTTGGTTTCCTAAATATTTAGAATGTTTAGACTATTTATCGTAACATATGTTGTTTACTTTATTGAACTAGAGACTTTTGCTTTAATACATATGTGTCTGTTCTTGCCAGCTAACTGTATTCTAATTATATTACTTAGTTTTGTCATCATCAAAAAGGGGGAGAATGTAAGATTCAGAGTTTTGATGATAACAAACCTAAGTCTAGTTTAATTTGTCTCTGCATTTTTATTCACAAGATTTTTGCTAAGAGAGTATTCAAATAGTATGTTACTATTCGAATAGTAATACTCAGTTTTTATCAACTATTATTATGATAACTCTCAGACTATTCGAATAGACAGACAATTATCATTATAATGCATAAGTTATTCGAATAGAGATACACTGATACATAGTTATATTATTCAAATAGTCTTTGACTATTCGATTAGTATAAACTCATATAACAGTTGGATTTTTTTCTAAACTAAAAGTATTCGAATAGCCTGAACATTATCCGAATAGTACTTATATTTTTTAAGGTGAATTTCAAATGCATTCTCCGGATAACAGTATGACTATTCGAATAAGTATAGTCACTATTCGAATAATGTAACAAATATCGGAATAGCTTTTCAAAACCAACATCAAGACTATTAGATTGATATGAGAAATTATTCGAATAGCAAGGAGACTATTCAAATAATATTGAAAGCTGGAAGGAAAGTATTTTCTAGTCAAACTCGAAGCAAGTATTTGAATAGCAACTAATGTATCAGGATAACCATCTTAAGTTTAAAGAGATCACTATTCGAATAGGCGTCTCAATTATTTGAATTGTCTCAATATAAAATTGCAAATATTATCCGCATAGTGAAGAAGGTATTCGAATAGTATGTGATATAAAAAGATTCAAATTATCCTGATAACTATAAGAGTATTTGAATACTTGCTACTTCAAGAAAAACAGAGCATCAAATCAAAATCTATGGTTTCCAGAATCATTGAGTATTTTCATTAATCTTGTTTATTATTATTTTTCCTTCATGATTAACATGCTCAAGCAAGTTACAGAAGATTTGCACTTCAGATATTTGAATTCTAAGAAAAGCAGATACTGTGTCAGAGACATTAAATGCTAAATCGAGCTTCTACCAACACATTCTCTTCACCACAACGGCTATATCCAAATAACATAAAGAATGTTCTGAAAAGTGATCAGTGAGTAACGAAAAAATAGAATGTCTCCAACGGTCATTAAAATCACTCCAACTAAATCACTGCTGGAGGCGTGAAGGGGGAAGGATTTTCATGGCAGCTTAAACTCTTTTGGGAGGCAATTTGGGAGGAGTATGGAGGAAGCTAGAGCCTAGGAGCTTACACTTGAAGACTACAAGGGAGTGTCTTTCTTTTATCTTTTTGATTCAAGACTTAAAATTATTTAGTTTTAAATGATTTTTGAGTTGTAATAATTGAGAATAATCTAGTTTTAGATTGTAGACTTATTTTTTATTTGAGTTGAATTGATATTTTGGATTTGCTTTGTACTTAAATGATTATTGAGATTTTTGTTTGCAAACCTTTGATTGTCAATTAGATTATTAATCGAGTTTTCATTATTAATTTAATTGTTGATTTGGGTTTAATCTCTTAATTGTTTAATTAAGGTGATTAATTGTCGAATTGTTTAATTAGGCAATTGTAAACATAATTTTCAAAATATCTTAAGCAATTGTGATTGGTCTTTAATGGATTTAATTAACCACCATTTGTTCCGTTATGAGTTTTCTAGTGGATTAGGTGTTATCGAGCTTGAGAGTTTCCCATGTCTTGATTAGGTGATTAAGTTTATTAATTCCAACCTTTCATGAACCTCCCTTTGGTCTAATAAATTAAATGGCTAAGAAAGCTAAATCCATGTGAATCCTGAGTTGTCCCCTTCACCATCATAACTGAACTAACCTTTGTTGATTTTCTTAGATATTAGTTTATTTCTTTTCCTTAGGATTTTAATTTCCCTCTCATAAGAAAAACCCCAAAATTGCATGTTCATTATTTAGGTTATTTTCATTCTCATATAGGTTTTAGAGTCATTTGCATTTAGGTAGTGGAGTCTTGCATTTTAGTTTAGGTTTATTCCATTACATTTTTTATCACCTAAATTCAATTCTAGAGAAAACCCACATATTGCTCCTTAGGAGAATGACCTAGATTGCCACTATATTGCATTAGTAGGTTGTCCTAGTTATTAATTGATTGCTTTAGCGACTCCCCCACACTTATCATTTGCACTCCTGGGCAAAACAAATCAAGACCAAGGGAGTATAACAAGACAAAACTTCAAAAGTGAATATTCTAATCACAAGTAAAAAAGTAACAAAAGCATTTCAACACTTCTTTCATCCAAGTGATTTTCTCATGACTCAAGAAAACAAACTTCATGGCAATTTACTTGACAAAGGAATATCTAAGCTAGAAATCCCTCACCAAGGATATGTGTATGTCTCTCATCACTCAAAAGTGTATAGGCTTGTGTTTACACTCAAATCCACCCTATCCAGTACTCTTTCCATAAGCTTGACAAGGATCTAAGTTCTCCACCACTAGCAAAGCAAATGCAAACATAAATCCAAAGGACTTTTATTAGGTTGTAATGGGGCTAAGGTTAAGAAAGAAAGGGTATAGTGTTTGGAGAAACAAAGTTGAATATCCTAGAAGATGAAGAGAATGATGCAATAGGATGAAACATGATGAAAGAAACCAAATCACACTTGAACTGGGTCATTACTTTTCCTTTCTCTTTTTTTTCTTTTTTTCTTTTTTGCAATTCTCTTGGGCTGTTATATATATGTTCTTGTGACGCGAACCTGTGTATTGGTGATACAAAGGTCCGGTTACTCAAACATTTATAACTCAATAGCACCAAGATGCTACTAGCACGCTCATAGCTCTTACTGGCCGTTTGACGCGAAGATCAACATTGGTGATGAAGATCCCCGGTTACTAAGCACAGCTTAAACCAGTGGAACGGAATCTTATTGCTTTTTTTTCAAGATAACATATCATACTTTTCACAATGACCCAATTCCTAATTTTATACATGTTCTTGCATTCAAAATAGATATGATGTAATGCTCGTCAACTCCTAAGACATTCAAAAGGGTAGGATTTGACCTTAACATATATGATGCTTATTTTCTTTGACAGTTATATATTAAGCATTATATATGCCCGAATTTGTAGTAGGATTGTAGGACTGGTCTAAAAAAGACCATGCTTATTAAGCTGGTCGATATAAGACCTAACCTAGACACAGTCTAAAAAGCTAATTTCACAATCTTAAAGCTCTTTTTCTAGTTACGTCTGATGCTAAAAAACATTAATTACATTTGTAATGCAAATGACACCATTGGTAAAAGTATTTACCATTTCAGTAAAGGTACTTAAAATATTACACTCTTATTTGTAAATTAACAAGTATAGACAATTTCCCACAACCCTCACCCAATTACTTGAATTTCTTCAAATGCAAAACTTGCTAAAAGTAATAGTAAATGGGGTAAATGAAATACTAAATACATTTATAAATGTTGTCAATCATATTACAAATGTAGTATTATTTATTTTTGTTTATTTCATTATGTTAATTATTTTTAAATTCCAAATTTTTTTATAATTCTAAAGAAATAGAATACAGTTTTAATTAATTACTTTTATTTTGTGTAATTATGAATGTTGTGAACTACGATACAAGTGTGGTAAATATATATTGAAGTGTAGTAAATTACGTTACAAAAAGCAGTAAATCCCTACAAGGATTCATTTATTTCAAGCTTGTGAATTGAAAAAAGTGGTTATCAATAGCATTCTTGTTATGATAAATATTTATTGAAATGGGATCAATTGTATTGCAAAAGTATTAAATTGCATGCGGCCAAAGATTAAGAGTTAACTTATATTTAGTTTTTCTTATATATACATATATCAAATGTCTTTAATGGCTCAATCGTTAACAATCTTTTGCGTATCCAAAGGGTTGGGGACCAAATCCCCCCCTCAAAAATCCATGGCCACAAAATACCTAGCTAGAGCCACCCAAAAGGGTTTTTGTTTTACTTTTTCTAAAAAGATATCTGAGTGGCAATTTTGTAAAATTATGAACACTTCAAAATCCCTAATTCATGCCTTTTTCCCTATTTGTCATTTTGCTTATTCACATGACTTTTTGGAGATTTTGAAGTTGGGAGGTATTTCCTTAGGATTTTCACAAAATTTTAGTTAGTAATTATAAATGGCTAAGATATGGCAATAAAGAATGTATTATATAAGTTATTAAAATACACTTAAGGTATGCAAGAGTACCAGAAAGTCATATTTGAAAGAATTGAGTTTGAGTTCACAAGGTTTAGGATTCTAAATGGCTTATAAGTACACTATTACAAAAAGTTAGATTTGTAGCACACGTTTTGTAGCACTTTGTCAACACACGTTTCCATTTTGATATTCGAAGAGTAATAAAGACTAAGTTCCACAGGCATACAGAAAGTATATATACATACTGATAAAAGTATTCATTTACAATCCAGAGTTGTCCATAGACAAAATATAGAATACGACAATATTTCCAATATTGACAGGATTTCCCCAAAATATCTTAAGCATAAACTAATTATAACCACAAACTTTAACTTTGCCTCGAGACTGGTTGGATTCTCACCGACTCCCAGTGTATAAGTGCACCTCTAGCACTAACTACCCCTCTCTAGGCAAACCATGTGGATTAATAAAGCACATTTACAAACAATGGCATCTACACAATCATATAACTATAGCATGATGTATGAAGGATAATGCTCCTACCTCAAAGCTCTATCAATCCCTTTTTTATGTGCCTCGTAAAACATGTGCTTCCGGCTTCTAACTCGGTCCTAAAATATTATATGTACAAGAAATAGAACATAACATATACAAGTATCATTTTAGACACTTCCATATTGTTTTTTGTAGTTATATTAGTCTATGGTGAAAATCTACCAAAATACCCCCGGGTACTCGGTCTGGCCCCTCCATATCCGGCCCGATTGCACGTTTTCCCAAAATTTTGACTAGGGCTATACTGACGTATTTTTGCCCAAGGAATCCATTTTTGGGCTTGGAATTACCAAATTCAATGTCAAATTATGAAATTGCCCTTAACAGTCCCCACTTTAGGGTTTTAGGGGCATTTTCGTAATTATGCTTTTTCAGGCTTTTCCGAAAAAGTAACCAACTGTAAACCCACCTAATTTTGCCTCCTAAATCCAATGGAACCCTCACATCATTATAAATCCAACTCCTTTCTCCTGTTCTAGACTTGGCCGAAACATGTCTTAAGAAAAAAGGAAAATGCACTTTTGACATTTAACCTCCCAAGCTTAGGTCTTTCCACTTCTAACCCATTATTAAGTCATTTAAACACATTCTAACCATGATTTTAAGAAATTTGGGTAGCATAACCCGTTAGGGTTAGAACTTTCCAAATTTACAAACTCAACAAAAATCACCAAATCCAACCATACACTTCAACAATAATAACATACTAGGATGGATTGGATTTGACATTTGTGAATTACCTTTTGAGTTCTTGAGCTTTCTCTCTCTTGGCGTCCTCCTCTCTCTCTCTCTCTCTCTCTCTCACTGAGCTCAAAATGTGCTTTCTAAACCATTGATTCAATAGAAAAGAAGAGTTTAGAGAAGGCTTCATGCAATGTTACAAGAAACTCTGAAGAAATCAACACTTACCTTAAGCTTTCTCTTCTTCCTTCTCTCTAGAACTTGAGATCTCCAAAGCTCTCTTACTCTCTCTCTTCTTTTCCCTAGTCTTGGCCGAAAATGACAAGGGAAAGAGGAAGGAAGATTTTTATAAAATATCTCCTATTTCCCTTAATTACTTTATTCTCCAAAAATCCCTCTTATGATGACACTTGTATCTAGTTTTATCTCTTCCAAATTGGTGTCATAAAGCTCAATTAGACTTGAACTAATTTTCCTCTCCTTTTGGCTTGCCCAAAACCGTCCACCCTTAAGCCCCCACAAACCAAATGGGCTTCTTCCAACTAATCCAACTATGTACTCAAGTGTTGTACCATAATCATAATTACCATGTACAAGAAGCATTATTTTAACACAATTAGACATGTGCTCATCTTTAACAATTATAAACTAATCCTTTTACCATAGGATAATGACACTTGGTATGTTTAATTCCAAAAATCATTTTCCCCTCCCATTTTCTTAGGCTAGGCGAAATTTATAAGAAACGAGAAATAGAAATTGTTTCAAAATTTCCATAATTCCTTTAATTGAATTATGCACAAGCCCTTCTAATTTCACAAATCTTGATTTATTCCACCAATAATATTCCAAATATAAATTCTCCTTTATTTTCCTTAATTAATTGAAATTAACTTCAATTAATTGGAAAATAATTATTCCTGTGCTAAATTGGCAAAGTTACAATTCTGCTATTACCTTTGTAATCTAATTTCCTTTCTCGAATTAATTTGCCCATTTTCTCATGAATATGAATATTTCTAAAATTAATAAGTTCCAAATTCATGAATATTCACCATTTCATTGAATTTCTTGAATAATTACAATATATTTTGTGAATATAAAATTTGGGGTCTTACACACTTCTTTAAGAAAGTGCTACAACTTATATATATATATATATATATATATATATATATATATATATATATATATTTAAAAAAATTGAGAAAGTGCTACATAATGTTATGACTTTTTGTACAACATCTCTTTTTTTAATTCTAAAAGTTCAAGGGGTAAAAATACCCATAAATTTTTCTTAAAAATGCATTAGCCATCATAAACCTTTTTTTGATGCAAAAGGTAACCATGAACTTTTAAAAAGGGGGCAAAATTGACACTTCTATTAAAACTAACTAACAACTGTTAATTTCGATGCAAAATACCACTATCTGAAAAAAAAGGTTATGGTGGTGGATTCACTTTTGAGAAAAGTTTATGTTTATTTTTACACTTTTAAAAAACGTTTATGGGAATTTTTGCCCCTTAACCTTTTTTTAGATAGGAGAATTTTGGTACTTTTACACTAGAGTTAACGGCCATTAGTTAGTTTTAACGGAAGTGTCACTTTTGCCCCCTTTTGAAAGTTCGTGGTTACTTTTGTACTTAAAAAATGTTTATGGTGATAAATGCACTTTTGAGAAAAGTTTATGGGTATTTTTACCCTTTAACCCAATTCTTAAAGGCTCATTGTAACACTTTCCTAAAAAACTTTCTGTATACAACATCTCCTTTAAATTTTAAAAGACTTAGAAAACTTTTTCATTTTTTTTATAAAACTTTCTACAACAAGTCTTTTTTCTTAAAAAAAATATAAATGCATTTTCTTCCCTTTACTTTTTATTTTCCTCCATTTTTTTGACTCTTTTCCTGCTCTTCTTCTTCCTCAATCTCAATCTACTCTAATCTCTTCTTCGCTCATACTTTTTCTTTATTCACCACCCCACTCAAACTCTACCCCAACAGCAGCCCCACTACTCATCCTCACCATACCCCTTCCCTCTCCTCTCCGATGCATTTGGTTATGAACTCCTCCTTTCTTCAAGTCCTCTCTCCTTCCTTTGCATCATTTTATTAGATCTACTCCCTTTTGGTTCTATTTTATTTTCTAAAAAAATTTCTCTCTTTCCCTCAGATTTTGCTTCATTGATCTTTTTTCTTGGCTACTCATTTATTTTGGGTTTTTATTTTCTTCTTAAAATGTTACTTTCCTCTTATTCTTGAGATCTTCAACTAAGTAAGTAAACTAAGATATATAGCTCTACTTCTTTTGAATCATTAGGGCTTCAAGGTAACTTCTTTGATGCCAAACTTTTAGATCTGACATGTCTTTGTTGTTTTTTACTTTCTTGTCGTAGATTTTGTGAAGTTTTGATATACTAAGTGTCAACACCTGTTTATATTTTGATATTTATAGAGTAATAAAGGCACAGTTCCACAATTACATAGAAAAGTATAAATATACTGACAAAAGTATTTGTTTACAAATAGGAATCACCCGTGCAGAGTTTGATAATATTTACAGATTTATACAGAATTGTCCAAAACTAAACTACATATAACCATTAGCTCTTTCTTGGGATCCGCACCATCATTTCTCTGTATTCACCAACTTGCCTTTGGATCTGCATGTTCCTGCTGACACATTATCATTATTAATGAGATTCCAAGGAATCCAAGTAGCAATATACAATCAAACATATAAAATGCGAGAATTAAATATGCAATGCACCATATAATGTAAAATGAAAATTCATTGCATAATGTGTGTGTACACAAAACTTAGGGCCAATTAACTATTTGGATCCTCTACGTATACCTCAGCTGGGCCCCTACCCCCAGCTAGGTAATGTACCCCAGCTGGCGTACCTCAGCTAGGTACCAAACCACATCTAAGTAACATACCTCAGGCACCGTGTTCATATCACAAAACATAGTAACATATAACATATCAATAATCATATAGTGTATGAGAGATTATAGTTACTACCTTAAGCCTTTTTCTTGACAAAACTTGTGCCTCATAAAGCGTTCCAACAACTAGGCTCTCAACTTAGTCCTAAAATGTCAAATGTACAAAAATTAGTTTAAAACTCATTCATGTACTACTTTAGACACTTCCATAGTGTTTCTGGTGGTTATATGATTCTATAGTGAAAATTTACCAAAATGCCCTCAGGGACCGGGCCACGCCTAGCCCGACCCTGATTACCAGATCCAACTGTACTTTTCTCAAAATTTTGACCTAGGTTATTCTGAAAAATATTTGCCCAAAGAATCCATTTTCGGCCTTGAAATTACTAAATTTAATGCCAAAAGGAGAAAATGCCCTTAGAAGCTCCTAATTTATTGTTTCAGGGGTGTTTTGGTTATTAGGCTTTCTAGGGCTTTTTTGAAAGTGTCCAACTGCAACCCTATCTAATTTTTCCTCCTGAACACAATAGAACCATCAATTTCATAAAAATCCAACTCCTAGCCCCTCTAATAGCCCTGGCAGAAAGTTATAGGTTCTTCGAGAAAAATTGGAGTTTTCCAATTCTGACTCCGCAGACTTGCTCCTTTCTACTTCTAATCATTTTATTAACTATTTAATTATGTTATAACTACCATTTAGACTCAATTTTGATAGCAAAACGCCTAGGACAACACATTTCCCAAATTATACAATCAGAGAAAATCCAATAGAAATTCACCAATTAAATTACTCACAGCAGCCAGTACAATCAATATTTGAAGTTTCGGAAGTTAACTTTAGCTCCTTCTTGCTTTTCCTTCCTATGGGCGAAACCCTAACCCTTGTAACACTAAAATTTCTACTTCAAACACCTTCAATAACGTAGAAGAGAAGCTTAGGAGGAGGATTATATATGTTAGAAACGAATTTACCGAAGAAATCGACGTACCTTGTGAGATTTATTCTCCTTCTCTTTCTAGAATTCTCTCAACTCTCTCTCTCCTTTTTCAGCTCAAGGACATCAGTTTTGGTTGATGGAAGGAAGAAGATGATATTTTATAATATTTCCTATTTTCCTTTAGTTAATTTCCAAATTTCGGATTTAAGCAAATTCTGGCAGATTTTCTGCCCAAATTTTGAAAAATCATAACTAAATTTGTAGACATCATATTGGAGTGATTCCAAAGGCTATAGAACTCTTATTAAGTCTAGTTTCAAGGAAAAATATAGCCTTTTGCCAATTGGAAGCACAAAATTCCCATATTTAAATTCTTTGATATTGTTCCAGGAAATGGGCACTTTTTCTAAGCTAATTTCAAAAATTCATAACTGTTTACATACAACTCCATAAATTACTCATTACCTATCAAATTAAATCTTAAGATGTCTATTTTTCGTTCTACGAATTTCATAAATTTTTGTCATCTAAAATCACATGACAACCCCACTTCCTTACAAACGATTTCACTAAAAACACTGTTCAATTTTCAATTTCCAATATTAAATTTCTATGGTAATGAATATTCACCATTTTATTGAATATATTACTATTTACAATAAATTATTGGTGAATAAAAATTTGGTGTGTTACACTAAGCATGTACAATATAGGTATGGGTGCTTTTTTCCATAATTTTATATTTATATTGTTTCTTTATTTTTCTTCTTGCTAACTATGTTGTTTCATTGAGAAATAGATTGATTTCACTAAAAGACAAGTTTATTAGAGATTTCTGATAAGTTAATTAAAATGTTCTTTGATGTTGGCTGTCTATAAATATTTTTTGAATTTTATTAGCGATAAGAAATATTTATAGGTAAAGCTAGGGTTGATTTAGTTATAAAAAATTATATCTCAATTTTTTCAAAGAAAAAAGACATGTTCAGTAGCACTTGTTAGAGAAAGTGCTACATCATGTGTCTATTTTTTTAAAAATAAAATACACATGCTGTAGTGCATAGGAATTGCTATATCACTACAGAAAATACTCACTTGTTGTAACCCTTTCTTAAGAAAGAGCTACACCAAGTAATATTTTTTTAATATATATATATATAAGCGCTGCAACTTCTTTTTATTGTAATAACATATGTAGCATTTGAAGATACTACAAAAATAAAAAAATAATTGCTACAAATCCTTTTTTTTTATAGTAATGGTAGTTCTCATTCTTAAAGTGATAATTCTATATAATTCATCTTTAACATATGAGCTATCTTTCTAGTGAGTGAAAATTCTATATTTCATAATTATGTCATCCCTTGGTAATTTTTATAAGACCCTGAAATTTGAATTTGAATTGTTTTGAATTTTTTTATAAGATATTATTTCGGGTTGTTTGAACATTTAATGTCTTTTTTACAGTTTATATCCATAATTAATTTATCCTCTACCATAAACTTGTTCCCATATACTAACACTCTCTTTCATACTTTCTCTGATGTTAGTCTATTTATTTTACTGTCTCATTTTTAAATAAAGGCATACTTTGAAAAGAATATTAATTTAACACATATTTATTACTTTGAAAATTTTAACTAATTTTTTTTAACCGCGTCATTCAGTTATAAAGTCCTTAGGTAAATTGTTAAAGTGAGTGAATAGTGTTAATAAACATATAAATACATTAATTATTGCAGAATTGGAGTAAACTTTATAAAAGACAACACGAGAAAAAATATTGTCATTTGTCAATGTATCCTGCAGTTAGAAGCAAAGTATGCTTAATCCCCAATAAAAGGATAATTTATTTTGTCCTTGATCAAATCATTTCACTCTCTCATATACTTCAATGTTGTGAAAAACCTCACCTAGCTAAAAGCGAAAGTTAGAGTTTTTAATCCATACATATATTTAAGGGAAATTCCATTTAAAATAGTCGAATCTAAAATCAAGCTACTAAATTCAATAAATCCCAATTCCATATGAAGATATGATAGTACATGTATCTGCCAAGCAGAACGGTTTCATATGAAAACTAAAAGGGGAAAAAAAAAATTCCATCCCCCGCTTCATAGAAGTTTTTTTACGTCTTCCTAAAAAAAATCATTTGTTACTATTTAAATTATTTTAAAATTACATATTTATCTATTTCAAAACATAGTCGTCTTACATTTTAGTCCGAAAAATAAATCCTAACAATAAATTATAAAAATATATAAAATATTATAAAATATATTTTACTATAATAGGACTATAATGACAAAATTAGAAGCATAAGAATTATCTTCCAATTTTCTATTGAATATCAATTTCAACGTACCTCTATAATTCAAAAACACTTGTCCATCCCTTTTTCGACAAGGTTTATACATTAATATGAGCAAATATGTTTATACACGTCAATATTTATTTATATTTAAGATATCCTAGAGAAATATAAATGTGTTTTAATTCATTCCCGCAGTACTCCTTAGGTTTGACGTTAAATAATAAATATGTAGTATATATTTCTTGAGAAAATTGACATACCTCCAGTATGTAACATATAATTTTGTAAATAAGAAATTGAATTTAAATTACATTAAATGAAAATGCTTCAATGTAATATTGAAACATTGCAATACTTCCCACTCTAATAGCCAATATGCATATTTTAAAATAAATTTTACAAACAAATTAAGAAAATTCAAGAAAAAAAATTAAATGGGGTAAATTTTAATGGCAAATCATCTAATTCTACCCAAAATCTTACCCCCTAATGATATTTCATTTCACCCCTTCAAGAATTGTTATTTTTAAATCTAACTAGTATCAAAATAATCGTAAAAAACTTGTATAATTATAGTCAAACATATTTTGCTATAAAAGCAGGAGAAGCATAATAACACAGAAAGGCAAATGACGACATCATCATGATGCCAATAACACATCTAAGCGCTTCATAATAATTTATGTGTCTCAGGTGAAAAGATAGATACATTTGGTCGGGGAAGAGGTTTGCACCAAGGGAATCCACCCTCTCCTATTTTATTCATCATTGTAGCTGAAGTGTTGAGCAACATGATTAAAAGAGTATGCTGCAAGGAGAATTGAAGCGCAGTGAATTGAGTAATTCAAGTCCAAACTCTCTCATATTTTCTTTGTAGATGATACCTTGTTCTTCATGAATACTAGTGAGGCTAATTGTGTCAAATTAGCATCTATCTTGAACTTGTATTGTGTTGCATCAGGCCAGGCAGGTAACCTCGATAAATCTAGTGTTTTCTTCTCTGAAAATGCTCCTTTTGATGTTAAGGAAAGAGTGGGGCAAATTCTCAGCACTAAAGACACTGTGGATCCGGGTAGATACTTGGGTATCCCTAGTAATTGGGGAAAAACTAAGCATTAGGCTCTTTCATATATTGGAGAGCGAGTTAGACAGAAAATTCAAAGTTGGAACAAGAATACTCTCTCATATGTGGGCCAGGAGGCTATGATTAAATTAGTGATAAATGCCATTCCAATCTATCGTAGGCATTGTTTCAAGTTCCTCATCAAGACATGTAATTAAGGAACTTAACAGCCTGATTTCTAATTTCTAGTAGGAGGGCAAAGGAGCTAAGGGCAAAACTCATTGGAGAGCTTGGGACTCACTTACTACTGCTAAGTTCATGGAGGGATGAAATTTAGACATTTTGTCACTATGAATGAAGCTCTATTAGCCAAAACTGAGTGTCGGCTGTTTAACAAACCAGATGAATTATGGGCACGTGTATTAAAGAGTATTACTTCCCCTAGGATGAGTTCATGGGTGCTGAAAAAGGCTATAAAGCCTTGTAAGAAAAAATATAACTAAAGGGAGATTTGGCGTACCGGGACGAATCCATGTTCGGATCTGGGTCAAAGCTCCAATGCTCCATACTTATGCCCACACAATTATTAGACTACTAGAGCCTAATTGTGATTTGTACAGCAGATCACCAAAACCAGAAAGATGGTAGGAGAGAAGAGAATTGCCAGAAAACTCAATGGCGGGGTGAATTGCAATTGAGGAGGCACACCCTATTTATAGTGGTTTATGGAGGCCACTAATTAGGAAACATGTGCACTCCTTCTTACCCTCCAAGACAGCAATTAATTGATTCTCAATTAATTCCCTAATTATGGTGATTTGTTTCTCATTTAACAAATCCATAATTATTGTTGAATTATTCTCCAATCTGTAATTAATGCTAATTTTATTCTTATTTGATTAGGCTACTTATATCCTAATCAAATAGTTCTGCCCATCAAGGGTGGACTTGAACCCAAAGTCCAATATCTCCCACTCGCACTTGATGGGCCTCCCATCGTGCGTGCGTTACTCTTTCTTGTTTCGTACTTGGCGTCTGCCGTGACCGTGTGGGCAAAAACGTCTTTAAGATTTAGTGCTTGTGATACTAGAAATCCTTTATATCGGATCAGCATCCAAGGACACCTTTTATATATAACCGTAAACTAGATGTTCATTGCCTCATATGCCCCAGATTCTCCCACACATATTACTCATGACATATCTAATCCCTCTCAAGTTAACATGTTGATTAACTCAAATTGCCTTCCACGCACATGGTATCCGCACTTACTAGCTACACATAGAGCTAGTAAGGGGTTGACCACAGATACTAGCATATCTTATGTATCAAGGAGTAAATCTTCCTTTTTGACTAAACATCAGTCCATCTTGACTTGGTCGCTTTCCTAGTTTTCACTTGTCTGACCGAATCGAGTGTGATCATGGAGCTTCAGCTAAAGTAGCTACCACCAAACCAAGCTTTCATGATGCCGCCTAAGTCTTAAGGGCATCGTAGAAGGATTCTTCCTTCATGGGACTCACACTGTAGTAAACTAGGGATCTTTCACCTACATCTCATGTTGCAGTCTAACTCTCAAGCACATGTAGTATGAATTGCATGCTACAGTAAATGGTTTGAGGTGTATGTCGATTTCTTTATCTTTCATCGTACAGACATTAGTTCTAAAATATACTCAACATTCGAACTAGAACTTTCTTTTTCACAATATCTCTGTTACAATCTCATTTGTGAAAAAGAGTTCTTTGCCTGGCTACAGGTCTATATTCAAGCTTCGATCCATTTTCACATGTATATCTCATCTCAGTCTAACTAAGGCGACTCAAACGCAAAGATTCTTCTTAACCATCTCATGGTGATCATTGGCTCGTCTTACTCTCCCATGCCCCCACAAAACATGGGAAGATGGTTGTTCGTGTGAGTGAACCAACCTTTTCTTACCTGTACGACATACAAACTTGTATACCTTATATGTATTGACTCATAACATACATACTATTTCTTTTATCTTCATATAAAAGAAGTTCACGACCTTACATTTTATTTGCGCCCTAAGATTTTCACTAACTTAATGAAAATCAAGCTATGGGCTTATTAAGGGGATCTACCAACATTTTTTCAATAGAAGGTCATTGACCTGTCGCTTTCCCTCTTTGAAAGCATATCTCTTATAGAGATATATCAAAAAGCATGTTTCGCCTTGCTGTGATACTTAGGATCCTCATCATAAGATGTTATCGCTTGGATCCTTCTATCCACCATTCATTCCCAATCTCTCATAAGGCACTTTGAATGATGGCAGAACACGCCCTGCGTTCTATTTTCATGGAAAAAATACTTTGTATATTTCCTTACTCTATACTATTTGCCTAGGTCTTGTATTGGAGTATCCTTTCAAAAGGAAAGTTGTTGTCTTGACAACTTAATCTATGGTTATTCTTATAACCCATTTCACAGCAGGACCGAAAATAACTTCCAAGTCTAACAAAAAACATTTGGACTTATGTACACCAATGTGTACATTCATATTACCAACTATAGTCTCACATGGGACTCTATCCACCTTTCTTATGTTGGATTCCTCATAGGACATGTAACCTCTTTAGGTTTATGCCCTTGACTTCAGGGGTGTCTATGGGTTTGTAGTTTGACATCCTAAGATGTCTAAGGATTACACTTGTACATGTCTTAGGTGGAAAAGACTGTATCTTTCTTGTACAATCCAGTTTATCTTGTCATTCAAGATAATTGTTCAACTCATGACTTTCTCAACTCAGAATTTAAGGATTCTCTGATCCTTTATTCCTTTGACTCCCTTGACACTTTTTTCATATGTCATTTGACAAAGGATGACTTCACAAAGAATCAACACTAGACCTTTGGGACTTATGTGTTAGAACCAGCTAACACCCAAGAGGGGGGTGAATTGGGTGTAAGATAAAAATCTTACGAACTTTGAAAATATTTTTGAATCTTAGAGGAAGCAATAAATATGAAAGTAATGAATCATAAATCAACAGTTAATATATGCTGGAAATATAAGAGTTTAAGGAAGAGAGTGTGCAAACTGTGATTTATCCTGGTTCGGTCCAATCTGCGATGGCCTACGTCCAGTCCCCAGGCTCCTCCTGAGATTTTCAAATAACTATCTTCTTGTTTAATCCAGGTACAAAAAAAGCCTTTACAACCCACAAGTTTAGCTGGGCACTTGCGAAGCCGTTTATAAATCTCTCACCGAGTTACTCCCCCTTACACACCGTAAGGTTACAATGGAGTTACTCTCCTTACACACCCCGTAAGGATACAACTTTGATGATGAAAGATTACAGTCAATCTTCTCTCTCAGAAGTGAATAGATGAATACTGAAGCACAATGAAAATAATCTTACTCTCAAATATACATGATATAGAAAATAGATAAGAACAGAAAGTAGTTGGGGTGGAGTGGATGATTCATAATATAAGCATGTTTGCGTTGTTGTGTTCTCGTTGGTGGTTCTGAACTCTGAATGCTCTTCTATTTATAGTTGATGACCGTTTGAGCATTTCAATATATCCGTTGGAGTGTGGATTCTTCAATTTGAAAACTAGCCGTTATAACGTTGACACTCCGCTTTCGTAGATTCGCCTTTTGACTCTTCACATCATATCTTCATTGTATTCCTGGAGAAATACATTAAATACTAATACAATGAAGTGTTAGAGTGATTAGAAGCAAGAAGAATAAGTTATATGATCATTCTATTGATTTCCAGAATCTTTAGGACGTTGTTCTGTTTTTCTGGGAAGCATTACTCGGGTAGTAACTTGAAGTTCTCTTCTAAATAACTCTGAATACTCGGGTAGTGCCTCGAGGAAGTAATAATAGCATTTCAAGTTATTCGAGTATTACCTTCAAGTTTTACTTACCATAGTGAGTTACTCGAGTAGCTCCTCGAGTAACATTGGCAAGATTGAAATGTCGAGAGCAACTGCAAGTCTTTCTCTTGGTTACTCGAGTACTTACTCGAGCAACATTGGCAGATTACTTGAAGGTCAACTCTGGTTACTTCAAGTTTCTGTCTCTTTACTCGAGTACTGACTCGAGTAACGTTGGCAGGCCGAGAGCAACTGGAAGTTTTCTATTTGATTACTCAAGTACCTACTCGAGTAACGTTGGCAGGCCGAGAGCAATTGGAAGTTTTCTATCTGATTACTTGAGTACCTACTCGAGTAAAGTCTTTTGTTATCAACCAGTTACTCGAGTGGTGCCTTTAAGTGAATTCTTGATTTTGACTTGAAACATGGTAAATTATATATCATTAGAAAGCCCTCATTATCTATATTCCAATGCAACAAGAATCAACTCCAAACTCATTGTGTTCAGAAAGTTATGATCTAAAGAGTATCTACTGTTCTTAGACAATCTCTGAAATCACAAGCAGAAACTTCCAGATGGCATAGCTATTAGAATATAACCTCAAATATGTCAAATTAACTATCCATGGAAAGCTCTGAGTCTTATTTCATATGGCACTGGTTTTGTCTCAATACGATATGTATTTTGAGAGTTATGTCCAAAATACCAAAGCTGTCCAGGAATATGACGCTGATTCATGTGTCAACTTTCGAAGCATATATCTCTCTCATATGAACTCCTTTGAATGTGATCTTGGTGTCAAAAGTTCATGTTGGATGTCTAGTTTCATATGCCACCGTTTTAGTTTGATCTGACATGTGGTTGGAGAGATATCATCAAAATACCAAACCTCTATTCTGCCGCGTGAAAACAGAGTGCCCATTACTTCAAGTTCTGCCTCGAGTGATTTATCAAGTAACCCGGTAGATTACTCGAGTAGCTACTCGAGTAATCACCTCCAAAATGAGGCAGTACCCTATTACTAGAGTGATTACTCGAGTAATCATACCCAGAGGCACCATAACTTCCGTATCATTTTAGCTTCATATTGACCCATTCCAACTTCCGTTTGACCATGGAAACCTCCTATATCACTTTTAATAGCTTGGATCTTGATATTCTCATGTGATCTTACAAGTTCTTCTTTCTTTAATCTCTTTCTTCTTGTTTTGCCACTTGATGATCATTCTTCATAACCCAACTAGATATCTTCTTGAATGTCTTCAATCTTTGCTTGATATTCCTATTAGTTCTTGCAATGCCTTCTTTCTTCAATCCCTTGTCTCTTGATTTTCTTCTTGATGATCATCCTCCATATATGAGGCATTATAACATCAACCCACAATCAGGTTTATGACTAATCTACAAAATATGCAACATTAAATATAGTAGTTAGTCAATGTAGAAGATAATTATATCATACAAACTTTTTGCTCATATTTAACATCTATATTTGACATCATCAAAACTATTCATATCTAACATTATGCAATGTTCTTCGATTATTTTGAAGTTGGTGAGGCTTTTACCTTGTGAAAATCTCATATACTACTATTTGGATTATTGTTTATATGAAGCCCTTAAGCTGCTTCATGTAGAGTTCACCATCCAATTTCCAAAAATCCAAATTGGAAGGTGGTCTTTACATCATCTTGATGCAATTTCAAGACTAAGATTGTTGTCATAGCCAAAGTTTAAAGTTAAAACGCACAATGAACAACCTTCTATTGTATTACCCCTTAGCCACTAAGTGTTTTAGGTTCTACATGCCCCCAACATATTTGAGAACCTACTTGTTCACAATCACCTCTTGGCTAGGTGACAAATTACCCAAACACATATTTGGCTTAAAAAAATCCAAATCCTTTCTGCATGACACTTTGCAATTCATCTTAGCAGGTCCTTCTAGTGTCTTTCAGACACATATAGGTAGTTATCATTCCTTTTAAATGATGAAGAAAGCATTCAATCCATTAGGGAAGCTATCCCTTATAGTCATTTGCTAGATGACAATTTGCTATGAGGTGGATTTCATAGGATTCTTTTCCTATGTATGAGTGAGGTAATTCTCTCGTAACTTACCTCTTACCTTTTTCATTGTGAAAATGGTCTCAATCCTCCCACTCGGATCAGTGAATTTAGGAACACTTGGTTATTCCTTGTTACTTGTGAACCTCTTAAAGAGATTTATTGTGATTAATGCTCATTTCCTGCTAGAAAATCTGGGTTTTATGAACGTTGTGTCCTACGGTTTTCTCTCAGTCACTGAACCGCCATCATTTTCACTAATGAAGACGTGTCATGTCAAATTCTCATGTCATCTCACAAAGAGATACCTTGTATACCTTGGCCCTAATCTTCCTTACTCATAGGAAGAATTATGAATATAAAGTTGATGACCCTTATGGTCTTAACAAGCTTGACCTGGGTCTAAGGCCCATCCACGATTCATAGGGTAAGGTCGTGACTGACAAAGAGTGCATTTGGTTAAGTGTGAATATTGTAATATCCCAAAAAGTGATTAAGGGCTAATGACTTTAAAAGTGAATGTAATTATTATTGAATAAACACTTTTGGAGAATGTGTGATGGGAATTTGGATATTTTAATGATTCCAAAGGCTTCCTTGTGAAAATTCGTGTGGGGAGAGTGTTTATTGTGAAATTGGAACCATTGGGAACAATTGTGCAAAAGTTGAAAACTCTGTCCATTGAAACTCTATACAGGGCAGCCAATTTGTATGGACATTTTAAATAGGAAAATGGTGTCTAAAAATTCTGAAATTTTTTAGTCTTAAATTTCACATGTCAAGCTTCAAAATGGAAATATAATTTGTATCATTTTGATTTGTGACCTAAGAGTTTTGAATTTTTGAAGTTTGCCCAGCGAAATTAATTATTTTCTGGAATAGTATGCAAAGATTGAAATTCTGGGGATCTTGTGATTCCATACAGAAAACTTCTATATTTTTCCTTAAAACTAGACTCAATAAGGGTTCTATAGGCTTTGGAATCACTCCAATTTAATTTTTCTAGAATTAGTTATGATTTATCAAAGTTCGGTCAGAAAATCTACCAACAAATCCGAAAATGGAAAATTTGTGATGGTAACTTTGTAATTATGGGATAATTTGTGATCAGCCCATTTTGGCACAAAATTGGGCCCCTGGACGTGAATATGACTGACCAAGAAGAGGAAAGAGTGGTTGGAATTTAATTAGGCTTGTGAACCATTTATATGTACAAAAAGGATTTGTGTACATAAAGTGGATTTTTGGAAATTTCTAAATATGACATAAGCAAGCAATACCATGACATGAGCCTAATGTTATAAAACAATTACAACACCTTTTCCCTTCCATTTCCTGTTGTCTTTTCCAGCAGCACAAAAGTGAGAGAGAGCTTGGAGAAAAATAGAGAGAAGGAAGGAGAAATCTCACAAGGTAGGTCGATTTCTTCAGTGAATTTGTACCTAGCGTGTATAATCCTTCTCCTAAGCTATTCCTCTATGTGAATTAAGGTTTTGAAGCAAATAATTTCATGGTTCAAAGAGGCTATGGTTCAGCCAAATTTGGGAAAAGCTAGAAGGAGCTTGAGGTAACTTCCAAACTTTCGTATATTGCTTATTCTGGCTGCTGTGAGCAATTTAATCGGTGAAATTTCGCCGGATTGCCATTGGTTTTAAAGTTTGGAAATGATATGGCCTAGGGGTTATGCTGCCCAAATTAGGTCTTAATGTTAGTTTTAACCTAATGTAATGGTTAATAAAGTGGTTAGGAGTAGAATGGAACGCGTTTACGGAGCCGAAATCGTAAAACCCCGATTTTCCCCGGAGAACTCATAAATTTCGGCCAGCTCTAGAAATGGGTCTTAGAGTTGGATTTTCAATGATTTGATGGTTCCATTGAGTTCAGGGGCGAAAATTAGGTGGGGTTACAGTTGGTCACTTTTTCGGAAAAAGGCCGAAAAAGCATAATTACGAAAACGCCCCTAAAACCCTTGAAGTAGGGCTGCCAAGGGTAAATTTGTAATTTTACATTGACTTTGATAATTCTGAGTCTAGAAATGGATTCCTTGGGCGTAAATATGTTAGGATAGCCCATATTAGAATTTCGGGAAAAGTGCAACCGGACCTGGTACGGCGGGCCCGGGCCGGGTCCTCGGGGCCATTTTTGTAAATTTTCATTTTAGACTCATATGACCTAAAGAAACACTATAGAAGTGTCTAAATGGTGCATTTGGAATTGTAGGATTCGATATTTTCCCTGTTCGTGATCCACCTACGCTAGAGCACAATCGGAAAGAACAAGGTAGTGACTCCTCTCTTATACTTTGTGTGAAACATTGTATGTATGTTTGTCGTGCATTGAGAATACATTGTGACATTGTGACATTGTGATGCTTTGTGATCGCAGCGAAAGCTGACGCCTAGTGAATACTTTGTGAATACATTGAGATCGCAGCGAAAGCTGAC
Organism: Inga laurina; assembly: GCA_963855925.1. Lineage (NCBI taxonomy): Eukaryota > Viridiplantae > Streptophyta > Magnoliopsida > Fabales > Fabaceae > Inga > Inga laurina. The sequence goes on from OY979711.1 coordinate 26,087,642, forward strand.
GCTTAGAGTTTACAGCCATGAGTGCTGTCGTTTGTGGTGTGAACCACGTTACATTGTGATACTGCTAACATGACCTTATATGCTTTGTGTTTATGCACTGTATGAGTGATTTGTTACTACTGGGATTCTCTTGAATCTCATTCTATCCAATGACTAACATTTCAGACAGGGCTAGTGGCGCAAAAGAGAAGCGGGCAACCCGGAGCGATTAGAACCCCTTCGGGGCATATTTGATTGTAGGGTGTTGGTTATCTTCTTTTGAACTTGGGATTACTGTATATTTTGGAGATGTAAATATTACTGTTGATTTTGGTTATGTAATCCCCTAGTGGAGACTTTTAAACCCTCAGATTATATATGTATATAACCCGGGAGTTGCCGGGGATTTGGTTATACCCTCTGATGTGTATGAATGTAAACTAACTACGCAGGTAATTATATTCGAATTTTGAAATTGAGACCAGGATAGAGAAGAGTTTTTGAAAGTTTTTGGTGAAAACTCTACTATAGTGTAGGAACTTGAAATGAGTTTAACCTATCCGACGGTCTCTAAACTAATTTAATTATGTGATATCGAATTATAATTATGTGGTTAAAGGCAAGGGTTACAAATATAATAGCTATGAGTCAACCTACCAACATATGGCTGATAGCCTCACTTATGCCATTATGTTCACAACCAAATCAAGGAGAGGTCTATCTCTCCATTTCAACAACTCTATTATGTTGAAGGGTTCTAGGTATTGATAGTTGCCTAACAATGCCTTTCTTGTATACAAAACTGCTTGAACTAATCACATGGGTGTCCTAAACCCTTTTAGTTCGAAAGGTCTTATTCTTTTAGTTTATTGATTCCTGACTAGTTCAGCCATTATCTAATAGCTTTACACTTGCCTAGAATTAAGTAAATGTTACTGTATTTCATGTAAATGTCCATGACGTTAACGAAACACTTAGTTCTGTGTTTGGCCCTCACGTTCATTGGTTCACTAATGTCATATTATTCCCATTGCAGTGGATTTTCTCAAAAAATGTTTCTTTGTCTTTATTGCCAGATAGAATAAGTTTTCAACTTATTTATAAGGGTATTAACCCTTTAGCACACGTTGTTTAGAAAATACTATTTTGCTAGTTTGATCATTTCCTTTGATTAAGGTGTACATGTGGCAAGAAATGGAATCTTTTATCCCTAAAAAGAAACATCAAAATCCAACTAAGGGTTTTGAGAATTATAGTCCCATCGATCCTTAACTAAAGAGATAGCAAAGATGTGATTTGTCATTTGCAATTGCATGGAGTGAATCAGGTGGTTTATCTGTGCAGAGTTAATGTGCAAGTTCCAATCCCTTGATCCTATCTCTTTGTTGCTTTGCATTTGACATGAAGCCATATGCTTCTCTGAAATATCCACAACTCATGTGGATTGCTACTTTTACAACCATTAAAGGTTTATCAATGTAGCATTTCATCTTTGCAGAAACCATTGACCTCTTCTAGATCAAGTTTACCTCATAGGTTCTTGCCCTTAGGCATGGAGGATGAATCCTCCCACTCTTTATTTAAGTTCGTCTGACTGATAGATCTTGAATTCTTCAGTCTTTCACACTCAAGTTCAATGTGGTGAATCACATTACTGAAGGTTATAATATGCATATTAGAGGCAATCTTTACTTTCTTATACTCCCACTAATTGGAAGACGTGGCTCACTCCCACTCACTTGGAGATGTCTTATCACAACATACACTTGTTGTTTGTTAGAAAGAACTTGGCATTTAATTTGTCTCAACTTTTTAGTTTGACGTCTGCCTCAAGTGTTGCCTAAACAACATGTTAGGACTTAGTACACTATGTTAAAACTTAACTTAGTTTTAACCTTATGGAAGAAGATCACCTATTTCACTATCTTCCAACATTATCCACACGGCTTGGATAAGGTTACATTACTCATACCAACATAAGTTTAAGCAATGTTGTTCTTTCTATACTTGATAGCATAAACCTTTTATATCCTTCGGTTGTTTCAACCTTTAAATCCTGAAGACTAGTTGGTAGGATGTCCCTGACATATCATTCTTCTTGAATGAAAGAGTTTGAGAGTTTTTAAATCCACAGATATCTCTATTGAGCTTGTCTTCATAAGCTCAGTCAAATAGACTTGGTCATAATTGGTCACTTAGATGATTATGGTATACAAATCATATTTGTTCAAGTTAGACAAAGGATAATTAAATAATAAGTTCACTAGTTTCATGTTTAGGAGACAACTATGTTGACTCTCATCCCAATCATGCTAGTTAGCTCATCACCCTTTTAACCATAGTCTTCCTTGAACACATTCCCCTTTAGATTTCTAGACGTATTCCAGAAACCCCCACTCAATCAAAGACAGTTATATCAACAAGTTAATAACACAATATCATCTAATCAGCATGAATGTTCAAGGAAATAGGAAGAGAACATAATTAATTCAATTCCAAAAAAAAAATAGAGAATTTAATCATAAATTCAATGAAAAACAAGAACATTCAAAAGTTTAAGCCTCATATTATTGTCTCTTAACTAGTTTCTCCCTTTCATAGGCCCTTCTGACCATATTAACTCATGTAGCGCCTAGCTATAATGTCCAGCTCCTCTTTGTCATATTTACATCTACTTACTTGGATATAATTGCAGCATACCTCCCACTTGATGAGGGATTCTAACATCTCTATCTGTCTTATCTTTTGTCACAACATTTGTCATAAAGGATTGACTTTTAGAAGTCATTGCTTCAATCCAAGTGGATCAATGTGGTTAGAAGCATGGGAAGACTTATTATTATTCAATAATTATTGAATAATTTTAAGTTGCTGCAATTTTTCAGGTTTTTATCTCTAAGAGTTTGAGTCAAGGTTGGATAGGATTTTATATTCAGAAAAACTCATTTGAATAATCCCTTACTTTTAAAGAATCTTGCAGCATTAACCTTATGTTGTAACTGAAATACTCTTAATAAGTAAGTCAACCAATCCTAAAAATAATAGAATCCACAAAGACTCAATTTCAATATTTTTTAGGAATCTCTAGGTGCATACAAGCGCCTTTTTGAATCAAAACAGATCCAAATATGCTTCAAATATATATAAATTATATATCAAATTGATACTCTCAAATTTAGGGATTTTTAGGAACCAACCGTGTCTCAATCAGAGGTCCCATGCGCCGTCACGCCCCCTAGAAGGTCTCTGGATCAAAAAATCCTGAAAAATTAGAAAATTCCAGCGTTGGCCACTCTCAGAGGTGGTGCGTGACGTACACGCGCCGCCTGGCGGCTGTCCGCCGACAACACTCACCGTCCTTTCTCCGACGGTGCTTGCCATGTGTCAAACGAAGGCCCTAGTAGGCCCCACACACCTCTGTCAATTTCTTTTGTCACTGCTGACGTGTCGATGGCATGGCGCTGACGTGCCTCGATCGACGTTGCTGGTCAATGGATGACGTGTCCTTTGTTGACCGATGTTGATGTGGAACTTGACGCTGAAGTGGTGACCTCTCATTGGCGCCACTTGTCATTGGTTGACCGATGATGTGGCGTTGACTACCACATCATCATCTCCCACTTCCAGCCAGGTTAACCCCACCCGGTTGGAGCTCCGGCGGGTCATCGCTACCCGTAATCTTCTGGAGGCCATATCTCCCTTGTTTCAGCTCCGTTTTTCGCGTTCTTGGTGTCGTTGGAATCATAGTTCAGCGAATTACAAATCCATGGTATTTATTTGATCTGAAAATCTCTGTTTCATTAATCAAATCATTAGTGATTTGGCAGCGGCGACTAACGACCCGCCAACTTCTTTCCTTCGTTTCTCCCTCATCCGGACTCCGTTTGACGCGTTCTAAGAATCGTTGGAATTGTCTCTTTGAGATCTACATATCCATGGCTTTGGTTGGGGCAAAAATACCAGTTTCAAACACCCCATTTTTTCTCAACGTTCACGACACAGTGTAATCTAACCTAGATGTGTGTCCTCTGTGTTTCAAAGGCTCTTCTAACCTTTGAGAGGTTAAGTCTTTTTGTTTTTTGGTTCCACATAGGTTCCAAAAACACCCAACTTGAGAAGAAGAGAAAACGAAGCTTTGAGCCATGAATTATATATATACACACACACATATTATATATATATATATAAGATAACCAGAGGAGCAAATGATATTAGCATGCATTTAATATATATTTAAAAAACACCCAGCGACAAATATATATATCACACCTGAAGCTTTCAAATATGTAGAAGCAAAATATATACATATATATACATGTTCACGTTTTGGAAAACATACGCCCAGATTCCTAAAAGTATTCACATATAAACCAGAGAACATGCATATCCAACAAAATTTCAAGCAATAGAGGCTACGGATATAAAGCTTGAAAAACAATGTACAATAGCACAGCGGAAAATACGATGGAGAGATATAAACAAATTATATCATATTATTATTCACATAGAAGAATCACAGCCACAGGATCAAAATGCTCTGATGCCAATGTAAAAAAATATAACTAAAGGGAGATTTGGAGTACCGGGGCAAATCCATGTTCGGATCCGGGTCAAAGCTCCAATGCTCCATACTTGTGCCCACACAATTATTAAACTATTAGAGCCTAATTGTGATTTGCACAGCAGATCACCAGAACCAAAAAGATGGTAGGAGATAAGAGAATTGCCAAAAAACTCAATGGCGGGGTGAATTACAATTGAGGAGGCACACCCTATTTATAGTGGCTTATAGAGACCACTAATTAGAAAACGTATGCACTCCTTCTTGCCCTCCAAGACAGCAATTAATTGATTCTCAATTAATTCCCTAATTATGGTGATTTGTTCCTCATTTAACAAATCCAAAATTATTGCTGAATTATTCCCCAATATGCAATTAATGATGATTTTATTCTTATTTGATTAGGCTACTTATATCCAATCAAATAGTCCGGCCCATCAAGGGCGAACTTGGACCCAAAGTCCAACATTCTTGGTGTTGGTCCAGCATAATTGATGGGAAAATTTGTCTGAAAAAGACCTCTTATGGGACATTGGTACAAGTTCTTCCATAAGAATATGGGGCGATAATTGGGTCCCTAATGCAACATTCCCAGCAAAACATGTTAATTCTCAAAACTACTTTATTAAACATGGGAAGGTGACTGATCTAATCATAGATGGTGCCTGGAATCGCTCTCCAATTACAGACCTCGTACCTCAAAATGTTATCGCTGCAATCTTGAAATTCCCATTCCATCTAATGGGACCCAGGATAAGCTTGTATGGAGTGGTGCTCCAAATGGAGAATACAAAGTTAAACTGGGTTATATTAAAGCTAAAGAAGATAGCGTGGTGAAGAGGAATGCAGCCAGCTCATCTTGTATTATGTCATCAGCAGATTGGAAATTTATTTGGAAGCTGCACATAATTCCTCGAGTTCAGCATTTTATATGAAGAATTTTAAGCAAAGCTATAGCAACGAATGAGGCGCTGTGTAAAAGGAAGCAAGCTCCATCCCCATATTGCCCAGTTTGTGAGTTGGAAGTAAAAACTATTGAGCATCTTTTCTTCTTGTGCCTGTGGACCCGATGCATATGTTTGGAAGCAATTTCGGCTTTAAACTGATAATTTTCAGATCTTGTGTTTTATCTTGGTGGCTGATATTAACGAACAATACACAAGGAATTGGTGATCATGATATATCCCAGGTTTGTTAGTTGTTATGGCTTATATGGAAACAAAGAAATAACAAGATTTTCAATCAAGCCGAATCTAATCCTATTATTGTGATAGAACTAGCTGCAAAATCCAATAATGAATATTGGAGCTCATGTGGAAACTTCTCCCATGCACCTGATAGAACTACAGAACCACGGATTGCTTGGTTTCCATCATCACCTAATGCCCTAAAGATCAATTGCGATGGAGCTTTCTCTCCATTCCAGGGCCCAGCTTCGGTTGGTATTGTATGAAGGGATCATCTTGGAGGTTTCACTTGGGGCTTTGTGGACAAAACCAAATCTATCTCTGCCTTTATGACTGAAGCTTTAGTGTTAAAACGGGCAATGATGTTAGCCACAGACCTAGGCCATGACAAAGTAATTTTTGAAATGGATTCCCAACTAATGCACAAATGCATCATCACTTTCAGATTCTTCTTCATTTCCTAACTCTTCCTCCTCACCTTCATATTCTTTAATTAGTGACCCTTCCTTCTCACCCTCAGCTTCTTCATCTACTAAATCTTCTTCCTCACCCTCAAGTTCTTCATTTACTGTTGAACAAAAAAAAATAAATGTAATATAATGGATAAATTTAGATAACATAAATTATATAAGTTTGATATGGAATAATAACAAGATTCAAATCAAGTCTGTATGCCCCAACAATTCAACAAGAAAAACATAATAAACAAGATCTATGTGAAAGGCATGCACTGATTGTTAAACTGCTCGTATTAAAGAAAGTGAATATAATTCCTCAGGGGATGCGTTGTGAATTAGTCTGAATAGGGGAATGACCAAAAAAGATAAGAAAACATCTAAATAGGGAAGTTGGAATTGTGTGTGTGTGTGTGTGTGTCAGATTTTATGCATTATTAACAAAAAACAAGTTGGAATTTTAAAAATCACTAGTGACTCTACTCTTCTTTATCCCCATCTGGTCTGGCAGCTCCACGTCACGTTTGTCTACCTCCATGTCATCTTCGCCTCAATCCATATCATCTCCCAAATTCGCATCTATCGCCATTCTGTGTTTTAAAAAAAAACCCCTCCTTGGTAAAACCCTCTCTCAATTGAGGGCTTCCATGAGATTTCACCATACTAAAGAAGGGAAGAAAAATCAACAAAGGAATTTTACCTGACAATCGACACTTTTTGTCGTGCACACCACTGTATTTGTCTATGGAGTTATTCCCTGTTGGCTAGTGTTTGCTGTCAGGTTTTCTACAAGTTGCACGTGGGTTTCATTCATATGTACAAACCCTAAACTTTGGGCCCTTCGATTCATTCAGAGGTGTGCATTTTGTTCCTATTTTTTGTATTAAATAACACAGGTGTCAAAAAATTAATGATGTGATAGGCGAGTAAACGGACGTTTGCTCTTTTATTAAAAGTCTACAATTACTCCAATTTAATTACTTTAGGATCAAAATTGCACCCCAAAATACTTTAGAATGCTAATTACATACTAAAATATAGTTTATGGTATTTGATGCTCCTTTACCCTTATTTTTAGAATCTCGCCTTTCTATAAATTACGGTTTTCATTCAATAATAATAGTATATTAAATCTTACTTTTAATTTAAAAAAGAAAAAGATTACTCCTCATTGTAAAGTCATGTATTGCTCCACTCAAGTGACCCCTTCCAACGGCAAAATCCCACCTAGGTGTGCCCTACATGACTTATCCAGCTACAAGCCTGTTTGAAAATGACATCTATATTTGCATGTATGTATGAATGTATGCACATCCACATATAGGATTTCTTTAAAAGAAAATAAGAAAAATCTTCAACCAATAATAAGTCAATAAATTATACATCAATAAGTAATTTAACGTAAAGAATTTTCTTTAAATATGTAATTTAACGACTTTTTTTATTTTTATAATATTAAATCTTAAATTACTCAATATAAAATACTCACAACATTTGATCGCCATCTCATGTACTACTATTTATCATGTATTACACATATGACATCTCTCCTACCCCACACTGACCCCACACCCACACTGACTTTAAAGTTTCTACCGACGCTTGGGTCGCTTCACGTATAATTTATAATTACGCTCATCAATTTGCTAGGACCACATAAGTTCAGGAAATGAAACCCAAAAAAAAAAAAAAAAAAAGAGAGCTTTATAGTTAATGCATATCATTCGTTGATTTGAGCGTCAATCTCAAGACCTTGAAGCATCTCCACTACGTGGCTCATTGAAGGCCTTGCATCCCTGTCTTCCACAACACATTGTAACGCCACTGTAACCAGAACCTCCATCTTCTTCATGTCAAAGCTTCCCTCAACCGTCGGATCAACGATTTGTTCCACCCAGGATGATGTCTCCTTTTCTTTTCCTTTCTTTTTCTTCTCGTTCACCCATGTCACTAGCCTCCCATGATGCGAGTGATCTGGTCCATCCACCTTCAATCTTTTTCCTGTTATCATCTCCAACACCACGATTCCATAGCTGTAAACATCAACCTTGGATGTTATTGGCAAGTTGAAAACCCACTCTGGTGCCATGTATCCTCTTGTTCCTCTGATCCTTGAGAAGCTTGGATTCTTGAGATCGTTTCTGTTCTGCAGCTTCGACAATCCAAAATCTGCAACCTTGGGCTGATAATCTGAATCCAAAAGTATGTTTTGAGGTTTTATGTCGCAATGCAAAACCCACTCCAAGCATTCTTCGTGAAGATATGCAAGTCCTCTTGCTGATCCAAGAGCAATTTCGTACCTCTTTCTCCAATCAAGTGACTTGTTGGATTCTAAGTTTGTTGCTAAAGAACCGTTTTCCATGTACTCATACACCAACATTTTGTATTTTCCTTCTGCACAATACCCCCACATGTCAATCAAGTTCATGTGGTTAAGCCTTCCTATTAAGTTTACCTCTGCAAGAAACTCACTTTCTATTTGGTTTGCCTCATTTAGTCTCTTAATTGCAGCTACTCGCCCATCTTTTAGCATACCCTTGTATACGATTCCTCCAGCACCTCTCCCAACCTCTTCTCTAAAACCTCTTGTTGCTTCCTTCAACTCAGAGTAGCTATATGTTTTAAACTCGGTTCCAGTTAGATGATGATAATTTTGCTCCTTACTGGAACTTTTCAATATAAGACACCAGAAGAGAACGATGCATGCAAGTTCAAAGCCGCCAATTGCTACCGCGTAACACCTTCACTAAAATACTTCCTTGTCTTGACAAATAGACTCTCGTCTGCTTTACAGACTTAAATTGTTCACACTTGGTATTAGGTTCTTGAAGTGTGAATGTACTGGAATTAGGGACTCTCAAGTGAAAACCTCCCTGGAATGCTGGAGAAAGATTGCCATTGACCAAAAGGGTCTTTGGGTAGCATTTAAAATGATCATTTTCATATGAATATTGAAAACCTTTGCAACATATCTCCAAACATTTCTTCTTGCATTCATCAAATGTTAAGTCCACATAACTCCCTTGGTCGTAACCATAAAAGTCGCCATTAGGTATACGTAGAAAACTAGAGTCTTGTGGGTTGCAAGACAAATTGAACTCCGGTTGACACCCAAGTGATGAGTCGCTTTCATCCTTGAACCTGTAACCTGGAAGACATAAGCATGTTCGACCATTATAAGGTTCATATTTGCAGAAACTATTTTCTCCACAAACACCATGAATGTTGCAACCTGCAGAAATAACTTGCCATGAAACATACCATTTCTCCTCCCAATTTCTTCGACTATAGACCCTAACATTACCATCACTATCAATGGTTAATCGTCTCTGAAGCACAAAGCCATAGTCTGATGTCTCGCTAGTAAAATTATCAGTTGAAATGATGCCACCATACAAATCGAGAAATATAAAGCGACTTGCATTGAAGGTGGACCTACCAATTTGCGCCGGTAGATTCCAAGGATGTGGCCAGTAAATACTCGAAAGCTCAGGGCCATCATAGAGAAGACGAAGAACATTATCATTGTCAAAAAATAACTTGTGAAAACCAGAAGAGGGGTCAGTTTGACTTTTAGAGGAGACAAGGCTAGTGTTTCTGGTAAGCCGTTGGCCTGGGACAAGTGTGTTTGTCGGAAAACCAAAACTTTCCCACACAGTAATATTGGGGTGTTCAAGAAGAACGAGATTGCCATCATCTTTCAGAATCAATTCTGGAGATTTCAACCAAGTTGTGTTGGTGGCCCAAACATCGACCTGACCTGCATCGTTCAACACCAGATTCCCATTTCTGCCAAGGGTAAGCGTTGACCCGTTTCCGTTCACCAGTACGTCACGATTTGCCATCCAGACGACAGTCAAGTTTTGCTGACGAGGTTCGGTGAACCAGACAGCGAATGCATAGGCATTCTCACCAATGCCATAGAACCCGGCAGTGAAATTATTGTTTGTTGATTTGATGACATGTTCTGGATTCTCCACCGACAAAGATAACAAATTACTTGAAGATGATAATGAACACCGGAGAAGCCAAGCCCAGACGAAGAGGATTATTGACGTGGAAAAACCCAGAAAAGCCATAGTATCAAGATCGAGAGCTATCATGAGCTGTGAATAATTTTCCACTGAATTAAAGCATATCAAGTTGACAAAAGTCTCTGAAAAAAAGAGGAGGCCTCTCAGGTCAGTCAATGTCGCCAAGGTTGTGAGATTTTTTTTAACGAAAAGAAAAGATGTCAGGTATTTTGTTGCGTTTCCTTTAACATGGCCCCACATTAATTAGACTTGTCAAAACTCGAAACAGTGCACCATTATCTCATTAAGCATATCATATCACTACTAGAAAAAGTATGTTTTAGAAATGTTGAAATTGACTTTTTCAAGAGAAAAAAAAGAGATACTTTTTAAAATTAATTGTTTTATTGACCAGTCTTTAAAAAGTTTGAATTGATAATAAAAAATTATTCACTTTTTAAACTAAGTAATTTCATACTCGGTGTGAAAAGCGGACATTGTTTTGGAAAAATATAGGTTTTATTTGATTTATAGAAGCCCTATTAGATTGTTATATCTAAAAGATATATTATATAATATAAATTCAATAGATAGGCCTAAAAACACAAATGCAATTGATATGAAAAATAATTATAACTAACAAGTAAAATTTAGCAATATTATTATATTATTGAATCTTAATTCAGGCATTTATTTTTTTAAGGTTTATTTTTTTTCCTTGTATTTTCCCTACCTTCAAAGGATCGAAGTTAAATTATTTTTGAGCGTTGGATATAGTGGGTGTAATTTTAAGCCCAGCATGTGCATGCTGCTGACACATAATTCATATTATGAGCGTAAGTTGAATGTAGCTAGCTACCCATGGATTGAGTGCTAGGTTTTATCATACCTATGCATTTTGATTTTTCTAGACTTCGAATATAACACATGGCTCTGCCCTACTAGTCTCAAGTGGTAAAGGAGAAGATTCTTGTAATCTATTTTGTTTGGGCCCAACCCAAAAAATAAACAAATAGAAATGATAATAAAAGCCCTCCTTGATCCTTACACTAATGACTTGAAAAATTTCTTTCCAAAGCCAAATAATGTCATTTATAATTTATGGTGATTGGCTTGTGATTGAGATTAGACAAGTAATTAATGGTGATAGGTTTTGGAAAGTCTTCACCCCATAAAAATTTGAAAAGAAGAAAGATATCTCATTGAAACTTAGGGGAAGCATTACTACATTTTGAAACTCTCAAGATAACATTAAGACAAAAAAAAAACTTCTAGGGCTATATTGATATTTCACAAATACTCTCGAGATGGATTTGCACCTTAACCCCTTTTTGAATTATAAAAGAAAATCTATTAAAAACTTCTACATTATTCTCTAATGTCTTTGTTGTAGATTGTTGATAACGTATTAGTACTTCAGAGTTCTAGTAACTGCAAAAAGATAATATAAATATAAAAATCAGAATATATATAGTAAAAAATCTAAAAGTTGGCAAATATTTTATAAGTATATATTTTATAATTAAATAATTGTAGATTTTGAGATATATTTGATTAAATTTATTAATATTTTATATTTATTTAATTATCTTTTATATATTTTTCTATCCTTTAATTAATGATAGGATAAAAGGATACTTTTGATGTATAATCTACTCATATCCTAATTTATTTTGTAGGAGATATTATAAGATTTAAGTGAGAACAAAATATCAATATAATATATCTATATTATATGATAATAAATAAAAAAAAAAGAGATAAACCAATATATTGTCATAGAGACGCACATAGGGTGTAATATCCTAAATTTTGAGATTAAAGGTTTGAGAATAAGCCTGGGTTAAGTAGACTGCTAAACCCCAGTTTAGCAAGAGTCTTAGGAATGAGGATTTGCTGTCAGTGCATTTTTTCTGCATGGCAATCTAGTTGTGTGATATTTTTGAATAGGCAAATGATGTCTAATGCCTATGATATTTTTCAATATGAAAGTAGACTTATCAAACTTTAATTTGATAGGTCATATAGGTCATTTGGAGCTGAACACAAAAGAGTTATGAATTTTGAAAGTTAGCCTAGTGAAACTGGCCATCTTCTGTGACAGCATCAAAAAATGGAAATTTTGGGAATTATGAGCTTCTAGTTAGTTAAAGGCTATGTTTTTCCTTGAAAATATACTTAATAAGGGTCATATAGCCTTTGGAATCATACCAATTGGATCTCTATAAATAAATAAATAAATTTTCAAATTTTGATGAAAATTTTGCTCAGTTTTCTAGCAAGTGCAAAAATGGAAATAAATGTAAGGGCAAAATGATCTTTTTGGCCATTAAAGCAAAAGCTCTTATTTTCTGATAATTAAGGGCTAGGACGTATAAAAAGTGGGAGCAAGAAGGAAAACTGAATATTTGGAGATTAATATCCAAATTGGTGCATTTATGACCAGGGGAAACAAAAATCAAAAGTTGTAGGCAAATTAGTATAATTTAAAGTAATATTTGTGGAAGAGGATAAAAGTGCTAATTGAATACATATTATTACCCCCACTTGAGACACATTTTCGGCCAAGTGTTTTGACCAAGAGAAAAGATGATTTCTTGGCCGCAGCCAGAAGATTTGCTTGGCCGCGGCCTAAAAGTTTTTTACCTCTCTTGGCCGCGGCCAAGGATTTTTGGCTGGGCCAAGACCCCTGTTTCAGCATTTCATATTTTTTTGATTGGTTTAGCTTTCTTAGCCTTATAGGCACTTGTCTGGACTCCCAATAGCTACCTAAGTGGCTCAAAAGATAACCAACATAATATGTTGAGCCTCCCTAACTTCTTGGACATTATTATACACTTCCAGTGACTTGCTATCATGGCTTGAATTATGTGATTGGGTATACAGGGCCATGAAAGGTCAAAAGAGGAAATGAAAGAATTTCCAAGAAGCTACAATGGTTGGAAGAAACGGGAACCAAAGAAGGACATAAAGCCAAAAGGTAGGGAACTTTCCTAACTTGCATAACTTGTTATGCGTGCTTGTGCATTGATGTGGTAATTGCTTTGACAAATTGTATGAAGAATATGTGAATGAGTGAAGCTCTGTTTTAATTATATTATGGCCATTAGTTTAATGTGTTGAACATTGAGCATGCATATATGTCATTCACAAAGCATTTCTTGTATGTATTTGTTAGCATTGTTCGCTACTGAGATTCTCTCGAATCTCACTCTCCCTCACCAACCATATAGGTAGGTAAGCTCAGAAGAGAAATGCATGGAGATGTGCAATAAGAAAAAGCGAGGGCGAATTGAAGATTTGTATGTGATAATTAGTTATGAGTAAATTATCATTTTATGAGAATATTTGTATGAACATGCTTGGTTGAATAGTCTTGAGGAATATGTAAATGAATGATTTAAGTATGAGTAGAGTAATGAGCAGCGAATGACTATGATTAAATTAAATGAAGATAAGAATCGATCAGTAGTAATGAAGTTTAGACGCTTCCACAAGATTTTGTAATATTCAGAAAAGCCCACTCAACTACAGGTTTGAATCTTGTCTTGAGATTGGGAATTTAAAACGATTTTATGAAAGTGGATCAGACTTATTGTGCACAAGCTCATCCGATCGATTACAAGAATAAGGGTGTTATACAGGGAGGCAATATTTACCTATATATATGCTAGGCATAGTAAGAAGGAGGTGTGTTCTATTTTCCTAGTTGATAATGGTAAGACAAGAGCTTTAGTGGGGGGAGATTAAAGTTTAGAGATGCAAAAGAGCGACAACACGGATGAAAATTTGGCATTGAGTTTATATTTCTCCTTTCCTTTCTCTTTGTTATTTTGTCTTTGGTTAGCTATTATATCGGTCATGACAATGTTAAGTTTATGTGGCTAAACCCTTAGTTTTGGATTATTTAGTCTGATTATGAATTAGTGGATGATAATTTTTGTCATTAATTGGTTTAATATTATATTTGTTGATTTAATTGTGTGCTTGATTATCCTGAAATAAGAGAAATATGATTGGGATTATTTTGGTGTTCTAAAGGAGCCTAGACCTAGGGAATTTAGAATAGACTTTCAATTGAATTGTGTAAGATTAGGTTTTCAGACTTAATTTGCTTGTAGGATAGACATATACCTATCGGCCCTACATAGTCTCATTAGACTTGGACTTAAATTAATCCAATTAAGTACTAATCACCTAAGATATTAGGGATTAACATAGTTGGAATACCTTTTAGTGAATCGAAAGGCACACTTAGGTAAATAAGAGTCCTAGACTAGCAAATATAACTTTAAATACAATTAATGGAAGAAATTAAACACTAAGAAGTAATCAAGGCTATAATAATCCAAGTCACCGCTTAAGATTTAGAATCACCCTTAGCCTTAATAGTAGTTAAATTTGTTTTTTTTTCTTTTTTCTTTGATCTAGCTTTTATTCATAATTTGAATTGTGTTGACTCAAATTAAGGAAAAGTGTAAAGTCATTGCTCAACTGTACTATTGGAACCAAATCCTAATGGGAATAATATCTTATTCACTCTTTATTACTTGATACAGCCTGTGCACTTGTAGAATCTTAGGCTCTATATTTTTCCCCTATCAATATTAAAGCTTAAGCAAATCTCATATCAGATTTCAATATATTTGCTAAAGTTTAGGAACGTGAGAGGGTGAATGTTCCAATAGATCGTGATTCAACAAGCTACTAAAAATTAGGATGAAAATTATATTTATTTTAGTCTATATAATCTAGTGGAATGAAAATTATTTTCACTGTAATAAAACAATAATAAAAAATTTGACATTTTACCTCATCGTTTTCTCCTGCTCTCTACTTTTCTTCAATGTTTTTCTTTGTTTTTAACTTCAAACCAACAACTATTATCAAAAATTAGATATTGCTTTTTGTCCATGATTCTTTTTCCTATATGATTTGGAGACTTTAAGCCTTAACTAGTAAGCTCTCGTTATATCAAAAAATAAAATAAAAGCTTACCTGAAGAAGAATCACGAGAGGAAGGAACTGCAGCCTACAGAGTGAAGATTCATGTTAGTGGTGAAGGACAGAACCCACAACAACAGAGCAAAACCCATGGAAAGAAGAGTATGAGACCCACTAGGGAAGCTAAAAAATGTTTATGAAGGAGTTAGAAGTATCGCGTCAAATAAATTTTTTTTTTCCAGAATCATATTTCCTTATATTTGATATTTTTTTAGAATCTCACCATTTTAGATGAAAGAATACTTAATGGTTCTTTGTAAAGAACCATAATGTATTGTTCATAATATTAATTAATATATCAATAAAGATTATATTAATATATTGTTAAATTACTTAACGGTTCTTTATGAAGAACAGTAATGTATTGTCAAATAAATTTTCTTTATATTACAGGATAATAAACCGTTCTTTATAAAACCGTAATGTATTGTCAAATAATTTTTTTTTTCAAAATCTCACCTTTTTATACTAAATAATAGTTAATGGTTTTTTTTTGTGAGGTACCAAAATTTATTTTCGAATAACTTTTTATGGAATCCCGCCTTATATATGACAATTATCATTTCTAACTCTTAAGTAATCTTAAAAACTATATAATGGTTCCTTGAGAAAAACAACTGTCAAGTATTGTGAAATAATTTTTTTAAAAAAATCTTGCCTTCTTATATATGACGGTTTTCACTGATAACTGTTATGTATTCTTAAAGAATACATGATGATTTTTTTATGAAAAACTGTTAAGTATTGTTAAATAAATTTTTTTCAGAATCCCACATTTGCCCTTCCATAAGATATTAATAGATATTATATATTAGATCAATATCTTAACATATTATATTTATCTTAAAAGTATAAATTTGATATATTATTAGATACAACAAGTATTTGCTACCCGTCCTTTGCATGGGGAAGTTCATATATAGCATTTTGAACTTCAAAACTTTCTCAAGCACACAAGGACAATTTATGATTCTAAAGCATTATTCAATTAGGTGTGTAATATTTATTATATAATTTAGTCTTTATGATTGGGCAATGTTTTACTGTATGCACAATGAGTAATATTTATTTGTAATCATAATAAATCATGTAATTATTTTATAATCATCTATTTTAAATGACCCATATATATATTGAAAATCCCAAATGTATTGCTTGTAGATAAATATTTATGACACCAATATTGAAGACCCTTATTACAAGAGTGAAATAGGGAAAATGTCATTCCTTCAAAAAAAAATCAATAGATATAATTTATTGATGATTTTTTATAATTTATTTTTTATATTTATTCAAATTTGATTGATTAAATAATCATGTTTAAGTGATTATTTCTCAAATTTCATTTATTGTTGATGCAAATTATTGATTTGATGATTTGATTTCGAAATAGAGATATCATCTTCCTATATTACCGATGATTGTTTCCTAATTTCCTTTTCTATATTTCTTCATAATTGATTTATTAAGTAATCATATTTGAAAATGAGTTGATTATTTCTTAAATTTAATTTATTATTGATGCAAATATGGATATTGATTTGATTTGGTTTAGAAATAGTGACATCATCATCCCACATTATAATTTATCGATGATTATTTCCTTTATTTATATTTTTTTGAAAAAATTTATATTTTTTCATATTGGATGTATTAAGCAATTATATTAGTTCATGCCCCCTCTTTATATTGATAATCTACTTAATTATATAGAAAATTCATCCTCGTCTTTACTTTTTGTTTTCCATTAAGTGCTAACTTTAATATTTTGATTGTGTTAGCTTTTGTTTTTACTTTACATTTTTTCTGTTGATTTTTGTAATTCCCTTTTTTTAAAGCATCTGATTTCTTATTTCACAAGTCAAGAATAGAGCCCCACACGTCCTCATATTTGACAAAAATCAATTTTCATTAAATATTCACATAATTGCATTTTAATTAACATACTGTATACTTTTTTTTATAAAGGTCAAAATTCATTAACATATTGTATACACTTAGAATTATTAATCAATATAACTTCAACCAAAAAAGAATTATTCATCAATATGATATAACTAATGGTAGCTCAATGTATATATTTTGACAAAAGAATATTCATAAGTGGCAAAAAATTATAAAATCAAACTTAAATAGGCAGTTCCAAAAGGCAGATATTATACTATAAGCTTATAGCTTAATATAATGTGAAAATGCCAAACACGATTAAAAGTAAAGTAGACTCAAAACCTTGACTACTAAAATGAAGCTTTCAAAAATTCAAAACAAGACACGGGAACTCATTTTTCTATTTTTTTGATATTGATGATTGCTATGTTGTCCTTGAAGGTAAGGGTGAACATATCTGATAAATACCACATCCCTATTATCAGCTAATGGAGTGTTTTTTGTCACTCAAATGAGTGTTATATATCTTCTTTCTCTTTGAATGAGTGGTTGAAGGTCACATTGTGTTGAACTTTTTCTACTAACATCAATGTTGTCAAAGAGATTGAGGCATGTGTTTCTACTACGGAGGGCTAAAAAATATCTTAAGGAATAAATGGAATGGCAAATAGATGAATATATAATCAAGTACTCAATCACAATATATGCTACTATTAACTAAATCCTTTTCTTACCGTTAATTCTGAGTATGTAAACTATTGCAAAATATCTCCCTCATCAGAAAATTACAAAACGCCTAAACTATTAAATGGATATTTGATGTTGCTTTGCTTGACTTAAAGCCTAACAATAATTTCTCTTCCAACACAATGCTCTAATTGTGTTAGGAAAGTTCCAATCTCTTCTTCCTACAGTTAAATATGAATATTAAGAAAGCCAAGTATGGGGGAATATAGAAAAAATAAATTTAAATTCAAAAGTTAATATATTACAAGGCACAAAAGATCAAATAAAAGGAGGAAAGGGAAGGATTGGGGTAAGTAAAGCTGCTAACTTTTCATCAAAAGGTGATGTCTTTTTAGTCATCGTACATTTCTTGATAACCTGAGCAACGATAGCCTAAGTATCCTTGCAGTCATTGATATCCTTAATGAGTTCATAAGGCTGACCTGTCATGATATTGGAATGAAGAATTGAGCTCACTAACAATGAAGAACATAGAACACAAAATAGAACACATTGACAACGTAAACAAAGGATTGGGGTAAGTGCAGCCACTAAGTGAAGCTGCTAACTTTTCATCAAAAGGTGATGTCTTTTTAGTCACCGTACACTTCTTGATAACCTGAGCAATGATAGCCAAGTATCCTTGCAGTCATTGATATCCCTAATGAGTTCATAAGGTTGACCTGTCATGATATTGGGATGAAGAATTGAGCTCACTAACAATGAAGAACGTAGAACACAAAATAGAACACATTGACAACGTAAACAAAGGATTGGGGTAAGTGCAGCCACTAAATTTTCATCAAAAGGTGACGTCTTTTTAGTCATCATACACTTCTTGATAAACTGAGTGACGAAAGCCTAGGTATTATAGGTATTCTTGTAGTCATCAATATCCCTAATGGTTCATAACGCCAACCTGCCATGATATTGGGACAAATAATTAAGCTCACTAACAATGAAGAACATAGAACACAAAACGGAACACATTGATGTCGTTAATATATATAAGGCTGACTATAATCAAGGGGCCAACTATATTTCTTGGAAATTAAGCTTCTTGCATATTTAGTTTGAATTATGATCATGATAACTCATTGATTTATGGGCTAAATTTGTTAGAACAAGCGTTTCACCCAAGAGGGGGGTGAATTGGGTGATACTAAAATTTCGTCGGAAATATAAAACTTTAACAGTGGAATTAAAACAGTAATGAGTAAGGAGAAATATCACTGAAGTGTACACCGGGAGTTATACTGGTTCGGTCACAACCACTTTGACCTACGTCCAGTCCTCAGAGCTTCTCTGAGAGTTTCACTATAACTTCCAAGATTCAGTGGGTTCTTGGCACCTCAGTACAAACAAGTTCCTTCACCTGGACACTCGCTCCCCCTTACAAGTTGTAATCCAATCCCAACTCAAGGTTCCACAACCTTAAGTTATCTCAATAACAAATATTGAGCTTGAATGAAATATCTCTCTTACAGAGTGAATAAGAATCACTGAAGCATAGAAATACAATTTCAACGTGAAAACAGAGCAATGAACTTAATAATTCGTTTGTGTGTGTGCTTGTTGTTATTTCTCTGTTTGGATGTTCTCATATATATAGATATGTTGGTGATGACCGTTGGAACATTTTCTTTCATCCGTTGGAGAGTGCGCAGCCACTGTTGACTTTTCAAGTTTTTGAAAAATATCCGTTGGCGGTGGTTGGCACTTTGAACGTTTCATTTGACTTCCAATACTTGATATGATTTCTTCATTGTTTATCTGTAAATAGACTAAGAATACTAATACAATGAAAGATTAATCATATAGAAAACAAAACAATAAACGTTTGAATGATTTCTGGATTTCTGGGTTTGCTTACTCGAGTAGCTACTCGAGTATCCTTTAAAGTTTACTCGAGTACTTACTCGAGTATCATCGGGAAATCTTTGATCAACTGCAAGTCAATGAATAAATATAAGATTACTCGGGTAGTGCATGGAATAACCAATTTCTAAACCTTTGAACATATATGTTTACTCGGGTAATTACTCGAGTAATGCACTCATAACTTTATGAGTTACTCGGGTACCAACTCGGGTAAACCTTTACAAAAACTTTTGGTTACTCGATGCTTTACTCCAGTAATGTTGCAGGATCTCAAGGCCGAGAGCACTTACCTTGTTACTCAGATATGGACTCGAGTAATGCATTCATTTTTGCATAGGTTACTCGGGTACCACCTCGAGTAACTGTACTTTTTGTGCTTGACTTACCCGGGTAATGACTTGAAGTTTTCCTTGAAAATATCTTTGCATACTCGGGTACCTACTCGAGGAATCCACTTAAAATAGATCATTGAATACTTGCATATCAGAGTAAGGACTCGAGGAAATGAGTCAAAAATATATCAAGTTAATCGGATACCACCTTCAAGTTTTCACTTACTTCAGTACGTTACTCGAGTAGCTCCTCGAGTAAATGTTGCAGTGGTACAAAGTGCCGAGAGCAACATATTTTGAGAAACAGAGTTACTCGAGTACCTACTCGAGTATCATTGGCAACCTGAAAGGCAACTGGAAGTTTTTCATATGGTTACTCGAGTAGCTCCTCGAGTAACATTGGCAGGCCGAGAGCAACTTAAAAATACTTACACTATTACTCGAGTACCTACTCGAGTAACGTTGTCAGGTTACTGGAAGGTGCTTCTGGTTACTTCAAGTTTTGGTTCATTACTCGAGTACCGCCTCGAGTAATGCCTTAGAAAACTTGCTTCTGATCAAGTTTCTCAGCTTTTTCTCTTTGCCTTTCTTCATTACTCCAATGCTTATCTCAAGTAATACTTATCCCTATTATTCCTTAATTCAAATTTGTTTATTAATCATTTCCTTTTCAAACCATTCTTTTGTTATCATCAAAACATGAGATCTAACAAAATTATTATTACGATAACTCCTTAATCATGGGCTAATAATTTATAATTTATGGATATAAAATATAAATTATTGATATCTATTGGTGTCAAAGTAAACAGAATTCACTAACGGCATTAACAAAAACAAAACTATTTTCTCAAAACATAATTGCTCATGGAATGGGTTTTAATGGCGTTACTACGAATATTATACTAAGATATAGATTATATAAATATTATACCGTTATGTATTTGTTTTTACTAATGTAATATTGGAAGATGAATTGTTTGTAAGTATTAAATGACCGTTGTTTAATAAGAACTGCCTCTCAATACATGATGATACACATGTTTACCATTTTGTTTTAGTATGATATATTCTTGCACTTTCTCTGCCTTGACAACATAATGTTTACCAAAAAGTAACTAAGCTAGAATATAGTAGTAAGAGTAAAATCTAACCTAGGTCGAGTCTCTAAGGAGCTTAAATAGATGCTAAGTTTCCTAACAAATCAATTGAGCAAAAACTTAACATATTCTAAGCCACTGTTTATAATTTTATTTTTTTAATATGTAGAATGACAAGTGTGAAGAGGAGTGAAGAGTTATAATAGAGTTAATAGTGCTCCCCTAGAGATAACCTCTACCATCCTAGTCCTTTAAATACTTGGAGTAAACAGATGAAATAGAAAAGTGTTGGAAAATGGCTGGTCTACCCTTGGTGGATCAAGGAGTAAACCCAGTCACTTAGGGCTATTATGTAATTATGGAAAATATGGGTTCAAATAAGGAGTTGTATCCTTATGATTTGAAACGCAAATCAAAATAACTCCCGTACATGATATATGGGGTAACATATCAATTTGTGTAAAGTTGGGGAAAACTGATAGAAAACTTCCATAAAAACTTCTCTCTCTATTCTTCACTTCCAATAGTGAATCTGCTATATAAACGTGATCGAAGTCCATATCGATGCTCCGATCTCATGTGGCTACTCAGCGAGTCAATGGATTCCAAATACGCCTGAAATCTGTTAGTGGTATCAAAGCAAATGTTTTTTCTTGAGGCCATAATAAATATATTTTCTACTGTGTTAACCGTTATAGATACCATGATCAAACATGTTTTTCTGCTGTGACAATGTCTATCTCTAGTTACGCATTTGTTTATGCATATATATGAGGCTATTTTTAGTTATCCATTTATGCAAATCTGATATGCACATTAAGACAGTTTGCTTTAATGCTCCAAAGGTATCCTCAGTAGTATATAGTTTTTTTCTTGTTCCTATGAAGTTTTCGTTTATATATTTTTTGGTAAATCTTATATATATGTATATATATGTATCTTTGCATTATGGATTTATGGCCTATGTTTGTGTATCTATATATATCCTTGAGATATGTAAAGAGTGTGTCGCAACCCTGGAATGAATGAACATGTCAAGAAAATCAAAATTAAAAGAGTTAATTTCAAATTGGGTCATTCAAAAATAAATTTTTTTAGGCCATAAACTTAGTCTCATTGTGTAGAGCATTGAAAAATGAACAACATGACACCAAGAATGCTAAAAACGGATATCGGACGGTGAAGTTATGAAGGAGAGAAGGATATGGGTCGACACCCAACCTACGAGTCCAACAGGTCAATCGTGACCTGGCTGGAGGTTGAAGAATACCTCCAGCTCCAAAACAACATCATTTTGATGCTTAAAAAAAAGAAAGGTGCAGAGGTGGATTTGGACTGCGCAGGTCTGGTATATGGATCACTCGATCCACAAGAACCTTATAAAAACCAAAAAAGAAAAGAAAAGCACCACATGGCGTGTGGGGGTTGATAAGAGAACCTGTGGCCATGTGGTAGACTTCACCAGCATTGGTGAGGCACATACAACCAAGATCGCTGGTTTGTGTATTGTTGGGGAAGCTCTATGGCGGGTGTGCACAAAACGTGTTGATAGTGAGAGTGGGTTTCATTTGGATTTTTCAATTTTTCCAAAATTTCTTTTTCCTCTTCCTTCTAGGGGCGTGTGAAGGTGTATTTGAGCTATGATTAAGACACAGTTTGTTTCTAACAATTCCTAAATTCAATATCTTCATTTTGGTATATGTTTGAAATTTTTTTGGAGTATATCTTAATCTGCTTTAGAGGCATTTAGTGCTATTTTTAATGATTTTTTATGAGTTTAAAAATCTTAAACTATTTTTAATAATTCATATTAATTTTATTTGAGATAAATATGAATTTGGGGAGTTCAAAAAGCAGTGAACCAAAATGATTTTATTTCTTTTGGATGATAATGTGTTGAAAAACATATTCTTGATTATAAACCATTTAGTGGTGGATCAGAAAAATAATAAATTATTTAATGAAGGCTCTAAATAATGATCCAGGCCTAAATCACTTAGAGAAAAGTGAGTCTATGAGTGATAGATGAAAGAGAGATTTGCGCATTTAAATTTGAGCCCTAAAGTATAGCCTAGAAGGGGAAGATTCTAAAGAGGGTCAAGAGGAAAATGATTCAAATTAAGGTTCATTAGAACCTAAAATTGAAGAAGAGGTGTAAGCAGAAAGAAATCCAGAAGATAGACCTAAAGAAAAACTTGAATCTCTTGAATCTTAAGAAGGTGAATGTCAAGATTCATATATGAAGAAATCTCATAGAGGTGAAAGTGAGAATTTGATACTAAAAGACAATAACAAATCATAGTGAAAGGGAATCTCAAATGAAGAAACTTCCCAATGCCAAAACTCCGGATCATGACGAGATTCAGGAAAGTGATGCAGCTGAGAAGGTAGAACTCACTCCATGAGAGAAGAAAGAACCCTAAACGCAGTCCAACTATCAACACTTGAAAATATAAAAGACTTGAAAGCAAATACTACTTAATGTTTCCTTGAAGAAACAAGAAAAAATTGCATAAGACATTTGAAATATTTCTTTAAGAAAATAGAGAAACTCCGAGAAGTGATTAAAACAACATGAGACATAAAATTCTTCCATCCTTAGAAAACAATGGGTATTGCAAACCTTATCAAATTGGGTTTAAGAAGCAAGGAAAATTCTCCCCAAATGAGGAAATGAGATTAATATGAAACCAAAGAACATTTTTGAATTGTTCTAAATTCCTTGATAATAAAACATTATCAATATAATAATGCTCTAAGAGACATGAAGAAGCAAATGCCCAAAACTCTTTTATGAGTGGAAGCTCTTCGAAAATAAGTCTTCTAAGAGAATCATATGCTCCATCTAAGTGGGAGCTAGTTTCATATGCTCTATCTAAGTGGGAGCTTTCAGAAATTGAGCATTCTGATAGTCATAATTGAGCATATTATGTGAAGTGCTCTAGAGAAGCTTACCCTTTAGGGGAGGCCACATCCTCCACACTTTAAACCCAACATTAAGGAAGGGTAAGAGGTTCTAGAAAAGAGAAAGAAAGACGACCCTAAGTTTAAAGAAGGGTAAGAAATTCTTCAAGCAGAAGCCCAACCTAAGTGAGTTTAAATGTTTTTTCCTACTAAAGAAACATCCATTTTGTAAAGGATTTTTCCAAGAAAAGTGAGTACAAAGGAAACAAGGTCCATAAATTATGATGATAGGGATTGAAATTTTTTATAAAATGTTCTATATTGTCAAATCTAAGTAAGTAGCTTAGCGTTGGTGGCAACATATGGATTGAGGTGAAAGGCATTAGCGACTACAAGTCCACTTTGTGCAATGGAATGACCTTAGTTCTTTGTGACAAGTTTTATGCATTGGTTCAAATGAGATTAAGTTATTATCTCATGCCGACTAGATTATGGGTTCGAATAATTTAAACTTTCATGATTTTATGACACCTATATAGTTATGATTTAGTTTTTCCTTTCATGAGATTTTTTTTTGAGTAAAGCATTGTTGGTGACTCTCTATACTTAGTTGCTTTACCATTCTCTGTAATTTAAGTATTCACATGATTAAGTGTCGTGTTAGACAAAGACATAGGAATTGCTACCAAAATTAGCATAATCATGATAAGGATTGTTAAGTTAAATTTCCAATGAGGAGATGTCCTTATAATAGTCTAACAAGTAAAGCAACACGAAAGGATTTATAGTAAAGGAAAAATGACTGTATTTCCATTACAATTATTCCACCATGATAAATTTGGTACTGTGTATGAGGGCAAGGCATAGAGCTTAACATTTTATAACTCTTGTTGAGGATTGTTCATGATATGATCATACTTGTTTGATTTCAG
This sequence comes from Inga laurina, assembly GCA_963855925.1. Lineage (NCBI taxonomy): Eukaryota > Viridiplantae > Streptophyta > Magnoliopsida > Fabales > Fabaceae > Inga > Inga laurina. The sequence goes on from OY979711.1 coordinate 26,112,603, forward strand.
AAAAGTCTGAAGTTTAAGTATTTTGTATTGTGAATGGATAAGTTGTGAAATGAATTAAATAAATTAAATAAGAGCTTTGAGATCCTATGTATGAACTAATCAAGGTTGTGAATTATCAAATGAGATCTATGATAGAAGAAAGATAGTTAGATAGCTAGCTATTTCATGTACTCCACCACCATATAGAGTTATTGAAAGGCGTAATGAAATGTTATGAGACATGGTTATGTATGTGATGGTTCAAGCTAGCCCACCAAATGTGAGTGGAAAAGTATTGACGTCCACTTTCCACTTTTGGTGGATTAGTGTGCATATTTATTTTTATCAAGTGTGGTGGTATTAAGCTTAATCATGTGACATTTAAAGTGATCACTTTTACACTATGAATTATGGTCAAAGTGTGAATTGGATTTAGCTTTCCGTAGACTATGAGAGTGCAAACCGTAAGGGTTAGTCGTACATTCCCATTGTGATTGTAAGTCGGAGCTCATTAGAGTGACGTCTTCATTTTTCATAAGTGAAAAGACGGAATTGTGACTGAAAAGAACTAAAAGCTATCATATTTATTATGCATCAGTTTCCAAATAAGGGCAAAAATGATGACTATGGGTCTCTTTACGAGACACATAGACAAGGAAGTACAAAACTAGCCAGCAATTCTTAATCATCCTTCTGAGTGGGAGCTTAAAAGGGTTAATAAAGATACCTAAATAAGAGGTACAAGAAGCTCTAATAAGAAGGAGTAATTAATAAAGGAGTTCATGACTACTCTAGAAGATAAAGTCGTGTTCTATACAAGATTCCTGTAAAGGCAAAATGGAAGGAAGTAATAGAAGTGATGATTCATTGAGAAAGAATAATGTTTGAGAATTAGTTGATCTAATCCAATATAAGAGGCTATTTGAAACTAGTCAATTTTAAAGACTAGAGATTAAGAGTGGATAAATCAAGTAGCAAAGACAAGAATCATTTGATTGCAAAGGGGTGAGCATAATACAAAGGCTTTCATCTTACCTGTTGTGCGTCTTAATCATACTTATTATGGCAATAGTTTACTATTTAAATTTAGATATAAATCAAGAGGATGTAAAACCTACATCTTTTAGTAGTGATATGGATGACGAAATCCATTTGCAATGACAATTAGATTTCACTAGAAGTGGTATTTGAAGTTTCATAAATGGAGAACCTCATGTTTTTTATAGAAAGCCTTTTTTGGATTGAAGCAATCATCCAGACAGTAATGCATAAGTTTTCGTAAGAGCGATAACCTAATGTAGTTTTTCAAATGGTTGAAGAGAACCATTTTCAAGTAATGTTTTGATATTATACTTTTAAATAGATGATATATTATTGGCCAGAAACAGTTTGAATCTAGTAGTACATGTTAAAGAATGGTACTTATAAATTTTGAAAAGAAGTATTTAGGAGAAGCAATGCATATTCTTGGATTTAAGATCCAATGAGATAGATAAAGGAGAATCCTCTCTGTAACAAGAGAATTATATTAGGAGACTCTTGAGCGATTCTATATGGGTGAATGCAAACCTATGGATACTCCAGTGGCTTCAGCAATGATTTTGAATCTTGATATCTGTCCCTGAACTAAATCAACGCAGAAAATGGAAAAAGGTTTCCATGCAAATGTTGTTGGTAGTCTTATGTATGCAGTGAAGTGTACAAGATCAAATATCTATTTTGTGATAAGACTTGTATATTGGTACTGGTCTAACCATTATGAGAGATATGGAATGTCTTCCCAAAAAGTCTTGAGATACTTTTCAGGGCATATAATGATCATGCATATATTAATGTACTATGTCAGTATAGGTGGCGATATGGCTGATGATGTTTAGAAAAACAACTATTATTTGAAAGTGAGAATTTAAATCTAGTGTTAATGTATTGTGAAAACACTATAGCCATTGCTTAAGTAAAAGACCCTAAGTATCATATCAAGACTAAACATGAAGATGTAACTCTTGTTAGAAATACTATAGCACATAAAGTTCTTGTTGAACAATACATTCCTATATGAAATCCCCTAACTAAGCATATGGCTAAGGAAATACATGAAGAGCATAATAAGTCCTTTTGGCATGTATAGGAAGTAAAGTATAGATACTTCATTATGGTTTTACATGTGTATACAAAAGTGTACAATGTCTATTATGTCATATAAGTTGATGAGGTCAGCTTTCTCATCCAAGTGACCACCTTTGACATTTAAAAGGAGTGTGCAAAGATGAGACATAAGTGTTTACTAGTAAAGCAATGAGAGGGTTGATATGGTAGAGAAGCACAAAACTAAATGTTTACTTGACTTAGTAGTGCATTTAGTCAGGATGAGATATGCAATTATAAATATGGATCAATTCATGGATACCCATATTTATGATACCTATAGCCAGACAACAAATTCTTCAAAATTGACGTCATGTGAGTAAAGCTGAAGAATTTTGGTTTAAATACTGTGCGTGTTTAAACTTAAGTTTGTATGGTGTTAATGGTAAGATCAAATCAACATACACTCTTAAAGTATAAGAGTAACACCATAGCATGCGACTTATACCACATGTGCTAGAGAACCGTAAGTTGGAAGTAATTGAATAAATCCTTGCTTCATTGCTGTGTGAGTTCCATAAAGGTTAAACCTTTTTAAGATGTCATTTGACTTTGACAATATCATGGAGATATATTTCATTGTCTGCTACTTTAACATTTTTCCTATGGTCATGATTAATATGATCTAAAGGCATTATGTTAGGAAAGCAGTTGATTTATATTGAAATGATATATGGGTGAAAGGAAGATTACATGGAATATACGTACTTATGCTTGTGTCTGAGACTGGTCCTTTATGATGTTACTTGGATAATTTCATAAGTGTAGACTATATGCATATGTGAAAGGCAATATGAGTTTTATCTTGACTCAAGAGGGATTAGATTGGCCATGAAGAAAGTGTATATGGGTTAAAATCTAGGACATCAGAGACATTATATTAATATGATCAAGCTGCACTAAATGGTTGTTTTATGATGGTCCTTCAGCAAGCGATTTCTAGCAAAAGATACCAAATGAAGATGTCATGCCCACGCAGTTATGACAGAGCACCTAGTATGAAAGAAGGTTGGAGGAAAAAGAGACTTGACCCATAATGTCTGATCCACTAAGTGTGAGTAGGAGATGTTGGAAAATGCCTGGTCCACCCTTGGTGGATCAAGGCCCAAGCTCAGTTCACTTGGGGCTATTATGTAATGATGGAAAATATGGGTTCAAATAAGGAGTTTTATCCTTATTGTTAGATCCCAAGTTTTGACGATAACAAAAGACAATTGTGTCCAAATCATAGCTTTATAAGTCTAAGTAATGATTACAAAGTTACCAAATGCATATGGCAAAGTCCTGTGATGTCTGCTGTCAAATTTAACTGTTGTACTCGAGCACAAGAACTATCACTCAAGCATGGAGCTCTTTTATGCTCGAGCAGATGCGAGTGATAGCCTGAAAGTACTTGCCCGAGAGCATACTACTGTCATTTTTACTGATTCACTCGAGCACTTGAGATAGCACTCGAGCATAAGACTCTTTCTTACTCGAGTACTTGTGACTGAGGGACTGCGAGTGCTTGGCCGAGAGCAATTCCTTTCATTCTTTCTTATGTACTCGAGCATGAAGCTGGTTTGTACTCGAGTACTAGCGACTGAAGGAGTGTAAGTGCTTGGCCGTGAGTCATTAAGGTCAGAGAAGTACAAGTATGCCTGAGTGACACATCAACACTTGCGAGTGAGAAATCTAACTCTCTCTAATTTTGATGCAAGTGCTGATAACAAGGGAATATTACATGAGAATATTCTTCTCACTCGGCAGGAGTATGTGTGCTCGAGTGAAGGTCCACATCACCTGCGAGTGTAAAATCTAACTCTTGCTAAAATGGTATGCGAGTGCTGTCCAGAGACAAGTCTCCTAGTGTAAAATGTAAGGCCACTTGAGCAGAAGGAGTTGTGCTCGAGTGAGGTCCCACATCACTCGCGAGTGAGAAAATTATCTCTCTGAAATCCTGTGCGAGTGCTAGTACAAAACTGACAAACAAGGAGAAAAATGGTAAGATCACTCGAGTGAGCCCATCCATGCTCGAGTAAACTCTGCCAGAAGACTAAATGCACCAGTCTTACAGCGTTCAATCCAAATATGGTTTGATGTTATTTATTTATCTTATCATCACTTATTATTATTATTTAACATCATTTTGAATGTTTTATAAGTGTGATACAGGAGGATGAACGTTGAAATAAATAGACACGAAGGAAGTCAAACAACGGCAGACAACATCATGACAAGCACGTACCTACTACATTCAAAGTTTTCAAACTTGCACATGCCATTCCACAATAACATACCCCGCTCCACAATGATCTTTATTCAAACAGGCAAAAACTGAACATCTATAAATACAGAGTTCCAGGGATCTTTAAGTACAACGAAGCACAAGAATTCACAATCAAATTCAGGAGTCTCTGTTATTCATATTTTCCCTGTATTCATATTGATCATCAGTGTTTATCATACTTGCTCTGTAAGAGAGTCTATATACATTTCAAATCATATTTTCATTTGATCTCAAGGTATTGGGACCTTGAGAGGGTAGATATCCTTATGAGAGAAGCTGTTGAGAAAATTCCTAGTTAAATCTTCTACTCATAAGACTTATAAGATACAAGCAGTAGAGAATGTTGCTACTCGTAAGACTTACAGTGGAGTAAGCAGGAGAGAACGTTGCTCCTCATAAGACTTGTATACGTAAGCAAGTGGGAAAGGTCATAGGTTGCATTTCTGCACGTAAGACTTGTCGTAAGGAGGAGAGAAATTTCTTAGTGTGAGAATATTTCTGCTCGTAGTCCTTTCAAGGACAATTGTTGTTTTGTGGCATTCAGAGAGCCCATTGAATCTTGGAAGATTAGTGAAAATCTTAGTAGGTCTTGATCTCTGAGGACTGGACGTAGGCCTAGTTTTTAGGCCGAATCAGTATAACTCTCTGTGTTCCAATCTTCTCAACTCTACTCTGTCTACTATTATTTTCATATCACCACATCAAGCGAAAAGTTTATCACATCACACAATTCACCCCCTCTTGGGTGAAGCTTGCCTCTTTCATTTGGTATCAGAGCAAGGTCTTCTCCGAAGAGCCTAACAGCTTGAGAATGATCCAACAAATGGCAATAATGGGTGAAAACATTCTTCCAGATGGAGCATCAATCACTAGACCTCCTGGTTTTGCTGGAGAACATTTTTGGTTATGGAAAGCTAAGTTTAGAGTGTTCATGATTGCTAACGAGTACGGTGATAAAAGGTTAGCAACGTTAAATAGTAAAGCTATTTTAATGATACAAAGTGCTCTCAGTCAAAAGGAATATTTTAGTATATGTACTCTACCAACAGCCAAAGATATGTGGGATGCTCTTGAAATTGCTCACTAAGGTACATCCAGAATCAAAGAAAATAGAGTTAATACTCTAATTACAGAGTATGATCTATTTCGTATGAAACCTGGAGAAGGAATATCAGAATTCGAACTCAGGTATACTCATCTTGTTAATCAATTATCTGCACTTGGAAAATCTTTTGACCAAAATTCCCAGGTAAGAAAGATTCTTAATATTCTTACGAAAGAATGGGAAGTGAAGGTGACAGCTATCAAAGAAGCTAAGGTAGAATCTATGAGATCCGTAGCTAAAGAAATGGTTAGTTATAAGAAGAAAGAAAAGAATTAGAAAATACTAGCATATCATCATGTGAAATATGTGAGGAAAAAGATAAGAAAATAAGAGATTTAAAAAAAATTGTTGAAAAATTTACTGAGGGAAGTAAAACTCTTAAAGTTATTCTAAATTCTCAGAAAGTTTCATTTGATAAATCTGGAATTGGATATAAGTTTGACATGATAAGAATAGAGGAAATGAGAAGAATAGCAGTAGAACGTATCTTAAATATTTCAGGAATTCTGTGCATATATCAAATCCTTTCGTATCATGTAGCTATTGTAATAGGAAAGGACATTATACTTCATCATGTTATTTTAAGAAAGGACAAGTTATTGGCACATATAAATGGGTTCCGAAAGGAACACATGCATCACATACTAACCACAAAGGACCCAAGAAAGTGTGGGTACCTAAAACTTAATTACCTTACTCTAGGTATGTCTCAAAGCATCATGAGCAAACAAGTGGTATATTGATAGTGGATGTTCGAGACACATGACTAGTGACAAAAATAAGTTCACCATGCTAGAAACCAGAGAAGGAGGAAAGGTAACTTTTGGAGGTAATCAATCTGGACATATTGCTGGAATTGATGAAGTGGGAAAATCCGATAGTGTTCAAATAGACGAAGTATACTATGTTGAAGGATTATGCCACAACCTCCTAAGTGTAAGTCAAAGCACTGACAAAGATAACTGGGTGATCTTTGACTCAAACGAATGCTTGATAGTAAACAAGAAAGATCTGCCACTAAACAAAGAATCTATCAAGGTAAAGATCCAAGCTCAAAGGGACGGTAAATGTTATACTATTGATTTAAATTCAAATTCCTCTGAAAATTGTTTTCTTAGTCGATCAGAGGAAAGTTGGTTATGGCATAAGCGTCTGGCTTATGTCAATATGAATCAACTTGACAGACTGATTAGAAAAGATTTAGTTGTTGGCCTTCCCAAACTTAAATTCAAAGATAATGATTTGTGAAGCATGTCAAAAAGGCAAACAAACTAAATCTTCATTCAAAACAAAGTATGAGATTTCTACTTCCAAACCTTTACAATTACTTCATATGGATTTGGTAGGACCAGCAAGAGTAAATTTTTTTGGAGGAAATCTATATACTTTAGTGATTGTCGATGATTTTACAAGATTTACATGGACTATATTTATTGCTACAAAAGATGAAACATTCGTTGAATTTATTACATTTGCTAAAAAGGTCCAAAATGAGAAAGGTATTTCTATTGTTTCTATTAGGACAGACCATGGAGGAGAATTTGATAATCAACTATTTGAAGACTACTGCAACAACGAAGGAATAGATCATAACTTCTCCGCACCTAGAACACCCCAACAAAATGGAGTAGTAGAAAGAAAGAACAGAGTTGTTATAGAAATGGCGAGAGCAATACTTAATGAAAAAGAAATGTCACAAGTGTTCTGGGCAGATGCAATGAGTATTGCATGCTACATTTCAAATCGAGCATATATTCGCAAGTCACTTGGAAAGACGCCATATGAACTCTACAAGGGAAGAAAGCCAAATCTTGATTACTACACATCTTCGGATGTAAGTTCTTCATTCACAACAATGGTAAAGAGAACTTAGTTAAATTTGATTCAAAATTTGATGAAGATTTATTTCTAGGATATTCTAATAGAAGTAAAGCTTATAGAGTTTTCAATAAAAGAACATGTACAGTTGAAGAATCTATTCATGTTGTGTTTGATGAACTTGATTCTCAGACAAAACATATTGATGAAGAAGAAATGGATTTGATAAAGAAAAACAAAACTATTTCAAAACAAAATGAATTTGAAACAAATGATTTTCAAAATATAGAAGATGTCGATGATCATGCTCAACCAAAAGCATGGAGACATATTAAAGATCATCCAATTGATGAAGTAATTGGAGATATTCTCGAAGGTGTCAAAACCAGGAATAGAATCCTTAATGAGGTAACTTTCTCTGCTTTTATTTTGAAAATTGAACCTTCTAATATGGAAGAAGCCTTATCTGACAATGATTGGGTGATTGCTATGCAAGAAGAATTAAATCAATTTCAAAGAAATCAAGTTTGGGATTTGGTTCCTTGACCTAAAGATCATACGGTTATAGGGACCAAATGGGCTTTCAAAGACAAACTTGATGAATCAGCAATCATTGTGAGAAACAAAGCAAGATTGGTGCCAAAGGTTATAATCAAGAAGAAGGTATTGATTATGAGGAAACATATGCTCCAGTGGCAAGATTGGAAGCAATACGAGTACTCTTAGCATTTGCTTGCATTAAAGGCTTTAAACTTTATCAAATGGATGTGAAAAGTGTTTTTCTAAATGGTTATATTATGGAGGAAGTATACGTAGAACAACCTCCTGGTTTTGAAGATGAAACAAAGCCTGATCATGTTTTCAAACTTAAGAAAGCTTTATATGGTTTGAAACAAGCACCTAGAGCTTGGTATGAAAGACTAAGCAAGTTTCTTCTTGATCAAAATTTTGTTAGAGGAAAAGTAGATACAACTCTTTTCATCAAACATAACAAAGATGATATTCTAATTGTTCAAATTTATGTTGATGATATTATTTTCGATGCTACTAACGAATCTATGTGTCAAGAATTTTCTAAGATTATGCAGGGAGAGTTTGAAATGTCCATGATGGGAGAATTGAACTTCTTTCTTGGACTTCAAATCAAGCAAAAGAAGAATGGTATATTTGTGTCTCAAACAAAGTATTTGAAAGAGTTTATTGAAAAAGTATGGATTATTAGATAATGCTAATGGAGCTGATACTCCAATGAGTTCTACAACTCTGTTGGATGCTGATGTAAAAGGTCCTAGCTTCAATATTACTAAGTATAAAGGAATGATCAGTTCAGTACTCTATCTTATAGCAAGCAGGCCAGATATTCAGTTCAGCATTAGAATGTGTGTAAGGTATCAATCCGCTCCTAAGGTATCACATGCAGAGACAGTGAAAAGAATCTTCAAATATCTAGGAGACACTCTAGAACTTGGCTTATGTTATCTAAAAAGAGGAAACGAGTATTTGATGGCATGTTCAGATTCAGATCATAGAGGATATAAAACTGACAGAAAGAGTACTAGTGGTCAACGTTAATTTCTTGGAGGCTCTCTGGTATCATGGTTCAGCAAAAAGCAGAACACAGTTTCAGTATCCTCGACTGAGCTGAATATATAGCTGTAGCAAGTTGTTGTTCTCAAGTATTATGGTTGAAACAACAACTTAAAGATTTGGGGATATACTTAAATGAGATTCCAATTTATTGTGACAACACTAGCACAATAAGCTTAGCCAAAAGTCCTGTACAACATTCAAGGACCAAACACATAGACATTCCACATCACTTCATCCTAGATCACGTTCAAAAGAAGGATGTCAAAGTAGAATTCATACCAGCTCATCTTCAACTTGAAGACATTTTCACACAGCCAATAGCTAAAGATCAATTCCTATATATTCGAAGAGAATTGGGAATGGTTAATCCCAATGAGTTGTAAGTTTTCTTTTTAATTATCTTAATTAAATGTGTTTTTGATGATAACCATACTAACTTTGGCATCGGAGCATTAAAAATTGTTTTGCAGGTCTGTCACTCGAGCACAGAAAGTATCACTCGAGTGACAAGCTATGCTCACTTGAGCAAGTTAACTCTGCTCGAGCACAGCACCATTGAAAATACTCTATTTCTTAGCATGTAGAACAGGGGTTAACAGATGAGATAAAAATACCAAGAGACTATTTGAAATGCAACAGTGAAAATTGAGCTCACTCGGGTAAGAAGGACCCTCACTCAAGCATGATATGAACATGCTTGAAGTGAAGAATGTGTAATCGAGTAGAAAGGAGGAATTTTTTTCAAGAGCCTACCCAATGCATGGTTACTCAAATGATTTTAGAGGATTTGAGTACAAAGATGAAAAATATAGCAAGAAATCCATAAACCAGGTATGGTTTTACATGTTTTATCAAAATTGTTTGTATATCACTCGAGCGCAGCATAAGCACACTCAAGCACAGTATGAACATCACTCGAGCACTAGGGTTATTGCTCGAGCACTGTCACTCATATCAGTTATGTGATAGTTCAGACCGTCACACTTCCTACTCTCACTCGAGGTGTCTTGTCACTCGAAGGTCACACCTCTTCATCTCTAATCGTTTCTCATCAGTCAAACGTATCCATTTGCTTCAAATCAACATTACAACTCTTCAACCTTCTTTAAAAGGTGAGATTTATCCTCTGTTTCTCTCATTCCATGCCCTAAGTCTCTAAATTTCTCTTCTCAATCCTCTGAAAAATCTATGAGTTTTGTTTCTAAAATGGCTAGAACCAAAATGCCTGCTATTTCCCAAAGATCTCACTCACCCTCTCCCACTCATTCTGCTGCTAGTACTTCTGCAACCCCGGTACCAACTCCCTTATCTCCTAGAATGTCTTATTCATTTACACCTCCTCCTAAACCCAAAACCAAAAAGAGAACTTCGGCCAAGAAACCTCATCCTAAGCCTCAAATAGCAAAGAAGGCTCAACCTCCTCAAAAGAAACTAAAGGGTGTGGTGTTCAAAGAACCTGTTTTTCCCGGTCTCAATCCAAAGAGATCCAAGGAAGAGGAAAGAAAAAGGAAACTGAGCAACCACAATAATCCTCTTCTTCCTTCGATGACACATTCAACATGCAACTCCGGGAAGCAATAGAGAAGTCAAAACTTGACAAGTTAGTTAGGAAAATTGCTGCTCAAGCCGGTGTCTCAAGTTCACACCATGTTGGGCAATCCAGTGCGGCTACTTCAGGGGTACCTTCTGCCTCACAAGCTCTAGAGGATGATCATATTACAAGTCCTCCTGAAGGTTTCAATGTTGAGGAATTAAAGGCACTACCATAGAAGGTATTTGATACTGAGTTTGCACATAGGCACTTTTGTCCTATAGTTTATGTGCACTTAGAATACTTAAAGAAGAATTGTAATTTGGATTTATCTCCTTATCTTGGATTCTATGATCCCTGGCTAAACATTCATATTCCATATCCACCCTCTGTTATGAAAACCTTTTACTGCAACATGCCATAACATTAAGTCTAGGGCTGGAGAATTGATTGAGGAAGCAGTATCTACTACTGTTAGAGGTGAATTCATTATGATATCTGCTAAGATTATTAATGACTTCCTTGGGTATGTTGCACCACCTCCAGATCCACCCACTTTCTTAGCCAATGAAGCCTTCCAGCTTTTGAGACCAAAAGACCCTGTAGCCCCCTTAATTTTAAGCCTATTGACATGCCTGATTCTCACAGAGCCCTTCACTATATATATTCTCAGAGCATGGTTAACAAGTCCAAAAAATTTATCCATTTTGCTCAAAAGGATTATTATATGTTGGCCTCCTTCCTAGCCGGACAATAAAGGAATATGGGGGAGATCATTTTCAGTGAGATGAGAAGATTTCGATTTTCTTCATCAAAATCCGCGACCATACCATATCCTCATATTGTATCTCTCATCCTTATGAAGAATAAGATATGGTACTTGGAAGGAACTGAGAGGGTGCTCATTCCAAGATTTGGCAAGACTCAGCTGACTCATATGAGTATCAATCTTCCAGTGAGTCGAACCAAGGCTATATCTCAGAGGGAAGCCACTCCATCCAGAGGTGATGAGGCTCAGTCATCTACTCAAGGACAAGTTCCTTCTCCATCCTTCCTGAATGCATCACTCTCCACTTATTTAACTGAAGTAATCAATCAAGCTGTGTCTAGCTTGAAGAAGGAGTTAGTAACTGAGTATGAGAAGTTGGTAGATAAAATAGAGTTACAAGTTTAAAGTTGGTAGACAAGGAAAATACCAACTTTGACTTGATGTTCAAGAGTCAGGATGACATGTCAAGAAGGATAACTGATCAGGAGATCCTTCTACATTCTCATTTTCCAACCACATCTTTAGAAGTGCCACCTAAGACCACTCCTGCCTCAACTTCGCCTCCTCATCCACAGACACATGTTCTCTTCACCGATCCAGAGTCTAATATTAATAGCACCTATGATCTGTCGCCTTCACCACCACCCTTAGCCTCTGTTCCACAGCCATAATCTCCACCCTTTGTGCTAGTGCCAGTTGACCCTTCCACTGCCATGGTACCCTTTATCCCATAATCTGATATCACTTTCCCTCAGCCCCCTTCTGATGTTGACAAAATAAGGGAGAAGGATGTGTGATGGTTTTCTGAGCTATCATGGGATGCATTGGGTGTTTGGGTAGTTTTTGTGCAATGGGGTAGGTTTATGATGATATTATGGTTGTATACGGGGTTTATGGGTAGTTAATATAGTTAATGCTAACTATTGTATGTTTCTTAGTTTATCATTAATGGTTATTTTTATGTTATCAAGCTTTTTTGTTCAGTTTAATTATTTCTGTGACACTATGCTTTATCTTGGTTGTTAAGTGTCCAGAGGAAGTGTTGCAGGGAACATATGTAGATGAGTACAAAAATCAGTTCTTGAATCTAAACTTTGGTGAAAATATGCATTTGGAAACATTGATGTTGTATTTTAAAAAAAAGGGTTTGTTTTCACTCAAATCAATCTTGTTCTTAAAACCCATCACAAAGGTTTTGTCATCATCAAAAAGGGGGAGAATGTTAGATCCCAAGTTTTGATGATAACAAAAGACAATTATGTGCAAATCATAGTTTTATAATTCTAAGTAATGATTACAAAGTTACCAAATGCATATAGAAAAGTCCTGTGATGTCTGCTGTCAAATTTAACTGTTGTACTCGAGCACAAGAACTAGCACTCGAGCATGGAGCTCTTTTATGCTCGAGCAGATGTGAGTGATAGCCTGAAAGTGCTTGCCCAAGAGCATACTACTGTCATTTTTACTGATTCACTTGAGCACTGGAGATAGCACTCGAGCATAAGACTCTTTCTCACTCGAGCACTAGCGAGTGAGGGACTGCGAGTGCTTGGCCGAGAGCTATTCCTTTCATTCTTTCTTATGTACTCGAGCCTTGTAATCAACACTCGAGTATGAAGCTGATTTGTACTCGAGCACTAGCGACTGAAGGAGTACAAGTGCTTGGCCGTGAGTCATTAAGGTCAGAGAAGTACAAGTATGCCCGAGTGAGGCTTCATATGCCCGAGTGACACATCAGCACTTGCGAGTGAGAAATCTAACTCTCTCTAATTTTGATGCAAGTGCTGATAACAAGGGAATATTACATGAGAATATTCTTCTCACTCGAGTAGGAGTATGTGTGCTTGAGTGAGGGCCCACATCACCTGCTAGTGCAAAATCTAACTCTTGCTAAAATGGTATGCGAGTGTTGTCCAGAGACGAGTCTCCTAGTGTAAAGTGCAAGGCCACTCGAGCAGAAGGAGTTGTGCTCGAGTGAGGCCCCACATCACTCGCGAGTGAGAAAATTATCTCTCTGGAATCCTATGCGAGTTCTAGTACAAAACTGAAAAACAAGGAGAAAAATGGTAAGATCACTCGAGTGAGCCCATCCATGCTCAAGTGATACTTTGCCAGAAGACTAAATGCACCAGTCTTATAGCGTTCAATCCGAATATGGTTTAATGTTATTTATTTATCTTATCATCACTTATTATTATTATTTAACATCATTTTGAATGTTTTATAAGTGTGATACAGGAGGATGAACATTGAAATAAACAGACACGAAGGAAGTCAAACAACGGCAGACAACATCATGACAAGCACGTACCTACTACATTCAAAGTTTTCAAACTTGCGCATGCCATTCCACAGTAACATACCCCGCTCTACAATGATCTTTATTCAAACGGGCAAAAACTGAATATCTATAAATACAGAGTTCCAGAGATCGTTAAGTACAACGAAGCACAAGAATTCACAATCAAATTCACGAGTCTCTGTTATTCATATTTTCCCTGTATTCATATTGATCATCAATATTTATCATACTTGCTTTGTAAGAGAGTCTATATATATTTCAAATCATATTTTCATTTGATCTCAAGGTATTGGGACCTTGAGAGGGTAGATATCCTTACGAGAGAAGTTGTTGAGAAAATTCCTAGTTAAATCTTCCACTCATAAGACTTATAAGATACAAGCAGTAGAGAATGTTGCTGCTCGTAAGACTTACAGTGGAGTAAGCAGGAGAGAACGTTGCTGCTCATAAGACTTGTATACGTAAGCAAGTGGGAAAGGTCATAGGTTGCATTTCTGCACGTAAGACTTGTCGTAAGGGGGAGAGAAATTTCTTAGTGTGAGAATATTTCTGCTCGTAGTCCTTTCAAGGACAATTGTTGTTTTGTGGCATTCAGAGAGCCCATTGAATCTTGGAAGATTAGTGAAAATCTCAGTAGGTCTTGATCTCTGAGGACTAGACGTAGGCCTGGTTTTTAGGCCGAATCAGTATAACTCTCTGTGTTCCAATCTTCTCAACTCTACTCTGTCTACTATTATTTTCATATCACCACATCAAGCGAAAAGTTTATCACATCACCCAATTCACCCCCCTCTTGGGTGAAGCTTGCCTCTTTCTTTTTTGAAGTGAAATTCAAATCAAAATAACTCCCATACGTGATATATGGGGTAAGAGATCAGATTGTGGAAAGTTGGGGAAAACTGATAGAAAACTTCCACAGAAACTTCTCTCTCTTTTCGTCTTCTCTTCCAATAGTGATCTGCCGTATAAAAGTGATCAGAGTCTTTATCGGTGCTCCGATCTCGTGTGGATACTCAGCGAGTCAACGGATTCCAGGTATGCCCAAAATCATTCAAGAAGAAACTAACTACCAACTTGGCAATTCATTTACTGCTAATTCCTAAACTCTAGAAATCAACAGCAAGTGTGAATCATATGGCTCAAGATGAACAATCAACAAGCTAATTCTTCTACTAATAGCCAACTCGGTCTATTATAAAATCAACCAAATGAATCATGTGTAACAACCAACTAGGTCCAAAATCCATAACACAAAATAGTTTCGAAATAAACTCTTTTAGATCCCATATGTTTTGATGATAATAAAGATTGTATTAATCATACAAAAGGCTTTGATAATTAAATAAAATGATTTGAACAAAATAACTAAGTTCTTGGTAACAGGGAAAAGCATTACTCGAGTAGCGACTCAAGTAATGAAAATAAACTGAAAGACAAAGCACAGGAAAAAGGAACACTGTGAGATTTTTGAAGCCATTCTCGAGTGAGCACTCAGGTAATAACCTCATTACTCGAGGGACTACTCGAGTAATATGTGAAAAAATGTCCAAGTAAGCTCTCTATCAAGAATTGCATGGGATTACTTAAAGGGATCACTCAAGTAATCTGCAGAGTTATTTGAGACATTACTTGACTGACCACTCGAGTAATCAAAGCAGAAACCATGCAGTAGCTCTCGGCCAAGAATTCAAGGATAGTACTTGAAAGGATCACTCAAGTAATCTACAAAGTTCTTTGAAGCATTACTCGAGTGACCACTCGAGTAATCAAGTAAGTCTAATAGAATTTGCTCTCGGCCAAGATTTTAATGTCATTACTCGAGGGATCACTCGAGTAATCTCCAAAGTTATTTGAACCATTACTCGAGGGACTACTTAAGTAATCAGAAGAAAAGAAGCACTTACTTGAGGGATTACTCAAGGAAGCGAGGTATAATCTGGTCAGACAACATTGACTTACTCTCTAGCTTATTTTTGATAAAGTTACTGACTACTCGAGTAATGAGCATGATCACTCAAGTACCACTCAAGTAATGCAGTACAAAAAACATGACTTTAATTCAACAATCATTGATTTGTTATCTATATGATTAACCTTTTATTGTATTAGCTTTCTAAGTATATTTGCAGAGAAAGAATGAAGAGATCATGCAATGAGAGAGAAGTCAAACATATGATCTGTAACGTTCAAAACGCCTACCTACCGCAAACTGCTAGTTTTCAAATTCAAAGAACAGTCAAGTGAAGCTGCGCGAATTTAACGAACAAGTTTGAAATGCTTCCAACAGACACCACAAATCATCTAAATATATGGAGCATTCAAAGAACAAAAAACAACAACTGACAACACACAAACTTACATCAATCATTATATTCTTTATGCTCTTTTTTGTTATACTCACTCTTTGTACTTCAGTGATTATATATTTGCTCTGTGAGAGGGTTTTTCATTACAAACTCAATTTTTGTTATTAAGACAACTTAAGGTTGTGGAACCTTGAGTTGAAGATTTGATTATAACGTGTAAGGAGGAGTAAGTGTCCAGTAAAGGAACTTGTTGTGTACTGAGGTGCCAAGAATCGACTGAATCTTGGAAGATATAGTGAAACTCTCAGAGAAGCTCTGAGGACTAGACGTAGGTCAAAGTGGTTGTGACCCAACTAGTATAATTCCCGGTACACACTTCTGTGATATTTCTCCTAGCTCTTAATTGCTTTAAATTTCCAGCCAATCTTTATATACGAAACAAAATTTTTGTTATCACCCAATTCATTCCCCTCTTGGGCGAAACGCTTGCACTAACAAACTCAACTCAAGCTTACGCATCGTTTATCAATCATTCAGCCTAACAATCTCAAAATCTCTAGATAACAGAATTCATTACAGGTCTTTAAAATTACAAACTCAACCAAACAACATCTGATTAAGGAAATAATTCTAGTCCTAAGAAGATGAGAAAAAGAAACTCCCTTTAGGAAGTTCAAAGACTTAGGTGCAGTCCATCCCTAGGTGAACACACTCGATTTAGCCACATATCTCTAGAACAAACTCTGAAACGAAGGAAGGAATCAATAAATGGAAGCCATGAAGGATCTGATGGTAATAACAAATCTGAATGAATGGAGATGGAGAGCTTGTAATGTTAAAAAGTTGAGCATGAAGTACGGTTGATGTGCAAATTTTCCCCATAAATTTTCACTGAGGAGCAATGTTACCCCCAAAGTTTTTTCAAGTTCAATGTCGCCCTGAAAATTTAAAATGTAGGACTGTTGCCTTGTACCATTAAAAAACTGATGTTATCATTAAATTTAAATTTTGAATAGCAAAGGGAACATTGTTTCATTATATTTTATTACTTCTGAGGCAACATTGAACAAAAAAAATTCAAGCTAATATTGCTCCTTAGCGAAAACTTTTGGATAAATTTGCACCTTAACCCTATGAAGTATTCGATCTCAAAGATGGAGAATTTGAGTGATCCAAACAGTGTGTGGATTGGGTCTTCAGGTTTGCTGCTTTAACATGTGTGATTTTCCCACTTGGTCCTTTGTCATTGCTATTTCATAAATTGGTCTCTTATCTACAACGTCTTCTAGTCCCTAATTGTTATTTCTCCAATTCTGCAACACTTGTGGCCTTTCCTCCTAATTGTCGTGCAATTTAAACTCCAAATAAAATGTAATATCTTGTAATAAAAATAATGGACACTTAAAGAAGTGATAAAATATGCCAAATTAACAATTAATCCGTATGCTCACTCCAAAGTATAGTTATCTTCAAATTAACACAGTAGTGCAAAAATTGCTTTTTAGACTAGTTCTGGATTAAGTCTTGATACAGCCTATCTAAAGAGTCATAAAAAGCACTTTTTAGACTGGTTGCTCAAATATCAACTTTTTAGACCTAACTTAGCTTATATCATGTCTAAAATGTGTTACTTTTAGACTGGTTATTTTGAAATCATGTCCAAAAATTGTTTTTCAAACCACACCTTTTACAAAACCAGCCTTAAAAGTTATACTTTTTAGACCCCATATTTTATACATCATGTCTTAAAATATATACTTTATAGAGTGCATATTGTTAACATCCGGTCTAAATTTTTCATGTTTTTTTACATATCCACCCTATATCTTCTTCTACCCCACCATCCAAGCTAGCACCTAAAAGAACTTGTGTCTTAACAACTCAATATGAGTTACAAATTGAATTCTTACAATTCAAAAGCTTCAAAATGAATATAATACCAACAATCTTCTAATTCAAGTAGGAACAAAATCTAACAACTATTATTTATCATTCACCAGTTCATGAACTACACATATATATTGAAAGCAGAAGACACTTTACTGAATACAACAGCTATTAGATATATGGATCCATATAAAGTGTTCTGCATGATTGGAGGAAGTGACAACATTAGCTATGCCAAAAACTCCTCACTTCACTTCAGGTTCTCTAATTTCTTTGTTTCTTTCTTTTTTCTTTTTTGTATTTTTTATTAATTCCTTCAAGAGTTATCAGCTTCACTTTGAAATTGAAATTTGATAGAAGAAGGCATCTAATAAGGTAAAGGACATAATCATAAATACAATTGAATGTCTTTACCTGGCAACGCTACTAACAACTTTAGAATCACTGTGACTTGGGTTGTTCCTTTAGACCCAACACCCTTTCATTCATTAAAGATATTTTCATAGCCATCCAAGGAATCATCATAGACCACAACATTTCACAGCCTTCAAATGAATACATACATGAAATACACAAGACCTAAACTCATTATTGTTGTAAAAGCTCATAAATGAATTCAACACAACATTTGCCGATGATGTCAATATATTCTTTAGGAAAAGGATCAGTAAGATCAAATATATGTAACATCAAAGCCAGAAAAATCATTAACCTGCTAACTTGAAAAAAAATAATAGTACCAAAATTTTTGAAATATACATTTACCTCTTGAGTAAATTCAGTTATACCTAAGGTGAAAATATTAAATGTGTTTCTTAACACATAAAAGCCACATAAGTTAGACCTCGGTGGTTGGTTACAGCTCTAAAAAAGAACATGACATCATTAAAACTATATAGAGCATAACTTATTGAACAAATTCATAAAGAAAACAAATATGTCTAACCTTTAGTGTGATCCATTAAGGGTATTTTAGCTCATGCACATGCTTACCACAAGCAATGTATCAGTATGTCCTAATAGCCCAGTCATCAAAATCACAAAGGTTACTTATTTTCCATAAATTCCATGAACTTCCAACAATAGGTAATACAAGAAAACTTGTGATTTTCTCTTATTTATTCAAATGATATTGCTAGTTCACTACTTTATTTAGTAAAAAGAAAACTTGCTAGTTTATGTTCTTCAATTCATTCCCTGGTTTGTAGTGAAGGGAGAATAAGAAGATGACAGTATAACTCTTCTTGCATAAAAGAACCAATTGCCAATAATCACTGAAAAAATTGATAACTATTAATCAAATATAAAGCATTATATATTTTATGAAATATGAATATACTTCTTACTCATGAACATATGGTGCCAAGAAACATTTAGTTGTGGTTTCATTAAGCCTCTCTGTAAAGTATGTATGTCTGATAGCAACAGTGGTCCCTTTCTCTTGGATTTAAACTAGGCAAATGAATTCAAAATTATTTCTGTTTTCTAAGAAAACTAACCTATAATTCATGTACCGACAATAATGCAAGCAAACAAATTATAATGGCTTAATTGTTAAAATATTTACACTTACAAGAAGATACTTGCATTAAAAATAATTGGATAATTGCAGCCGCATGCTGCTGTTTAAGAGCTATGAGGGACATTAAATCACCCCTCCCAAGATAAACCAGTACCCCTAACTTGCCTGCAACTAAATCCATAGGCCACGATCTTGTTGTAAAGTGTAACCTCCTTCACGCTTAGGCCGAGATTAATTTCATAAACACATAAATAATGTGGAATTAGAGATCGTAAATGATTTGGGACTTAATACAAGTTTTGCCCAAAACATGCTTTTATAAAACCTTTTCTAAAACCTGATAACAATGGTCTCCTATTCACATTTCAATACACAAATGGCCTGAACAATTTAATTTCATGGCAAAAAACAGCACAAAAAGTTTCTGGCTGCAGCCAAGAATTTTCTGGCTGCGGCCAAAAGCAGCACAGAAAGTTTCTGGCTGCGGCCAAAAATTTTCTGGCTGAGGCCAGGAAAATTCTATTTCTTGGCTGAACTTTAAAAAATCATAACTAATTCTACAAAAATCAAAACGAGGTGATTCTAAATCCAAATGAAAGGTATTGAAGTCCTCATCATAGGAAAAATATGGGACATTACTGAAAATCACCACAAAAATACAGATTTCAAGAAACTTCCACCTTGCTTCAGAATTGTTCCCAGATTTAACATCAAACTTTGGACTGTCATAATCTTAGCCCAAAAATCGAAATGACATGAAATATATATCCATTTTGAAGCTTGGCAAGTGAACTTTAATATTGGAAAGTTTCATTATTTTCCAACACCATTTGCTATTTTAAAACGTCCATGCAAGATCACTGCCAGAACAGAGTTTCTTACTAACCAAAACTTGCCACTTTTAAAACTAAGTTCCCAATGGTTCAAAATTCATATTCAACACTTCTCCCACACAATTTTCCACAAGGAACACAATGGCAATATCAAAATGACCAAAATCCTACTTCTTTATCATGCTTTGGTTTTGGGCAACACAAACATCAAAATTCCAATCTCATCTAAACATCAAATTTCAATCACCAATCAATCTATCTATCCTAAACTCATTCCAAAATACCATTATCATGCCAAAACATACAAAATGAACAGAGGCACTCATTTTTGGATTCAAGGCCAAATTTCCAGAAATTACAAACTAATCCATTTCACACAAAACATAGATAGATAGATAGGTTTCAATCACCTTATCAACTTTCTCAAAGGAAGTTCTTGATTTACCACTTCCCAAAATTTCGTGCGGCTACAAATCAACACCAATGGGCACACTATAAACACCAAAATGAAGCTCTCATTCCATGGAACAACATTAATGAATGAAGTTTAGGCAATAGAGATCATTTGCCTTACCTTTTTCAAAGCTTTTCCTTCTCCTCTTGCCCACTAAGGTCACCAAAAATGGAGGAAAGGGAAGGAGAGAGAACGAGAGAGAGAAGAGTGAAGAGTAATGAAGGAAATGATGATTTCCTACTCCCTCCAATGTCCAGCCGAAAGTAAGAGAAGAAGAAAGAGAAAATATCATTTTTTTAATGCCATTTGACTTTTCCAAGCCTTCTCTCCTCTTGCCAAGTGTCAGCCTCTTATTGGTTCTCATAAAGCAAGCACCCAATTAACCACTTTAATCCCTCCATTAGCCATTTTAATCACACATCTCATTTTTTCTTAGTTAGCAATTAATTTCCCCTCTGTATAGATTGGTTACTAGGCTCACTTTGATTCTATCTCAAAGTAATGCTAGCTGGTTTGCTTGGAGAATTGCTAGGCTCGCTCTGATTAATACTAGCTGGCTTACTTTGATCAGCACTAGGATGTCTTAGACCCTTCATTTTCCTATTAAGACAATAAAATAAGGTAAATCATTAAATTATAACATGAAAGAACTATATAAATAATTCAAATATAATTCATGATGATAATTACTTTTGCAAGATAACTTTCAAAGTAGTTTTATAAAGGGACATCCTCCTATACCCTTTCATAATGATCATTTATTGTGCCATCTTCATTATCTTCTTTATTCAATTCCAATAGACCCATTGAAAAAGAAGGAGTCTCATGAAGATCATAATTTGAATGACTTTCCTCATCAATATCAATGACTCTTTTTCCTTGAAGAGCTACATACCACATTTTATTTGTCTAATCAGTAATATAGAACACTTATTTCGCCTGATCTGCCATTATAAGAGGTTCATCTATAAAACTTTTACTATTTAAATCTACTAATATAAATCCCAACTGATCAATTTGAACACCATTATTGACATTAACGCACTTGCAATTGAAAGTGGGAAATTTAATTTTAATATAGTTCACTACCCAAACCTTCTTGAATAACCCTGTAATAAGGCATGTCTGCCATTTTAGGCTTATTATCTTTCAAATTAGAGAAGTGTATAAATTCAACTACTAACATAACACCACTATTTTGATGATGCTCCTATCATCTAGGGACTTCGTGTACAAGATATAACCATTAATCACATATGAATTCCAACTTACGACATCAACCTCAGGACCACTTGCTAACCATTTAATTTATCATAAACACATTCCTCTCCCTCAACCTTTTATTTGAACCAGTGTGTAAAAGTTATGTTATTCTCCCAAATTAACCTTTGTTCATTCATTCGACTATTTTCTTTTCTTAAATTTTTTATGTGCATTTAGGCTGTCGTGAACTTCATCAACATTATTCAAGATGTATAAGTGGACTTGATGCAATTTATCTAGATCCACACTCTTTATTATGGCCCTGCATCTACCCTTTTCTTCATGGTGACATTTAGGAAGCTCAATATGTCTTATTTTGACAAATAATGTTAACAAACTTCAATAGCTTATTCATAAACATATTTTTAAACAATAGATGCTTTAGGCCGGTTTGCATTCTTCACATACCCTTTTGGGAATTTCATAGTTCTTTCAATTGGGTACTTCCATCATAAATAGATAGGGCCACACAACTTTATCTCTCTTACTAGATGAACAATTAGATGTACCATGATGTCAAAAAATGCAAGAAGAAAAAGCTTCTTAAAATGGCATAAGATAAGATATTCTTCATTTTCTAATTCACCCAATGTTTCAATCTCAATGAATTTACTATAAATAGCATTGAAGAAGAAACAAAGTCTAGTCAAATGTGTTGAAAATTATATTTGACAATGCCTCAAATAGCTACTGGGAGTTGTTATTGCATTAAGACATGACAATCATGAGACTTTAGGCTTACTAATTTCTATCGACATAAACTTCTTAAAATTTGAAGAATACCCTGAAGGAACCTTGATGCTATGTAAACACTCACAAAAACTTCTTTTCTCATTCTTAGATAAAGTATGAAAAGCTGGGAGACAATAAGTTCTTTTACCATATAGCCTTGGATGTAAGTCTTCTCGTATTTTCATTTCTTGCAAATCTAATCTTGTCTTTACACCATCCTTAGAACTACCTTATATGTTGAGAAGTGTCTTAACAATACTATCACATATATTTTTCTCCACATGTATGGCATCAATATAGTGTCTCACATCAAGATTGTGCCAATATAAAAGATCGAAGAAGACAGACCTCTTTTTCCATATATTTTCTTTTTCATTTCTACTTTTTGTAGTCTTACCAAAGATAACATTGATATTTTTCATCTTTTCATAAACTTACTTCCCAGTCAATGCCTTCAGAGCATCTTCATACTCTTGGCCAACAAAAAAAACTTTCTTTAATCTATGATAAGGGTGGCTCAGTCTAAGAAATCTATTATGGCCAAGATAAACCGTCTTTCTTCTATTTTAAAGCTGATGGTAGCATGTGCCTTCTTCACAAATTGGACATGCTTGATGGCATTTAACACTATACCTTGACAAGTTTTCATATGCAGGGAATTTATTTATAGTACAAAAGATCATGGCTCGCCATTTAAAATCCTCCTCCTTCTTCGAGTCAAAATCATTGACACATTTTTCCTACAACTCTTTCAAGTCTTCAGTCAAGGGTTATAGGTAAACATCTATGTCATTTTCAGGCTATTTTGGTCCTAAAATCAAAATAGATAACATGATGTACTTTCTTTTCATGCATAATAAAGGAGATCAATTGTAAATAACTAAGATAAAAGGGTATGACTATGTACACTGCTAAGGCTACCATAAGGATTCATGCCATCCATCTTAGGCCAAGTCTAAGATTCCTAGGTTCTTTGCTGAAGTTAGGAATGAATTTATCATTTTTCTTCCATTAAGAAGAATTAGCCGGATGTCAAAGCTTTCTATAAAAAAATCCTCCCATCTACATGCTAGCTCAAAATTTTTGTATCATTTTCATTAGCAAACAAGCGCTTGAAGTTGGTATAATTAGAAGGTACCACAACACTTTTACAAGAGCCTTATTTGATTTGTACCTTGGGATTTCACATATCAGACACTTCTGCTTCTCTTCATACTCTTTTCTATACAATATGTAATCATTAGGGCATGCATGGATCTTTTTATACTTCATTCCTAGTGACACAATATTTTCTTAGCATCATAGTATCGGCTAGACAACACATTATCATCTAGAAGCATATCTTTAAAAGCCTCAAGCGTTTCTTAAAAACTCATGTTGTTCCATCTATGTCGTGCTTTCAAGCTTACCAATTTTAATACTACTTTCAACAATTGGTATTCTTTACACCTCGGGTGTAGCGGCTTCTCTGCATCACTACACTTATTACCATATGCATGTGATTGCTCAAAAGCCTCTTCTCCTACATCACGAATAATGTCCTCTATTTGATCATCCATATCCGTGTCATTAACATTAAAGGCCACTTCCCTCTATTGAGATGTACTTAGTGTTTCTATTTCTTCATCATGTCATACCCATACTATATAACTTTTATAAAATCCTTCACAAATTAAATGTGTATATATATCCACAACACTTAGTCGCTTCTCATTCAAACATTTCTTTTTGTAAAATCTAAAAATTCCCTCACCCCATTATCATATTCAACACTCATCCGTTTAACTTTTATACAACTGTGATCCATATTTGAATTCCTATTGATCGAAAGAGTAAACATACATTATCCTAACATATGAGATGCATCTTGAAGCAAAACAAAGTAGACCTTGTAAGATGCTAAAATCTGCATTCTTCTAACATATAAGATGCTAAAATAACAAGGCAAGGAATAAAGCAAACAAAAAATGTAGAATCGAGCAATAACTCAAGAAACAGAAAATGCAATAACTCCGACCCTATAAAACCCAACTTATTTGAGTTTCTAGAACTTAAGATTGCAAGATTTTCATCTCTACTGAGCATTATTGAAACCATAAATGAATCAAACAAGAGAGCATGACAACAAAAATAAAATTGCACTAAATTGAGTTCTCATATAGGAAAATGGCGTACGATGAGCTTGTAAGGGCATAATTATATTGCTCCAAAAATTGAAAAACTTAGCCATAAAGTGAGCTTACTGGAACTAGCTAGTTGAGAGAGAAATGCGAAGGAGCCCCACAAACCACAAAATTCAGCTTTCTCGGTCACAAACACAAACCACAAACTTGGAGGTAGTGGAAGAAAAAAAAGTTAGAATAATATCATTTTCTTCTCTCACAGCTAGCCATGTCAACACCGACGAGAGAAGAGTAGTGACGAGGGCACACAAGAGATGAATGATGACAAGAAAATAGCAGCGATAAGGGCATACACACTGGCGGTGGTGGTAATGATGGAGGAGTAACATGCAAAAGAGGAGGGGCGCAACGGAGGAGTTCAGAAGAATTGCAAAGCTCAAAGAGTAATCATGACAAGAAGCGAGGATTCAGAGAGTGAGATTCAATTTAGATGTGACGAAGAGAGGATTCAGAGAGGGAGATTCAATTTGGGGCCGCATCTTTTAGATCGGTTATGTTCAAATCAGGTTTAAAACATTGATCTTTTAGATCGGTTATTTGAAACATTAGGTCTTAAAAGGAATAAATATATTATTTTTTAATTCCGTATCTTTTAGACCAGTTATTAGAAACATCAGGTCTAAAAAGTTTCATCGCTTAGACTGGTTATTAGAGAAAATCGGTCTAAAAAGCAATAAATATTTTATTTTTTAATTATTTTTATCTCTTTAGACCGGGTGTTCAGAAATCCAGTCTAAATATTATCTTTTAGACCTTATCCTAAAGGAACTGGTCTCAAAATTCTTTATAATTATAAAATTACCATCGATCATACTTTTTAGATCTTAACTCTATAACCGGTCTAAATGTGGCGGCGGTCTAAAAGGGCTATTTTATACTAGTGACACATTTTAGCTCAATTAAAGTGATAAAAGCCTAATATTTTATTTAAAAACAAATGAAAATGTTGGATTCTATCACACCCTATTGTTGTATTTGTCACTCATTCTTTAGTTTTTATCGAACTACAGGTCCATCTATAATTGTCTAAATGAGAGACATGAAGAAATTATAATGAGGAAATACGATATAAATTTTGGCATAGTATCCCCTAAAACTTGGATATCTTCCCTATAATTTTCTAATCCGTATATTACAACAAGCATGCTAATCATCACCTTAAGATTAAAGAAATTAATATGGAGTTGGTATAGTGAGCTAACTATCAAGTAATTAGTTTTTCTATAAGTTATTAAAATTTACTTTCTACAAAGAGTTGGCATCCTTTTTTTTCACATGCATGACAACTTAAAGTCTCAAACAATTAAGTATATTTTTTTATGTTAAATATCATTAGATTATGAACTTTCGAACACAGACAGTTCCTAGGTTCCACAACATACTTATATCAATCTCATGAGAACATCATAACATCACAACCAAAAAAAAACATAAATTTTAATGGTAGTCTCCAGTGAGGAATGAACCCAATACAGAAATAAGAACAAAAATTAAAAAAATAAATAAATTTGGCACTAGACAAGGAAGAATAATCAAACTCGAAGAGAAGCTGGAGAAGACAAATGAACCCAATCACCACGACACAAGCTCAGACAAACCTAGTCACTACTGACATGAGCTTAGAAGTCGATGAAGACGAGTTATGAGATTTGTGGGGTATGGGAAATGTCAAATAAAGTGACCTTATTTAACAGTTATTTGCTAATTATCATCAAATAAAGCCATTTTATTTGACATAAATAAACGTCAAATAAAGGTAGAGGTTTGAAATGGGGCTATAATACTTGATGGCTATTAAGGATCAAATACTCCTCCAGTCCTTAATATAAGACATATTTATCTAATTTGATTAGATTAAGAAAATTGGTTAAGTTAGTTAATATGATATGTATTTTCAAAAACACCTTATTTACATTCTTTAATTCTCTCCTTCCATCTATCAATAGGGGTAAGTTAGGAAAAAATTAATAAATATAAAAACTTTGTGTTAAGTTTAAGATTATGATCAATTCCCTAAATATATTTTATTTTAAATATGGGAGGGAGTAAGACTTAGGATGACTATCAAATAAGCCCATTTTTGTAGTAGTAACAGGAAGCCGAAGTCGAGTTTTGTGATTCGTGGGTTATGGGAAAATGTGGGTATATGTGATGGGGGAGAGGGAGAGGGAGGAGTAGATGCATGTGGAAAAGTCGCTATGGGAGAGAGGGTAATCGGCCTATAATGATATGTGTTTGAGCCCAAATGAATGATCTAAATAGTGCATGGAAGACTCTTGAATGGGCTCAAAGATGGTTTGCTTAGAGTTACAAGAGATATTACTTGAAGACCAATCTATGTTGAGTAAATTTGAGTCAATTTATTACTTTATTTAAGATATATCATTTGGATTATCCATTAAGTGTCATTATACCTCGTGAACTCCACTAAAAATATACATGATATAATGTTATATCTACGAGTTTCCAAATAAAAATATAAAGAACATTATTTAGTAATTTTTTTATTACTACTACATAGTTGTCCATATTTCATGGTTATTTTCAAATAGTTTTGGTAATATTTTATGGTAAAATATCTGAAAGTTAAATATTAATATTTTATGGTTACCAATTATAAAATATTTGAGCTAATACTTTACTCTTCTAATAAGGGAATATTAAAACAAAGGACCTAGAGAAAATAATACTTATTACAAAGACCATAAAAATAGTTATTATTATAATATAAATTGAAAATTACTAAATTGCCCCTAACCAAACCTCCTATATATCTTTCAGTCCAAAAAAAGCTTCCTATATTATCTCTTGTATTTATAATTAAAAAATAACTAAAATTAAAATCAAAGCCGCCAATCGTGATATGATCAAATCTTTGTTTTTTTTTTTAGTTTTTAATATATTATTTAATTGACAACATTTAAACTCATATTTTTTTAAATTTTAATTAAGCTCTTTTAATAAAAATAAAAAATAAAATTATTTGATTTTTTTTAGAATATAATAGATTACTTAGATTTTTTTTTATTAACGTTACATGAATTTTTTAGCCCACTTATGTTGCTTCTAAATCTAAAATAAATCATATAAATTTTCTTGGCTTAACATATATGATAAATTATAAAAGACCTTGAGTTTTTTTTTAAGTTATATAATTCTATTTTAAATTAATTTTTTTAAAAAAATTATAATTTTTACAAAATTGAAAAATGTGTATTATTTACATAGATATCTGTGCAAGTTGTGCAAAATGAAAATGGAGAAAACTCTTTAATTTAGTGAAATTTAGAATTTTGTGTTAGTTTTAAAAATAGAATGTGAGAAAGAATGTAGGAAGGAACACAGAAGATTTTGTTATAGGCATTTTAGTAAATTTAATTTTATATTTTTGTATTTGGTCTTTCTAAATAATTACAATTTTTATTGTCATTCTCCATAAATATCTTTTTTCTCCAAGCATCCTTCATTCTAATTTTCCCTTATAATAAAGAAACCATGAAGTCTTTTTTATTTACTTTACGATTGCAAACAAATCACTGTCAAATATTATTACCTATATTTTACGGTTGTACTACACAACCATGGAATATATAGCAAAAACATTGATGGTTGTAATGTTTAACAATAAAGTATTTGTTTCCAGTTTTGATCATTTTTAAGAAGCTTATTTCACGGACGTTATTTTAAAGCCATAAAATATGTTGATATATTTAACAATTGCTTTCAATAACTGTAAAATATGTATCAATATGCATGTCATGGTTATTAGTGAATAACCATCAAGTAATTTTGGCCAACTTTTTTAAAAAAAATGGGCTCATTTTCAATCAGCCCCCATGCACATTACTTAGAAATACCTATCGAAGAAACCAAAACAGAGGTCCACTTTTCTAGATCTACCCCACAGTAAATTATATATACATGTACAACAAAGTAAAACAATGTAACCATATCCAAATTTGTAACGGTTATGGAATTGGCCTTAGGCAATTAATCCCCTCCCCTCATGGGTTCAACCCATATCAATGTAATAAAAAAAATAAAAAAAATAGCCATAGGCAACTTTTCAGATTGGAGGAGGTATTGCGAGTGAATGGTGGTTGTCAGCTATCTTCAGGTCCAGAGTTCAAATCCTCGCACTGCCAAAGTAAAAACAATTTGATTTTTTTAAAGAAAAACTTTTAGCAGGGGTATTTTTGTCTTTCCTTAATTAATCCCCAAAATACCAAAATCCCTTAATTTCCTTTTCATTCCTGGACTATCGAAGGATAGGGAGGACAAATAGCTCTGGAGGTTTCTAGACGCAATCCAATCTTCTTCCTTAGCTCAGTGCCGTCACCCATCTCTCTACGTCGCAGACGTTGGTGTATTTGACCAGCGATGACTAAAGCTCTGTCCTACATCAGATCCCCCTCTTTTGTTCCTTGGTTCAGTCATCACTGCTCTACTTGGGTGTGGGATTTTAGTGTCGTTCCTTTCTTGCTCCTTGTTGGCTCGTTGGTTGTACGGTAAGCTAAAATATCTCTCTTCTGTGTTTGAGAGTTTGGGATGAGTGGCACCGTTATTTTCGTGTTCTTTTTCATTTATTGTTGTGGCTTACTGACTTGTGAGGCAAAGATAATTGAATCAATCTAAGCTAAAGAAAGAACGTTTGAGATTTGCCTTGGTGGAAAACGTATTGAAGAGGAAGGATTACAATTATATATATTATTATAATGCTTTGCCAAAACTTTTAAAGAGGCATGAAGTGGAGTGGGTATTATTTATTTGTGATTTGAAAATAATTTTTTTGAAGAAGTTTAACTTAGATGTTGCGATGAGATTGAATTTGAAAGTCTTGTATGGAGGTGAATGAAAGACGTTGATTTGAAATTTTAAGGTTTAAGTTTACTTACTTTATGTTAGCTTTTGGGATGCCTATGAAGTGTTTGATGAATTGTCTAAGAAAGGAACTTTATGGAATTGACAAATTGAAATTGGTAGTGATTTATTGATTAAAATCAATGTGGTTAAGGTGGTTGGGAGTAAATCATAGTGCATAAATTTGTATGATTTTGATGTTACAATTGGGAAGTGAAGTTGCTAGCTTCTTTATGACTAGAGAAGATTATAGGCTAAGAGCTGGAGATAAAGGGAGTTTAGTTGCTTATGTTAAGAGAAGAGTTGGCAAAATAAATTCAAGTATGATGAATACAATGGTTGAGAAAGTATTTATTCAAGGCAATGGATGATTGAAGTGAAAACTATGATTATGTGTTTGAAGAAACCTTGAAACGTAAACAATGGTTTTTTGGAACTTTGAAATGTTATGGTTGTTTGTTGTTGAGTTAATATTGGAAGGGAGTTATATAACTTATAAATCATTAATTATAATTCGTTGTATATATGTTCATATATAGGGTGTGTTGAGGAAGAAAGTATTGTTAGCACTTGTAAGAAATAAATGATAAAAATTGGGAAGATATCAGGTAAGTGAATATCGTTCCATTATAATTTTTTTTATATAAATGATATTTTTACTACTTGCCATAATTTTATGTTAATTACTATCTTCACACTACTACAGAAATAACGATATATGATAGTTATTATTTGTCAAATATAATGGTTCTGAATCATCATATATGCGAGCGCTATAAGAGCTCGGCATAGATACATTATGTTTTGGGCCGTTATTTATTCCTGACCTATTACAACGGTTAGAACATAACACTCGTTATGTATTAAGGCTCAGTGAGCCCATTGCTGTGATAATAATTAATGGGCACACGTAAATAACTATCATAATATATTATAATGCTTACATAATACATAATGGTTCCGTTTTAACAACTGTTATATATGTAACATATATAATGGTTCTTTCAAAACAATCATTATATATAGTTGACAAAAATAATGGTTGTTAGGTAACAACCATTATTTATCAAAGCTAAGTTTTTTAAAAAAAAATTGGGGGGAGGGAGGTTTCTACTTACAAGATCCATCCTGCATATACATTTACAGAATGAATCACAATATATATTTACATTTTCATTCATATACAGAATAGTACAACAAATCAGAATATATTTATAGTAATTGATGTATATGTATACACTATTAAAATCAAAATTTAAAACAAACAAATTATTAGTATCTAGAAATTTACAGTCATTGTGTGTATTTACTCTCCAACTAATGTTGCATAGATGCCGTCAACTCTTCAGCCACTTCTTCCATTTGTGATTTGCTAAACATCATGCAAGAGGCATTAAAATATTGTGCGAAAAGGAAACAATGGATGGAAGTTAGTTATTGTAATATATAGCTGACCGAATGTATATATAAACGAATTAAGCATATAATATACCTTATTTGTAACAATATTTTCAAGATCATGTGTGATTATGTCTTTCATGTACTACATCACGTAGTACCTATAATCATTAATCATGTCATGTTGCTTTAGGCAATATAAAGAAATGAGAAGAAAAATTTGTCAGTTAGTCATGTATATAAACTATATGTGTGCTTCAATTTAATATTATAGTCATTGGTGAATAATATATATACCTTCAGACACAACCATCAGAATAGTTTATTGTAGCAGCCATCAGTGAGGTTGATTTTGGGACACTCAAGACCATTTTAAGTGGGTAATTGTAAAATAATATGAGAAGATACAATAACAAATTATTTATACAGAAACATGTATGCTGAACTGAATTATAGAAGATGATGAATGGATAACTTGCTGGTTTAATGTCTTTTGCATGTATGGTCTCTTGTCTGAATTTTTGCTCATAGAGTCATAAAACCAAATCTTTTTTAGCATTGAATTTACCGCTATTAGCATTTAGTAGTTTCTAAGTACAATAATAGATCACATCATCAGGATAATTACAAAATATATAAAAACTAATTTAAGCAAAATTAATGATGTATCCACCCTTGAACGTAAGGCATAAAGAAGTAAGTCTCCCTTCTGTTTGGTGCTGTCCTCATGAATGCATACCATAGAAACCTTGTGTGATTTTGTTTGACATCTTCCTTCATGTCCTCACCCTGGTGACATGAACTTGATCTTGTCCTGGAGGTTGTGAGGGAGGATGTAAGTATGGTATAGGTGCCTGAAATGCTGAAACCAACATGTCAAAATGTAATCAAAGTTCTGAGCAGCCAACTATTTAATCAAAGTTGAAGAAATACCAAATAAAGAAGTTGACAGAGCTTGTGCTAGCCATCTCCTTGTTTAGCACCTCAAAAACAAGCTCTTGGCTTACAGCATCCTGTTGGTCTTCTTGGTCAAAGACCTCTCTCTCAAATTTGATTATTGGAAATAGGTTTAAAGCGAAGATATTGTCAATGAACTCCTGGAGGGACTTCTGGAAGATTGACCAGCGAGCCTATTCTGTAAGGAAGACTTCTTCCTAGATTGATCATTGGAAGTGAGATGCTTCCTCTTCTTGGATTGAGTAGGGGTCTTAGAAGTCGGGGGCTTGTACTGCTTGGTGGGCAACTTCTTTTGAGTAAGGGCTTCCATACTCTAAGTAAATGGTGATGCCACGCAACGAAGCTGCCCAATTATTTCCTTAAGGTTGTTGGTGACTATAATATTTTGTCTTGGTCAATTTTAAACCAACACCCCTAAGAAGACCGGATGGCCAGGGCCTAATGTCTTGGCCAGTACATCCTCACTCACTACTACAAAAAAGTAAAGATGTGGCGCTTATAATTATATTAGTTGTGGCGCTAGAGAAGTGCCACATATCTGGACATCACTAAAAGAAGCTGTGGCGGTTGGAAGCGCCACAACATTTTATTTTTTTTTTTAAAAATATCCTTCTGTGGCGCTTTGTGGAGGAAGGGCCACAGGAGGGGGGTTTCTTATGGCGCTTGCGCTAGCAAGGGCCATAGGAGACCCCCCTCCTGTGGCCCTTTCTCCACAAAGCGCCACAGAAGGATATTTTTTTAAAAAAAAATTAAAATATTATATATATATATATATATAACATTTATTATTTTCACATTTAATAAAGTCTCGTATCTGAAGGGACGAAGCATAAATAAAGATATACCTGCATCTTTTTTCTTTTTTTTCTTTTACCTTCTGTAGCGCCCGAAATTTAGAAAAGCATGGAGCCGCCACCAAAATTTTTGAAAAAGGATAATTTTGGAAACCTTTTTAAAAATGGAAACTGGTCTATAAAAACCATTTAGGGTTCGGGAGTTGATTGTGTGTAGGGAAGGTGTTAGGCACCCTACAACACCCATTCATAAGAATGGTTACCCTAAGTTAATTATTTAAAAATAAATATAGCCTTTAATTTAATTATAATTACCCAAATAAAAAGAAAATATTTACAAAAATAAATGAAATGAAAAATAAAGAAGAAAAAAAAACATTTATTTACAAAAAGAAAATAAGAAAAGATATATTTATTTACAAAATTGGACTTGACCTAGGATGAAAACCTAGGGCCTACGTACCCTTTAGAGGGATCAAAGCCCACGTAGTTCGGGGGTAGAAATGCGTGTCACTTTGTTTGTGTTTTTTAGAAAAAAATGTTTATTTAATTTATGTGAGAAAAATACTTTTTTTTATTTGGTTTGTATTTTTTATTATTTTTTTAAAAAAAGTTTTTTTTATTTTCTTGTAAAAGAGAGTTTTTTCATTTTATTTTTATTTATCAAAATGTGTTAAAATGTTTTTTTCTTTTTCATTTTTTGAAAGAGAACATAAGAAAGGGATAAAGGAAAAGAAGAAGAAGAAGAAATAGCACAAGTTAAAAGAAAAGGAAGTCAAAGGTGATGATATTTATGCGTACCTTTTATCCTTTAAACCCGTTACAACAAGAGATAGGGTGATAGAACCACATAATAAATAAGAAGCAAGTATAGACAAAGCGACACCTACCTCTTGAGCTCAAACACAAACACGTTCAGCAATGTTAATGTCAACCGTACAAGTGCTCCAATGAATAGATGATTCACGTCCAGCAGTGTAATATCTGTTAGATCTCATGTTTTGATGATAACAAATGATATTATGAAAAAGATTTGATTAATAAATAAGTTTAAACAAAGTAATAACAGGGAAAAACATAACTTGACGTAAGCATTGGAATAATGAAGAAAGACCAAGAAAGAAAGCTGAGAAACTTGATCATAAGCAATTCTTCTAAGGCATTACTCGAGTAAGTACTTGAGTAATGAGACAGAAACTTGAAGTAACCTGAGACACCTTCAAGTAACCTGCCAACAATACTCGAGTAAGTACTCGAGTAATAAGGTAAATGTCATCAAGTTGCTCTCGGCCTGCCAATGTTACTCGAGTAGCTACTCGAGTAACCATGTAAAAGTCTTCCAGTTGCTCTCGGCCTGCCAACATTACTCAAGTAGCTACTCGAGTAACCATGTAAAAGTCTTCCAGTTGCTCTCGGCCTGCCAATGATACTTGAGTATGTACTCGAGTCTCCTGTGTCAAGAAAAGTGTTGCTCTCGGCATTTTCAATCCTGCCAACGTTACTCGAGTAACCCACTGTGGTAAGTAAAAACTTGAAGGTAGTACTCGAATAACTTGATCTAATTTTATTATACTTCACTCGAGGTATTACCCCAGTATGCAGGTATTTAATGACTCATTTTAAGTGGATTACTCGAGTATGTACTCGAGTATACAGTGTTATGTTTAAAGAAAAACCTCAAGTCATTAAGAGATCTAGCATATTAGTATTCTTAGCATATTTACAGATAAACAATGAAGAGATCTTAACAAATAAGGAAAGTCAAAAGTAACGTTCAAATGCTATCTACCGCCAACAGATATTTTCAAAATACTGGAAAAGTCAACAATGGCTGTGCACTCTCCAACGGACAAGAAGAAAATGTTCCAACGGTCATCACCAACATATCTATATATATGAGAACATCCAAACAGAGAAAAAGAACAGAACACACACAAACGTATCATCAAGTTCATTACTCTGTTTTACGTGATTTTTGTAACTCTATGCTTCAGTGATTCTTATTCACTATTGAGAGAGATATTTCATTCAAACTCAATATTTATTGTTGAGATAACTTAAGGTTGTGGAACCTTGAGTTGGGATTGGATTACAACTTGTAAGAGGGAGCGAGTGTCCAGGTGAAGGAACTTGCTTATACTGAGGTGCCAAGAACCCACTGAATCTTGGAAGTTATAGTGAAACTCTCAGAAAAGCTTTGAGGACTGGACGTAGGTCAAAGTGGTTGTGGCCGAACCAGTATAACTCCCTATGTA
Source organism: Inga laurina (assembly GCA_963855925.1). Lineage (NCBI taxonomy): Eukaryota > Viridiplantae > Streptophyta > Magnoliopsida > Fabales > Fabaceae > Inga > Inga laurina. The sequence continues at coordinate 26,147,555 of OY979711.1, forward strand.
CACTTCGGTGATATTTCTCCTTACTCTTTACTGTTTTAATTTCACTGTCAAGTTTTATATTTGCAACGAATTTTTAGTATCACCCAATTCACCCCCCTCTTGGGTAAACAGTTGCTCTAACAATATCATATATTAAGGTAGGTGGAGTGATTCATGCAATTGTTGAGTCATCAAGATAAACACAAAGCCAAGTACAAAGCCATAAAACATTACAGTGGTGGGGAGAGTTAGTCAAATTCATCATCTTGCACATATGGCTAAATATTATCAAAAAGAAGAGCATGCAAATTTAATCACAATCAAAGATTAGTGAGCAAAATAAGATGGGCTCTTATGTTAACTACCCTTCCCTATGAGAATTATGTATGAGCAATAAAATTAACTCTCTACCTTGCCTCCCTCTTTCTCCCAAAGTTTTTGTCTCCCATACTTCAACCCTTACACTCCTATTTATAGTCTCAAGGTAGGGTTTTCTTCATAAATGCTCTTTTTTTTTAATTTTCGTTTTTTTGATTTTTTTTTTTTCAATTTTATGTTAAGAACTACCTAACTTGACCCAATCACCATCAATGGAGATTTTTTTTAATTTTCGTTTTTTAAGTTTTTGTATTTTCTATTGATAAAACTTCCTAACCTGATCTAATTACCATAAGTGGAGATTTTTTCGTTTTAAATTTTTTTTCATTATTCTCCCCACAAGTAACTTCATAATTTAAACCTATCAACATAAATGAGATTTTTTTTTTATTTTTCGTTTTTTTATTTATTATTTTCCCTTAATGAATGACAATGCCAATCATATCAATTAGGGGATTTATTTTAATTTTAATTTTTTTCCCTTTCAATGATGATTGGCTATTTAGATACCGATCATCATCAATAGGAGGATTTCCTTATTTTTCTTATTTTCATTTTTTTTAATTTTTTCTTTCAATGATGATTGCCAATTTGGACACCAATCATTATCATTTTTTTGTATTTTTTTAGTATGGCCCGGACAAAATAGGGTGTTCACAGTTGCCCCTCTTTACTTGTTTCGTAGCTGAGAAAAGTGAGATTCTCTTTTATGAAGCAAGTAAAGATAAGAACACGTATTTTGTCTGGCCAGAGAACAAGGTGCCCCCTTGGAACCAAAGAGGATTTGGACAAAATACAGTGCCCATGCCCCTCTTTACTTGGTTCATAGGGGAGAAGAACGCAAGTGGAGATAGATGATTACCTGGAATGGAAGTGAAGGGCCTAGTTGCATAGGACTTTGGTGGGGCGTAAAAGAATTGTGCCAGCTGGTACTGGGCTTTGAGAGTGCCTGGTGATACAGAGCTTTGAAAAAAATATTGCCTGCCGTTACAGGACTTTAAAAGAATTGTGCCAGCCGTTACTGGGCTTTGAGGGTGCCTATTGGTACAGGACTTTGAAAGAATAGTGCTTGCCAGTACAGGGCTTTAAAAGAATTATGCCAGCCGTTACTGGGCTTTGAAAGAATAGTGCCTACCGATATAGGGCTTTAAAAGAATTGTGCCAGCCGTTACTGGGCTTTGAGGGTGCCTGTCGGTACAGGGCTTTGAAATGGTGCCAGCCGTTACTGGGCTTTGAGGGTGCCTGCCATTACAGGGCTTTGAAAAAGGTGCCAGCCGTTACTGGGCTTTGAGGGTGCCTGCCGGTACAGGGCTTTGAAAGGGTGTCAGTCGTTACTGGGCTTTGAGGGTGCCTGCCGGTATAGGGCTTTGAAAAAGGTTCCAGCTGTTACTGGGCTTTGAAGGTGCCTGCTGGTACAGGGCTTTGAAAGGGTGCCAGTCGTTACTGGGCTTCGAGGGTGCCTGCCGGTACAGAGCTTTGAAAGGGTGCCAGCCGTTACTGGGCTTTGAGGGTGCATGCCGTTACAGGGCTTTGAAAAGGGTGCTATGAACATGTGATGCCCCTTGGAGTAGTGCTTATGAAGATGATGACATTGATAATGATGACAGTGATGTTGACAACGATGATGATGAAGAGGATGATAATGGCCATGATAATGAAGGGAATATCAGAATAGTGATATAATGATGGAGGTGATGACACTAATAATGATGATGACAGTGATGATGGAATCCTAATAAGGATGATGAATACAATGATAATGCTAATGATGATGATGATGATGATGATGATGATGTTAATGGTGATGTTGATAATGGAGGTGATGACATGCTAATGAGAATGAGTGTAATAATTATTGTGTTAAAGAATAGCCTGGCAGGTGATATTACTCCTTCTTCGTCCAGGTGCCTAACCAGTACCCCGTTACTTGCGCAGTCTTGTCGGAGGTATGAAGATGTGTATAATGAGATTCACATAGTTGCCACAGCTTAGAACCCTCAGTTTAGATTGTGTCCCTTTGTCAACTGTTTGACCCCACAACAAAAATTCCAATTGGGACCTTCGCTAATGATCCTGAAATTACACAAGTTAAATGGGAGTAGAGGACACCATGTATATCAACGTGAGTGTTTATCCAGACAAAAGTTGTGCTTTTATTAAAAAGAGTTACCCTTATACAAATCATGGCACAAAGTTTGACATGCGATTTAATATAAGGGAAAGATATACTAAGGATGAAGATTCATTTAAAGGAAATGATCTTCCAATATTCAAGCAGATGCATAATGATGAGCACTTATTAGTGTAGGAGTGATGCTTTTAGGAGGTCATTCGCTTTCGGTTCTGGGTAGTTCCCCTGATGGTGCCTTGCTTAATTACCAGATATATGCACTTTTCAATGAATGATTACGGCGTCTTCCAAATAGACAAAGTAAAGAGAGTCATAAGGCTAGGACTGATATCTTCGATATTTGTTTAACCCGCCCTTTAAGGTTTTTGACTTAACAGCTCCCAATTTTGTGCTCTAATTTTTGCCTAAGCCGCCCTTTCAGGTTTTCAACTTAGCGAGCTTTCTTTTTCCTCTAACTTTTGCCTAAGCCGCCCTTTCGGGTTTTCAACCTAGCGAGCTACTTCTTTTGTTTTGTTTTTTTTGTTCTAACTTCTGCCTAAGCCGCCCTTTCGGGTTTTCAACTTAGCGAGCCTTTTTTTTCTAATTTTTGCCTAAGCCGCCCTTTCGGGTTTTCAACTTAGCGAGCCCCTTTTTCTTGTTTTGCTCTAACTTTTGCCTAAGCCGCCCTTTCGGGTTTTCAACTTAGCGAGCTTTTTTTAGGCATAGTATTTCTTTACAGCATCTGAATTGATTGGTCTTGGTAAATCTTGGTCATTCATGTTTGTCAATATCAATGCCCCTCTAAAGAAAGCCTGCTTAGCAACATATGGGCCTTCATAATTTGGAGCCCATTTACCTCTGTCATCTTCTTGATTTGGTAGGATCTTTTTGAGGACTAGGTCTCCTACTTTAAACCCCTGGGTCGTAGTTTCTTATTAAAGGCTCTTGCCACTCGTGACTGATATAACCGCCCATGACATATTGCTGTGAGCCTTTTTTCTTCAATCATATTTAATTGTTCAAATCGAGAACGTATCCATTCGCTTTCATCTAGGTCTGATTCAGCCAAGATTCTCAGGGATGGTATTTCCACCTCAATTAGAGTAACAGCCTCCATGCCATAAACTAAAGAGTAAGGGGTTGCCCCAGTTGAAGTACGCATTATGGTACGGTATCCGTGTAATGCATATGAAAGCATTTCGTGCCAGTCCTTATAGGTCACTGTCATTTTGTTGATGATCTTCTTAATGTTTTTATTGGCTGCCTCAACTGCACCATTCATCTGTGGCCTATATGGTGCAGAATTATGATGTTTGATCTTGAACTGATCACATAACTCTTTAACTACTACCTCGTTGAGGTTTGGTGCATTGTCAGTTATGACCCTCTCCGGTAACCCATATCTACAGATGATGTTGGCCTTTAAGAACTTGATAAAGGCCTTCTGAGTAATACTAGCAAAGGAATTGGCTTCTACCCACTTAGTGAAATAATCAATAGCAACGAGGATAAAACGATGACCATTCGAAGATTTTGGGTTAATCGGCCCAATGACATCTATTCCCCACATGGAGAATGGCCATGGAGATACGAGACTATGCATTATAGTCATAGGGGCATTAGCTTTGTTGGCATATATCTGGCACTTATGACACTTTCTAACATAATTGATACAATCCTTCTCCATAATTATCCAGTAGTAACCAGATCTTTGAGCTTGTTTAGTTAATGAGTAGCCATTTGCATGTGTACCGCATACGCCTTCATGGATCTCTGCCATAATCTTATACGCCTCCCTCATGTCTACACAACGAAGCAATGTCCCATCAAAGCTTCTTTTGTACAAGACATTACTACTAATAAAGAAACCCATAGCCATTTGCTGAATGGTCTTCTTTTCATTATGTGTTGCATCTGGAGGGTAAGTACCATGCTCCATATACATCTTAATACTATAGTACCAAGGTTGCTCGTCGTGTTCTCTTCCAATATTGAAGCAAAATACTGGCGATCTTCTAGTCTCAATCTGTATTGGTTGAACTTGGACCCCACAATCAAGTTGGATCATAACTGCTAAAGTAGCTAACACATCAGCGAAGCGATTCTTTTCTCTAGCCATGTGATGAAAATTGATTACTTCAAAGTTTTTGATCAACTCTATCAAATACTCTTGATAAGGGATCAACTTTGGGTCTTTAGTACGCCATTCACCAGTCACCTGATAAATTATGAGAGCTGAGTCACCATAGACTTTTAGGTTTTTTATCCCAAGATCTATGGCAGCCTAGAGACCATTAATACAAGTTTCATATTTTGTCATATTATTGGTGCAGTCAAATCCTAACTTTATAGCAATCAGAAATTGCTTTCCGTCTAGGGATATGATTACTGCCCCCACACCATTGCCATGCATGTTTGCTGCCCCATCAAAATACATTTCCCACCCCTTCGATTTGCTTTCCTTGATCAAATCTTCTGTAGCACATATGTCTTCATCTGGAAATTTGAAATCTAGTGGCTGGCATTCATCTATGGGGTTTTTCGCTAATTGATCTACTATCGTACCACCCTTGACAGATTTTTGAATGACGTATCTTATATCATATTCAGACAATATTACTTGCCACTTAGAGACTCTTCCAGCTACATGCGAGCTTTCAAAGATGTACTTGAGTAGGTCGACTCTTGAAATTAACCAAGTGGTGTAGTAAAGCATGTATTGCCTCAACCTCCTTGTAGCCCAGACTAAACCACAACAAGTCCACTCTATCATCTGGTAATGTGACTCACAATCATTCAACTTCTTGCTCAAGTAGTAGATCGATTGTTCTCTTCGCTTAGATGCATCCTGTTGCCCCAGCATGGCTCTCATGGAGTTTGGTCGTATTGTCAAATATAAAATTAAAGGTCGTCCTAGTACAGGAGGAACCAAAATTGGGGGATTTAGCAAATAATCCTTGATTCTATCAAATGCCTGCTGGCAATCTTTATCCCACATTCTTGTGCAGTTCTTCTTTAAAAGTTTGAATATCGGCTCATAAGTTGCAGTCAAGTTGGCAATAAATCATGCAATGTAATTCAGTCGCCCCAAAAAGCTTCGAACTTCCTTTTCTGTTTGAGGAGGGGGCATTTCCCGTATTGCTTTTACTTTGTCTGGATCTACTATAATCCCTTTTTGGCTTACAATGAAGCCCAACAATTTTCAAGATAAAGCCCTAAAGATGCATTTGTTAGGATTTAGTCGTAGCTTGTACTTGCGTAGCCTTTCAAACAGCTTTCTTAACACCACAACATGACTTTCTCCCTCAGAAGATTTAGCTACCATATCATCCACATATACTTCAAGTTCTTTATGCATCATATCATGGAAGAGTGCCACCATGGCACGTTGATAAGTTGCCCCAGAATTCTTTAGCCCGAATGGCATGACACGTAACAATAAGTGCCCCATTTTGTAATAAATGTGGTTTTTTCTTTGTCCTCTCTATTCATAGGGATTTGGTTATACCCTGAGTACCCATCCATGAACGAGTACTTATAGCTATGGGTTGTATTATCAACCAAGACATCAATATGAGGCAATGGAAAATCATCTTTTAGGCTAGCTTTATTCAGATCTCGATAATCCACACACATTCAAATTCTGCCATCCTTCTTTAAGACAAGAATGACATTTGCTATCCATTATGGGTATTTAGCTACTTCTAGGAAACCCGCTTCTAATTGCTTCATCACCTCCTCTCGAACCACTAAGGACATATCGGTAGTGAGCCTTCTCAATTTCTGCTTTTTAGCCTTAGTGTCTGGGAATAAGGGGATCTTGTGAGAAGCAATTCCTGGATCAAGGCCTGGCATGTCTTGATAAGACCGTGCGAACACATCTATGAATTCTTTGAAGAGTTCAACTATTTGCTCTCTTTCAGGGTTATCTACTATCTTTAGTTCTCCCTTTTCTTCCTCTGTGCCCATATTTATTACTTCAATTACATCTTCACGTGGGCACATTCTATTGTCTTCGGATTCGAGGATTTTTTTATATACTTGAATGATCTCATCATCATCATACTCGTAATCATGCACATCAATGGCAACAAGCGTATCATCATTCAAGGCTTCAGGAACCGCTGCCTTGGACAAGAGTTCCGAGGAAATCGATTTCCTGGAGGGCGAAAAATGAACAACGAATGAATAGAAGGAAAAAAAGGAATGGATATAAATAAGTGAATTTTATTCTCATATAATTCTTTATTCATGGTTCATATAAGAGCTCGCCTAAAGGCATATACAAAGCATAAAAAGACAACTTTTAGCTAGGCATGTTACTCTAAAATGATAGAATTGAAGGTGTCCTCTAACTCCCAATTTTCCAAAGCCCTTCCAGAATCATCAGCTGAAATCCACGTGCAGGTCTTTTTGCTTATTGTTGAAACCATTGCAATAGTCGGCTTGTTTAGCACTTCAGAGGATGTCGGGAATGTCTTCCTTATGTGGGGGATTTCAAAGTACTCGTCATCCTTCTTTATCTTCAATCTTGCTTGTTCTTTTAATTGCATTTCCAATGGTGGTTCGTATCCTAACCCTTGACACTTGTGATTCTCTTGCAGATTTATAGGTGATTTGATGCCTTGGAGGTGAGTGCCCAATCCTCTGCCATGCTTAAACCATTCTTCTCCATTATCTTGGTTACTATGGAGTTGACATTTTTATATCCCTTGGGTCCATCGACTTCAAAACCTTGGAAAACAATCCCTTCCTCGTGCTCAACAGCCTCAATGTATGGAAGAGAGCCCGGCTTGCTCACTATGATTTCTTCTTCGCCCTTGATTATCACTATCTTCCCGCTATCAATGAACTTTACCTTCTGATGCAAGGTAGAAGGTACTGCCCCAGCTGAGTATATCCAAGGCCTCCCTAATAGCATAGAGTAGGATGGGTCAATATTCATAAGTTGAAAGTCTACTGTGAAAGAAGTTGGTTCAATCTGTAATGGCAAATGGACCATTCCCAACACACCTCTCCGAGTACCATCAAACCCTCTAACCAACATGTTACTCTTTCCAACCTCTAATGCCTCTACTGACAATTGCTCAAATATGGATAGCAGTAAAACATTTAACGTTGATCCTCCATTTATCAATACTTTTGCCATAATGAACCCTTTGCATTTCAGGGAGATAGAGAAGGCTTTATACTGATCAACGACTGATTAAACAACTTCTTCTCCTGAAAAATAGATGGTAGAGAATGCCCTCGCCACATTCATAATGCTTGCAACCTTCTCTGGGGTCACACTAGACTGCACATATACTTCATCTAGCGCCTTTTGTAGCGCACAACGATGTGGTTCAGAACTCAAGATCAAAGAGAGAATTGAGATCTTGGCCGGAGTTTTGTTCAATTGGTCTACTATGCTATATTCACTTTGCTTCATGATTTGAAGAAATTCTTCATCTTTATTTTCCATTCCTTTTATACCAAAACTTGATGGAATATCAATATTAGTCTGTTTTCCCTTCTTCGACAATCCAATATTTTGTGGCAGATAAGATTTCCCACTTCGTGTTACTCCTGTTGGGTAAACCACTGTTTCGTTGCTGGCCTCGGCTTCCATTACTTGTCCTGAGGGATTCTCGATAATACCTTTATATCTCCATGGTACGAAATGATTACTCTGATATGGAAAAGGGGTTGGTACCTTAATGGTCACTGCAGGCTGTTGTAATGGAGTCAAGATAGTGAAAGAGACAACATGAGAATTTCTCTTTTCATATGGTTCCTTAACAATGAACTTGACATGTCCTTTCTCCACCATGCCTACTTCTTTTTCATCTCGAGGCATATAACCTGCTGCCTTTAAACAAGCATGGATGTCTTCTCCTACTAGTAGAGGATCGTTAGATAACTCAATTTTATCAACAACATTTACTTGGTTTTCATGGCTTGGAAGAGGATTGGCGTTGATAGTGGAGTTGTCGTTCCTTTTCAATTGAATGTGATTAGAATCTATTAAGTCTAATACATTCCTTTTGAATGTTGCACAGTCCTCTATTGAGTGTCCCGGGGCGCCCATATGGTATTCACATCGGGCATTAGAGTCATACCAAGCGGGGAACGGTGGTTAAGGCTGTTTGTAAGTACGTGGCCTTAACAGTTGGGATTCCAAAAGTTGGTGATATAGCTCAGTATTTGTCATGCCAAAATCTGGCCATTGCCGACTATCTTGTTGCTACCAATTCCTTCGTCCGCCAGCTTAACTTTGCCTATTTTGTGTCAGATCATTCTTTGTCTTTCGAAACCCATCATTACCACCTTGATGTATTGCTTGGAGTTGTCTGGTGGTTTGGATAAAGCTAACGCCACCTTCCTTTTTCTTCTCGTTGTTCCCCTTTTTGGTGATGCTCTCACTTTGAAGAATCCTACCGTCGCGTGTGTCAGCATCGATTCGCTCACCAATCTCAATCAAACCAGAACAATTGATGACATGCGTCCCAACCATATATCTATAATAAGGTTCTTGTAAAGTGCGGATGAAATAAGAACTGAGATCAGTTGGTATAAGGGGAGGTTGAACTTGTACTGCGACTGTCCTCCATCTTTGGGCATAATCTTTGAAAGCTTTAGTGGCTTTCTTGCCCATTGACTTCAGTTGTTCCCTGGTGGGGGCAGTGTCAAGATTGAACCTGTATTGTTTCATGAATACATCAGTCAAATCTCTCCATTTCTTGATCTTTGTCTGATCAAGTTGCATGTACCATTCCAGTGCTGGCCCTTTCAAGCTCTCATGGAAGAAGAGCAGCAAAAAGTTTTTGTCTTGTGACCATACAAGCATCTTAGTGCAATAGGCCTTAAGGTGGTATATCGGATTCCCTGTGCCGTTGTACTTATCAAAGTCTAGCATCTTGAATTTCTTTGGAATTGAGACATGTGTGGCCAAGCATAAATCTTTTAAATCAAGTGAACCCCAAGTATTTGGTCCTTGGAGGGCTTTTAGTTTGTCTTTTACTTCACCTAACTCTTCCTTCCACCCCTCCTTTTCAACTGATAGGGAGGGAATGTTGAAAGTGTATATTGAATCTTCACCTGGTTGTTCCTCCTTAGTGCTTGGAATTTGATGATTCTGTTTACTTTGAGGCTCTTTTGTCATGTTTTCTTTCTCGCCATTTTCTGGTATACTTATTTCTGCATTTTTTAATGGATCAGATGTTCCTGACTCTTTCTCATTATTTTGGGTTTGAAGAGCTATAGTCAAGGTGGAAATCATTTCTTTCAAAACTGCCATTTGTGCCTCTATATAAGACATCTGATTATTCAGATTAGATTCGGCTTCACCAGGATTGGCTGCCATCTGACGACTACGTGAGCGCGTGTTGTATGAATGCGTAGGGGGTAGCTGGTTAGACGGAGCAATATTGTATCACCTGCTTAGAAATGAATAAAATATCATCAGTTCATTTAAACTTATAATTTCAGGCGGGCATAGCGAGTTATCATATTGTTTTGGCATAAAGGTCTTTTGGCACAAGTATCCTCTAGCGTCCTCAGGGAATCTATTATTCCATAGGGAGAACTAGAGTTGATCATTAGATAGGAGGAACCTTGAATCCCATCCTAGCCAAGATCTTGTCATTGATCATAGTGATAAGAATGCAATACACCTTTCCTATAGGAACTTGAGCTAAACCTGGTTCTTGTGTCGTTTAACCTTTGTGCCAAATTTTTATTTGTTAGATAAGTTGCTTGTCCTTTATTAAAGAAAATAGTAGGAAGAGTTAGAAAGTATTTCTGAATGCAAGCTATGTAGATAATTACATGTGCTTTCTAGCCTTGATATGGGTGATGGACATTGAGAAAAAGAACTTCACCTCCTTAAGAGATCCAATACCCCATAGGGAGGATGAAGTACCCATTAACCTACGAACGGCCCAGGCTATTATGCGGCTAAGGGCTTTGTTAAATGTTTATTATGTTCAAGGCCCAAATCAAATGAAGCAAATGTCAATAGATGATGTAAGGATACCTCATGAGACATGAAAGAGTGATGACTTATACTCCAAGTTTTGATATGGGTGATGAACATTAAGAAAAAGAACTTCACCTCCTCAAGAGATCCAATACCCCATAGAGAGGATGAAGTGCCCATTAACCTGCGGATGGCCCAAGCTATTACGCGGCTAAGGGTTTTATTAAATGTTTATTATGTCTAAGGCCCATATCAAATGAAGCTAAATGCCAATGGATGATACAAGGATATCTCATGAGATATGAAAGAGTGATGACTTATACTTCAAGTTTTGATATGGGTGATGGACATTAAGAAAAAGAACTTCACCTCCTCAAGAAATCTATTACCTTATAGGGAGAATGAAGTGCCCATTAACCTGCAAATGACCCAAGCCATCACGTGGCTAAGGGTTTTAAAAAATGATGATTATGTCCAAGGCCCACATCAAATGAAGCTAAAATGATAATGAATGATATAATGATACCTCATGAGTCCTAAAGGAATATCTCTCATTGAGATGTTTTCTAATATGATTGATGGTCTTTTAGGGTCACGGACCCTTAGACTAAGGTTGGCTATCTAATGCATACACCGTCCTTGTGATGTATCTTTATGTGAAGTGATGCTAGATACATACTCAAGTAAAGCGACAGTTAGTCACTCAATCCTAGGGGTTTCATTGATAATGCATGAATGACAATAATGATTATCAACAATAAATATATGCCTTTCAGTGTCCTATTTTAGGAATGACCCTAGGTTAGTGGTATCTATCCTAAGAAAGGTAGGTACTAATTAATTGGGCAGGTCGATAATTTCTACTAATAGGTGCAATGGTTTTAAGGTGGTTCTAATTCTCACAGATAAAGGTCTCCTAACTGCCCCAACGTAAAGATGAAGACCCCAATTGATGAAGTTGACCTTCAGGGGGTTCTGAAAACCCCACAGGGATCAACCTCACCAAATGAGTAACAGCTAGGATGAAGTCTTCACAGTAACATCAGGGGGTTCTTAAAACCCCACAGGGAGACCGCTAGAAACTTCCACTCAACTAAGGAACTCACAGACCCGGGTATAGGGCCCAAAATGTGTGTGAGGAGAATAGTGTATGTGTTCAGTATGTATAGAGAGCATACCAACCTATGGGCCTAGGTTCTACCCAACCCTCATCTGCTAACCACGTCGCAAGATAGATAGAAAAAGAAAAAAAAACAAACAAATAGATGAATAAGGAATTTAATAAATAAAAACAACTATTCACAAAAAAAAATAAATAAGAAAAAGGGTAATTAAAATAAAATTAAGGCCAAATTATTTTTAAACACTTACTTAAATGGGCTTGACTCTCAAACTATCACTAGTGGAGTCGCCAAGCTGTAGCGCCCGGAATTTAGAAAAGCATGGAGCCGCCACCAGAATTTTTGAAAAAGGATAATTTTAGAAACCTTTTTAAACATGGAAACTAGTCTACAAAAACCATTTAGGATTCGGGAGTCAATTGTGTGTGGGGAAGGTGTTAGGCACCCCATAACACCCATTCATAAGAATGGTTACCCTAAGTTAATTATTTAAAAATAAATATGGCCTTTAATTTAATTATAATTACCCAAATAAAAAGAAAATATTTAAAAAAATAAATGAAATGAAAACTAAAGAAGCAAAAAAACATTTATTTACAAAAAGAAAATAAGAAAAGATATATTTATTTATAAAATTGGACTTGACCTAGGATGAAAACCTAGGGCCTACGTACCCTTTAGAGGGATTTAAGCCCACGTAGTTCGGGGGTAGAAATGCGTGTCACTTTGTGTTTTTTAGAAAAAATGTTTATTTAATTTATTTGAGAAAAACACTTTTTTTATTTGGTTTGTATTTTTTATTAGTTTTTTAAAAACTTTTTTTTTATTTTCTTGAAAAAGAGAGTTTTTCCATTTTATTTTCATTTATCAAAATGTGTTAAAATGTTTTTTTTTTCTTTTTCATTTTTTGAAAGAGAACATAAGAAAGGGATAAAGGAAAAGAAGAAGAAGAAGAAATAGCACAAGTTAAAAGAAAAGGAAGTCAAAGGTGAGGAGATTTGTACGTACCTTTTATCCTTTAAACCCGCTACAACAAGAGATAGGGTGACAGAACCACATAATAAATAAGAAGTAAGTATAGACAAAGCGACACCCACCTCTTGAGCTCAAACACAAACACGTTCAGCAATGTTAATGTCAACCATACAAGTGCTCCAATGAATAGATGATTCACGTCCAGCAGTGTAATATCATATATTAAGGTAGGTGGAGTGATTCATGCAATTGTTGAGTCATCAAGATAAACACAAAGCCAAGTACAAAGTCATAAAACATTACAGTGGTGGGGAGAGTTAGTCAAATTCATCATCTTGCACATATGGCTAAATATTATCAAAAAGAAGAGCATGCAAATTTAATCACAATCAAAGAGTAGTGAGCAAAATAAGATGGGCTCTTATGTTAACTACCCTTCCCCATGAGAATTATGTATGAGCAATAAAATTAACTCTCTTCCTTTCCTCCCTCTTTCTCCCAAAAGTTTTGTATCCCATGCTTCAACCCTTACACTCCTATTCATAGTCTCAAGGTAGGGTTTTCTTCATAAATGCTCTTTTTTTTAAGAAAATTTTTGTTGTTTGATTTTTTTTTGTATTTTATGTTAAGAACTACCTAACTTGACCCAATCACCATCAATGGAGATTTTTTTTTTAATTTTTGTTTTTTATTTTTTTGTATTTTCTATTGATAAAACTTCCTAACCTGACCTAATTACCATTAGTGGATATTTTTTTGTTTTTAATTTTTTTTTTTCATTATTCTCCCCACAAGTAACTTCCTAATTTAAACCTATCAACATAAATGAGATTTTTTTTATTTTTTATTTTTCGTTTTTTTATTTATTATTTTCCCTTAATGAATGACGATGCCAATCATATCAATGAGGGGATTTATTTTAATTTTAATTTTTTTTCCGTTCAATGATGATTGCTTATTTAGACACCGATCATCATCAATAGGAGAATTTCCTTATTTTTCTTATTTTCATTTTTTTAATTTTTTCTTTCAATGATGATTGCCAATTTGGACACCAATCATTATCAATTTTTTTTGTATTTTTTTAGTAGGGACTGGAGAAAATAGGGTGTTCATACCTTCCAGATATCAATTTCTCTTTTCTTAAATTGTTTGTATGGTTTTGCTACGTTTGTTTGTGCGTTCCTATCACTAAAATAAGATTTGCTTGTTAAAATTTATTTCAATATTTCTTTTCCAGTAGTAGTTTCTATAATAGATTTGCTTGTCTGTGTATTCCTATCACTAAAAATAGATCAACAATAATGTTCTTACATTAATACTCTCCAAAGCTAACATTAAAAATAAAAAGAACGAAACAGTCTTCTTCTTGACATCATAACCAACTAGAAAATTTGACTATAAAAGAACCTGAAAAAAATAAAAATTTAAAAAGCATAGACACTTACAAATCTATTAATTGACCAGTGTAGGGAGTGGGGAAACACGTTGGTGACGCTAGCTTGAGTGATGAGAATGAGCAAATATGAGCTATGGAGTGGAGTGGGATTCAAAAGAGGAAGAGAGACAGACAGAGAGTATGAAGAAAATAGAACAACTAGGGACAAAAGTGGGGACAGACAGAACAAAAATAAAAAAAGGGACAAGAGAATTTTAATGAAGAATACGTCTGTGTGTGTGTTTGTTGTGCAAGAGAGAAAGTGACTTTTACAAGGGAAGAGAGGGACGTCAGCAAACTGAGGAAAAGAGGGAATAAAAAAGGTAAAAGGGAGGGAAAGAATAAAAGTAAAGTAAAGGGGGAAAATCTGATTGGCGGGAAGTGATTTAAAATTTCACTTCTAACTGATAAAAAAATTTTATTTGGTAATATAACCAGCTGTGGCATCTGGTTTCCCAGGCGCCACAGCTAGTTTCAATTTTTTTATATTAAACAAGCTGGTCACGTGGTGGCTAGCTGGTAAAATTTTTTTTTAGTATTATAACTAGCTGTGGCAATTGGTTTCCCAGGCGCCACAACTAGTGACAATGTTTTTTTATATTAAACCAGCTGGTCACGAGGTAGCCAGCTAGTCAAAATAAAAAAAATTATTATAAAGGGCCACCTGTGGCGCCTGCCCAGGTGGCCTACCCCAACTGTGGTGCCTGGTCTGGTCAGGTGCTCCCAATTGTGGCGCCTTCCTTGGCAAGCGCCACACTTGAGCCAACCAGCTGTAGCCCTTGGTCCACCAGGCGCTATAGCTGGTACTCAAAATAAAAAATAAAATAAAATAGAAAAGGAAAGAAAAAAAAGGCAGTTGTGGCACTTGTTTAAAGAAGTGCCACAAAATGTGCGTCACATTTCGACCTTTTTGTAGTAGTGACTCAAAGAAAGTCAGCCCCTTGTGTTGTAACTTCCTGGGACATGGCTTGCTATGCATTTAATGATAATTTTAATATTGATAGTTAATTTACTTCCATGAATCAGGGAATAATATTAATACTTACCATTTGATCGACTACCTCATTCACCTAAGGATCGTCATAAAAGCCATCTTTATTTTGCTTTGCCATCGACTAAAGTTTATGATGGGGAGATCTACTACCGTCCCTACTCTTAGCAGCTAACCTTTCAACAATGCGGGCATACTCTGTTCACCCTTCCTTGTAGGGATACTTATTGTTTTTCATTCTCTTCCTATTCACCCAGCTTAATTCCTACGAAAAAACATAACACAAGTTAATATTAAATAGATATATGTAGGTCTTATGAATTGCGAATAACAATTACTTAGAATGCCAGGTTGCGACGTTTCTCTAATCATCATGTTTCACGGTGGATTGAAGATCTACAGGAACTTCTGTCGCATCAGTCTCTTAAGAATTTAGCAAATACGCCTTCGTTAGTACATGACAGAATGTACGTAGTGCTTGGCCATCCTTCTTGATGACAAATTCATTGATATAATTTTCATCGATATGATATATAGACTGCAAAGCACACAATTCAAGTTAACTTTTTATATAAGTATATAGCAAGTAATTACCAGGCAGTTATACCTTACTCTAACATTGCCCTAAATAACTTTTGCATAGTGTCCTTATACCTAATGCTAGTTACCTTCCGTGATGTGAACGTTGGTCCTTGCCGTTAAGCCGTTGTAGTTGATGAAGTGTGATGGCTCAAGAGGTTGATCATCATTATTCCATGTCATGTGAAATATTCTCCCCCAAAGACTTTACTTCATTCATAAAAGTCATGGCGTAGTAGCCCCTCCTTACAATATCTCGCACTCATTCTAACGCTTGTTCTAGGGTGTTTTTTCTGGGTTGCCTAAGGACAACATTAGTACCGGTGGGAATACTAGTATAAGGAATATTATCGGAACTACAGGTGTCAACCCCTTAATATTTTGCCATTTATCGAAGTTTTTGTGCACAATTTAGTGAGTATATAGAAATGCATAAATATACTTATATTATACTTATATTAAGTACTTGATTACATTACAGGAATCCCCACAGGATTTGCACAAAATACTTACAAATCCCAAAAATAATAATAAAATCTATAGATAACTAACATCCTTACTTGGACTGGATCAGAACCTTCCATTATTGGTATTTACGTCTTTTCCCTTAAAGTCGTTTCCTTCAACTGGATAAATTACACATTTATGGAAAAAGTGAGATTCGAACAAATCTCAGTAGTAACAAGCTATCAATCATATAAAATGCAATAAATAAATATGCAATGCAACACATAGTGTAATAGAAAATTCATATTGTTGCGTGTTTGTGCACACTTTTCAAGGCCAAATGATGATTTGGACCCCTACTTATCTGTCACCACAGCTGGGTCCCAGACCACAGCTAGGTGTTGTAACCCCCTCACCATAATTATATCTTAATTATGAAATTCAAGTGAAATAGAGACCAATAAGACAAAAACAACTTTTATAATCCCTCATCTTCAAGATGGGGTATCCAGAAAACAATTCAAAAACATAATTAATCTGGTCTCACATTCACATTCGAATATAATTACTTGAGAAATCATATCACATTGATAAATATCAGAGTGCATAACTAAAATCCCAGCAACCCCAGGGTACTTATATATATAATGGGTTTAAGGTTTCACAAAATGGGGATTAAATATCCAAAATTGTTATTTACATCTCATACACAAATGGTAATCCCAAACTAAAAATAGATAACCAACCCCCAACCAAATGTCTCTAAGAGATCCTAACCACTCCTGGTTATCCGCTTCCCTTTTGAGCCACTTGCCTTGTCTGAAATATTAGTCATTGGAAAGAGTGAGATTCTAAAGAATCCCAGTAGTAACAAATCACTCATACAATATATAAACACAAAGCATGTAAGTTCATCATGTTCAGCAGCAACACTATGAGTCATGGCTCGCGCCACAACCAATAGCACTCACGGCTGTAATCATAATACACTATGCCCGATTTCGCAGTAATCACTATGCCAGCTTTCGCTGAAATCTCAATGCCAGCTTTCGCTGTAAATATTATGCCTGCTTTTGTGGTAAATACTATGCAGCAGCATCACAAAGCACAAAGCACCACAAAGTTCCACAAAGCGTCTCAATGCATTATAAAGCAGCAGCAGCAACACAATGCATGATAGGCATACATACAGTATATTTATACAAAGTATAAGAGAGGAGTCACCACCTGTATCTTTCCTGACGTTATTCGGCATAGTGGGCTCACGAGTCTAAAAGATGTCAAATCCTATAACCAAATTAGGGACAACTGATCAATCTCTTTTCCAAATACATATTTCCATAATACTCTAAGTTGGTCATCATTTAGGACTCTTTAGGTGGCTATAAGAGGCTTAAACACATGCTAAAAGGGTTGGAAGAAGATGTTAGTGCACCACAACCAAGAGGGGGGTGAGTGAATTAGGTGATACCAGAAATTTTGTTGCGTATAAGAAAATTGATTGAATATTTAAAGCAGTTGAGAGTAAAGAGAAATATCACCGAAGTGTACACTAGGAATTATACTGGTTCGGCCATAACCACTTTGACCTACATCTAGTCCACAGAGCGTCTCTAAGAGTTTCACTATATTCTCTAAGATTCAATGGGTTCTTGGCACCTCAGTACACAGCAAGTTCCTTCACTTGGACACTCACTCCCCCTTACACGTTGTACTCAAATCCCCAACTCAAGTTTCCACTACTTAAGTTATCTCAATAACAAATATTGAGTTTGTAATTAAAAACTCTTTTTTTTTCAGAGAAAATATATAATCACTGAAGTACAATGAATGAGTATAAGAAAAAACAAAGCACTAAGAATGTATTGATCGATATGTGATCTCAGTTCTTGTGTCTTGTGTGTTCTTTTCTTCTCTTTTAATGCTCCATATATATAGATGATTTCTAGTGATCGTTGGAAGCAATTCAAACACGTTCGTTAGAGTTACGCAGTAACGGTTGACCATTCTTCAAATTTGAAAACTATCCATTTGCGGTAGGTAGCGGTAGGTGAATGTTCGAACACTTTATTTGACTTTGCTCTTCTTGCATGATCTCTTCATCATTTCTCTGCAAATGTACTTAGGATACTTGTGCAATGAAGAGTTAATCATATAGAAAACAATTTAATAAACATTCAATCAAAAACGTAATTTCTGGACTGCCTTACTTGAGTGGCTACTCGAGTGATCAAGTTTGTTACTCGAGTGATCCCTCGAGTAAACATATCAAAAAATATAGCAGTGAGTAATTCTACATATTACATACCATATTACTCAGGTAAGACATGGAGTGAGATATATCACAAACCTTCAAAATACCTGATTACTCGAGTGGCCATGTCTTTTCCTCACAAGTTACTCGGGTTCTGTCTCTGGTAAACTGATTTACTCGAGTAGTTACTCGAGTGGCCTTTGCTTTTCTTCACACCTTACTCGAGTGGTCCCTCGAGTAGATTTCAAATAACCCGATAGATTACTCGATCACTCCCTCAAGTAATTTCATTAAATTCTTGGCCGAAAGTTTGCTTTCTGATTACTCGAGTGTCTACTGGAGTAATGTTTCAAATAACTCCGCAGATTACTTGGGTGGTCTTTCGAGTAATGCCTTTTTCTCACCTAGTTACTCGAGTGCTTACTCGAGTAAATTGTTGCATTCCTTGGCCGAGAGCTACTAGAAGATTTTTGACTTGGTTACTCAAGTGGCTACTATTGGAAATTGTGCCGAAAGGGCCAATCATTGTACTTTAAACATTATTAATTTAATGAAATTTCTCCATTCTTTTATCATATTATTTGCATGTTAAATGTGATAATTGTATCCTTGGATAATTCATAAAGATTGTCCTAAAATGTCTCTGTTTGGTCATCTATGTAGGATAGAGATGAAACAATATCAGTATGACTTTGATAAGATATGAGATATAAATCAAAGTCTTAGGCACTTGCAAGAGTACAAGGTGCTGGACCGATCCACTATGAGAAAGCTACATGGATCAAGTCATAAGCTTTTCTCATGTATAATCATGTCACAATGCCCTTTGACCTGAGGTCATCATGGTTTTCTACATGATAGTTGCTAAGTTTTGAGCTAGTCAAAAGTCACCTTTGACCGGGTGATGATAAAGGCTACAATTGGGCTTGGTGGTTTTTCATGCAGAGGACTATGAATGATCAAGATGGAATTTGTGCCTCACATTAGTAGAGAGATATTACTTGGCCCATCGATGAGTAAGTCTGAGAAATGTATGACCATACTACAATAGAAAGGAGTTTCCATTTCTATTGTCAGACTACTCA